>CAWUFW010004400.1:0-1200000 GCA_963921515.1 Calotriton arnoldi | reverse complement strand
CCCACAAGGCAGGACACACCCTCGACCTCATTTTCACAGGAAGTAACAACATCCACTTCAGCCACACCATGCAACCCCCTTAGATGGACCACCACTGTGTACACTTCCACGTCGACAAACCCACGGTGCCCAAACCTGCACCCCGCCCTCCACGAAGAAACTGGAGCAAGATCACCGAGGAGCAACTCAACTCCACCCTCAACCGCGATGCCCCTGCCACCTCGACCGAAGCCAACCTCTCAGCCAAAGAACTCCACAGATGGATCTCCAACTGCGCATACGAGCTCGCACCCCTACGTAACCCCAACAGACAGCGCCCCAGGAAGGCCACCTGGTTCACCGCCGACCTCCAAGAATCCAGACGCACCTGCAGACGACTCGAGAAGAACTGGAGAAACAGCAAATCCTCAAAAGACCGCTCTCTACAAAAACGCCATGACAAAATACCACCAATGCATCAGAACAAGATCCTCGCCAACTCCAGCAACTCCAAGGAACTCCTCAGCATCATCAAGAAATTCACCAAACTCCCTCAGTGAAACCACAGACATCACCCACTCCCAGGACTTCTGCAACAAGCTCGGCTCTTACTTCCACCTGAAAATCAAGGGCCTCTACGACACCTTCAACGACCAGATGCCTAACTCCAAAACCACTCCCTCCTCCAGCAACGCCAGCCAGCCCACCATCGCCTCAGAAGCCCCCACGGACCCCTGCCCCCTGCACATTTTTCACAGACGGTGCTGCCCCCATCGCTCCGGAACTACGATGCACCATCAACGCCACCTTCAAAACCGGCATCTTTGCCAACGACTGGAAACGCGCAGAAGTCAGACCGCTACTCAAGAAGCCCTCAGCAGATCCCACGGACCTCAAGAACTACCGATCCATCTCCCTCCTCCCCTTCGCAGCAAAAGTCACTGAGAAGACTGTCAACATCCAACTGACTAAATTCATTGAAGAAAACTCCATCCCAATCCGGGTTCCACAGCAACCACAGCCCTGAGACCGCTCTACTCGCCGCCACAGACAGCATCCGCACCCTCTTCGACCAAGGACACACCGCAGCCCTGATCCTACTCGACCTCTCTGCAGCCTTCAACACCGTCTCCCACCGCACACTCACCGCCAGACTCCACAAAGCCGGCATACAGGGAACAGCCCTTGACTGGCTCTGCTCCTTCCTCGCCGGCATAACCCAAAAAATCAGACTTCCACCCTTCCTCTCCGAACCCACAGAAATCAACTGCGGTGTACCCCAAGGATCGTCACTCAGCCCCACGATCTTCATCATCTACATGGCCCCCTACACCGCCATCGTCGGACAGCACGGACTCAGCATAATATCCTACGCCGACGACACCACACCCAACTCATCCTCTCCCTCACCAAGGACCCCATCACCACCAGACTCAACTTCCAGGAAGGAATAAAAGACGTCGCATCCTGGATGAGCAGCAGCTGCCTGAAGCTCAACTCGGAGAAGACAGAGGTCATCGTCCTCGGACCCTCCACCTCTGCACGGGACAACACCTGGTGGCCCACCACTCTCGGCAGATCCCCCCACCCCCACGGACCTTGTCCAAAACCTTGGCATCGTACTCGACTCCTCCCTCTCCTGACCCGACAGGTCAACGGCGTTGCCTCCACCTGCTTCAACACCCTCCGTATCCTCCGAAAGACCTTCAAATGGATCCCTCCTGAATCAAGGAAGACTGTCACCCAGGCACTCATAACCAGCAGACTGGACTACGGAAACGCCCTCTACACCGGGATCAACAAGTCTCGGCTACGCAAACTCCAGACTATACAGAACACCGCAGCCAGACTCGTCCTCAGCATCCTTCGACACAAACACATCACCCAGCACGTGCATAACCTCCACTGGCTCCCCGTCGAGAAAAGAGTAACGTTCAAGATACTCACCCACGCCTACAACTGCCTCCTCAACACCGGACCCCAATATCTCAACAACAGAATCTCCTTCCACGTACCCAAGAGGAACCTCCGATCCGCTGACCTCACCCTCACGAACCCCAACGCATCCGCAGAGCAAGAACGGGTGGAAGAACCTTCTCCTACATCGCGGCCAAGACCCGGAATGAGCTGCCGATCAACATCAGATGCGCCCCCACCCTGCACATCTTCAGGAAGACCCTCAGACCTGGTTCTTCGAATGACCGGAGCTGCTCCCCCCCCCCAGCGCCTTGAGACGGTCACGGGTGAGTAGCGCGCTTAAAAAGTTCCCTGATTGATTGATTGAATCAATTAAGAGACCTCTATCAAGGCAGTCTCAGTACTGTGTCTTGGCCTAAAGCTGATTGGCTAAGATGGAGTAACTTGTTGGTCTCTAGATAGTTCGAAAGCTGATGATTCACACATTTTTCCACTATCTTAGCGGGTGCGGGTAGTAGGAAAATGGGCCTGTAGTTGCCTGGTACATCAGGATCAGCATTTAGCTTTTTTAAAAGAGGAAAAATGTTAGCCCTCGTCCTGCATGAAGGCACTGAAGCAATGGCTAAAGATTTATTTAGCAGCGCATTCAAGAAGGGGTTTATAACATCTACTCCCAACGTCAAAATAGAGGAGGGGCACGGTTCATCAGGAGACCCAGACTTAACATTTAAAATAGCACATCTAGACTCTTGTAAGGAGATAGTGTTGAACTCAGACAGGCAACAAGATGAGAAAGTGGGAGAAAATCACCATCATCCACTTCAGTAATCAAAGAAGCAGATAGACTGTTCTGGATGTCCAGAATTTTGGGGTGGAAAAATGAGCCAAATTGCTCGCACCACTCCACCAATGGAGCCTTACTTCTGTGGCAGGCAGCAGGGTCAGCAAAGTCCTTTACAATCTTAAAGATTTCTCTTGATTTATTCCCTGCCCTTTCTATCCTGCTTTCGTAGTACTCTCTCCCTTTGTGGATGTTATCATAGCTACATATTTCTTCAAAGCCATTTTATACAGTTCTTTGGATTCTAAACTGTAATTTTTTCTCCATGCCATTTCCGCTCTTTTGAATGTTTTTTCTCATGTGTGCTGCACTAGGCAGCACACATGGAAAAAGCAAAAACGAGGAGAATGAGTGTATTTCTCCTCGTTTGCCAACTTAAGACCAGGGTTTTCCTGTTCTTAATTTTGGCGCTGCCTCCTATGTATGCCACCCTTGTACATAGGGGGCAGCGTCAAATGCAATGGGTGTTGCGGTGAAACGCCCACCACAACACCCACTGCACGCCCCTTTCACGCTAACCATAGAGTGAAAGGGGGCCTTATGTGCAAGGCAGTGTTAAGCCACGTTAAGTGGCATAACACTGCCTTGTACATAAGGCGCAGCCTCTATCGCCACCACAACGTCGGTAAAAGTGACGTTGTGGTGGCGATAGGGGCTTGTACATATACCCCATAGTTTGGAAGATAACAGTTTTATATACATTGTAGGTGCAGTCAGAGGTGATCACGAAAAGGGAGAGAGGTGAAGCAGAAAGGGAGGGCTGAGAGGAGGGGCAGAGCAGTCCGGGAGGGGGGTCGTGTAACCAACCCAGAGGAAGCGAAAATAGCAGCAAAATGTTTTTAAAAAATGCAACCTTAACGAAGCAGCAGTAGGAGTGTGAGATAGAAGCACGAGGCAGTGACAGTGGCAGTGGGTGGGCAAAGGACAGCAAGGCTGCAGAGGAACAGCGAGGCTGCAGTGGCCGGCTCTGGCTGCAAACGCCAGCTATTCTCCAAGCCATCCCTGCAGGGCATGCACTGCTCCTAGGAAGCTTCAGGCTGCTCATATGGTGAGTGCGGCTCGCACTGCCGCCCCTGGGAGCTGCAGCTCTCCAAATGCATCTTCAATCAAGCATCCGACTTGAAACACAAAACTATAAATACTTTTAAAAAAGGTGCACATCGGGTTAACGCATTATGTACTGAAAGCACATTCCAGCTAAAACAACAATATAAATGCTCGCAATCAGCGTGCACATTGCTGCTTGTTCCTGCAGCAATTCTCCAAGGGAGTGATCTTCTGAGAAAAGGTGGGACATACACCCACCATTAGCCATTTGCAGGCAGCGATTTTTAAATGACCACACACACATGCCACTGCAGAGTGTGGGAGGAGTCAGACCCCACAAAATACAGACAACATATTGCCTAACACCGCAAGCTCTGTCTAGGCTCGACCTAAAAAGGGAGACCCTACGGGCTTTCGAAAAGAGAAAGGGGCCCGCCCACACTGCAACTAGAGCAGGTGAACAACAAGGCGAGGTAATTACTCCAACACCATTAAGAGCAACATGCACTAAACCCTGCACATATTCAAACCCCAAACTTCCTCACGCAATAAGAATTTATTAAAAACAGGCGCAAAGCAATGAAAATAAAAACACAAGAAACTCAGTAAAAAAAGAAAGCAGCAGGGTTTCAGAGACTGCCCGCACGCGTCTGCGCCGCATTCAGTCAGCATTAAATAGGCTAACTTGTTAAATTTTAATGGTCTTGGTTAGAGGTATCTCTCTCTGAGTGCTTGATGTGCTGCAGATCGGCTTCCTTGCAGCAGCCTGAAAATCCTGTGGCCACACTCCTAAGTACAACAGCTCATTGGGGCACGCACCCAGGCCTTTTTACCCGACCATACCACTAATACCAAGACTTTTCAATTTACCAATGAACATATGTAAAGTACGTTTAGTGTCTACTGTCTTCTCAACACACAACAGCTACCTTCTACAAACTGGGCCTGGCTACTCAGTGGATTAATTCATCCACTGCAAGGATCTGTCACATGTTCAAATCTTGGCGGACCCAATAACCCTTTCATCCTTCTGAGGTTGATAAAATGAGTACTGGTGAGTTCGGTCATGATGAACATCCCCTCTTCAGGGTGAGTGCGTGCTTTACAAATTAATATGTTATGTTAGAATATCATAACAACCCACAACATCTTAGATTACTCATCAAATGTAACTGTAATGCTATCCACCATATACTGTTTTGGTGTACAACATTTACGATTAAAATGTTTGATCCTGGGAGCGGCGCGCGGTGCAAAACAAGATGGCCACCTAATTACGGAGCTCCGATATGCGACGGGAGATGCAGCGGTGATTCCTGCGGTTCCAGCTCCTTTTTCTGCCTCAAACGGTGTTCTACAGGTGTCGGAAGACTCCCTGCTCATCTTGTGGTAATATTATGGCGTTTTGCTGCCTTTTTCTGGAGATAGCTTGAGGTTTCTACTCTCCTCACATTCGGCCGCCATTTTGTATTTTATCACAATGTTGCATTTTTCCTCAACTATTTTGTGCTTGAAGTGACTTTCAGTATTTTAACGTAGACCATATCCTTTTCTATGTATGGATTGGTCCACCTTGCATCTCCTCTGAATTGTTGACCGGATGTATACTTTGGTAGTTTAATTTTGGCAATCTACACGCAAGTAATATTCCCATTGTCTACTCTCTACCTTTTTATCCCTCAAGCGCACTATTACATCAGACCTTCTTTTTACTGAAAAGTTGCACGCCTATTTTTTACAGCTCTCTAGCTTTCTCCCTGGACGTTACTTATGGGTAGGAGTAAAAAACTGCTCTTTATTAATAAAAATTCTAATACCAGTGCTTCTGACTCCTGCGCTTCTGACGCTACTCCTTCAAAACAGTGCTCCGGCGTGATGGCGCAATCTGGTTCTTCGAGATCAGTGGCTTCACCGACTTCTTCAGTAAAATCGCAACTTCCATCTTCTGCCTCCAAACGTCTTAAGCAAGACCCTCCTTCTCCACCGAAGTTGATCTCTCCTGTTTCCTTGGATATTATTCTAGATTAAATACGTTTCCTTTGCCCATTTATTGAGGAGACAAATTCCCGTCTGCAAGTCTGGGATACTAAGTGGGCATCCATGGAGTCTCGTATCTCTACGGTGGAACAACATGTTGGAGAGATTCATGACGTGTCTGTCAAGGTCACCACCCTAGAAAAGAAGGTCCTCATGTTGAAGAAATCTGCTGAAGATTTGGAAAAGCGAAATAGACGCAATAATCTTCGTTTATATGCCCTTCCGGAGGGTTTGGAAGGTGACGACCCTGTTAATTTTTTCTCCACCTTTCTCCCAAAGCTTCTGGACCTTCCTCCATCTACAAGCCTAAGCATTTAATGTGCTCTAAGGTTGGGCCCTCGTTTGACATCTACGTCCGCTCCCACGAAACCAAGAGGTGTAATCTTCCTCTTTTTGAAATTTACTGACCTTCTACTAGTATTAAATGCTGCCAAAGCTAAAAAACAACTTCTTTGGTCTGGTTCCAAATTATTCATTTCTCAGGATGTATCTTCGACAACTGCCAAACGTCGTAAGGATTTTCTCAATCTTCGTCCTGCTCTGCGCACAATGGGTGCAAGATATGGGTTATTTCAACCTTGCCTATTTAAGGTGACTTATCAAAACAAAACTTTCACTTTTGAGGATCCAGCAGACTTGAGAAAATTCATTCATTCCCATTCTACATCGTCGATGGAAATTGCTGGTCCTTCTTCCTCTGCAACTCCGATACCTTGACTGATCTCTCTTTTTGCAATATGGTTGTTCTACGTGATTTAATCTGATACTTTTTTCCCTACAGGTCACTTACTGTTTGCTGATTCTTGCTTGTTGTTATCTGTTATATAGTAAGGCATTCTTTTTGTCTCTTCTGTTTTTCTCCTACCACAGAATTTGTTTTTGGCATTTCCCTATCTATGCGTTTCCTGCTCGTTTTACAGACCTCCCTGTTGTGGTTTGTTCCTCCTGTTTGGGTATGCCGTCTTCACTTGTGTCTCGCCACTCCGTGTATTTATTCTTCTAATCCCCTCCCTAAAAGGTACGTATCACAGTCGTCAATCTCGTTTGTCCTATCCTTATTGTCACTACATATGTCTCTCTCTTTAATGGTTGACTTGTACTGTATTTTCTTGCTGCGCCTTCTTTTATCCCCTTTTCTCTCCTATTTCTTTCCTTCATCTTCTTCATTCGCTACCTTTTTCTTCTCTTTTCCTTGCATCATTGTTGATCATGTGATTCTATTTTTGTCTCAATTTATTTACATTCAAAGTTATTTCATGGAACGCAAAAAGTTTTATTAACTCCATAAAGAGGCAGAGAATATCATCCCATTTAGCTACTTACAATCCTGACTTAGTTTTATTGCAAGAGACTCACTTATCAGAATTAGAAGCCTTGAAACTTAAAAGGCAATGGGTGGGTTTAGTTTTAGTATCTCCTACGTCTACGAAGAAAAATGGGGTAATTATTTTAGTTTATAAACGTTTGAAGTGTTCTGTTATTTCAAAGGACATTGACTCAGATGGTTGATGGTTGGTAGTCAAATTGCTCGTTGATAATATTTCTCTCACTATTTTTAACATCTATGGACCTACTCAACCAGACTCTTCCTTTTGGCCATAAATCACAGAAAAATGTATCCAACACAAAGATGAGTTTTTATTTTGGCTGGTGATTGCAACCAAGTTATGGACCCTTTTATTGATCGACAATCCCATGTCCGCTTTACACCACATAAACCTCACAAACAATTTCAAAATACAATTGCTCAGACACACTTGATTGACGCTTGGAGGCTCTGCAATCCTGACAGCTCTGAATTCTCCTTTTTCTCTCCTCCTCATGGTACTCTATCACGATTAGATTAGATTTTTCTTTCCTCTGCCTTATCACAGTCTCTTATTTCCTCTTCAATTGAACCCATTGTCATCTCTGACCATGCCCCGGTTGTTGTTGATTTTGATCTGCTCCGATCACGTCCCAGGTCGTCTAGATGGCGGTTTAATAATTCCCTTTTGCAGGACTCTATTTTCTCTTCCTCCTTCACCTCTTTTACAGAAGAATTCTTTGTGTTAAATTCTTCTCCCGACATTTCTCCTTCACTTCTTTGGGACACTTTTATAGCCACAGCTCGCGGATTTATTATAGATTATGTTTCCAAAAAAAAGAAGCATTTACTTAATCAGGGGAAAGTTTGTTAACCAATATTAAACGTCTCGAACATCTTTTCTATACTTCTTCTTCAGTTTCCTCTCTAGGAACTTGTTCGCGCCAAACTTGAGTTTAATAAAATAACTACTGATAATGCTTCTTCGTTTCTTCTTCGTTCGACTGCTCGGTTATATGGGGGCCGTAACAAATCTGGCAAACTTCTAGCAAACTATCTTAAATCTCGGAAGGAGCGGGTTATGATAGATTCAATTCAAACTTCAGATGGGAAATTCCTTTCCAAGGACCAAGATATCTTAAATGAATTCATGGAATTCTACAAAACTTTGTATACCCCAGAATCCAATCCTCTTCCTTCTTCCATTGATGCTTATCTTAATAAGGTTTCACCCTCCCTCATGTAGATCTAGATTTCAGCTTGCTAGAATCTGATCTGTCTATCCAAGAAATGTCACAATCCCTAAATCTACTTAAGAAAAATAAAACTCCAGGTCCTGACGGGTTTACGGTAGAATTTTTTCTACATTTCTCCCAAACTTTTACAGCTTTTTCAATTTTTTCATACCACTGGTAATGCACAGGGCTCTTTTTTAGATGCTACAATTTGTTTAATCCACAAAGACGGCCGAGATCCCAAACAATGTAAAAACTACCGTCCTATCTCTCTAGTAAACGTAGATTATAAGATCTTTGCTAAACTGCTCGCGCTACGTCTTGAACATCTCCTTCTGAAGCTTATTGGTTTAGAGCAATGCGGTTTCGTTAAGGGTAGACTAACCTATGATAATTTGTGTTTATTTTTTAATGTTTTAAATAAGGCTTCATCTCTCTCTTACCCTCTTGCTGCTGTTTCTCTTGATGCGGAAAAAGCTTTCGATAGAGTTAATTGGTCCTTTTTATTTAACGCCCTACATTGGCATGGTTTCGGTCCTAAATTTATCTCCTTAATATCTTTATTATATTCGTCTCCTAAAGCTACTGTAGTAGTGAATGGACTCGTTTCTAATTCTTTCAACTTACATTGCGGAGTGTGTCAAGGTTGCCCTCTTTCGCCCCTTCTTTTTATTTTAGCACTTGAACCTTTCTTATCGCATATTCGTCAGAACACATCCATTTCCGGCTTTGATTATGGTGACCAACATTTAAAGTTATCGGCTTATGCGGACGATATCTTACTTTTCATTTCTCACCCCGAATCTTCTATCACTCCTCTTCTGCAAGAAATTTTAGATTTTTCTCTTGTTTCTGGTTATAAGATAAACTCTGATAAGACAGAAATCCTTCCCATCACAAAATTTTGTTTTAAGCATCAATTTGATGCTTTTGGCTTTCGGTGGACTAGCTCCAAAATTAAATACCTAGGCATTTGGTTTAATAACTCTATATTAGATTCAGTTAGAATTATTATGAAAGAGGTCATTGACCGTATCTCTAAACTTATCTCCTCATGGAACCCTCTTTTTGTTTCCTGGTGGGGACGGCTTGATTCGATTAAAATGATGATTACCCCAATTTTATTATATACCCTTTCTATGATTCCCATTCACCGCTCACTCTGTTGCCGCCGCCACCTACACAGGGGGACTCCAACCTCCAGCCTGCGCCGCATCGCGCCTGGAGGCGCTGACGACGGCTGCTGCGCCCCGAGGCGCATAAATTGGAATCGCGGCTCCCGCAGTGCGGGAACCGCTCACTCTGTTGCCGCCGCCACCTACACAGGGGGACTCCAACCTCCAGCCTGCCCCGCATCGCGCCTGGAGGCGCTGACGACGGCTGCTGCGCCCGGAGGCGCATAAATTGGAATCGCGGCTCCCACAGCGCGGGAACCGCTCACTCTGTTGCCGCCGCCACCTACACAGGGGGACTCCAACCTCCAGCCTGCCCCGCATCGCGCCTGGAGGCGCTGACGACGGCTGCTGCGCCCGGAGGCGCATAAGTTGGAATCGCGGCTCCCGCAGCGCGGGAACCGCTCACTCTGTTGCCGCCGCCACCTACACAGGGGACTCCAACCTCCAGCCTGCCCCGCATCGCGCCTGGAGGCGCTGACGACGGCTGCTGCGCCCGGAGGCGCATAAATTGGAATCGCGGCTCCCGCAGCGCGGGAACCGCTCACTCTGTTGCCGCCGCCACCTACACAGGGGGACTCCAACCTCCAGCCTGCCCCGCATCGCGCCTGGAGGCGCTGACGACGGCTGCTGCGCCCGGAGGCGCATAAATTGGAATCGCGGCTCCCACAGCGCGGGACGCGCGCGGGCGAAGCCTGGGCCAAGGGCGGGCCCGTCTGCGCCCGTCAGCGACCGGAGGAGGTCGGGCTGGGCCACATCTCTTGGTTACATCTGAGGTGATCCAGAAGTAAGGAGTCGGGGCTGAAAGGCCTGCGAAAAACACAAAACACAAAAGTCCTTATATTTTTTCGGTCGAGTGTTTAGATATGGGGAGAAAGAAACCTACGCCCACCTCAAAATGCACAGACACAACATTAGATGGCTACTTGCAAAAAGCTGTGGGGGCACTCAACAAAGAAATCGCACAGGCAGAGCGTAGACTATCTTTGGCTCCCTTACCTGTAGCTGGAAACTTGGATATACATCCTGCACAGACTGCCCCCTTAACAACAGCAGAGACCCATCAACTAGACAACATTTGTAATCCCCCCATTAGTCAAGAGGATCCACCAATTGCACCAATTGTACTTTCACCAACAGTCATCGTCTTGAGTCAGGGTCCCCAGGGTGGAGAGGAAAAAGATGTGGACACTGCAACATTGTCAAGCACGGGGGTTCCAATTTCAGCTGGGGGAAAAGAAAGCGCACTGACCTGACGGGAACTGAACAGCGGTCACGGGGTCAATTGCCCCGGGTTAAGAGGCCCAAGCAAAATCCTGTGGTTTCCGCAGGAAAATCTCGAGGGGGGAGGGGAGAGGGAGGAGGGGATGGAAAGCATAAAACTTTGCCCGAATTGGACATAATGGCAGCTCAAGTTGGGAAAGTAGTGGCAGACTTATTAGAGCCGATACTATCGCGATTGTCCCGCATAGAAGAGCAGCTTGGTCAACTATTGCCCTCTCTAGGGTGTTTCATGAATCAAACTGGGCCTAATGTAAGCGGCCCTCTGGGCAAATGCCAGATAGATAGGGGAGAAAATGCCACCTCCAATGTAACTGAAAGGAGAAGGTTAGCCTTAGATAGGCAAATAGACACAAGTGCAGAAGTTAATATATTACGTCCCCACCAGGGCAGTGAAAATCAGATAGTCTCCCTACCACCAGGGCTGCAAATACAGGCAGGAGGTCATGATAGGAGGGCCAACAGCACTTATAGAGAATTTAACTCACCGAATCCTGAAAGGGATCATAATAAGAGTAATGGGTTTGTTAAAGGGCCTAAGAAATGTCTGGAACAAATCCAGAAAGACATGGTTTTAGACCTCCCGCCAGAATGTACTCCTTACTCGTTGATCCTGACAGGGGTCCCACATCCTCACCAAGGTCATCATGAAAGTTGCCAGAGCCTTATCAATAAATCTGCTTTTTGGTGTGCTAGTAGAATACATTCCCAGGTGAACTGGAGTGAGCATATTATAATGGCAAGACGGGTGAGCTGGTTGGGGAAAACGGAAAAAAATATTGAAGGTGATTGCGTGGTCTTGAATTTTAATAACAAAAGATGGGTGGAATTTGCCTTAAGCCATCTTAGAGACTCCCCTGTGGAGTACATACAGGCCCGTCCATTGGGATTTTTTTACCCGCCACATCAAAGGGGCATTATGCCCTGCACGCGACCCCGGAACAGAATCTCTCCTCCTCACCCCCCCACATGGCCTCACCCTAATCGATTTGAAGTATTGTCGGGATTAACGGATATTGATTGACTACCACTGGGCCCACATAGTTCATATAAGCAAATAAGGACAGGAGGGTTATCCAGGGAAAACTATTGCCCAGCGAATAGAATAGAAGGGATTAGGCTGGGGCAAAACTATATAGACCATAATATACACACATCATCTGATACCCCTAGCATAACTGAGAAGCGGTTGAGTGGGAATGACCCTCCCGGCCCCTCTACATTACTTGACCCAGGGAGGGGGGACCCAGCTCAGATCTCGCGATTGCTAGTAGAAGGCAGGATTTAGTTAGAAGGTTATGCACAACCAGACCCCTTAAACTGGTCTCCTGGAATATCGCAGGTATCCGTTCTAAACTAGAGGATGAAATGTGGCTAAATTACGTAAAGGCCTTCGATATTATTTGTACCCAGGAGACATGGTCAAGGGAGAATATTGATTTAGATGGTTATTGTTCTTTTAATGTGCATGCTATCGCCTCCCCCGCAGGAAGAGCGAAAGGAGGACTGTTGACCCTGATCTCTCTTAAATATGGGTCTATAAATGTTAAGCCTGTTTGTAATTCACCTTGGTATCAATTGATTTTGATTTCTAATTTGTTCCAGGTTAAGACCCTTTTGATCAATTGGTACTATAATGTTTTTGACTCAAGCAGAAGTGACATTATTGTAAACCTTAAGGAGGAAATTGATAAGATCGCCGGGAAGTGGCAGCCCCTGTGTATCTACTGGGTTGGGGATTTTAACTGCACTTTATGTAGGTATAGCACAGATAAAGTCTGCGGGATAACAGATACTGAGGGTCAACCCCTAGTACATTTTATACATACTCCCCAGGGAGACGCCATAAATGCTATAATTGTTGTGAATGACTTGCTCATTGTTGATAACCAGGTCAGTAACCCAGATCATCAATATCCCACCTATATGGGTAGAGGTAGGGAAAGTATCATTGATTTTATGCTAATAACTAGAAATTTTGCCTTTTTGGTAGATAGCTCCGCGGTGGAGCTAAATAACGCCAGCGACCATAACCCCCTTACTGTGTCTCTACATGCAGTTGCCCAAGAGATTGAAGGAGATGGTCGCCCCCTGCAGTATAATACAAATCAAGGAGTGAGAATGAAGTGGAATAAGATCAATCCCCCACAATTTGAGGAGAGTACAGTCAAGGCGAACTTAACTGATATTTTGAAATGCCTTGAATATGACTCTTCCCCTGAAACAGTCATACAAGGATTTCAGATAATTTGTAGGGACGTATCTAGAAATCTAACAAACACATCTGCACCAAGGGAATCCAGGGGTACTAAATGGTTTAGCGCTGAGTGCACAAGGGCTCAAAAGGATCTAAAGAAGGCAGTACACACGAACCCACGAGATAAAGCCTTAATTAAGAGCGCAAGGCAGCGCTATAAAACCATAGTTGCGGATAGGAAACAGGATCTGAGAAAGCTGGCCTGGGAGGACCTTGAGAGAGCAAGTGCACTCAAAGATTCCAAAAGCTTCTGGCAGGTAATAAACCGCCCATTGTTCTCAGAGGATTCAAGGGGTATGGATTCATTAATACCAGGGGATGTGTGGGAATCCCACTACACTAAGATATTCAACCCAAATGGAATCACTACCAATGAAACAAGCCAGGAGGTCCCACTAAATTTAACATCTGCACTTCACTTGAGCAACTCCCTCTCAGTGAGTGAGGTGGAAGATGCCCTCAAAAAAGGGATACATCTAAAAGCTGCAGGGCCGGATGGGGTACCCCTTGACCTATTTAAAAGTAACCTCCAACTTTGGGGACCCCTTTTGACAAATGTTTTCAGAGCAGCAATAATCGGCCCCATACCAACGTCATGGAAAGAGGCCATAGTGGTCCCTGTGTATAAAAAGGGAAAGAAGGAAGATCCGGCCTGTTATAGGCCCATTTCCCTAATTGACGCTACGGTCAAGGTTCTGGGGAGGGTGATTTTAGCCCGCCTTGATACCTGGGCAGACTCTAAAAAGCTGATATCCCAAACTCAATACGGCTTTCGAAGAGGCATGGGGACAAACGAACAGTGCCTAAACCTGGCATTGATTATGGGCAAGTACATGAAGGCAAGGAAGGGGTCGTTACACCTTGCCTTTATGGACTTGTCCAGTGCTTTCGATACGGTTAACAGAGGCAAATTGTGGGCAATGATGGGGGAAATGGGCTTCGAGGAACCTCTTGTCACTTTATTGCGGAGGTTGCACGCATCCACCACGGTAGCCATACGCTTTGGCCCAGGTGGAGAAAGGACGAGGCCCATTGTGTCAACAGAAGGAGTCCGTCAGGGATGCATATTGGCCCCCTTTCTCTTCCTTTTGTATACAAATGGCCTTGAATCGGCCTTGAAAGATCAGGAGCTAGATTTTCCAAGAATTGGGGGAAAGCCGATCCCGTTGTTGTCATACGCGGACGACACGGTTTTAATGGCTTTAACCGCTAACAGCTTACAGAAGTCTTTAAATATCTTTACTAATTTTATGTTAGGCCTGGATCTAAAGGTCAATTTCACCAAATCTTATATCATGGTTTGCGGACCTAATAATACCAAATCAAGAAAGTTTACGGTAAATGCCAAGACAATCGACAAGGTCTCAAATTTTAACTATCTGGGGAATGTTTTTAATAATAAATTAAACTGGGAAAATCTTATCACATCCAGAGTTCAGAATACTAGTCGCGCTGTGGAAGGTCTCTTCCGCTTTGCGTGCAAATTGGGCCATAAGCCAGTGGCGGAATTGTTAATCCTATATAGATCAAAATGTTTATCCATTGCCACTTATGGGGCGGGAGTATGGGGACATTATAAAAGCACGCAACTACAAACGTTAGAAAATAAGTTTTTAAAAAGATTGCTAATGATCCCAAATAGCGCTCCCACAGCATTCTGTCACTCCGAGGTAGGGGTGGATTTTATTACTGATCGGATTAATATTGCCCCATTGATCCTCTGGGCCAAAGTCTGGTTGTCAGAGGATCTAAAGCTAACAAGAGAAATTCTCAAAGATTGTATGGCGTTGGACAATTCTGAGACCATTCCATGGCTAGGCTATGTAAAAAGAAAATTTAATGAAATAGGTCTTGGGCATTATTACGACAATCCAACTAGTATAGATACAAATATGAAATCGACCATAAAAAATGCATACTGTGGTGAGCGTGATAATTGCCGGCGCCTAGCAGAGTTGCAACCTCTTATCGATCACTTATTTTTACATCCCCAATTTTATTTATCTTTTACCACGAATGTGCAGTTTAGATTTTACCTGACTAGATTTCGGCTTTGCACATTGCACTTTTTAGTGGCCTTTCCTAAACAGGCCGGATGGTGCAATAATCTCATTCCTTGCCCTTGTGATAATATAGCACAACAAAGCACTTTGCACTTTACCCTATTCTGTGCTCTGTATAAGGAACCTAGGGCCCGGTTCCTTATCCCTTTTTTAAGAAAAACTCACCCTAGTAATTATCAGGAAGGTTTTAATAGATTATTATCCCTGTCTACCGAGGCAATCTGTACGGTAGTACTAAATTTTATCAGGATTGCTTTTTTAATAAGAAAACGGTATGAAATGTAATTAAAATTGGCGTCTCCCTTTTAGAATTTTAGATTTTAAGAATTTTAGAATTTTAGAATTTAAGAATCACGTATTTTAAATTTCTGAGATAAATCAAGGAGTATTTGAGTCATGTAACATTTTATCGTATTTGATTCGATATGACATGTAATTTTGTATATCTTGTATGAATGTTATACTTTTATGGTTATTCAAACCGAATAAAGTTATTCTTGACTTGACTTGATTCCCATTCACATCCCTAATGTATATTTTAAAAAGATTGACTCCCTTCTCTCTAAGTTTTTATGGAATAATAAAAAATCTAGACTTTCATTATCTTACCTTCGTAAAACCAAATCTATGGGAGGAGTTAATTTCCCTGACTTTCGTATGTATCATAAGGCCTTTTGTCTTCGAGTAGCTTCTAAATGGCTCCTTTCCGAAATTTCCACTTTTGCACCGTTATGGGTCTTAATTGAACGTTCCTTACTTGCACCCTTTTCCTTCAAAGAAATCCTTTCTTTTTTGACAAAAGTTAATATTGCTTCTCTTCCGTTATTTAAGCACACTTGTTCATTATTAAAACCTCATTTTCAATTGGAGATTATTTCTAGAACTACTTTCCTTCAATCTCCTCTTTGGTATAATCGTCTTATTACTCTTAATAATAGACCCCTTTTTTGGAAATCCTGGAGAGATAAAGGAAATATATGGGTACAGGATCTATTTGACGGTTTTTCCCCATGTTCCTTCCCTGAATTTCGAGACATTTTTAATTGTCCCCGCTCGTTCTGGCACAAATTCTCTGTCCTTATGGCAATCATCCTGGATGTTTTTTATTCTCTACCCTCTAATGTACCTTCTCCTATAGCTGATCCTATACTCGCAATATTACATGCCTGTCCCAAGGCTTCCTTGATTTATAAACTTCTTCTTTCCCCTGATCCTGTTCGTCCTAAGTCTAAGGTCGAAGCTGCTTGGGAGGTGGATCTGGGTTGTGTTTGGAGCATAGATTTTTGGAATAAACTCTGGGGTAGGTCTTTGAAGATTTCTAGATCTGCCTCTACTACTCAATCTTTGCTCTTTCTATATCATAGACTATACTATACACCTTCATCTATAGCTAAATTTACACATTCTGATGATGACACTTGTTGGTCATGCCAATCCCCCTTGGCTGATCAGATGCACCTTCTTTTCTTTTGCCCCGCTGTTGTTTCCTTTTGGAAAGATGTTTGGAAATACCTCTCTACTATTTTCAATTTACACACTTCATTATCAAACATCACTCTTTTCATAGGCAGCCTTTCGGACTCATTGGGGTTGTCCTTGCATGATAAGGGTTTATTTGATTTGATGTTGGCTTTAGCTTTCCAACAAATCTCACTTAATTGGAAGTGCTCATCTAAACTTTCTGTGAAGGCCTGGTGGAACAATGTTTGTCACCATCATAGATTGGACATTGCATTTGCTTCTTCTGTTAAACCTTATGTAAATAGGGATTTATTTTGGTTATCTTTATCTAATTATTTGTCTAAATGTTCACTTCAGGTTTCATGCAATCGTGCTGAGAATTTTCATCCTCCATAGATATTTTGTTCACTGTCTCGCCTACCTTATAATTCTTTCTCCCCTTGCTTAAGTTTTGCATTTCTCATGTTTTAGGAATGTATACCTGCCTCTTGGATAAGTTAAGATAAGATAAGTTATGATGGGTTCATGTTGTATAATATGTTTATTTAACTGCTTAGTTTTATTATGTGTATAATTAATTCTCATGATCTTCAATTTTCGAACTGCAGTATCTTTCCTCGTCTCCTTCCCCTCCCTTCCCTCCCCTCTCTCCTTTATTATTACTAAAATGTAAACGGCTTTCTACTCTGCAATTTTTGTCTGTATACATTTCTATTATATTGTGGGTATTTACTGTTCCATGACCCATTCTTATGTAATTTTTACTTATTTAATAAAGCGTATTAAACATTAAAAAAAAAATGTTTGATCCTGTACAATTAGTTGCCCACAAAATAAACTTTTTCATGTGCCTCAAAAGTCTCTTCCTTGTTACACATAGCCTTTTCTACATGTCGACCAGAAGGTATCAGGGTGCTTTACATGATCACCAATTGCATTACAGACGGACATATTCATTTTGAGATTAAGTGAGTTGTCCAGAATCACAGGAGACTCCGGCCAGACTCAACCTGGAACCATGGAACCGCGTGTCAGAGAGATGCAAAGTTGCCAAGACAAAACGAACCCATATTCCACAAAATCACCACCGACCTGTTAAATCTGATCTTTCCCAACCTCAAATAGAAACAGACTTCGAATATCGTGCTGCCAGGCCCCACTATCGAGGCCTGGTATAGCGAGGCAACATAATTTATGCAAAAATTGGAGCAATGAGACAAATTTTTGAACTTGTAGGTGATATATATATATTTTTTTAACTCTTTCAGAGGTTCCACTGACCTACCACAGTTTGCAAACATTAACAATCATGCTCAATGCAGCACATTAGGGCTTTCGGGTTTCACATTTACTCTGCAATAACAATACGATTAGTATCCCCTCCCGTACTAACTCGTGCATTCAAATGCATTCTGTAAAATAAAATCCTCATTTTCTAAATTATGAGTATCCCATTTAGAACATCATTCATCCCAATATTACACCGAGGACATGTCATCTCAGATTTGGTCTGAAAAATTCTATAATTTCCCCAAATTCGATTTGGATTTTTGACAATAATTTGAGTAACATGCCCAAACGTTTCTACACTGACTCTCATACAACACATGAAGCCCTCTGGAATGTCCTCATGGTCTTCTTCTGATTGTGACATCACGGGTTCTAAAGAAGCGGCTAGCCATAGTGACAAGTGAACAAAGCAGGTACGTCACAGACATAGCTCCCAGTCACAACCTTGTAAGCACAGAGATGTGGGCGCTGGGCTCGGAAAACCAAGAAATAACAATGAGCAAAGCGGAATCCTCGTGGGTATCTCGGAGTCCTTTGACCTTCTCTAACTCGAAGAGCCCTAGCTCTCACGCCGGCACCGCATTTGCAGATCATGACCAGTCAGAATTTCTTAATGTGTGTGATGTTTATTTGGCAAAAGCCTGGTTGCTGAAATTGTAACGAACGCTGCATTGCCTCATGTCCGCACTGAGGAGGAAACATCCCCTATTTCTACACCAACAGCAGACCACATTTCTTTACTGATTGCATCTGGAACTTGAAAAAAAAAAAAATTGCCATTACAGGATGTAAACAGCAGAGCTGACCACAGAGAGCGGCCAATGCCTGAAAACCTGAGTCACCCAGGGCCTGGAGTGTAGGTGTCTGTTTGTAAAGGGAGTGCACTGCCTTCTGATTTCTAAGTTGTAGGCCGGCATATACAGCTACAATTTTCCACTCTTGTAAGCAGGATTCGTAGGCAACCAGCCTGCCACATTTGCAGACCAGGAGCCCAGCTGGCTGTTTTCATCACAGACATCTGAAACCCTCAGGCTTTCTTTTAACTTCCTATCCCGCAGAGTATTTCCCTGCCTTCTTGTAAAAGGCAGGACTGATATCTTGCACTTGAGCGCCTCTTCGTTTGTGTTCACTGCAAGAATATAAGATGTAAGGCAGTGAAAAGGTGTTAGGAGGCGCTTCTACTAAACTTATTCCTGAGCTAGCCAGACGCGGCCGTGAAATGGAAAATGTAAGAAGCGCATTTAGCGAGCTTGCCTGAGCACGTCCAACACGAACACAACCTCAAACCCAATAGTTCTCTGTGTGGGTTTTCTGCAGTGATCCCAGTCGCGGCCGGCAAGACGGGCGGGCAGATGAGGGGGAACGGTAACTAAAATAAAATAAAAAGCTTACCTTGGCTTCCTCCGGATCAGGCGCCACTGCCTCAGCTCCTGCTGCTCCTGGCCGCGTTTAACCTAGGCAGCCTCCCTCCCCTCCCCTAAGCCAATCACAATGCTGCAATGGCAGCGTTGTGATTGGTGCAGTGCAGCGGACAGCGCCCTAGCCTGGCACCTGTAGGGAGGCCAAAATGTAGAGTGCACATGACTGGTTTGGCCGGCCCCAGAGGGCTGACCAAACAGTCAGGGCCCAAAGCATTGGGCAAGCCACTGCCCCCCTGCCCTCGAGCAGGACCACCCACCTGCCCGCCCCCAACCAGGCACTTCTGCTTTCTCGCAATGCGAGAAGCAGAAACATAAAATAGTAGTTTTACCATTTTATGTTTCTGCTTCTCGCACTGAGAGAAAGCAGTGGGGCAACGCCCCCATGCCCCAATGGAGGAGCCGCCACTGTACAGCGACCTTGATCACATGCTCATTTTCTATCGTGTAAAGGACTGCCCTTTATATTCCGGAGTCCAACAAACAATGAAGAAAGACTCCTGACAACCTTGAAAAAAGAGTAATAATCATGGATACATTTCCCAGTTTTTGGCATTTGGATCACAGTAAAGAAAATTAAATTAAACATCAAATCATAGACATTACCCCATGTCTAAAACGTGTGGTGTACTGCCCACACCAATGTTATTATTGCGAGCAGGGACGCCCGTTGGATTGTTTAAAGTGCATAGAGTGCATTTCACTTAAGATGCAATGTATTAAAGTGCAACCTTGCAACATTGTGGGCAAGTGCCCATGAAATTCATAATAATACATTTGCTTGTATCCTCGTCCCTTGTATGTCTCATCAATATATACAGGGCAACTAGATTACTTGTGTACACTTCAACATAATTCTAGGCAAGTGCCTTGTACATCCTTTTCTATGCAAGAAATCTATTTGCTTTAAATTCTTAATGCCATCTTTAGTTTTGTCATCATTCAAGATTGTCATAGAAAATAGGCCAGCATTACAGGGAATTTATCGGATTTACATAATAGATCTTCCTGTACACCCACAGGCATACAGCTCAGTATTTCACCTCCAGAATTACATACAGGAGTGAAATTCCTCATCGTAGTTCAGTCCATTCGGTGCCATAGTATCTAATGCCAAGATATATCTGGTTTTCAGCTCCTGGAGTTTCCTAGTGTGGTTACCACCCCTCCTGTTGACTGGTACTGCATCTATGACAAAGTACCTAACATGCATAGGGTCCTTCTGGTGTGCAACCTCACAATGTCGGGCGACTGGATACGATCGATCACCATTGGTGATAGCCCTCATATGTTGTAGGATTCTTTTGTGGACCTGCAGCGTAGTGCTGCCTACGTATTGTAACCTGCCTGTGCACGTCAGCACGTAGATTGCAAAGTCAGTCTTACAGGTAAACAATCCCATAATCTTTATCTCTCTTCCTCCAAATGGGATCAAAAAAGTAGTGGTGTCCTGACCTATGTTGCAAGCCCTGCAACAACTGCATTTCCTAAAGCCCGGGGTGGTCTCAACCAGCTTGCTTCACTTTCAATCTCTGGGCTTTTTTTTCACAATTACATCCCTCAATGATGGAGCTCTCCGGTAAGATAGGACGGGGTGTCTGGGAAGTAACTTGCCAATGATAGGATCATCTTTAAGGATATGCCAATTTCTACTGCATACATCTCTAAACTCTCTGTGTTGGGTATTATAGGTGGTTAAAAACCTCACCTGTGGTTTACCCTCCTCTTACCTTGGCACTTTTTTGGAGAATAGGATCATTTCCCTTTCCTTTTTATTGGCAACCCTGCATGCCTCATCTACCACTCTTCTACTGTAACCCCTCTCCAGAAATCGGTGACTCATTTCACTCTGGCATTTGGTTCACTCAGTTGTCGTGCTACAAATCCTGTTAGCTCATAGCATTTCTCTGTATGGTATACTGAGTTTAGTGTGGGTTCAGTGGAAACTGGTGGCATACATTTCCTGCCGTTTCCTTCCTGTGGAGTTTAGTCTCTAGCTTCTCTGCCTGCACATATACTTCAGAATCTAAAAACGTTATGCTGCCCTTACTGATAGTATGGGTAAAGTTCAAATTCAGATTATTGACATTTAAGAGATTGACAAATTGCTCTGCAGACTCTGTGGTACCCCTCCAGATTATAAAGAGTTCATCAATAAATCTTACCCACATGATTATGTGTTCCTCCCAAATCTGTGCATGTTCCTCGCGGAGCACCTGTTCCTCCCACCAGCCCACATGGAAGCATGCGTAACTGGGGGCGAAACAGGTGCCCATCGCAGTCCCATGCTGTTGCCGATACAGTTCACCCCTAAATAAAAAGAAATTATCCTCCAGGCATCTCTTTGCCATAGACATTGACATTTGGGTGTGATTAAGCAAACTTGCTGGTCTTTCCTGTAAAAAATGTTGCATTGCTCGTAAGCCATCAATATGGGCTATGCTGGTATACAAAGATGTTATATCAAGTGGTATTAGCACATAATCATGTTCCATTGGTGTGTCATACAGCATTCTGAGCAAGTCCCCACTGTCCTTCTAATACAATGGTAACTAAGTAACATATAATTTTAGAAAGAAATCGATGTATTTGGAAGTATTTTCCATCATGCTCCCAATATATATATATATATATATGTATATATATGGCCAAAAAATAAACCAGCACTCTCACTGTCTTTCACAGATTCATTGTTATCACTACAAAACAGCCCACAAACTTTTTTGTTCCATCAATACTTAGAGGAAGCTTTAAGATTTTCTCACTCAGCTATTCTGCTTCATGGGATCCTCCTCCCCCTTTCTTTCTGCCCTTTCTGTCTACTTGACGCTCCCCTTCTCCATGATAATGATCTCCACAGTTGTATGTTCAGTTAAATCATTTTAAGGATCCATTCATCTCAATTTCACCATCATAATATATAGGGCTCTGATGTTGTAGCTCAAAAACTTTGCACTGGTGCACATAATACAGAGCAAATGTATTTCTGACATTTTTGCTCTATCATGTGTAATATGTATTGGAGAAATAGATTTTGCTCTACGGCATATGACTCATATGTCTAAAATATTTTTGCACAGGAAAACATTCTCTGAAAGTGGGAGAGATCAGTGTATGTGATTGGTAGCTGGCCATGACCCTGACACCCCAACATTCTGGAGCTGGTGGTAGTCCTTCTTTCGCCCTTCACTGGCTTCATGATCCCAGGGCATTTCTCCACCCATCATGGTGCACACATGTGAAAGTTGGGATAACCACATAACTCAGGCTTAATGTTAGAAGGTGGGGTTGAGCCTAAGGGAAATCTGTGCTTTTTGCCAGAACCTAGGGCTATGCTGTTTCTAGTTCTTGACTTATTTCCCCAGCCATTCTGATCTGGTACTTTAGCCCTATTAGTTTAATTGAAGTGACTCAAAACTACATCTCCCAAAATGCATTAGGTTTTAAAATCCAAGTCTAATCTGAAACATAGTAATATGATCTCGACCAGTAAACAAAGTAGCATTTGATTACGGCGTGATTTTAATGCAAGAATAAAACAAACAAATGTGTAGTCTGAAAAATGTGCCCTCCACCCAAAAGAAGGAAATATTTGCTTTGGATGTTCATTTTTCCCCAAAACATAAAAACAATGCGTCTTCTGATTGCAGAGTCCCTCTATAAAGCCTCTGCAAAATAGTTAGCTGTGTGTGTTCATGGAGTTCTTGTCTTTGAAACACAAGTTCGAGGAGGTGTGCTGCAGGAGGCCCCTGCTCATCTGATTTTCCAGATTGAAGGGTACTTTAAAAGATGCCACTCATCTGAGAGCAAGTATGTAGGTGACTATTTACACACTCACAGTCATGCGATGCACAGACACACACGCACAAATACCCACATACACACACTATCATGCACACGCATGCTATTAATAACATTTTACATTGGGACATTTGACCTCTGTATTATCTTTCTCCAAGATTCTGTCTCCCATGGACGCCACGATGAGCAAGCAGAAGCCGTCATGACTGATAACTTTTGCTTGTTATGGCCAGGGACAGGAGCAGCTGCTCTATCAGATGCCAGGGTAGGGCTGGGGGAGGGCCCTCCTTCTCTATCCTGGCTTCTGATAGGGTATGGGGATGAAGAGTGATAAGCCTCACCGAAGCCTCATTTACAGACATGCTGCACTCCCTAAGGCAAGTGCTTCATGTCGGGTATTTATTGCGAATGTGTGAGGTGGGCTGAAGTAGCTACAGCCTGACACGTGCGCAGGTCAAAGTAACAGTGGAGCCCCCTTTGCTGCTGGCATGATGCTGCACTTTAATTTGGAAATGAAAAATCGTTTTCATGAGAAAGTGTTACACCATGCCAGCAGCTAGTTAGAGATGGAGGCAGGCTTGGTAAGTCAATGGCCTGGTGCCCTCTATGGGCGAGCCGCAACTGCATATGAGACCAGAAACACTATTTTTGACATACAAACCATCTTAGGTAAAACCACGTTTATTTCGACAATGCTGCCTGTAAACCAGTTGAGCAACTTCTGCGACCCTCTCCTCTCCAAACCGGGTTGCAGGACCCACCAAGTACCTTTTTGGCTCACTATCTAGGACCTCCAGCTGAACCTCACTGACCTAAAAACCTAATTCTGTCACTTATAACACGAGCACTAAGACACCAAATATGACAGTCTGCTACCCTTCAAAAAAAAAAAAAAATCTCCCACGAAAAGCATGGAGTGGTTTGTAAGTACGAACTGTAGCACATGAAACACGGATGAAAATGCATACTGTATTTCTCAATACATATTTATAATTATGCTTGTTTCTCTCTTTTTTGTCTTTCCTTTATGCTTGTATGTAAAGCTCATCTGCATTTATTGTTTGCTTCTACTTTTATTTTTTTCATATGTGCATGAATATATAAGTATTTAAATATCAAGAGGAGAGAGAGGATTAGAGAACTAGTCCTTATCCCCAAAGTTTAATGTATATCATCAAATAGGACTAGGCTAAGGTTGTATACAAATGCAACATTGTATGGTTTTTGTAAAAAGAAAAGCTTTTTCTTTTTTGAAAGCCCTCACCCACCAACCTAGTTGGTGGCATGCTTCATCATCGGGCCCACCTGGTGACACCGATTGTGTCCCTGGTGTGCTTCAACGCCTGGTTTACAGCGGAGCAGGTATCTTGACTGAGTGTGCAGTGCTGTGACGTGAAGGTGAATTTAAAAACTGTACAGTGGTCCCATTACCCGCAGGGTTTATTTTTAATGATTGGGCCTCTGGCAGTTATAAAAACAAGGCAATGGATGCGCGTAGAGTAATAATGGCTCTTACATCCAAAAGCGGTCTACATGTTTCAGCCAGGCCTCAGATGTGTACTGGCTTTCCTCAGGACCATAAAATTATGTACGTGGTGAGATCTAAAACTTAGTTTGTGTTCAGACCAAATGTGTTGCACGCTCTAAGGTGCACTATGTATGAGAGGGGGATTACCCTCTTAAGGCATTCCTATATGACAAATACATAAAACGGAACATACAAACAAACATACAATGATACTGCGAAATTAGGCAGAGTTGCTTTTAGTCACGTGCATAATTATACTGGTGACCATCAAATGGCGCGATAAAACAGGCGGCGGTGAAATGCCGATCTGGCGGCAATGTGTGTCAAATACCGATATATGCGCTAAGTGAAGATGTATACTTGTAAAATGAAATAAAATAAAAATAAATATAAACTTGCTATAGAAAGGAGGCCTTTCTTACACTTGCAATTAGCGGAAGTGCCCCATGAGAGTCCGGCAGGGGTTCTAGCTGAACCTAGGAGAAAAAAACGAAGGACGGCGAAATCGCCGTGGTAAAGCACAAGAGGATTGCTTACCGTGAGAAGAAGTGAACGAGCCGCTTCCCTTGACCCCACTTACTGCATTACAGCTCTGGACCCGTGTGAAGACCTACTTGGCTGTCTCGGATCTCCGAAGGTATGAGGCCCGGATCTGGCCGGCGCTTAAATATCACCCGTAATTAGCGGATGAAGCAGGTGTGTTCCCGTTTAGCCTGTGAAGGAGAAGAGGGAGGGAAACAACATGGAGAACAGACTCGGGGAGGTCCTCTATTCTAACTACGGCCCTTGCTGATGATGCGGAGCGTATGCGCCCGGTAGGCAAGGTTACTGACAACGCGTCTGGGGAATGGGCGTGGCCGCAGATTGAGTGACGCTTGGCGTCTTACGTGTAATCACTAGATGGTGAGAGCGGGGGGTGAATTGGGATCATGACAGAGTCCCCTAGTAAATTGGGACAACAAGGCTGACAGAGAACGCAAACCAGAATATGTAGAGCACCACGCGTGTGGGTCACTCTATGTCTAGTATTATGTCTGAATGAAGTATTTCGTGATGGACTAGTAAGTCATAATACATAACAAATAACTGGGCAAATAGAGTAAGAAGTGACTCATGAGTTAGTTAATAAGTAAGGCTATGCCAGGGGATAGAATCGTTTAACCCCTGGAGCTGGGTGGATAAACGATAAATCCACCGTTGTTCCTTGGAAAGTAGAAATTTATCATTGTCAGTTTTATTGTGATCAAAGTGTTCGATCACTGTCCAGGACATATCATTCGTGGTATGTCCTAGTTGTAAATAATGATCTGTCAGGCGACTGATGTTTTTTCTACACCGTATAGTGCTCCGGTGTTCAACTATCCTTGTCCTGATTTTACGTGTCGTCATCCCTACATAGCGTAGACCACAGGGACACTCAATTAAGTATATCAGATTTGATGAGTTACAATTGGTGTGGTGTAATTGTTTCCAGGTAGTACCTGGTTCCAAATCAAGTGTTTTGGATGGGCGTGTGAGATGACATACGCTACAATTGTTGCATGGGTATGTCCCGTGATCTTGGGGAGACCCCATGTATTAAGTATGGTATTTACAGTTGTTCTATGGGGCAATCTGGGCCGTGTAGATACTAAACGGTCCTTAAGGTTGCTAGATCGTTTGTAGGCAAAAAGTGGTAATTCCCAGTTTCTATTGCCTGAGTTTAGAATGCGCCAGTTCTTTTGAATGATGCTGGACACTTTATTGGAGGCATCATTGTAAGTGGTGACACAGGTCATGGGTTGATCAGGCACTTCTCGTGTCGTAGTATCCAGCAAGGCTTCACGATTCTGGTTACGAGCTCGTTTTCTTGTCTTCTGCACGATTTTGCGTGGATATCCTCGGTCATGTAGTTTAGATACTAGTGCTGCTGATTGTTTGTGGTAATCAGATATTTGGCTACAGTTCCTGCGTATTCTAAGGAACTGGCCGAAGGGAACAAGTCAAGGGAGCAACAACCAGGACCGAGTGGACTCCAATGAGAAACGAGGATGCAGAACCATCCACATTGGTATTCAACTTGTCCAGCACTTCATTATCCCCCAAAGAAAATAAAGTACTTAACAAAGGACTTTCCTTTGTCCCCACCACCAAACTGGACAAATTTAAACTCCATGTGGAATTAGCCGAGTTCTTTAGAAAACTCAAGCTGAAGGCATTTTTTGAGAAACAACAAAACAATGAATTAACAACTGTTAAAACCAATGAAACGGGCCTAAGAGTAAAATCTACCTTTATGCCTCCACCAACAAGCATCCCTGTAGAAGTTGCTACATTTGAACAGGCTGTCTATCACGACATAGAAAGAATGGATGCGACAAAAACTTTCAATAACTTCTCGAAAGAAGACAGAGATACCATCCGGAAAATTCAGGACAATCCCACACTTATCATTAAACCCGCGGATAAGGGTGGAGGCATTGTCCTACAAGACAAAGTGGATTATGACAATGAATGCCGAAGGCTATTGAATGACTCACGAAATTACAAACTCCTGAAGACGGATCCAACAAAGACCCTGCAAACTACCATCAAAACTTTAGTAGAACAAGCAGAAGAAGCCCAACACATTTCCAAACAGGAAGCGGATTATTTGTGCACTAGGAATGTGAGAGTACCATATTTCTACACAGTACCAAAGATTCATAAAGAAACAAGACCTCCCCGGGACGCCCGATCGTCTCGGGAATTGGCTCCCTTTTGGAACCCCTATCCAGGTACTGTGACTTTTTCCTGAACCCGCTAGTACAAAAGACAACAACCTACATAAAAGACACTAAGCATCTCCTGAACATCATCAAGGATTTGATGTTTGATCCTTCCACACAACTTCTAGTAGGTTTGGATATTGAAAGCCTTTATACGAGCCTCCCACAGGACGCCACTCTACAAGTCCTCCATGATATACTCATGGACACTCCGTGGGAATACCATACTCCCAGAGAATTTATCTTCAATTGTGCCACTCTGGCTTTAAAGGAAAATTACTTTGAATATGAAGGGCAATTCTACCTCCAGACCAATGGCACCTCTATGGGGAGTGTCTTTGCCCCAAGTGTGGCAGGTCTCTATGTCCACCATTTTGAACGGAGATATATATCCCCCACCAACAACCCATACACCGCCAACATCAAAGTATGGCGTCGCTATATTGACGACATTTTCTTGATCTGGACAGGTACTCAAGAATCCCTGACATCCTTCCTCTCTTGGCTAAATGAAAGGGACCCTTACCTAAAATTCACATGCACATCCAGCCCCACCACTCTGGCCTTTCTTGATCTTAAAATAACAGCGGAGGATGGTATCCTAAAAACCACCACCCATTACAAACCGACAGCTAGGAATTCCCTCCTTCGGTTCGATAGCTTTCACCCTCGACCCCTGAGGGAAAATCTTCCCTTCGGCCAGTTCCTTAGAATACGCAGGAACTGTAGCCAAATATCTGATTACCACAAACAATCAGCAGCACTAGTATCTAAACTACATGACCGAGGATATCCACGCAAAATCGTGCAGAAGACAAGAAAACGAGCTCGTAACCAGAATCGTGAAGCCTTGCTGGATACTACGACACGAGAAGTGCCTGATCAACCCATGACCTGTGTCACCACTTACAATGATGCCTCCAATAAAGTGTCCAGCATCATTCAAAAGAACTGGCGCATTCTAAACTCAGGCAATAGAAACTGGGAATTACCACTTTTTGCCTACAAACGATCTAGCAACCTTAAGGACCGTTTAGTATCTACACGCCCAGATTGCCCCATAGAACAACTGTAAATACCATACTTAATACATGGGGTCTCCCCAAGATCACGGGACACTACCCATGCAACAATTGTAGCGTATGTCATCTCACACGCCCATCCAAAACACTTGATTTGGAACCAGGTACTACCTGGAAACAATTACACCACACCAATTGTAACTCATCAAATCTGATATACTTAATTGAGTGTCCCTGTGGTCTACGCTACGTAGGGATGACGACACGTAAAATCAGGACAAGGATAGTTGAACACCGGAGCACTATACGGTGTAGAAAAAACATCAGTCGCCTGACAGATCATTATTTACAACTAGGACATACCACGAATGATATGTCCTGGACAGTGATCGAACACTTTGATCACAATAAAACTGACAATGATACATTTCTACTTTCCAAGGAACAACGGTGGATTTATCGTTTATCCACCCAGCTCCAGGGGTTAAACGATTCTATCCCCTGGCATAGCCTTACTTATTAACTAACTCATGAGTCACTTCTTACTCTATTTGCCCAGTTATTTGTTATGTATTATGACTTACTAGTCCATCACGAAATACTTAATTCAGACATAATACTAGACATAGAGTGACCCACACGCGTGGTGCTCTACATATTCTGGTTTGCGTTCTCTGTCAGCCTTGTTGTCCCAATTTACTAGGGGACTCTGTCATGATCCCAATTCACCCCCCGCTCTCACCATCTAGTGATTACACGTAAGACGCCAAGCGTCACTCAATCTGCGGCCACGCCCATTCCCCAGACGCGTTGTCAGTAACCTTGCCTACCGGGCGCATACGCTCCGCATCATCAGTAAGGGCCGTAGTTAGAATAGAGGACCTCCCCGAGTCTGTTCTCCATGTTGTTTCCCTCCCTCTTCTCCTTCACAGGCTAAACGGGAACACACCTGCTTCATCCGCTAATTACGGGTGATATTTAAGCGCCGGCCAGATCCGGGCCTCATACCTTCGGAGATCCGAGACAGCCAAGCAGGTCTTCACACGGGTCCAGAGCTGTAATGCAGTAAGTGGGGTCAAGGGAAGCGGCTCGTTCACTTCTTCTCACGGTAAGCAATCCTCTTGTGCTTTACCACGGCGATTTCGCCGTCCTTCGTTTTTTCTCCTAGGTTCAGCTAGAACCCCTGCCGGACTCTCATGGGGCACTTCCGCTAATTGCAAGTGTAAGAAAGGCCTCCTTTCTATAGCAAGTTTATATTTATTTTTATTTTATTTCATTTTACAAGTATACATCTTCACTTAGCGCATATATCGGTATTTGACACACATTGCCGCCAGATCGGCATTTCACCGCCGCCTGTTTTATCGCGCCATTTGATGGTCACCAGTATAATTATGCACGTGACTAAAAGCAACTCTGCCTAATTTCGCAGTATCATTGTATGTTTGTTTGTATGTTCCGTTTTATGTATTTGTCATATAGGAATGCCTTAAGAGGGTAATCCCCCCTCTCATACATAGTGCACCTTAGAGCGTGCAACACATTTGGTCTGAACACAAACTAAGTTTTAGATCTCACCACGCACATAATTTTATGGTCCTGAGGAAAGCCAGTACACATCTGAGGCCTGGCTGAAACATGTAGACCGTTTTTGGATGTAAGAGCCATTATTACTCTCACGCGCATCCATTGCCTTGTTTTTATAACTGCCAGAGGCTCAATCATTAAAAATAAACCCTGCGGGTAATGGGACCACTGTACAGTTTTTAAATTCACCTTCACGTCACAGCACTGCACACTCAGTCAAGATACCTGCTCCGCTGTAAACCAGGCGTTGAAGCACACCAGGGACACAATCGGTGTCACCAGGTGGGCCCGATGATGAAGCATGCCACCAACTAGGTTGGTGGGTGAGGGCTTTCAAAAAAAGAAAAAAGCTTTTCTTTTTACAAAAACCATACAATGTTGCATTTGTATACAACCTTAGCCTAGTCCTATTTGATGATATACATGAATATATAAGTGCATGAATGGAATTCCTGTAATTCTGTAACTAATGATACTTAAACAGCCTTGAAAAAGCCCCAGGCATGCACGCCACTGAGAGGCGAAACACGTGTTCACCACGTTTATTATTATTACTGATAATTGCTCACTCTGCCTTACTTAAATATATTTCATAGTTGTGGGCATGGGGGTATTGCCCTCATAAGGTAAGCAATTAATACTGCAAACAAGCCAATACTAGTTGGCACAACTCCAGAACTATTAACCCCCTTCCTTGATAATCGTAGCTTCAGATTTCTAAGGTGTCCTTGCCAAAAACAAGGGTATACCCAAAACCAGAAGCACCCAGTTAGAGCACTAACCTGAGGTCCATGTAACGAGCCGGAATCGCTGGAGCGTTGAACGGTGGTGAAAGAATAATTGACGTGGTGGAGGCAATGATGCACAATAGTGCCAGTTAAATGGCCAGGTTCCAGAGTTCAAGATAGTTGGAAGCTATCACGTATGGCAGAATTCCAAGAGGGGTTGCTGGCACTCAACTTCAAAGCATAGGTATCCAGGCTACTCTTGTCACAGCCTGTGGGGCTTGGAACCAATAGATGGTGCTGACAGGTGACATAGCTCGCTCTTCAGACAGCTCAACAAAGCCAAGTCGGCAACGAAGTTTGAAAGCTGTATTTATAGTCTGTCATACAAGTGTTTACCTGAAGCCTTCTAGGAGACTACTAAGGGGCCGATTCCGATCTCGGCCGGTAGGGCTCCGAATCGGATTCGGCTTAACCGGATCCGATTCAGAGCCCTGTTTCCCGACCGATTCGGACATGCGTCCGGGCGAGCGAGTACGATGCGAGCGCACGCGAAATCGCCGACCGACTCGTTCGCGGGTTCGAACCGCTCCGACCGACTCGCACGGACACGACTCGCACCGTGCAATGGAGACGTTCCCCGGCCAGGTAAGTACGATGCGCGCCTCGAGCAGTCCGACCGACTCGCGCCGTCCGGCTCGAAAGAGCAGTCGGAGCCGCACGGACCCCCCTGTATGCGTAGCCGCGAGAGTCGCACACAGGGGGGACCCCCTACCTGTGCATGTACGGCGCGAGTCGCTTCGACGCGTACCCGCTGTGAGGGCGCCCTTGTTTGCCTCGCACCCATTGAGTCAATGGGAGCCCGCGTATGCGTTGTACGACCGGCTCCCATTGACTTCAATGGGAGTCCGACCGAATCGAGTCCGATTGCATGCGAACACATCGTACTCGTTCGGTCGGACTGCTAGGGTCCAATTCGGTCGGAAATCTCTCCGGGTCCGGCTCGTTCGGAGAGATTTCCGGCCTGAATCGGAATCGGCCCCTAAGTGTTGCCTGTTGGTTAGAAGGCTACCTCCAGTGGGAGACTGGGGCAGGAAACTGAAAGTTGAGTAAACAAACACAATAAGCAATGGAGCCTTCCTGCGGATAATTGAGTGTTTCCTGTCAATTAGAAATTTGTCTCATGCAGAAAACTGAGTCAGGGAGTGATAGATGGGGAATTAGATGGCAGGGCAACTGAACAAATAAACAAGAAGCAAGCATTCCAGACGACCTCACGGTCAGCAGGATACAGAAGCTTTTAACTAATTAGCACCACCTGTTAACCTATTAGGGCAGTTTAACAAATAAACAACATACAAGTATCAGGCGACCCTGAGGTCAGCAGTCCATTTCGAAGTAGCAGTATTACTATTTTAATCTGTACTCTGGTTTTTTGCATGGGCAGCTAGGTCTGCCACAGTGAAAATAGCTTTTTATGGCCTTGCCACTGTAGGGAGATGTCAATATTTAATTTTCTACAGGTCCCACTTTTCAATACCGTGCACCTTACCTAGTGGGCTATATAAGGATGACTTACTTGATATTTAAAAGGGGGGGTTTACCTGTGAAAAGGGTTATTTTAACAGGTCACGCTGCAGGTTTTAACACTCCAGAAGTCAGGCTACAATGATAGGCCTGGAGGCATGGTTCCCTTTGCTACACTAGTGGATGGCACAGTTAGTGCTGCAGTCCATTGGTGAAATTCAACTTTTCATGCCATGGGTGTATTTTCTACACTATAGACTATGGGCTTATAGGACAGCTAAAAACACTAATCATGGATTAGCCAATTTCTGCATGTTTTAGAGGTCAGAGCACATACACTGGTCACTTCACAGCAGTGCCCCAGTGTGCACTGTCTACAAACCAGTACTAAAATTCAGCACAATTAAGGATGGAGGAGTGAAGAAAAGGACTTAACCTCTGTATGAGTATGGAAAAACCAATATATGTTGCCGCGGTCTGCCTCAAAAATACACCAAAATCTGGATGGGATGGACAGATTCTCAGGGAAATAATATTAAGCCAGTAGCTCCTTCAAATGCGATGTTAGAGGCTAACATATAAACCATAAGGGATAGAGGGACAAAGCCCTGGGGCTAAATGGTTACGGCATCTATACCGTTTTATGGGGTGGGCTGTGGATTTTTGGAAGTAGGTGGGTGGGGAGTCAACGGGGTATGGGAGTAGTGTGTATTATTTCATGTTTATATTCCTTTGTTATGTCATTCACTTGTAATGATGTGATTCAACATATAATAAAATGTATTTTTTTAACAAAATTCCGCACACTATCTTGATAACCATGCACAAACGGGCATTTAATCACATTTCTTACTCCATTATGTTATTGCTAAGCATAATAAGAAATGTACATCTTCCATACATGCCAACAGACCCAATTCAGACAAAGACTTCAGGTTTTACAGCCGAAAATAGCTTTAATTTAGCTTTCTTCGTCCTGAAATTGCCCCCATTTCAGAACATGTCAATGAGTAAAATAAACCCTTCTGATTATGTTTTTAAATCCTCTCTCTTTCGGCTTTCCAAATGTTTGCATGAATTGCTCTTCTCAAACAATATGGAAGATTCAGCCTTTTATCTGTCAGCACCTTTTTCTTGTGGGATCTATATTCCGAAATTACAATATAGGAGTACTTTTTAATTAATACTTTTTGTGCTCGTATCCTCAAATCCAGTTTGATAGCTACTCTCTAAAACATTATATTACCATATGCAAGTGATGAAATAACCAGCTCATACAATGTGTTCTGAGTAGTCCTCTTAACCAGTGGCGGCTCCTCCATAGGGGCGTGGGGGCGTCGCCCCCCTGCTTTCTCGCAGTGCGAGAAGGCAGAAACATAAAATGGTAAAACTACCATTTTATGTTTCTGCTTCTCGCAATGCGAGAAAGCAGAAGTGCCTGGTTGTAGGCGGGGGGGTGGGCGGTCCTGCTCGCGGGCAGGGGGAGTGGCTTGCCCAATGTTGTGGGTACTGACTGCTTTGGTCGGCCTGGGGCCGACCAAAGCAGTCAGGCACACTCTCTTTTCTCTATGTAGGCATGCAGCCTACATAGAGAAAAGGGCCTCTGATTAGGCTCCCGGCTAGGGCGCTCTCTGCTGCGCCTCACCAATCACAACGCTGTCATTGCAGCGTTGTGATTGGCTTAGGGCCCAAGGAGGGAGGCTGCCTGTGGCTGCTTCCTAGCGGGAAAACGTTCCGGAGTCAGACCCGGCCACTGCCAGGCGCTAAGGCGGCGCAGGACTCCGGACTCGGTAAGGTACGTTTTTTTTAAATTTGTAGTTTTAATTATAACCATGAACCCCCCATACCCACCCACCCCCCCCCCCCCAGTCATGCCGCCGGCCGCGACTGGGGAAAGGAAAAAAGAGCGCAAATGTACGGGGATGTTTATTATTCGTTTTATAACCCCTTGGCATGGTGCGTCCACCCACCGTCGCTGTTGACATGTTCCTGTCCTTGGTTCTACAGACTCTGCTGCCATGCTCCCGACCTTCAGCTACAGAAGCCTGGCATAGTAATGTGGTATTATTCAGACAGAGGCAGGCGGCACCTCCTACACGAGGGCAGAACCCCCTTAAGTTGAAGTACACTATCGCCAGGCGCTATGTTCCCAGGCGCTTTGTGTTCCTTTTCTTCTGACCCTTGATGTTAGTGAAGCGGGTTAAATAAGGGACGGTGTAATGGTTCCACTAGCCTGCAAGCTCAGTAAGTTGAACTTTAGTCTCTTTTATCTGCAGGTCATTCCAACAAGGCGGACCCACCCTTCTGTTTTTCAGGTTATTACATTGGACACCAATAAAATGCGTGATAGTAACATCTGTTTTTCCCAGCGCTTGGAAATGGCGGAAGAGAAGCATTACGCGCTGTATAAAAACAATCATTAGTGGGGGCTCCCTGCAGATTCTCTCTTAAAACCCCTATGCTGTGTCGTGGACTGAGCTTTATCAGGACACACAATTTTCTTTTCTATATAGATCACCCGAGAGCCTGGAAATGTGACAAAAGAAACAAGCATTGGCATAGACAATAGGTCTCGCCTTTGGGACCTTATAAGTGTTTAGCCATGCAACAGTTGGTGTTGTTGCACCAAGGATATTGTGCTGCATAACTAAATACTTATAAGGCCCCAAAGGCGAGACCTATTGGCTATGCCAATGCTTGTCTATCTCTGCCTTTTGGAATGTCAAGGACTAGATTTGCAAGAAATCTTCCCACGTTGTTTATATACAGATTAAATAATTGTGGGATTAATGCAAAGCTTAGGAGTTTTAAGTAAAATAGCTCAAGAGCCTGCACCCCTTGCAGCTATTTATAACCTGATATTGCAAAGAAGATTCTGCCTTTAATCCTTACGAAGCAATGAAATAAGTACACTGGAGTTGGGTAATTGTTACATATGTTAACCCAGTGCGGAGACACCTAGGATGGTATTACTGTTGGAAAGCTCGAGTTAGTTTTGTTTACAAGCAGGAGCTGGAGAGTGACCACATCTCAGATCACCCCCAGGATGGTGGTGGAGGAGGTGAGAGCTGGGAAGAGGGGTCAGCTTCTGAGATTGCAGGTCAGTTAGAATGAGAGGGCTGTGCTATCGTGCACCCACCATGCCCCCCTGGCTGCCGACTCCGCTTAGCTTTACTCCTGCTCCTCTCCTTCTACAGTCAAAAGAAAAGGAAGAAGGACTGCAACTTATGCCAGCGGACTAGACACCTTAGAGCCTCTGCTGCAGAGATCTGTGTACAATGCGATAGCGTTGGATCTCGCTTGACTGCTTTAGCCTGCAGTCCAAAAAAAAGGAGACGCTTTTACACAGCTGTTTCACAAGTGTTTTGTATAAATCTGCATCTTATGAACAAGCGACATAAATCCCATCTCCCGCACTTACAAGAGATGAGTTTTTGTCAGGGAAATCCTTCCCTGCCCAGGAAGGGGGGCACCCAACAGAGGGAGGCAGAGACATGGTAGCAGGACTGACCAACAGTGTGAACGGTCGCCAAACGGCCTCACGTCATGCACCTCTGGTTTGCGCCCCACAAGTGGGAGGAGTGGGAGGGAGAGATGGGGAAGTCAGAGGGAGAGGGGTAGTGTGAGTGTGAGGCAGAGATAAGAGGGGTAGTGGGAGGGAGAGATGGGGGGATTGGGAGGGAGAGATGGGGGGATTGGGAGGGAGAGATGAGAGGGGTATTGGGAGTGTGAGGGAGAGATGATTGGGTTGGTGAAGGTGCGAGGGAGAGATGTATTTCATTGTAAACAAGCAATGACGTTATCGTGGCAGGAGGACAGCTTATTCAAGAATCACTTCTAAGGCCGACCGAGGCCCTGTGATACCCATAGTGTCTCCAGAGTTACTGCCTGGAACACCAACTGGATTGATGGATCACTTACTCATGTTCTGAGCAGGAGGTCTAGTTGGAGCTAGTCTGCACTGCTTCCACTGTACTTTAGGAGTGGTAATTCTCAATAAACCTTATTTCACCTTAAGGACACACATCCACTAAGCCCTGACGAAGTTCTCACCTGAGAACGAAACGCGTTGGCTGACCGTAAAATCAACAATTTCAAGTGAATTATCTGATTACAAATAAAGACTTTCTTGAAAACTAAGTACTGATTCCTTGGACTTCTTCACTTGGCGCACGCCCAACCTCTTAACTGCTTATGATCTGACTTACAGAGGCATCAATTGACGGCTGATGCCAGGGCTTGTTGCGCAAGAACATTTGATATAAATGAAACTAATGTGAGGTGCAGAAACAACAGTCCGCCGTCAAAGTATCTCTGCTAACTACGTTACGAAAGAGAGCTAATATCCTCACCAAATGCACCAAGATGTACCATACTTCCACAAATGAATGTGTAATGAAACCGGTGCTCGTGTAAAGCGCTCCAATAGCTACGGGTCGAAATTGCGCTGTATAAAACTCCTAAAAAAAGAATGTTACCATGCGTAATGAAATCAGTGCTCGTGTAAAGCGCTCCATAACACAGTGACTGCATCAGGCACACAGGAAGAATGTGACAGAAACAATGCTACCTGCACCAGCTGCAGGCACACAGAAACAGCTGCAGCACTATCTGCATGGAGTAAACACGTAGTGAAACGGCAGCAATGCTAGCGACACCTCGTGTACATAACACAGTGACTGCATCAGGCACACAGAAGCAAAGTGACAGCACCAACGCCACCTGCATCAGCTGCAGGCACTAAGATTAAGAGTACTGCCTGCTACAAGCATAGAGTTATACTGTGAGAGTAGCAGCTTTGTCTGAAAAACGTATATTCTTCATGAGCTGGTGTCTGGAATGGACCAATGGGGATGCAGAGCTTACATGTCCCTGTCCTAGGAATGGTTACCTATCTTCTTTCTTGGGATGGAGGTTTTCCTAAGTAGTTTAAAAAAAGCAGATTTTAAAACCAATCGTAGAAGGAGGCAGACAGCCTCCAAGTAAAGTTGTGTATTTATGTTCTCTCCAGGTCTGGCAAATACTGCCGGCAAGTGTACTCATAAAGTGACCTTTAAAACCATTTTACATGTGACAAATGCAACATGCCAAGTCTGCATTAAAGTGTAGCATTTCTCACAACGTTTCTGATGGATTTCTTGCAAAGTTCTCTTTTAGCCACGAGGTCAGGCCAGTGCACTGTTAGGGGTGATGGGGGCGGGGTGGCGGAGGTGGGCAATTGGGAGGGTGAGACAGCGTTGGGCACTGCACGGGAGATTGGGGAGATGAGATATGGGCAAGCTGACAAAAAAATGTGTAATGAAACCGGTGCTCATGTAAAGCGTCGAGATCCCTTTGTATAAAGCAAAAGAGGAGGGGGAAATTAATACAGAGCGGAAAGAGGTCTCGAACTCGGAGTGGTGATGGGGGCGGGCAAGTGGGAGGGGTGTGATGGTGTTGGTACGGCACAGGAGATCCGGGAAATCGGGGAGATGAGTCATCCGCAAGATGAGAAAACAAGGAATGCGCGTGAGAGAGAGGGGGAGCAGGAGGTAAGCCCGGGAGTGGTGCGTGCGTGCGCAGTCTGCTCATTTTCAAGCACTGCACTCGTGCTTGTGGCGCGCCCCTGCTCGCTCCCGCAAGGTGGATGCCGCCACAAGCACGAGTGTGTGCTTGAAAATGAGCAGAGCGACGGCTAAAGGCCCTCCTAAGCAGCACATGCGCGCTGCATAGGCGAGACCTAAAAATGGAGAGCTTCGGGCTGGTAGAAGACTGGAGCGCCAACATTCCAATGTTTGTTCACAGCTGTTGCCTTAGCAACATAATTGCACTTTGGTGGTCATCATGCATGACATGGAAACGCTTCCCGCATAGGATGAAAAAATAAATGTAACAGCTTTCCAACCGCACACTCTACATGGTGAGGCACGCTGCCCATGTAGGCAAGAGCCTCAGTGTCCCGCATAGCTCTATATAAATGCTGCAGAACAATACCTCAACAGATGCCTCTACATTTCCAGGCAAAATTAGCACATGCCTTTATAGTTCCTATGACAAGCAACCATTTACCACTGTCTTGGGTGGTGGCACACCGCTGCTCCATGGCAAATCTCTTCAACTATTTAAGACACCAGTCAGCCCAAAACTATGACAGAGTCTGTGTTTAAATTAGCACTTGCAGCACTCAGATTAAGGCACATTAAGTGATGAGATACTGGTGCCTTATGGTTTGCCTACCTTGGGCATCTGGTTGGCTATACAATAAGGTGAGGGAGGCCACAATTCCCTAGCTTAGTATAACCAGGAGAATATCCCCCGGGTTTGGTACATCACCTAGGTAGCCTAGGAGGCTACTGTGCTAAATCGCCCATGATGGGGCGAGGGTTTGTGCTCGCAATTTGGTATGTTTGGGCCACAAGGAAGGACACCAGGACGCAAGAAAGTAGACCAACCTCTTCCCAGTTCGGTTTTAGATTTAAGGGGCAGCAGCATCAGCCTGTAAGATTGGAGAGCCCATCTTGTGTGGATGGTGTGATAATACTGGTTCGATGGCAGGGTGTAAGACTTCTAGTAGCACGGAGCGGTGAAGGAGCCATAGATCTATGGGATGGAGTAGGCGTGTTGGGCTTGTGGGTAGGACTGAGAAAGCTTGGATTTTTCATATAAACCAATCCTATACACAGTCTCTGCAAAACACTACAGCTCACAAGCAAAAGAAGTGCCTTCTCTATTTTTTCCATGGTGCAAACATGTTAGTGTACTGGATGGACAAAACTTGCTAGCTTTATTCAGTATTACACGAGCAGCAAATCTGGTGCAAAAAAGCTTTCACTCAATTTTTGCACCAGAGCAAATATTATAGTAATAACAATTTCTTATGCAAAATGAAATTGATAACAAATGAGGCCTCCTTGACATTCATGCAAAATGCAACAAAAGGTGGCTTCGCTTGAACACTAAGTTTAGTGGAGGACTTCTCACCACCAAGGATTTCTTACAATTACAGGCTTTTAGCAAACTAGTGCATTCTGGGAGTTGTAGTCTTCACTCCAATCAATGGACCACATTCACAAATTATTTTGCGCATCAATGCTATATTTAGGTGTGCATACAGTATTATACAAATGTAAATTCCACATCCTGATACAAAGAATGGTTAGTTGCGAAGTATTTTGATTGCAAAGTGCCTTTATGATACTGGAAAATTAAGCTGTTTGGGAGATATTTCAACATAATAAATTTAAGAACGAGGCCGGGATGGTCGGGAACCCTGCAGAAGTAGATGAAAATCATCAAACTCGAAAGTTGAATAGCCTTATAGCTCATGCAACTAGGTTGTTACCCTGGAAATGCACGCAAGATTACTCCAGTCAAAGGCAGCAGTAAGTGCTTTTCTACGGTGGGAAACAGAAGGGAAGATGCCCATATGTCACAGGTTTGCAGTGAACAGAATTCATTGACTTGGAGATATGTAGTGTTGCTTAGGAAAAAAAATAATTGTGCAAATGTGCAATTCTGCATGAGTGCATTTTGAACATTGGAGTACTGGAGCTCTACCTCTGCCGTAGAATTTCAGGAGTTCTCTAAAGCACCGTTTCCCAAACGATGGGCTCGCGATCCAATTTTTGGTGGGTCGCTAAGGTCCAAGCAATAATTAAAGATTCCTTTAAATTCTGTATTGATCTTGTCACATTTGCTGCACGTCATAGACAGAAGTCAAATGTCAGACTATGTTTTCTGACAAATTGCTGCTTATGTTTTTTTAACATGGGGATTGGTGTTTACAAACTTCTCTAATTCTGCAGTCAGAGAAAGAAAAGTAAAGTAAATTATGCGAAAATATTGCTGGGGTACGTACGCCAGTGTGAAAAGAGAGGCTGTAGGATGTCATTTTGTGTAACTCACACAGCAAAATGTAAATACCTGTAAATGAAGTTGAACTGTAAACGTTCAGGAGGTAGGAAAGCAAAAATAAAGCACATTTGTTTTGTAATTCTTAAGTGTGAAGTAAACCAATATTTTAAATGGATCAAAATAAATCAAGACACTTTACTTGGTGATGCACAAATGATAAATATTCACTGAACCCGGGCTGATTTCCACACATTTTCATTTGTGTGCAATATATTTGTATTAGTAGAACTGTATGTCTGTGCAAACTTAGTGGGCACTTCAATGGAAAAAGAGCTGTCTGTAAATGACAGTTCGCTACTGCACGAGGCTTTAGTGACATTAAAACAACATCGCCCCCTCATGCCCATTAATTCTAAATGGGTCGCGTAACTTTGTTGTTCTATAAATTGACTTGTAGTTTTAAAAAGTTTGAGAAGCACTGCTCTAGAGATTGCTTAAGGATCCCCCAAAAGGTAGAAACCTACACCAAACAGAGGAGAAACATGCGGGAAAACATTTTGACTTTGTGAACTGGGCTCAGTGAAACCAATTGAAGAGAAGGGCCAGTTTACAATAGTCTGTAAAAGGGAAGCCCAGGGTTTGAGAACTGGGGTTCTATGGGGCATGGAGCAGTATTCTGTGAGCCTTGGACAGCACCCACCAAGATAAAGAGCGCGCGAGCCAGCAAGGAATCGCGCTTGTCACGTCACATCTGTCCAAAGACCGCTCACCTCTTGCACAGGAAAAACCGGATGCATTTCTTGAACTCCTCCGACGGGATTTGGGAAAGGTCTCCGGCGAGGAGGACGCTTCGCAGCACATCTCCGGCCTCCATGGAGAGTGTGTCCTTTATTTGGTTTAGGATTTTAAGTAAAAGTCTCAAAAGTCTATATCCTACGCGCTCTGTCTTCAGATTAAAACATACGTATTTGCTGGTGAAGGAGTCTGCTCCCGATGGCTCTCGGCCGGACCACATTCCTCCACCTCAGCTCTCGAAGGGCGGCGTCCCCAAGGCCTCAGGAAATCCTCGTCTGTCAGGCCTCGTTCAATTTTACTTCTGTTTACAACTGTTAAGACCTGGGAGCACAGGGGCGTTCAGACGTCACGGGAATGGGGCCTTTTTAAAACGCATGTGGGGTGTTTCAGTTGCTTAGCGGTGATTGAAGGCCGCTGCTGGACACACAATAGCAACATCGCCTGCAAGCTGACAAGCCTGTCATTAAGGATGCGGCTCCTCAAACCATGCCATAAAAAGACCAAGCACTGACGAAGCCAATAGGTGTGACTTTTGTATAGCGCATGTGCGCAGATACTCAGCAGCCACACACGGATTGGCACAGTGCTTTATTTAACAAGCGCGCGCGCACGCCTCGTGCGGCAGCAAGGGGAGAATGGAGGGGGCCTGCGCGATTCCCTTGCGGGAGCGAGCAGCAAGGCGCAATAATAGCTACCATATGGCGCCAGCTGCTCGCTCCCACAAGTGAATCGCCAAACGTGCACGCGTTGCCATTGAAGGCAATGGAACGCGTGCACGTTTTTGGCTGAAAAGCCGAAGCGATCCCAAAAGGTCTTTTTACCTATGCAGCGCATGCGCGCTGCTAGGCGAGACCTAAAAAGAGCGCAAATGTACGGGGATGTTTATTATTCGTTTTATAATGCGCTAATTAGGGTTGGAACTTTCAGCCTAGAAACAAAAATCTGTCCGGGTTCGTTCCGTTCGGTTTTGCTCCGAATAGTAAAATATAGTCGTCACTGGACCACTAAATTATGACAACCTCTCTGCATGTTGGGGAATGTCGGGGAATGTGTGTTTGAGCCTATTTCCACTATTGAACTAAATAAAAGGGATTTCAACTTGGCTTCGTTTTACGGAGCATTTGTACTACAAATTTGTCTGTGAGCTGTCTTCACAAGATATAAGAACCCCTCATTCCTTCCACTACTCGCACTTCGCTGGACTCCATGTACTTTGTGGTGGAAGCGGATATCTTGCTTCATCATCATCATATTGACTTGGATTGAAGTTGCGTATTTCCGGTCTGTCTTAAATTGCTGTTTGGAGTGCTGGTTTAGTGGAGTTTGCCAAATTGGTGAGTTTGGGCCAACATGGGAGCAGCACACAACAAGGAGCAGTTGGTGCAGCAGTGCTTTTGCACGTTCCACCGGCTTGCACGCATTCAGAAGGCACACATGCTAGTTGGTTCTATCTGTACTGAATTGTGAGTGCGTAATCACACACAACATCGTAGCCATCTTAGATCGTCGCATTTTAATAACATGAATCACTGAAATATTATTTGTGGTATTCCGTTGTTTCAGCACCTTAATTTAAATTACATTGCAGGGTACTTTGGTTGTCCTTCTTGGCACTGCAAAGGCTCGAGTTGTACTTTAGTTTGTATTTCTTAATGTATCCTTATACTCGGGCCCTGTCCTTCAGCTGCTGCATCGGCACCTTCCTCTCCCTGCATGAGGCATGGTGTGCTCCTGCTAACGGAACCTGCGAGAATAAAGTTTGATACCGTTTGTACAGACGTGCCTGATGTGTATGCAGACGTCTGAAAAAAAAGCTAGCAAAAAAAAAGCCATTCTGGAAAAAAAAGCCAGCACTGATTAACCACGTCTGACTGCCTCGTTCAAAGGGTTAATGCGGCACCGCTGTGCAACACTCGCACAAAAGGCTGATATGCCTGACAATGAAGATTTCGGACGAGCAGAAAGGTAGGGGGCATCTTTGTTACTGTAAAGTAGAGAACGCACTTTTATACATTTCTTTGTTACTGATTGGGCAGAGTGGGTGGGTGCTATGAGGTTTGTGATTAAAGCAAGCGCGCACTCATTAACTTTGTTTAGAATCGATTTCCGCTTTAGGCTAGCCTAAGACCTCGCAGCATGGCATCACACTGTGTGGTTCCTGCGTAAGCTTCGCATTCCTGCCACTCCAGTCTGTTTCTGGTGTCCGCATGAGTGATAATTAAGGGATTTGGGCATAAGTCATTCTTGTAACAACATAATGGGTTCTGTGTGTGCGAGCCAGATGGGTGTCTAAGTGCCCATGGATGTCGGGCAAGTGTGAAGCTGCTCCAGTGTGCGTCAGACACCAGCTTATTGATAGAGAAGGGTTTCTGTGATAGAAGTGTGCGCCTTCTATTTGTTTATTTTCCATTGCAAATTCAACATTTGGTGCCACTGCTTATGGGTTGGCTGCTGTGCATTCTGTGCTTCGGTGGAACTTACTGAGCCCCGGCATCCACATCAGACTGTCTCTGCACGCCAGCGGGCCGTGGTAGGGCTAGGAGTTGACTGCGATGACAGAGGGCTTGTTTGGTGATCCATATAGTTTCTTGCTTCTGTTTAACCAACCGTTCTTGGATTTGTTCCACATTGCCTTGTACATCGTTATTCGTGATATCGGACATGTATTAGGAAGTGGGTACATATGAGGACTCATGCGAGTTGCTTTCATGAGTTGCTTTGTCTGACACTAGTATCTAGTGAGAAAGATTTAAGTGGGTGCTTGGCCTCGCATGGCTAGTATGCAGGATTATGGGTGGCTGCTATTGACTGTAGGCATTTCCAACCAGTACAGAGGACAATAGAGTGGTCAGTTCAAACCGTGGACACAATACAAAATTGGTGACACTCATCCTGAATTTTACGCCCCACTACTTTCAAATGTCACCAGCCGCCACTGCTCTTAACACAAAATTGCTGACCTTTTGTATCTGTATTACTTTTTCATGGTCCGTCCCACGGCTTTCAATGTTCTCTGTCCCACACTAGGTTCTATACTTCTGGTTTGTAAAATTGTGAACTTGGCTTTGTGGCTTTCACTCTATGAAATTTAGGGCCTGATTTAGAGTTTGGCGGACGGGTTACTCCATCACAAATGTGACGGATATCCCATCACCCTATTACAAGTTCCATAGGATATAATGGACTCGTAATACTGTTGACGGGATATCCGTAACGTTCTCCACCAAACTCTAAATCAGGCCCTTATCCTCGACCAAAATCATACATTTCCAAACAATATAAAATCTTTTAAATTACATGCAATTAAAATACAGAAATCTAAATCATTCCTAATTAACAACTGCAGAAAGTGTTAAAAATGTTAGGCTCCCCCTTTCACAACATAGGTTGTAAAAAATACAGTGAGAGTTGTACTATGTTCTCTTACTCCACATGCTTCTTATTTAACCTCATGTCTCCTACTTGCCTCAGATTCGATAACAATATAAATAAGTCAAACATGAACCCATGGAATTCAGTACACCAAAATAATCAACTCCATTGAAAACATGTTTGAAATATATTGTGAGGAAAGGTTGGCAATTCTGAATCTTTATTAAGACCCCCTACTATTGTTTTAGTTTATTTATTCAAAAGGATGTTTTTCTGTACCTTTTGTTCTTGATTGCCACCTCTAAGAAGGTGATAAAGAAATTCCACGAAATTAAGTAATTTGTAATTATTGTTTACAAATTCTGTTTTTCACATAGTACAAGTTCCAACGACTGCTGCACTACATCACAGTGCAGCAGTGGGGGCATCCGCTCTAGTCCAGACCCATCCCTGTCTGTCCATTTTTTCCAGTGTGGACCTAAGCACATGATGTAAAAATAAAATAAAATGTAAATCCAGTACTTGTATAGCGCACGAATCACCCCCGAAGGGGTATCTCGGCGCTGGGGGCCATTGGGAAGATTAAGTGAGCTATTGCCCAGAGTCGCATGGTGCTGGGTAGACCCCTGCCGCCGGAGCCAGGGATCGAACCGTGATCCCCAGCGTCCAGTGTCAGTCGCCCTAGCCGCGGCGCCACACCTCTCCCCATGTCTAGGCACCTGCACCCACCTGTTCATAAAACCCACTTCCCCCCTGGAGTAACATCCATTCCTGCAGGTAGGAGTCAGACTCACTATTGATTGATCAGTAAATAAACAGGATGGTGGGCAGCTGCAGAGCTGCTGTCCCTTTAATCATTGTTTAGGTACTGCTGCCTCTCTGGACTCAGCTGTCATGGCAGAGTCATGGGCCAGCAATGCCAGAACTACTTTCTCAGACTCAAAAGCCCTTATTATAAGTTGCCAATAATGTCTGATTCAGCCAGGAGTTACTGGCTGACTCTAAAGCTAAAGATTAATGGGAAAACAGCAGCTCATTTCTTCTATTCACCAGAAATGTTACCTGCTGAAATCAAGCAATGACTGCCAATGAAAACAAGCTCAATTGTGGAGAAAAGCAGTGCAAACTGATAGATGTGATTGTTCCCCACTTCTGAGTTATGAACTCCTAATGTTCCGGTACTCCCACTTCCTGGAAGTGCACACACATGCTATCAGTACTTCCGGATATGGGAATACCAATGGACAAGCCCTACAAATCACATATTGAGGACTAAAGATGTTTGAAACCACTGTTAGTCAGGTACATTGTATAGATTCATATTCATGGTGGTGATATAGATTCCAGAGCCTGATTCCATTTCTAAATACACTTAGCATTAGCCTGACAGAGTTATTTTCCATTGTCAGCCTCAAACAAGCTGTCTGCACATTTTACGATGAACAGGCGTATTCCGTTTGCACAACAACTCCTTCTTGCTTGATTATCAGCAGACTAGGAGACACGAGTCTGCCCAGGATGCCCTGAATATCTGCTTATCAGGGTCGCTGGTACATAAGTCAAGATAGAGAGATGATATGTGCACAGAGGTGATGCATATTTTGAAACACTGGTTCCGGCTGGATCTTTCCACCACATTTGTGCCTTGTTTTTTCACTCATAATCATCTAGATTGACCATTTGCATGAGAGAGGCCGTCGCTCCAGAGGTATCCAGGAGAGGTCAGATTCGAGACTGCTGGTTGCTGTCCCTCTTGGACTGAGGTTGGACACATGGAGCAGAATCCGAGTCCAGGAGAGCTCCGCTGCTGGAGCACATGTTTTCATTAAGAGAACAGTTGTGTTCATTCTTCCTCCAGCTCCCACTGAGAGTCTGATAAACGCAGAGGCACACTGTGTTCAGGAATGCAGGGGGACAATACAAATACTCCCTCAATAGTCACAGTAAGTTTACTTCCTGCTCTCATGGGTAGTGAATAAGAGTAGGGTGTGTGATAGGGAACAAATTCTGAAGTAAACATGGTAGAAATGCTTGCCGTTTTCTACATTTCATGTAAACCCTGATAATAGCAATATATTCTTTATGTCTTGTGGTCATAATTCATTTTCTAAATAGTAGGTTATGGCAATAAATGTTTTTCAACAAACATTGTGCCATTATTGGTACAAATGCTTGAATGTAATATTGTAAGCACAAATGATGGGGTTTCCAATTACCATTGCATCCCTGAAAGCAAATAGACTGTTTGTTTACCAGAATGCACCTCTTCCATGGGAGACAGGGCAGGGTGTGAATGTGCAGTTCACCAGCTTTTCCTTCTCATATATACATTGATCTAAGTCCTTATGTTATATGGTTGGGGTATTTAATCCTGTACACTTTTGAAATGGCGAATTCTTTGTAATTCTCTGGTAACCCTTAATTTGATCTCCTTTTAATCTTATTTCACTGGTACTTTGCACGATTGATTCCTGTTCTAAAGCCATGTAAAAATAAATGATCATGGAATGTTCATTACCTCTGGATGCAACTATGAGACCCAGGGTTGACCCTCTCAGTCTCACATGCCTACCACACTGCAGTTCCCTAACACAATGTCACCATACTTCACCAGCCCCATCACACACGGTACCACTATGTCCACACAGTCTTGTCCTCTTGACGTTGTGTACTGAAGACAGCAGCAGCTGTTGCTGCAGTTATTTTATCAATTTATTTGGGGTTTTATAAAGCGCTGCAAGTCACAAAGGTAGTCTCAATGTGCTACTGCTTTAGGAACAGGTGTCGATGATCCTAAACCGTGAAGTGAAATCAATGGTTAATGTGTAGTAAGGCCTCAGAAAACAAAGTCAGTGGTTGACTGAGGAGGGGCTGGCTTTAGGCATTTAAGCAGTACAGGCCAGATGCAGGGGGTGGCAGCTGAGGAAGCAAACCATATAATTGGTAAGTAACTAATGCATTGTGATCAGAGAATCCTATCTATTCCTGACGATGTCTGTGAAAAAAACAATGAACCACTAATTGTAGAACTGTTATGTTATAGGAGGGTGCAGAAAAACAGATAATATGGTGGACCTGGAGCGATCGGCCTTCATGATCTCACGTATTCACAAATATAGCACCAAGTCCCTTCGGCAAACCTTCTTGACACCTAAGCACACACACAGCGTACTTAGAAATAATATAGTGGCCAAAGACCTGCGTGCTAGTCTCCACTTACTTTTGGTGCAATCGCTTACACTTCTGGATGTCTAATATTGGCTTACCCACATACCACACAAATGCACTGTTTACAGCACTCTGCTGGCTTAGCGATATATATATATATATATATGTATATATATATATATATACATATATATATATATATTCGCATCACTCCATTTCTTCACTTGGCCAAGCAAAACACAGGAGCACGGACCACAGATAGGTGCAGATTTTCTTTTTATTCGATCACACAAGCACCAGCAGCATAACGCGTTTCAGCTCCGAAGAGCCTTAATCACATGACGCGCTCAACAGTGTAAGGCCGGTTTATATACAACTTTTTTTCTATATCTTTCCTTTTCCCATGTTTTTTTACTAGTAGTCTTTTTACTATTTTCATATTAAAGTGACAAGTGCCTTATGTGCAAAGTAAAGCAAAGCATGGACATAAACAAAATACTTGATGAATTCTGGTTGTTTAGCTGTTGGCATAATTAAATCATTCAGGTATAAATACCCCTTTGTAATTACGCATAAATACAACATTTTTTTGCTGTCCAGGTTTAAATACCAATTCAAACATTTCTGTACAAATAAATACATAAAATGAGAATGCAAATACAGTACTAATTCAGAAAGTGCTTGGCTGCAGTCTTTACTACTACACATACTTTCGATTATCTAAAAACCCATGCAAAATACGCTAATTAAAAGTGTGCTAAAATTGTAAAACCCATCTAAAACCGTGTACAAAATAGTGTAGAAAATGTTTAAAAGGATATTGTTCAGGCGGTGCAGTGAAATAATGTTTAAAATTATCTTCAGAGTTCATAGTAGCTATACATCTCTAATTCTTATCATGCAGATTTCATTACTCATTATCAGAGGCAGGTATGTAATTCCTCCGTAATATTAAGGCCCTTAGGGTACTTTGTATTGAGGTCTAGAATGTATCTAGTTTCTAGACGTCTAAGGGCCATTTCTCTGTCCCCTTCTCTTTTGTATGGTGGGATGGAGTCAATAATAAAGTAAGTGAGTTGTTTGGGGTCCGCTTTATGTACTTCCTCAAAATGTCTAGCTACGGGGTAAGTGGTGTCCTTGTTTTTGATTGCTCTAATGTGCTGGAGTATCCTCTTGTGCCCTTGTAGTATAGTACTACCTACATATCTTAGGGCACATGGACACTCCAGCACATAGACTACATGGTCCGTTTTTCAGCTTAGGGACTTAGAAATGGATTTTGCTTGATCGCTAAATGGGGTATCATATGTAGTTTTATTAATCCCAAATTGACACGCTTTGCAAGTTTTACAGCGAAAAAATCCTTTTCTTTGGGATAACCATGTGTTCTTGGTTTGAACAAAAGGGTCATTCTGGACTAGGACATCCCTCATGGAGGTAGCTCGTGTGTATGTTATAGAGGCCTTTTTTGGGAGACTATGCCCAATAACAGGGTCGTCTAAAACTAGAGGCCAATTAGTTCTGATGATTTTTCTAATTGCCTTATCTTGCTTACTGTATTTTAAAATAAATCTGAAAGAGGAAGAAGTATCTTGTGTTTGAATGACCTCCTTCTATTTATTTTGATTAATTAGACTTTCCCTTGGGACTTTGTTACTTTTTTCTATGGCTAGTTTAATACAGTCATTTGAATATCCCCTTGCCTGGAATCTGGCAGCACAGGCTTGTTGTGCTATTATTAAATCAGTTTCGCAACTGCAAATTCGCTTGAGACGTAACATTTCCCCATAGGGGATACTATAAATCAGATGTTGGGGATGGAAGCTGCCAGCATGCAATATGGAATTGCCGGCAGTTGGCTTCCTATGCAATTTTGTTTCAAGTTGCCCATTTCTGATATATACTTCAACATCTAAAAAATTAATGGTTGTTGCGCTGATCGAGGTTGTAAAATGCAGATTAAGACAATTCTTATTTAATTCTCTAATAAACTGTTCTGCTTCATCTACTGAACCCTGCCAGATTAAAAACAAGTCATCAATAAAACGTAGCCAACATTTAATTTTTGATATGACTGTGGTCTTACTCTTATGTTCATTCATTAGTACCAGCTCCTCCCACCATCCCATATGTAGACAGGCATAACTGGGGGAGAAGCTGGCTCCCATTGCTATCCCCCGTTGTTGTTTGTATAAGACATTTTGGAATAAAAAAATATTGTTATCAAGGCAGAACTCAACCATATTTAAAAGCATCTTGTTGTGCTGTACAAATTCGGGAGTCCTTTTACCTAAATAATGTTGTAATGCTCGAATACCATCTTGGTGGTTGATGGAGGTGTATAGCGATGTCACATCCATTGCAATGAGCAAATAATCTTCTTTCCAAACAATATTCTGTGTTTTTGAAAGGAAATCCCCCGTGTCCCTGATGTAAGACGGCAGCTGTTGAACAAACTCCTGTAGATAGTAATCTACATATCTTGATGTACTTTCTAGGAGACTATTCCTGGCTGAAATTATCGGTCTTCCTGGAGGTTTGTTCGCGTCTTTGTGTATCTTTGGAATAAAGTATAAGATCGGGGTGACTGGATTGTCATTTTTTAAGTACTTATACTCTTGGGGGGATATAAGCCCAGCATTCTTCCACACTACCAATTTTGCACTATATGTATTATATGTAGTTCTTGATTCCGGATATTCACTTCTCCGATAGCATGTAGTGTCTGTTAGTTGATTCATGGCTTCTTCAATATAGTCCTTCTTTTTCCACAGAACAAGGTTCCCACCTTTGTCTGCGTTTCGAATAATTATGTATTTGTTTGATTTCAATTTTTTCATCAAAGTGTGATATTGTAGTTCTTTTTTGTTATTTTTGCGTTTATTTGCTCTTTGCACTTTGTGATTTAGTCGTTTAATTCCCTTGATTACTTGTTCTTGAAAAATGTCAATTGAGTCCCTTGGACTAATAGGGTTAAATTTGGATTTTGGTTTGAAAGGAGTGGTAGGATCAATTTTATTGCCACTTTCTAGACAGGTAGTTGTACTTATGTTATAGTTTTCATTCACTAGTTGTTGTAGATCATTTAGCAATGGCACATCTGATTGTGTCAAATTGAAAAACAGGGTACTTGTCGATTGAAGATCCGATTGTTGGATTGGATCTTCAGTTGGAGTTGACTGGTTTTGCCAGAAATTCTTTTTTAGTTTTAATTTTCTTATACTTTTAAAGACGTCAGTGATGTCATTTGAGATGTCAACAGTGATGTCATCAGTGATGTCACTGACCATGTCATGAGTGATGTAATATGTGACGTCATCAGCAGTGCATTGCGGGGCGCGAGTTATAGTTAGCTCTACTAACTATAACGGCCGAATTTCTCTGGTTTTGTACGAGTGAAATGTCCAACTACCTATAACGTCCCTGAAACCTATGGTTTTTTCTGTGAATTTCTAAGGTTTTTTAAATGCTAATTTCTAACTATAATGTGCCTGAAACCTATGGTTTTTTCAATGAATTTCCAAGGTTTTTTAAATGCTAATTTCTACCTATAACGTCCCTGAAACCTATGGTTTTTTTAGTGAATTTTAAAGGTTTTCTAAATGCTAATTTCTAACTATAACGTCCCTGAAATCTATGTTTTTTTTAGTGAATATATATATATAGGGAGAGAGAGAGAGAGAGAGAGAGATGTATATAAATACAAATTTAGAAAATAGGAGAAGGAAAGAAATCAGATCAGAAAAATGCTGCCACTTCCGGGGCCATAAAGCCAGTGCAAGAGAGCCAATGGCTGAAGCTCTCTGTTTGTATCCATGATGCAATTCAGTGTGGGGCAATGGGTCGCCGATTTCAGACACTGGCTCTGGTACCAAATGAGTCCCAGCACTTTTCTGATCATAGGCACATCCACTTGAAAATAAGAGCGCTTCAGCGACAGGACTGGTGGGCCAGTCGTTAAGTTTTCCAATTTTTCCTATAGTTTCTTTCCTTCTCATCCTTTTATTGTAATTGTTTTTAGAGCACTCTACAGCTCCCCAGACAGCGCTGAAGGCTGCTTGCCTGCCGTTTATTTAATCTGCAGTGCACCGCGTCCTAAGAAGCCACAGCCTTTAGGCCAGGCCGCGTCATGGTATGGTATTATCCATAGTTTCACTGTTTTACCATTCCAAAATGGCCAACACATTGGTTCTCAACATGGTGGCCAGGGCTTTAAGTGTGGTGAAAAACTAGGCGGAGGTTCTTAAAGGAGAGTGGCCTTTGTAATTAAGGGTGTGACTGTTCTTCCTTTCACACCTCATTCCTATGCAGTCTGTTAGACACTTGTGCCCTTTTTCTCTTCAAATCTTTTGAAATCCCCATGTGCACATCTTACACCCTATCTCTTTCCTCTTCGACACCATCTTTTCACTCTACTCTGTCTGTATACTTCTTCGGTCTCCTTCACTTCACCATCCCACCACACACATACAAAAAGCCCCCAATCACCTCTTGGCACTGTAATTGCCCATATTTTGACCTCTGTTTATCTCCTTCACATATATTTGCAAAGAATCACAGTTATGCAACAGACATACGTGACTAATACTCTTTGCTCTCTGCAGAGAGGCCAAGGATTGGATGTCCATGTATTGTGAGCACCTTTTCACCCATTTACAGCCCCTGTGAGGAACTCTCACTTCCCTCAGCCCTGACTGCATAACTCTCAATCGTAGTGCATTATAAACACACGGATGCAACTCAGCTCAAAGTTTACAATATGCAGAGTATTATGCTACAAAGAACTACAGAAATATAACATAAAAAAATAACAAACACTTGTAGGGAATGGACGATAAAGTAAAATATTTAAAATATCAAAAAACGGGAAATAAGTTGCTGACTTCGATTACCATACCATGTTTTAAATTAATTGCCCAGAAATCGATCAGTGTTTTTGTCTGTAAAGTTAAGGGCATGCTTAAAGGCCCCAGTAAGGACCCATTTCTATGTTAGGGTTTAATCACTACCAGATCCGAGACTCAGAGTTACTCTGCCCTCTTAAAGCTCTGGTGGCAGCCATGAAGGAACTTCAAAACTATCAAACACCATGCACAATACCATTGCAAGATGCCCACCTGCAGATAGGTTTATTTGTATTTATTGCAAGCTCATGTTTGCCCTATGTATATTCTTTTAATTTATCTTGCATAAGTTGTAGAGTCTGTCTGGAAATTTACTGTAGCTGTATAAGGGCGGGAATTCACAAATGAGTCAATGGATGGATGAATGCATGAGCGCTAAGTTGGGCGACAGAGTGCTAGCATGATGACTTTTTGAAAGCCTAAACGCATCATTTCTTAGGAGGCACTGATTTAAAAGACAGGCGTACTGGCATCCACAATACTTTTATTTTGTTTTTTAATTTTAGATTTCTTTGTGTTTTCCTCCTCTCTCGCTACCCCTATTTTAACAACCCCCCACACACACACTTCTTCCTACGTTCCTCATCTTCTCAGCTCCCTCGCCCCCTGCCTCTCCCCTCTTTCACTGTGTGCTCTGTGTCTCGACTGCCTTCCCCCGCCCAGCCTCTTTCATCTTCCCTTCCCACACCGCCTCCCCTCTGCCCATCCATCCATTACCAGCAGCCGGTCCAAGAGAAGCTACTGTCTCCGGAGCTTGGCCGGGAGGTATGCTGCTGTGCCCGGACCTCCCAGAGCAGCTACTGCACCCCCTCACCAGCAACTGACCCTCCCTCCCCCCACCCGCCTCCTGCCGGAGTTCCCGGGGGAGAGCCTTCATCCACCACCTTTGTGCGCTGCGCGGACGCCGCTCCGTTTCTTATCCCTCCTGCAGCTAGCTACCTGATGACTCTAGGGGCCGGAGGCATCTTCAGCGCCACCCTCTCCCCCCACCGGCACCATCCATCATCTTGGCTAGAAAGAGCCGAGAAACCACAGCCCTGCGGCACTCTCCACAACTTCCAGGTCAGAAACGGATCCTGTGGCAGAACACCACCTACTTTTAAACAATTTATATAGCGCCAACGAAACTGTATCTCAAGGCGCAGAGAGCGGACGTTAACATTAAAGCCCTTTGGTGCTTCGTGGGCCGCCGCAGAATGGCAAGTTGGGCCGGATTCCAATCTGCGGTTGCATCAGCACCTCCGCAGCAGGCGCAATAACCCAGCTGGCATCCATGAACGATCTCTCCTTTGGTTAAGTCATTACTGAAATTAGTTTCATATCACATCTATAGGCAACAAATATCCACATGTTTCTGCTTTTCTTTCTATAAAGCCCTTGTCTTTCCTACTTTACATAAAAAGCACTCTCCTCCCTAGTGCTCAACTCCACCAAGATCCTCTACTTCCCAGCTAGATCAGCCTCCTATGCACTTGTCTGACATCTTGACAATATCCAAGAACCTTGGAGTGCAATTTAACGTCAAATAGAGACTGGCATCATTCACCACAACAACCTTAGCAGAGTCATACCTTCACTGCTCAATAACGAGAAAATGCTCCAATATCCCCTTTTTTATGCTAACTTGCTACTGATAAACAAAGTGGTCTCCAGTAGGCTGGACCACCACAATTCCCTACTGGTGGAAATTCCACATATTCATTTTTTTCTCCCTAATAGAATTATACATTATTTCAACATGAATCTTCAATGTCTGCCAAGACACACACAATCCTCATCACACCAACATCGAGTGGACAGATGGCAGACAAATGCAAAAATTCCATCGTACGCTAGTTTTTCTGCTTTCATAAGTGTACCTCAGAAGCCCCTCACTCCACCTGGCCGGGTGGCTGTGCTGATATTTATTCTACTCAATAATATCCAACAATGCTGGGTTGATATGTATCAGGTCTGACATATCCCTCTCAATTACACGTTTGTCCCCTTACCAGATACTAATGTGCCGATTTTGGTTCTTACAGCACTAAAATCCATGTGTCGGTCAGTAAGCCTGCCGAAGTTTATTGTACAAAAACCAGAGGAGTGCAGTTAGCTGCGAAAACTCCTAAATGCAATGTGTACCGCAATAGAAATTACTGTACAATATCTCAACTGACCAGTCTACGCAACAAATTTTTCTCTGCACACTTGCCCCCGACACACATGCAGTCTCTCTATATGCCCCCCAGACACACATGCAGTCTCTCCACATGCCCCCCAGACACACATGCAGTCTCTCAACATGCCCCCAGACACACATGCAGTCTTTACACATGCCCCCCGACACACATGCAGTCTTTACACCTCCCCCCGACACACATACAGTCTTCACACATGCCCCCCTGACACACATGCAATCTTCACACATGCCCCCCTGACACACATGCAGTCTTCACACATGCCCCCCTGACACAGATGCAGTCTCCACACATGCCCCCCTGACACACATGCAGTCTTCACACATGCCCCCCCGACACACATGCAGTCTTCACACATGCCCCCCTGACACACATGCAGTCTTCACACATGCCCCCTCTTGCTTTGAGCATGCTGAGCATTTCAGATCTCACACTCCACACTGTCAGTGGAGTAACACACAATGAGGGCGTCCCCTGCAGAATGCGAAGAAGGCCCCCTTAGTATCCCATATCGCACAGATAATCATTGGCCTTGGTCGAATGAGGGCCGCAGAAGGATCTGGAGGCTCCTTGAAGCTATGCCCCTCCCTGCCCACAGAGGGATTGCGTTACGCCCCTGCACTTTGTGCACTCCAGTCTCTTACACACGTCTACACATGCTCCTCACAACTGCTGTTTCTGCAGATGTCCCACACACTTTCCCACACTATCTCCATACATACCCTAAGCACCACTACCTACACTGCCTCTACTCGTGCTTCTCTCTGTATACCCTTATCGCTTACACTCTTACTGCCTCTACCTGCCCCTAACTCCGTAAACACACTTCCTCTACATCTCCCTCACACTGCATGCACCTGCCCCTCGCACACCTGCTCACACTGCCTCTACACCTCCCTCACACTGCATGCACCTGCCCCTCGCACACCTGCTCACACTGCCTCTACACCTCCCTCACACTGCATGCACCTGCCCCTCACACACCTGCTCACACTGCCTCTACATCTCCCTCACACTGCATGCACCTGCCCCTCGCACACATGCTCACACTGCCTCTACATCTCCCTCACACTGCATGCACCTGCTCTCGCACACCTGCTCATACTGCTCTACATCTCCCTCACACTGCATGCACCTGCCCTCGCATTCCTGCCACAAACTGCCTTTATGTTTCCCTCACACTGCATGCACCTGCCCTCGCACACCTGCCACAAACTGCCTCTACGTTTCCCTCACACTGCATGCATCTGCCCCTTGCACACTGCCTGTACACCTGCTCACACTCCATGCACCGGCCCCTCGCACTTACACTGCCGCTACACGTCCCTCATACTCCTCACTCTGTACGCACCTTCACCTCGCACTGTTCACGTCCATCTGTACAGATAGAAGGGCGCAAACATGAAGTCATCTCCAGACAGAGCGGCGCTTCTGAGAAGCAGAAGGAAGCGCTGCTGCGAGCAGTCACGGGAGCCTCTGCTGCCCGCCCGCAGCTGTGCGCCCCACACTGCCCGCCACCCCGCAGCCCACCCGCCCCAGGATTTACCTGCACACCGTGATCAGGTTCTTCCGCTCCACCGTCGCATTCCTGCTGATGCTCTTCTTGCGGGAGAAGCTGAGGCTCAGGGAAGCCATCTCGGACCTTAGCCTTTGTTTCTGGCGCTAGTGCGCTGCCTCCTCCCCAGCTGGTGGAAGGGCGTGCTCAGCCCCGCAGCCCCTCCATGCACCTGTACTCGCCAGCCGCGCCTCCGGTGCGCGCGTGGTACCTCAGTGCTGAGAGGCAATGGCTAACACGAGGAGGGGACTGGAGTGGTTCACTGGAGTTTGCAGAGGCTGGAGGAGCCCCGCCGAGCGCTGCTGTGTGCGGGATCCCACCCGCAGGGCAACACAGACAGGCTCTTCTCTGACACCCCCTCTACACACCAGCTGATCCCCGGGACTTGCCAGGTGTCCCTGCTCAGCACTCAAGTGCTTTTTTCACTGTTATCACATCCACACAGCAGGGCTGCAATGCAGTTTCAGGTGAATAATCTTTCAACGGCATTAGTGATGCACTAACCGCTCAACAAATACAGTGTCTACCACAAGCAGCCCAGGATCCTACTGCGGGCAGGTCACGGGACCGGAAGCACAACGGCACGTGGAGCACAGCTTGGCTATAATGATCAGCTGGCAGTTATTGAGTACTGTGCTTGCTATGCAAGGGTCAGGATACTGAGGTCGATTTTTCATTCTGGCATTGCCCCCGGGACCTGGCCCACCCGGGGGCCTCATTAAAATGAAGCGCAGGAGCCCGATGGCTGCCAACACTTCCTGGTTTGGACTGTTGGCAGCCAATCAGAGTGAAGCTCGTGCCCGGGAGGGTTGGCGAACCCTCCTCGGTGCTCAGATATATACATTTTTTCTTTCTTTAATTTCTCAGCAACTACTGAACGGATTTACACCATTTAACAAAAAGGACTCTTTCTGAACCAAGGGCTACCTTTTTCCCAAATTTGGTGTATTTCCGTTCAGCAGTTCGGGCTGTAGATTTGTCTAAAGTTTCCTATGGAAATTAACATGGGGAAAACGTGTTTTAGGACCCCCGTTTTTTCTCGGCCCCTGCTTGACAAATCACCCCGAAACTTTCAAGACAGGAGCTGACCGGAGCACCCCACTAGTTTTGAAAATTTCGCGAACATTCGTCAAACGACGCCAAAGTTATTGGGAAAACAAAAACGCTTTTCCTATGGAAACTAGGTCCTAACTATAACTACCTACTAGCGACCGCCTGTAGGTAATATATATATATTACAACATATTTATAACATCCTACAGTAATCAGTCATGGAAAATGAGACAATGCCTTAAGAAATACTGGCATGTGCTTAACACAGATGAAACTTTGAAAAACTATGTAGGAGGCAACCCTAAGATTACTTTTAGAAAGTGCAGGGCGCTTAATGATCTATTATGCAGCAGCACACTACCCATTGAAAGAGTAACAAATCCAATCAAGGGCTTTTTTGTTTGCGGTGCTTGTAAAGCGTGTAAGACGAGTGTCAACCGCAAAGAAATAAAATTATCTAAGGCACAGAAACCTTTCAAAATTGAGAAACACCTGACATGTAAATCGGACCACTGTGTGTATGCACTCAATTCTCCTTGTTCTTTGATCTACATTGGTAGCACAATCCATCCAGTTAAACGACGCATTTTGGAACACGTGCGTGCTATTAAAAATGAAAATAGAAGCTACCCAGTAGCGAGACATTTTAAAGAGTTCCACAGTAAGGATAGTGGTCTCCTTCAATTTTGCGCCCTGGATAGAATTCCCATAACGGAAAGAGGAGGTAATAGAGTAACGGAATTGAGACGCTTAGAGTCCAGAATGATTATTAAATTTGGTACCATGCACCCAATGGGATTAAATAAAGATGAAGAGCTATCGGTCCATTTGGGATGAAGGGTCTGATGATTTGATGATATTATGCTATGAACTCTGTCCACTTCTATAATGAAATGAATCTCTTGCCATGTTTGTTTTTTTAACATTTACAGTTTTTAATAGCACTATTTTATGTTTTGCTGTAGGAGACGACGATATCAGCTTGCTGGGAGGAGAAAAACATAAAAGCCAGTATTATTATAAATAGGATCACTAAAGCTGTTTAACTCATTGGATATTGATATTAGTTACAACACAGTATTGAATGGCAATATGTTATTGTTTATATTTGCCCATTGGGGTTGAATCCGAATTATGGAAACAGGATTAACTAAGGGGTACACCCTAAGTCTAGCATGGGCCCACTGGAGCGGAATTGTATGTTGGGGTGTCATGTTCAATAATTGAACACACTTGATTGATGAACTCTTCAAGTAAGAATTTATGCCAATATTTGTGTTAGTAATTTTGGATATATGATTTACAGTTTTGTTGTATCCGAGGATAACTAGGTGAATAATACTTTTATTTTCACCATTATAAAATGGCCGCCGTATTTTCCACACCTAATTGCAGCATTTGGGATATGTAGTCCTACACTTATGTTTACTGCACATTATATGTAATTATGTTTTGCAAACGTTTCCTTGACCCGTGACCAAGGTGCGGCTGCACCGAAACGCGTCGGGCGTTTGGCTCAATACATGCTTATGGAATAAACTTTAGCGTGATACGGATCTGGGCTTGAGTATTTTCTTCGCCGGAGAGGAGGGGACTTTGTTTACATTTGAGCGGTTCACGCCCGCACTCAAGCCCGCCGTCTTTTGTGGCAGAGAGGACCGTGAACTTTGTGCATTCAATTTTCCGTTTGGAGTATAACTCTCTGCCCGCACCCGGGAACAGCCGACACGTTATCTAACATTTTGGACCACAGGTAAGACCCGACACTCACTGCGGGAACTGCGGAACCATTTACAGTCGGAGGACTGTGTGGAACCAGGCGGTGAAAGTGGGAGGTGAAGGGGTTTGGTGGTTCCGTTATAAGTATTGGTGTAAGGCTTATACCGGGTAGCTGGCGGAACCAGCACGGCGTAGTCGCTGTAGCTGAGGAAGCACGCATCAGCTTTAGAAAGAAGCTGGAGGACTGGTACGCGGTCTCTCTATACAATTTGAAAGCATGGATTCTGCGAGCCGGGAGGCAACGAGACGGGAAGCAGCAGACTTGCTGTTTGTCCCTATCGATAAAAACAAAGTGGAGATGGACAGAACGGGCAATATCACAAACCTGGATTCCCTCAATAAGAAAGCACTATGGGACAAATTATGGAAATGTGCTAAATTAGAGCAATCTAAGTGGTGGGAAGCCACGGCTCTGCAAAAGTATGTGGATTGTGAGCGAGTGCCGAGGGGACTGCGAATATTTGTTACTCCGACTTTTTCAGATCCAGATCCTGAACTCATAGAAGAATGGGCTAAAAATAATCACCAGTGTTCCACAATAATGTTAAAGTTGCTAATTAAATACGCTCTCAAAGACACGGCCAGGTTGGCTTTGGAGATCGATGAACTAACCTCACAATTGAAAAGTAAATGTACGGAGAGTGAGTTTGATTCTGATTTTAAAAAACTTACCCTAAGGTTGGAGAAAGCCGAAAATGAAATAAAAATCAAGAAACAAAGGAAGTTCCATAGGGACCAATTGGATTATGAACTTGGTCAGATTTTCACTTTTGGGCGTAAATTTGATCACTTAAGGGAAAATAACCGGATGAATCAGACAAGATCAGTAGATGACAAGCAACAAGGACGGGTGGAGCAAAGGGGTACAGTGCCGTCTGATGAGGTACAAGTGATCAGCAGCGACCAGGAATTAATGGAAGGAGCGGGGGGCGCATCTACCATGCCTCCGAATGAAGGAGTAAAATCCAAGATTTTAAAGGAGTTTACCTTGATGGCTCAGGGCAGGCAGGGCACGGGAAGCCCGGTGCCTCAAGAAGAAAAAGCAAATCGAGGTCGAGGCGCCAGAGGAGGAAGCAAAAGAGGCGCAAAGAGACAAGCATTATTGGATACCTTCGTGGGAGTGACAACAAGGGGAAAATCGGCCTCAAAATGAAGAACTCACATACAGTGGTAAATCTTTCTGACATTTCATTATCCGCTGATCAGATTGATGTTTTATCATTAGGATTGACTTTTTGTCCCTCAACTAATTTTAACTACACTGAAGGACGAATTGACTTGTTTAAATTTGTTCGTAAATTGAAGCTTAAAAAATGGTTTGAGTCTAAAGGTAAAGAACCTGTTCCTAGAGTTGAATATAAATCTAATTTGACTATAGGTGATTTGGAAGTGTTAAGAACTATGAGGACCCTGGAAACAGGGGAGGAGGCCACTGGGGAACCAGGGGAGGATTTGGCAGATGAAAGTTTGATACTTGACTGTACTAGTGGCAGTAACTTTAAACCTACATCCAAATTTTTGCCTCAAATACATAATGAAGCAATTGAAATTTTCGAAAAAGGAGTTAAAATTGAGTTTAGAAAGCTAGAAAAATGTCTAGTCAGACGCACAGCAATCTTACCCCAAAACAGCAAAAAGCAGTCAAGGAATTACAAGATAACAACCAAATTGTTATCAAAAAATCTGATAAGGGAGGTAATGTTGTGGTCTGGCCGAAACAAATGTATATTAATGAGGGCAAAAGACAATTGAATGATGTTCAGAATTATGTTGTGACAAATAGAACATGTTATGAAAAAAGTAATGAATTATACAGAAAACAATTGATTAAGTGGAGAAATGAGAAATTGTTGTCTGAAGATGAATATAAATATCTGTATTGTGAATTTCCGAGGTTGGCCACAATGTATCTTTTACCAAAAATTCATAAAGATAAACAACATCCCCCAGGAAGACCCATTGTGTCCTCTATAGGAAGTATGCACGAAAACACATCTAAATACATTGATTACTTCCTACGTCCCTATGTCCAAACTCTTCCCTCGTATATTCAAGACACGGGGGATTTTTGCGATTAATAGACAAAGTTAGTTGGGACTCAGACATGTTATTAATGACTCTTGATGTCAATAGCCTCTATACCTGCATACCGCACTCTATGGGCATTGAGGCAAGCAGACAATTTTTGAAAAAAAGAGATCTATCATACTATAAGCACACAGAAATGATCTTAACCATGATGCAAACGTGTTTGGCAAACAATTATTTTTTGTTTGACCATGTGATCTATTGCCAGGCCCAGGGGACTGCAATGGGGACTTGCTTCGCCCCCAGTTATGCGGGGTTATACCTCGGGTGGTGGGAGGAGCAAGTGGCTAGTAATATCTTAGCCTTTACCAACCATGTGGTCCTCTGGGCCAGGTATATTGATGATGTTTTCTGCATCTGGAGGGGTACCAGGCTAGAAGCAATACAGTTTGTGGATATACTTAACACAAACCAGTGTAATTTAACATTCACAAGTACCATACATGAAAAGATAATTGAATTTCTAGATGTGGAAGTTTTAGTGAATAATAATAAACTGGAGAGTAGACTGTTTCGCAAAGCTACTGCAGGTAACAGTCTATTACATGCTCGAAGCTGTCACCCCAAGAACCTGATACAGAGCATACCATATGGAGAGCTCCTTAGAGCCAAAAGGAATTGTAGCTCAGAGGCGGCATTTAAGGAAGAACTACAAATTATGCATACTAGGTTTGTCCAGAGAGGTTATTCAGAAAAGATCATCAAACAGGCAGTTGAAAAAGTAGGAAAGGTGAAACGAGCAGACACATTAAAATTGGCAATACAAGATACAATTCAAGAAGAACCTATTAGATTTATAACATCCTACAGTAATCAGTCATGGAAAATGAGACAATGCCTTAAGAAATACTGGCATGTGCTTAACACAGATGAAACTTTGAAAAACTATGTAGGAGGCAACCCTAAGATTACTTTTAGAAAGTGCAGGGCGCTTAATGATCTATTATGCAGCAGCACACTACCCATTGAAAGAGTAACAAATCCAATCAAGGGCTTTTTTGTTTGCGGTGCTTGTAAAGCGTGTAAGACGAGTGTCAACCGCAAAGAAATAAAATTATCTAAGGCACAGAAACCTTTCAAAATTGAAAAACACCTGACATGTAAATCGGACCACTGTGTGTATGCACTCAGTTGTCCTTGTTCTTTGATCTACATTGGTAGCACAATCCATCCAGTTAAACGACGCATTTTGGAACACTTGCGTGCTATCAAAAATGAAGATAGAAGCTACCCGGTAGCGAGACATTTTAAAGAGTTCCACAGTAAGGATAGTGATCTCCTTCAATTTTGCGCCCTGGATAGAATTCCCATAACGGAAAGAGGAGGTAATAGAGTAACGGAATTGAGACGCTTAGAGTCCAGAATGATCATTAAATTTGGTACCAAGCACCCAATGGGATTAAATAAAGATGAAGAGCTATCGGTCCATTTGGGATGAGGGGTCTGATGATTTGATGATATTATGCTATGAACTCTGTCCACTTCTATAATGAAATGAATCTCTTGCCATGTTTGTTTTTTTAACATTTACAGTTTTTAATAGCACTATTTTATGTTTTGCTGTAGGAGACGACGATATCAGCTTGCTGGGAGGAGAAAAACATAAAAGCCAGTATTATTATAAATAGGATCACTAAAGCTGTTTAACTCATTGGATATTGATATTAGTTACAACACAGTATTGAATGGCAATATGTTATTGTTTATATTTGCCCATTGGGGTTGAATCCGAATTATGGAAACAGGATTAACTAAGGGGTACACCCTAAGTCTAGCATGGGCCCACTGGGGCGGAATTGTATGTTGGGGTGTCATGTTCAATAATTGAACACACTTGATTGATGAACTCTTCAAGTAAGAATTTATGCCAATATTTGTGTTAGTAATTTTGGATATATGATTTACAGTTTTGTTGTATCCGAGGATAACTAGGTGAATAATACTTTTATTTTCACCATTATAAAATGGCCGCCGTATTTTCCACACCTAATTGCAGCATTTGGGATATGTAGTCCTACACTTATGTTTATTGCACATTATATGTAATTATGTTTTGCAAACGTTTCCTTGACCCGTGACCAAGGTGCGGCTGCACCGAAACGCGTCGGGCGTTTGGCTCAATACATGCTTATGGAATAAACTTTAGCGTGACACTGATCTGGGCTTGAGTATTTTCTTCGCCGGAGAGGAGAGGACTTTGTTTATATATGAATATATATATATATATATTTTTTTTTTCAGGGTTCTTCTACAGCAAAGGCCCCCTCAATCTGAGGGCATGGAAGAAAAGCAGCACAGCCAGGCAGCAGCAGGTTGTAAGTAGTTCTTTTTTATTTAGTATGAACCACCAACAGTGCAGCGAAGGGATCTACGCGTTTCGGCCACAGCCTTCAACTGGGATATATATATATTTATATATATATATTCACTGAAAAAACCATAGGTTTCAGGGACGTTATAGTTAGTTGGACATTTCCCTCGTTCAAAACCAGAGAAATTCCACCGTTCTAGATAGTTCAGCTAACTATAACTCACGTCCCCGCAATGCACTGCTGATGACTTCACATATTACATCATTCATGACATGGTCAGTGACATCACTGATGACATCTCAAATGACATCACTGATGACATCACTGATGACATCATCCAGTGACTGTGTGTTTCTGTAAAGTTTAAATATGTTTATATATAAATGCCATGGTGTATTGAAGAATGAGTGGGTGTATGAGTGTCTGAATGGATGATTTAGTAGATGCGTGACTGACTGTATAAGTGAGTGATTTAACGTGTCTTACTGAATGCATGGGTTAGTGACTAAACTGTATGAATCTCTGTATCAGTCTGTTAGTTGGTGTGTAAGCTTCTGCATGGGTTGGTGAGTAGCTACATGAGTGTCTATACGGGTTATTGATTGGTTGCCTGAGTATTTGTATGGGTGCCTGAGTGTGTGTGTGGGTGGGTGAGAGGTGTGTGACTCTTTGCATAGATGTGTGAGTGGTTGATTCACTGAGTGCATGTGGAAACAGCTGTATGGGTGGGTGAGTGTGTGTATGGGTGTGTTGGCGAGTGAATTTATATCTCAGTGGTACATGTGTGAGTAACTACATATGTAAAAGGCAGTATATGTGAGTGATGGTGTATATAAATAACTGTATGTGAGAGTGAGTGATTGTGAGAGTGGCTGTATGGATGAGTGTGTACTTGTATCAGTGATTGTATAAGAGAGTAAGTATGCATTAGTATCTGTATTGTGGAACTCTATCCCTCTGGAAATCAGATCCAGCACCAACCTAATGAGTTTCAGAAAGTCTCTTAAAACATGGCTGTTTACCCAGGCCTACGAATGAACCTCTAGGCTCGCCTTCCTAGATAGCGCCATGAGACCGATTGGTGTACGAGCGCTTTACAAAACCCTTTTAACATTAACATAACATTATGAATAAGTGAGGTGGTGTGTGTATAACTGTATAGGTGAGTAAATGGAAGTGTGATTGATTCTTTGTATGACTGACTAGGTGTGTGAGTAACTCTCGATGAGTGGCAGTGTGTGAGTGTCTGTATAGGTGTATGAGTGCATATGATAGTGTTGTATTGATGAGTGACTACATGTATGAGTTACTGTATGGGTGATTGAGTGGAAGTGTGTGTAGACCTAGGAATCAGTGAGTGCGTATGTAGTAACTGGTATTGGTGTGTCTATGGTTTCGAAAATGGTAGTCTGTATTTTAGAGTGGGTGTTTCAAAAATTATATTAGGGTGTGAGGAGGTGCATCAGATTTTCATGTGGATGATGTCATCAGTGATGTCATCAGTGATGTCATTTGAGATGTCATCAGTGATGTCATCAGTGATGTCACTGACCATGTCATGAATGATGTAATATGTGACGTCATCAGCAGTGCATTGCGGGGGCGCGAGTTATAGTTAGCTGAACTAACTATAACGGCGGAATTTATCTGGTTTTGTACGAGTGAAATGTCCAACTAACTATAACGTCCCTGAAAGCTATGGTTTTTTCAGTGAATTTGTAAGGTTTTTTAAATGTTAATTTCTAACTATAACGTCCTTGAAACCTATGGTTTTTTCAGTGAATTTCAAAGGTTTTTTAAATGCTAATTTCTAACTATAACGTCCCTGAAACCTATGGTTTTTTCAGTGAATTTCAAAGGTTTTTTAAATGCTACTTTCTAACTATAACATACCAGTCGCGATTCCAGAGTGGTGGAGAAAGGTGACCGTGGCCTCTGAAACACCTCTTAGCAATCCCACTGTGTGGGATTTACTGGAGGTAACAGGAGGAGTAGTTAGCCCCCAACGTCAACCTTGGGGGCCAACTACCCCTTTTATTACCACAAGTAACTCCCACACAGCAGGATTGCTAACTTCTTATATCAGGCCCCACCCCCTCTCTGCACCACTGTGCAAACGTGCCCCCTAGCACGTTGTAAGTTGGGGGATTAAGTCCCCTTGAATCCTGAGGGTCCCTGGGGTCCAACTAGCCAACCAGGTACCTCCAGTAAGTGCCACAGAGCTGCATTGCAGAAAGGTGTAAAAAGGGGCGTGGCCTCGGATCACCTCTCTGCAACACAGCCCTGTGGCGCTTACTGGAGGTACCTCGTGGGCTAGTTGGCCCCCAGGGACCCTTAATATTCAGGGGGAATTAATTCCCCAACTTAAAACATGCCACAGGGCACGTTTGCAGAGTGGTGCAGGGTGGGGGCGGAGCCTCCGGCGCGATGCCGGCTTTTTTTAAAATTTTGTTTTTTTAGAAGGGAGACTGTGTGGCCCCCCTTCGTTTACAATTTTTGGGGCCCTGGGGACCCCATCCCGCAGGGCCTGACCCCTTTTTTTTTTTTTAAACGGGAGGGGGGCCATATGGCCCCCCTCCAGAGGCCAATTATGGCCAAGGGGACCCCATCCCCCGGGGCCGGCCAGTCCGTTTTTAAATTTATTTATTTTTTTTTAAAGGGGAGGGGGGCCACGTGGCCCCCCTCCCAGGCCACTTCTGGCCCCGGGGACCCCATCCCTCGGGGCCTGGCCTCTCCGTTGGGGACCGTGGGGGGAGCCCCAATACCCCTACGGTCCCGCCAGCTGCCCGCTTCCTGCGGGAGCCAGCATTGCTTTTCCACAAGGGGAGCTGCTGACATGCAGCTCCCCTTGTGGAAAAGCAATCCTGCTTTGCTTCATTGAAGCGAGAGCAGGTTTCCCTGCTCTCGCTTCAATGAAGCAAAGCAGAGTTTGCTATGGCAGGGCGGGACCCGCACGGCTCCCGCCCTGCCATAGCAAACGGCAGTGTCCCGGGGGTGGGTACCCCGGGACACTGCAGGAGTCGGCCCTGGGGGGTGGCAGTCCCCAGGGCCATGAAGGGCTCCAGGAGGGGGGCCGCGCGGCCCCCGTCCCTAACAGTGCAAAGCCCCAGGGAGGTGGTGTTCCCCAGGGGTCGGGGGTCCGTAACGGACCCCCGCATTTCCATATTTAGTGCCCCAGGGAGGTGGTGGTCCCAGGGGCGTGTGGGGGGGCCCGAGCCCACCCACACAGGTTTAAAAAAAAAATAGAGCCCCAGGGAGGTGGTGGTCCCCGGCGCTGTGTGCCCCCCGCAAAATATAAATAAAGCTTCGGGGAGGTGGCGGTCCCCGGGGCATGTGGGGGGGCTCGAGCCCCCCACACAGGTTTATTTTATTTAAAATGAGAGCCCAGGGGAGGTGGTGTTCCCCGGGGCTGCGGGGGGGATGCGTGCCCTCCCGCAAACCATAAATAAAGCCCCGGGGAGGTGGCGGTCCCCGGGGTTGTGGGGGCCCCCGCTATTAAATTTGCGCCTGCCCCCGGGACCTCGCCCACCCGGGGGCTCAATAAAAATGTTAAAAAACGAAGCGCGGACTCCCGTGCTTCGTTTTTTTTAAATTTTATCGGCAGGATTCGCGCACCCAGCGCGAATTCTGCCATTTTTTAAAAAATTTTAAAATGCTTTTTTGGGCCCTGGGGGTCTTTGTGGGATCCTCTGAGCAGACTTAGGGGGTCAGGGTGTTTCCACCCTGCCCACTTTTCTTGTTTTTTAACCTTTATTTTACTGTTTTCTTGTGACTCGGTTCTGCTGCCAACATTTCCTGGTTTGGAGTGTTGGCAGCCAATCAGAGTGAAGCTCGTGCCTGGGAGGGTTTGCGAACCCACCGCGGCCATAGATATCGAAACTTTTTCTTTTTCTAATTTCTCAGAAACTACTGAACGGATTTACACCATTTAACAAACAAGCATTGCATTTGGGACCATGATGCAGAGCAGCCATAATTCACAAAGAAGACATTAGCTGCATCCCCCTTGTACCTCTGCGCTCTCTAGCCTTCAAATGCCTGAAATCTAACATCCAGATTTCAAATGCATGCTTAATAAACACCACTGTAATAAACCACTTCCCCAGAAACAACAACGCCTTCACATAAGAACTGATTAGCTTCAAGACCCCTACATTGCTTTTATAGGACAACTACCTACTATTTGGAGACAGTACTTTTAACAGGAACAATAATTAGGGTGAACCAATGGCTAATAAGGCAGGTCAAATTTTTAAACACTTACAGGTAATGAAATGTTTAAGCCAAACCAGCAATATGAAAGTTGACCTTTCGGCCCCTAAGAAAGAGAGCCGTTGATACAGGAGGGCCTTCCTCAGAATTAAAAATTAAGAATTAAAAATCATTCAACGATCTACACACCCCAGATATTCAGTCACACTTGGTCAAACACAAAGGCCCATGTTTCAATAAATGTTGCATTATTCAAAAATCATAAGACAGCTGCCATTCAATAGTGCAGACGGCGCAAGGTGCAAAAAAGTGCTCAGTGCGTGACTGTATTTACATGTTTACATACACACCAAAACCACAAGGTGTCACAAAATAATACACCAATCAGTACAGTGTCCGCACAGAGTCGTAATTTGGCATTGGTATAGAAGACAACCCTGACAGTGTGTCCAAATTTCGACCCAGGCTGAATAAATCAACGGGTCTCCTCAGGACAGCGGTGCCTGCCTTTTGCCTCTTGCGTTTACACTACACAATTGAGGTAATGTCCCCTATAATTCGTAATTTTGCGGCAATGTGTGCAAATTCCGCGGATATTCGCGGACCAGCGTGGAAATCTCTGCCAGGACTCCAGCATCCAGAAGGCAGCTGTTGTTTTATGAAATTTGAATAATACAATATTCAACCAAACATGGGCCTTTGTGTTTGACCAAGTGTGACTGAATATCTGGGGTGTGTAGATCGTTGAATGATTTTAACCCACGGTACAATTAAGCATTAGTGAAAAGCAGCCGTGCACACTGTTTTGCTTTTGAGTTTTTCATGTGGGAACATTATTTCCCGTACAGGAATCCCCTCCAGAACCCTCCCTTCCCCCATGACACTTAGGGGTGTTTAATGCTCTGCACATCCTTCAATACCGTTTACTCCTGCTCTTTGAAGTAAATCTTCAACAGGTTCCAGGGTGGGAAAGAAAGTGTTTGTGAAAGGCCACCAGCTCATGAGTTGTGGGAGTTTGTAAAGTCTCAGGGGCATTCATGCCTTGTTCTGCCTACTCCTAACCCCTTACGAGGAGATTACTACTGCCTTATTGTGCGCAGTGGCAGCATGCACCGCACAGTAGTAAATAGATTTACAGTACACTTGGTGAGTGTCTGACAGGCGTAAACAGAAAGAGTTTGGTCGCAGAGGTGAATCCGACCCTGAGAGTCCAGTGTTAGGCCTGTCCGGCGCACACACACGTTGCGCTTCCTCTGAGCACAGTAGTGATTCTTGTAGGCACACGCACTTGGCACTTTACAGATGGTCCCGTAGGGTACATCGGCCGCTGGACTAGAACACTATCTTTCTGTTACTACACCAGAGTACGTAAAGTCTGCGTGAGGTCGCATCTCACCATCCACCAGCGCAGGCCACATCTGTTTTCACAACTCTGTTGTTTTTATGTTTTTTATACTTTATACTTATAGAGGTGTATTAAAGTACATTTAAAAGACATAAACCGGACCTCCAGTGAGGTGTTCACTTCTGTGCTATACTGTATCCGAGGCCAGTCCCCTGCACCCCCTGAAGTAAGCATTGAGTCTTTGCTGTTACCCACTCCAATGGTACTCATTTAATTAACCTTAGGAAGGATGAAAGGCTGAGTGGACCCGCTAGGAGTCGGGCCTGTGGCCATAGAACCGGACAGACATTCGTGCAGCTGGTGCATCAGCCCACTGAGGCCCCGGGCCTGGAGGAAACGCTTACCAGCCACCCCCTTTCTTTTCCAGCTGAAAGATTACCCTCCCCCCTGCAGGTACAGCCCCGGTGGTGCCCTTCCGTGTCACCCCCCTTCGCGCCCAAAAGTCCTCGGCTGCTGCCCCCTCATGTCACATGGATTCCCTCTCCTTGCAAACACCGACAGCAGCAGAATAAAATAATATATTTTTGGGCAGCTCAGCCAAGTGCGCCAGGTGGCAGCGAGAACTCGGATCCCATTACAGCGCCTTAATGGGATTCTGCGCGTGTTCTCTCTCTCCCCCCAGCAGCCCTCCAAGGGTGTCCAAACATGCTCACTCCTATTACCCAGCTGGACGCTCAGGCCTGAGTAGTGTGTTGAGGGGGCCCCCTGCATCTCGGGGCCCCGCGCACCACGGAGGATGCGGGGGCCTGTGTTACGCCCCTGAGTGCAACTATCAAACAAGCCTACTACACACCTTAAAGAAGCCACACTGGAACGCATTATTAACTAAATCTGACCACACACATTCTATTAGAACCTATTTAAACTGACAGTTCTGTACAGCACATTCTTCTCTCCACTAGTGATATACCAAAACTAGAAGGATGAGGGCCAGGACATCCGTGATTTCTTCGCTGCCGGTGGGAGAGAGGGCAGGCGGGCGGGCGGGAGAGGCTGCGGGGGCGCTGCTGGAGCGGGACCTGCTGCTAGTGAGGCCGGCTCTGGTACTGGCGGCGCAGCTGGGGCTGCCGCTCCCGTGTTTACATATGTTTGGGAGCCTTCAAGTCCCTGTTGCTGCTGCCGGCGCCTCCCGGAACAGGCACGCTGCTGCCCCTTGCATCCATCCTTCACCCCTCCTAGCATAGGCACAGCGAATGGAGAAGCGGGCACGGGGGGAGTGAGGGGACGAACAGGTGAAAGAAAGGGGAGAGGCGGCAAACACGGAGACTAGAGAAGCAGGCAGGGGTAAAAATAGCAAACACACGAGGATAGGGGCAGGAGAGAGAATAGGAATATTACAACAAACGAGGAAGTGAGGGTCTTGGGGAGACAGAGTGGACACGTGGATATCAGGGCAGAGTGCGTAGGTTGCTTAGAAAGTGAAAGCGCTTGCGCTGGCGCTTCCGGGTAATGCAGCCATGTGAATCACGAGAGAGGGACAGGTCAGGGAAAATATAGTGCGAATTCAGTTAGCCAATCAGGGGAGAAGACAAGCATTTACAAATGCAATAGGACTCGTATTTACACGAGACCTAGTGCATTGTAAACAAAAGTGCTAGCGTCCAAGAAGGCACGAACGGGAGTGGGAGGGGGGGTTGTGGTGGGCAGAGAAGTGACGGACTGCGGGAGGGAACGGGGGGAGGCAGGGGAACAAAACAGTTTTAAAAGTGAAGGGGCCGATAGCTATGGAAGGAGAAAAATGACGACATGGCCGTCAGGAGGTGGGATTAAGTTGAGGAAAACCAATCAGATTGCAGCATTTAGGAATGCGGCCAATCAAAAAGATAGGCGGAAAGTGGGCGGAGCTTCCCCCACTATACTGTATACAGCATCTCTCGACGAGACAGCGCATGTGCTGCCTAGGCGAGACCTAAAAAGGGCTCTTTCTGAACCAAGGGCTACCTGTTTGCCAAATTTGATGTAATTCCGTTCACCAGTTCGGGCTGTAGCTTTGTCTAAAGTTTCCTATGGAAATTAACATGGGGAAAACGCGTTTTGGGACCCCCATTTTTTCTCGGCCCCCGCTTGACGAATCACCCCGAAACTTTCAAGACAGGAGCCGACTGGAGCGCCCCACTAGTATTGGCAAATCAAAAAACGCTTTTCCTATGGAAACTAGGTCCTAACTATAACTACCTACTGGCGACCGCCAGTAGGTAATATATATATATATATATATATATATACATTCACTGAAAAAACCATAGGTTTCAGGGACGTTATAGTTAGTTGGACATTTCACTCGTACAAAACCAGAGAAATTCGGCTGTTATAGTTAGTATTCAGTAGCTGCGACACCCCCCTCCCCCCCAGCGCCTTGAGACCCTCACGGGTGAGTAGCGCGCTATATAAATGGTTGATTGATTGATTGATTGATTGTTTAGTAGAGCTAACTATAACTCGCGCCCCCGCAATGCACTGCTGATGACGTCACATATTACATCACTCATGACATGGTCAGTGACATCACTGATGACATCTCAAATGACATCACTGATGACATCTCAAATGACATCACTGATGACATCTCAAAGGACATCACTGATGACATCATCCAATGAATGTGTGTTTCTTTAAAGTTTAAATATGTTTTATATATATATGTGCCAAGGTGTATTGAAGAATGAGTGGGTGTATAAGTGTCTGAATGGATGATTTAGTAGGTGCATGACTGTATAAGTAACTGATTAAGCGTATCTTACTGAATGCATGGGTTAGTGAGTAAACTGTGTAAATGTCTGTATCAGTCTGTCAGTTGGTGTATAAGCGGCTGCATGGGTTGGTGAATAGCTACATGAGTGTCTATATGGGTTATTGATTGGTTGTCTGAGTATCTGTATGGGTGCCTGAGTGTTTGTGTGGGTGGGGTGTGTGTGACTCTGAGCATAGATGTGTGAGTGGGTGATTCACTGGGTGTATGGATTCAAGAGTGCATCTGTGATGGACTGTATGGGTGGGTGAGTGTGTGTATGGGTGTGTTGGTGAGTGAATGGATGTCTCACTGGTACATGTGGGAGTAACTACATATGTGAAAGGCAGTATATGTGAGTGTTGGAGTATATAAATGACTATAAGTGAGAGTGAGTGATTGTGAGAGTGGCTGTATGGATGGGTGTGTGCTTGTATCAGTGATTGTATAAGAGCATAAGTATGTGTTAGTATCTGTATGAGTAAGTGAGGTGGTGTGTGTATAACTGTATAGGTGAGTAAATGGGAGTGTGATTAATTCTTTGCATGACTGACTAGGTGTGTGAGTAACTATGGATGAGTGGCAGTGTGTGAGTGTCTATATAGGTGTATGAGTGCACATGATAGTCCTGTACTGATGAGTGACTGTATGGGTGAGTGAGTGGATGGGTGTGTAGACCTAAGAATCAGTGAATGGGTATGTAGTTATTGGTGTTGGAGTGTCTATGGTTTCGATATAGGTAGTCTGTATTTTGGAGTGGGTGTATAAAAGGTTTTATTAGGCTGTGAGGAGGTGCATCAGATTATCACATGGATGATGTCATCAGTGATGTCATCAGTGATGTCATTTGAGATGTCATCAGTGATGTCATCAGTGATGTCACTGACCATGTCATGAGTGATGTAATATGTGAAGTCATCAGCAGTGCATTGCGGGGGCGCGAGTTATAGTTAGCTCTACTAACTATAACGGCCGAATTTCTCTGGTTTTGTACGAGTGAAATGTCCAACTAACTATAACGTCCCTGAAACCTATGGTTTTTTCAGTGAATTTCTAAGTTTTTTTAAATGCTAATTTCTAACTATAACGTCCCTGAAACCTATGTTTTTTTTTAGTGAATTTCAAAGGTTTTTAAATGCTAATTTCTAACTATAACGTCCCTCAAACCTATGTTTTTTTAGTGAATATATATATATAGGGAGAGAGAGAGAGAGAGAGAGAGATGTATATAAATACAAATTTAGAAAATAGGAGAAGGAAAGAAATCAGATCAGAAAAATGCTGCCACTTCCAGGGCCATAAAGCCAGTGCAAGAGAGCCAATGGCTGAAGCTCTCTGTTTGTATCCATGATGTCATTCAGTGTGGGGCAATGGGTCGCCGATTTCAGACACTGGCTCTGGTACCAAATGAGTCCCAGCACTTTTCTGATCATAGGCTCATCCACTTGAAAATAAGAGCGCTTCAGCGACAGGACTGGTGGGCCAGTCGTTCAGTTTTCCAATTTTTCCTATAGTTTCTTTCCTTCTCATCCTTTTATTGTAATTGTTTTTAGAGCACACTACAGCTCCCCAGACAGCGCTGAAGGCTGCTTGCCTGCCGTTTATTTAATCTGCAGTGCACCGTGTCCTGCGAAGCCACAGCCTTTAGGCCAGACCGCGTCATGGTATGGTATTATCCATAGTTTCACTGTTTTACCATTCCAAGATCCCCAACACATTGGTACTCAACATGGCGGCCAGGGCTTTAAGTGTGGTGAAAAACTAGGCAGAGGTTCTTAAAGGAGAGTGGCCTTTGTAATTAAGGGTGTGACTGTTCTTCTTTTCACACCTCATTCTTATCCAGTCTGTTAGACACTTGTGCCCTTTTCTCTTCAAATCTTTTGAAATCCCCATGTGCACATCTTACACCCTATCTCTTTCCTCTTCGACACCATCTTTTCACTCTACTCTGTCTGTATACTTCTTCGGTCTCCTTCACTTCACCATCCCACCACACACATACAAAAAGCCCCCACTCACCTCTTGGCACTGTATTTGTCCATATTTTGACCTCTGTTTATCTCCTTCACACATATTTGCAAAGAATCATAGTTATGCAACAGACATACGTGACTAATACTCTTTGCTCTCTGCAGAGAGGCCGAGGATTGGATTTCCATGTATTGTGAGCACCTTTTTACCCTTTTACAGCCCCTGTGAGGAACTCTCACTTCCCTCAGCCCTGACTGCATAACTCTCAATCGTAGTCCATTATAAACACATGGATGCAACTCAGCTCTAAGTTTACAATATGCAGAGTATTATGCTACAAAAAACTTCAGAAACATAACATAAAAAATAACAAACATTTGTAGGGAATGGACGATAAAGTAAAATATTTAAAATATAAAAAAAACAGGAAATAAGTTGCTGACTTCGATTACCATACCATGTTTTTAATTAATTGCCCAGAAATCGATCAGTGTTTTTGTCTGTATAGTTAAGGGCATGCTTTAAGGCCCCAGTAAGGACCCATTTCTATGGTAGGGTTTATTCACTACCAGGTCCGAGACTCAGAGTTACTCTGCCCTCTTAAAGCTCTGGTGGCAGCCATGAAGGAACTTCAAAACTATCAAACACCATGCACAATACCATTGCAAAATGCCCACCTGCAGATAGGTTTATTTGTATTTTTGGCAAGCTCATGTTTGCCCTATGTATATTCTTTTAATTTATCTTTCATAAGTTGTGGAGTCTGTCTGGAAATTTACTGTAGCTGTATAAGGGCGGGAATGCACAAATGAGTCAATGGATGGATGAATGCATGAGCGCTAAGTTGGGCGACAGAGTGCTAGCATGATGACTTTTTGAAAGCCTAAACGCATCATTTCTTAGGAGGCACTGATTTAAAAGACAGGCGTACTGGCATCCACAATACTTTTATTTAGTTTTTTAATTTTAGATTTCTTTGTGTTTTCCTCCTCTCTCAAGGCCACCCCTATTTTAACAACCCCCCACACACACACTTCTTCCTACGTTCCTCCTCTTCTCAGCTCCCTCGCCCCCTGCCTCTCCCCTCTTTCACTGTGTGCTCTGTGTCTCGACTGTCTTCCCCCCGCCCATGCCCAGCCTCTTTCATCTTCCCCTCCCACACCGCCTCCCCTCTGCCCATCCATCCATTACCAGCAGCCGGTCCAAGAGAAGCTACTGTCTCCGGAGCTTGGCCGGGAGGGATGCTGCTGTGCCCAGACCTCCCAGAGCAGCTACTGCACCCCCTCACCAGCAACTGACCCTCCCTCCCCCCACCCACCTCCTGCCGGGGTTCCCGGGGGAGAGCCTTCATCCACCGCCTTTGTGCGCTGCGCGGACGCCGCTCCGTTTCTTATCCCTCCTGCAGCTAGCTACCTGATGACTCCAGGGGCCGGAGGCATCTTCAGCGCCACCCCCTCCCCCCACCGGCACCATCCATCATCTTAGCTAGAAAGAGCTGAGAAACCACAGCCCTGCGGCATTTTCCACAACTTCCAGGACAGAAACGAATCCTGTGGCAGACGACCACCTACTTTTAAACAATTTATATAGCGCCAACGAAACTGTATCTCAAGGCGCAGAGAGCGGACGTTAACATTAAAGCCCTTTGGTGCTTCGTGGGCCGCCGCAGAATGGCAAGTTGGGCCGGATTCCAATCTGCGGTTGCATCAGCACCTCCGCAGCAGGCGCAATAACCCAGCTGGCATCCATGAACGATCTCTCCTTTGGTTAAGTCATTACTGAAATTAGTTTCATATCACATCTATAGGCAACGAATATCCACATGTTTCTGCTTTTCTTCCTATAAAGCCCTTGTCTTTACTACTTTACATAACAAGCATTGGCATAGCCAATAGGTCTCGCCCTTGGGACCTTATAAGTGTTTAGCCATGCAGCACATTATCCCCACTCACATGCTCACATACTCCAACACATAGCACACTGGGACCAGTAGGGCCAATGTTATAAGAAGAAAAGTGAATAGACCAGGACTACTCTTGTTGGTTACAAATAACCGAACTGGAAGAAGCACATCAGGCATGAGTAAACTTAAAATCTAAGCAGTCTTCTAAAACTGTCAACAACCACAGACACTAATTGCCCTGTTGGTGCAGGTGAGGGGCAAATGTGTTTGAAGGTGGTTAAATAGCAATTGTAGTGTCAGTAGATGAAGGTTCTCAGGCTAATCCAGGCTGTAATATCCCTACAGAAGGTAGCATTCTAAGCCCTAGCTGGTTTGCAGCTGAGTCCATACATGCAGCACAGTATTGCGCTACCCTGGAGAACATATCATGCACAGCCTCAAAAGAGAGCGTGTGTCAATCTAATGAACACATATGGCACTAGTGCGTGTGCGTTTGTGTGGAAATATTTAACATCTCTGGTGGTGGGATCGTGGGACGGATTGCAGGGCTGCTCTTTTCAGTGAAGGAGGAAGTCTCCCTCAAGGGAGCCAGTAGCCAGTGACTGATTAATGGCTGTATTTTCCTTCTCGGATATCAGCATTGGCTCATCATGCGGGATGTATATACCACACACATATACATTTTTAGAACTCACTAAAAGTAAAGAGGAGTCTGACTTCTCAGTGATGGGCCCAACCTCCCCCAGCGCATTAACTATGCCCTTGCTTATTTAGGACAAACCAAAGAAACCGCCTTTTTAGGCAGCCAAGTCTTGACATGGGGAACTCCATAGCATTGTAGCCCAGCGACCCCAGGCCCAGCAGACAAGTAGTAAATGCCCAAACAAAAGATCCTCAGTGCCGTAACCAAATGAAGCACCCTTACTTCCACCAACAGACTGAAATGCCTTGCACACCAAAACTAGGCACTGTCATAATGATTTATGGTGACTCATTACCTTAAAGCACAGGAGTGAAATGCAATATCTGGCTAACTGTAACCCCATCAGCCAACATCAAAATTTAGAGCAACTTTAACCCGCTCACACCCCCGATCTCTTTGAAAGTGCTTAAAAGGAAATGTAGTAACGCTTTACGTGTTCTAAAAAACAAATAAACACAAGTAACTTTGGCCATCGTCCTTGACAGCCAGGTATTATATCCTTCCATTCTGTATAACATGTTAGTACTTAGCATTGTACATTTTTGTGTGATTGTTTTTCCTGGGAACTGTCTGCTTTACATTCTTCTGGATTTGTATTTAAGTGATGTGTGTCTTTTCTTTTAGTCTATTGTAATGTTTTCTTTTTCTAAACATGCGTTTCCTTTCTTAAACAATCACAATTGAGGTTAAATTGAAATTGCATTGCCACGTTTTGAATCTCTTTACATTATATACTTGTATTTAAAAAAATTAATTTGCTAAATTTTATTGCAACACATTGGCTACAGTTTCTACAAAATTAATGTAGTCCTTAAGTAACTATATTGTTGCTTTTTCAAAAGTAATGGGGAGAGCATGCATATAATGTGCTTATCCACAAGCAGTGAAGGCTACAGAATGCGCATTGGCCTCCTTTATTGCCACCATCACTCTTCCTTATCAGCCCTGTCAGTGCCCACATGCAGCAGACACGTTTAGGCTCACCTTTCAGGGAAATTCTTGCAGCTGAAAACAAAGTACAAATCTAGCATTTCATTGAAATGACTCCTGCAAAACATCCATGGAAATGACTACAACAATAAAATCTGGTAGAGAGCTTTATCTAATGACCAGACTGGACTTTCATTTGTTTTATTTTCAGCTATGAGGCATGTCTGTGGCCTGCTTTGGTTTTAAATCTTGCTGCCAAGTCTAATTCCGGGGCCGGGGAGAAGTGCACGCAATTTCTGTGGAAAAGTGGCGTCACCCTTTAAATCGGCTGCTCTGTGCTGTGGACTGAGAGAAGAGTTGGATGTGCTGAGCAGGGAGTGAGGAGAGAGTGTTTCCAAGTGGCCAGAGAGTCCGGGGCTGGCCAGAAACAGACCTGTTCTTGTAATTTGAGGTGAGGCCGAAGCTGCCGAGTTAACTCTGAAGTGCTCTCGTGCCTTGGACCGGTGGGGGAGGGGGCTTCACGAGGATTGTTAAAGGGACACTGTGTCATCTACTGCCAAAAAAACACAAAAAAATCAAGTCCTGTAACTAATGCAAGCCCGCTGCGTTTGCTCACCCCAGGGGCTAATTAGTTATGTAAGGCACAGGATGCAGGAGGGGGAGGGGGCTTCGGTCTCGGAGGGAGCCCGGTGGACACTCGTTTTATTTGTATTTTTTTCATTTTTAGGAGGGCCCAGCAACTGCAATTTGTTTATGAGCCACTACTTTCTCTGCAATGTGTTTTCACGCACATTTTTTCAGTTTACCTTTTGAAGTTTGTCGCCATCATGAAACAGTGCAACAGTAAATTTAAAAGCTGAAAAAATAGCTGCCACATCACGACACGTGTGCATGTGTGGCTATTTGCCAATACTGCTCTGCATTGGCTGACAAGTATTTATCCTGTCTGCTGATGCGGAAAAGCATTGGCAAAAGCATGGGCAGAGCCAGAAGGTCCGCAAAAACAAGCGAAAGTAGAGATCTATTGGCTTTGCCAATAATGCTTCGGTTATACGCGGAGGCGATCTGTTTCCTAATCCACCTTCAGTATCTAAATACATGCAATAGCGCTTTTTACGCTGCCTTTGGCTAGGGTAGCGCTACAAAAATACCACATACTTACAAATATACATACACTCACGGCAGTTCCGAATCTATAAATAAAGAACCCACATTATACAGCAGTAAATGGAAAAAAAATATTCATAAAGACAGTATACGGTGAGCGCAGCATTAGACACAAAAGCCGCTGGAAGTGTCACTTTTAAATGATGAAAAGGTATGGATCTCGCTGACGCGTCCCAGCTAGTTTTGTTTTGTTTGGCTTTTCTGTCTCTGAAAGTGGCCAACGCGAGCATATGTACACAGGGATACAAAAGGCCCTCACAATGAAGGATCGGTAACCACCCCCATGAGCTCCATCTTGAGTATGACGCATAAGAGATATTTTTGCCACATTGCCCCCACCCTCCGAAATGAGCACAATCACTGCTCTTCCCGAAAGAATACTATATATTCACCACGTTGTCTTGGGGACTTATGAGCACTCTAGTTATCATAAAGGTATGGAACACAGTGCGGTTTCCGCACCTGTAAGACACTGCGGTGGTTAAATCTCTTTTTGGAGAGATCTGGGTGCAAAACAGATGACGTAATTTCCCATAGGGATTCTACGAACATAGCCGATAAACACACAAATGAGCCGTGCAAGAGCAAGAACTTGGAACTGAGACATATCTTTAGGGCACAGGCGTTGAGCATGAGGAAGTGCTAGTTGTGAATTTTAAAAAATGGAGACTTTCAATACGAAAAACAAAATACCTGTCACCCGAAATCCATCGTAAGCGTTCACCGTCACACAGGCTTAAAATAAATATATGTTCTCTTCTTTGAAAAGTACGGTTTCCGACAGACCGCTCCCTTGTCTGCCTGCTAACCCCCGTAGAAAAGTCAAGAATGCGAAAAAGAAACCGAAACTTATCAGGTCTCTCCACCCTCCATGCCACATGACCACGTCCTCTCTCAGCTCTGATTAATTCATTTAAACTATTTTCGGGGAAGTTTCCCACCTTTCGGCAAAACAAGAAAAGTGGATCTTGACGCAAAACGTATACATAAAATTACAGTGGCCCTGATTTTAACCTTTAAGAAAACTAGGACCTACCATAGCCCTACCTTTATGTCTGCTTTATATTAGAAATATTTGGGGTGAACAGACGTCCCGGATTTCCCCGGACGGACAGTCCCGGGTGTCAGTGGACTGTTCCGGAGCCCCAACGCTTTTCTGCATTTGAAATATATGTCCCGGTTTTTGGGACAAAGCCCGCGTATTCAGCAAAGCAGAATTGAAAGGTACGATCTCCTTTCACAGACGCCGTTGAAGACTAAAACAAGCGGGTGCGCGCGCACTGCAAGGAATGTGAAGTATGCAGCTGGCACCCGGCCGCGCTGCTGCTCGCTCCCGAGCTCCCTAGGCCAGGGGAGAGAGAAGGCGGGACATGCACCCGCCTTTGGCCAATTGCGTGCTGTCTTTCTTAGAAAGACGCACGCAAAGGCCAATAGCGTGTGTGCAAAAAAAAAGCACACGCACGTGCGTGTGCTCCGAGTTAAAAGCCCTTACAAGATGCCTCGCAGAGCAACGCATTCGCACTGGCTCAGGCGAGACCTAAAAAGCACTCTCCTCCCTAGTGCTCAACTCCACCAAGATCCTCTACTTCCCAGCTAGATCAGCCTCCTATGCACTTGTCTGTCATCTTGACAACATCCAGGAACTTTGGAGTACAATTTAACGTCAAATAGAGACTGGCATCATTCACCACAACAACCTTAACAGAGTCATACCTTCACTGCTCAATAATGAGAAAATGCTCCAATATCTCCTTTTTATGCTAACTTGCTACTGATAAACAAAGTGGTCTCCAGTAGGCTGGACCACCACAATTCCCTACCGGTGGAATTTCCACATATTCATTTTTTTCTCCCTAATAGAATTATACATTATTTCAACATGAATCTTCAATGTCTGCCAAGACACACACAATCCTCATCACACCAACATCGAGTGGACAGATGGCAGACAAATCACTTGCAGGGTACAGTAAAAAGAATCCACCCCGGTGTCTGAAGCCATGAACAGTACATCTCAATCCTACCCCTCACAATTTATGAGGCAATGCCCTCCATTACACTCAGCCAACCTTTGCCTGCTTACTAAAATCCCCCTTTGCTCCTCCTAAATTCATATATTTCAAGCTCCCTGACACTTCATTGAAACATTAATTCTAGCTTCAAGCCATCCCCTCCCTCACTTAGTTGAAAAACTCAAATCATGTCCCCCTGGTTCAAGAATGATAACGCCAGAATAATCTCTCTCCTCTTCCCACAAGTACTACATTGCATAAATATATACCTAATGACAGTCTTAGTCAACACCTCTACCAACACCTCCCACACATAAAGCTCTTTAGGGGCCCATTAAAGGATATGAGAATGCTACAATGCTCATTGGTTAGCCAGAATGCCCTTATTACGTTGTTTGTCTTGTAGAGCATGTGTCTGGGGGTCACCCACCTGGCTTCTACCACCACAATTTCTTTGAGTTACCGAGCAATGCTGTGTCCTGGTCTTTGGCACTGCATTTCCAACTATGCACACAACTTCTGTTAGGACAGGTACCTACTCCAGTTAATTAATGGGCAAAATAAAATAAATACTCCTGCTTTCTACCACAGCAAATGTATGCGTTTCCACAATGGAACGCGGCCTGTAGAGGACACTTTTTCAGGTGCATCACCAAGAAACAGTGAAAACCCTGTAAGCAACAAACTTGCAGGCTGCTCTTTTCCTCTCACACTCCTTCCTTGTGCCTCACGCTGCTCTTTTCCTCCTCACACTCCTTCCTTGTGCCTCACGCTGCTCTTCTCCTCACTCTCCTTCCTTGTGCCTCATGCCGCTCTTCTCCTCACTCTCCTTCCTTGTGCCTCACGCTGCTCTTCTCCTCACTCTCCTTCCTTGTGCCTCATGCTGCTCTTCTCCTCACTCTCCTTTCTTGTGCCTCACTCTGCTCTTCTCCTCCTCACTTTCCTTCCTTGTGCCTCACGCTGCTCTTTTCCTCCTCACACTCCTTCCTTGTGCCTCACGCTGCTCTTCTCCTCACTCTCTATCCTTCTGCCTCACGCTGCTCTCCTCCTCACTTTCCATCCTTGTGCCTCATGCTGCTCTTCTCATCACTCTCCGTCCTTGTACCTCACGCTGCTCTTCTCCTCACTGTCCTTCCATCTGCCTCGCAATGCTTTTCTCAGTCCTATTTGCCTCACGCTGCTCTTCTCACTCTCCGTCCTTGTGCCTGATGCTGCTCTTCTCTCTCTCTGTCCTTGTGTCTCATGCTGCTCTTCTCTTCATTCTCTTTCCTTGTGCCTCACACTGCTCTTCTCTTCACTATTCGTCCTTGTGCCTCATGCTGCTCTTCTCGTCATTCTCATTCTTTGTGCTTCATGCTGCGATTTGCACACTCCTTCCTTCTGCCTCACGCTGCTCTCCTCCTCACTCTCTGTCCTTATGCCTCACGCTGCTCTTCATTTCACTCTCTTTCCTTGTGCCTCACACTGCTCTTCTCTTCACTATTCGTCCTTGTGCCTCATGCTGCTCTTCTCTTCATTCTCATTCTTTGTGCTTCATGCTGCGATTCGCACACTCCTTCCTTCAGCCTCACGCTGCTCTCCTCCTCACTCTCTGTCCTTCTGCCTCACGCTGCTCTCCTACTCACTCTCTGTCCTTGTGCCTCACGCTGCTCTTCTCATCACTCTTCTTCCTTGTGCCTCACGCTTCTCTCCTCCTCACTCTTCTTCCTTGTGCCTCATACTTCTGTTCTCCTCACTCTTCTTCCTTGTGCCTCGCGCTGCTCTACTCATTGCTCGCCTTCCTTGTCTATCACGCTGCTCTTCTCCTCAACCTCCTTCCTTGTGCCTCACGCTGCTCTCCTCCTTACTCTCCTTCCTTGTGCCTCATGCTGCCCATCTTCTCACTCTTCTTCCTTGAGTCTCACCCTTCTCCACTTGGTCTCCAACGAGTTGTTAGTTCATTCTCTAATTTTATGTCGAATTTGGGACTTACTATAAATTGTTCCAAAACATACACAATGAACTGCGGGGCCGGGTCAAATAAGAGTATTAAAACATTACATATAGATGGGAGACCGATAGAGTGCACCAAGACGTTTTCATACTTGGGGATACTATTTGATAGGACAGGATTATGGTCTGAGGCAGTTAAAACTAGACGTCTGCTGTTTACCAAGGCGTTAATGGCCCTATCAAATTTCAGCCGTAAACTAGGAAGGCGCCCACCGGCGGAATTGTTACATATTTATAGGGCTAAATGTGTGGCTATAGCTACCTATGGAGCAGGTATATGGGGGTACGCAGATGTGAAAACTCTGCAGATTGAGGAAAATATTTTTCAAATTTCTCCTGGCCCTACCAGAAAGTACCTCAAATTATATTTGTCACCAGGAATTGGGTATGCCATACTTGGAGGACATGATAAAGATTCAGCCTGTCCTTCTCTGGCATAGAATTTGGACGTCAGATGAAACCGGTTTTAATCGCTATATATTAGCGGATGTCTTGGGGTCTGATGGTGTCAAACATATAAGATGGTTGGAATATGTGAAAATGTTCCTTTTAAAATTAGGACATCAGGAATATTTCACAGAGCCCTGCTCCTTGCGCAGTGTACCTAGAAAAGCTCTTAAAACTAGTTGTATGGGCCTCTTGGCCGAAATTAGACTACCAATGAAATGAGAAAGCCTACGGTACAAGCCCATCATTTAACCTTGTTGACTCCAACAATCCAGCCGTATATACTATTAACAGATGGAGACTTTGACCGTTTTCTGCTGTTACGTTTCAGACTGGATATTTTATATAGATCCCTAAGTTTTCCTGCATTAAATGATTGGTCAAGAGATTTGTGTAAGTGTCCTCGTGACGATGTCTCAGTACAATCAACTATACATATTATGTTTTTGTAAATTTTATGATACACCAAGAAAGAGATGGATTATTCCTGTTTTAAAGAATCTTGGTCTGAGGCATTGCCGACCCGCCTTTTAATACTGCAATTTTTAGAAAATGAATTTGTCATTGCATCTGTTATTGCCTTTCTTAAAAATGCTTTTAACTTCCGGAAATCTATGATAATGTGATATGTAATTGTGTACTTTGTTGGATTAGAAACTATTTTTTAACCATGTATTTTAATGTGCTTTTATGGTTATTGTTATTATAACCGAATAAAGATATTTGATTTGAGTCTCACCCTTCTCTTCTCCTCACTCTCTGTCCTTATGCCTCATGTTGCTCTTCTCCTCACTGACCGTCCTTGTGCCTCACACTGCTCTTCTCCTCACTCTCCTTCCTTGTGCCTCACGCTGCTCTTCTCCTCACTCTCAGTCCTTGTGCCTCACAATGCTCTTCTCATTCCTTGTGCCTCATGCTGCTCTCCTCCTCACTCTCCTTCCTTGTGCTTCACGCTTCTCTTCTCTTCATTCTCCGTCCTTGTGCCTCATACTGCTCTTCACATCCTCACTCTCCTTCTTGATGCTTCCTGGTGCTCTACAAATAAAAATTCTACTCTACACCTCATACTTACACTCCATAACACATGGGTACAAAACATTGCCATTTACAACTCCAAAAGCTCGAAATCAAACAAATGCGATACGTATTGCATTTCCAATGCTTGTTAGAGGGTGATGTGAGCAGCACAATCAACAACAGGGATAAGATGGCTGTTAAAATGTGTTAAAGCTCAAACTGGAGCCGTAGTTTAAAGATCTTAAAAGAGACTGGGGTGCTTGTTTAATTTGTGCAGTGCTTTCCACAAGCACCAGTTACATAACATATTTACAGTTTCATATTTTTTGTAGACACGGGGAGATTAATCAACAGCTCAGGACATTACTTAAATGTCTTAACAGAGCTGCCGATTAATCTCCTGGTGTCTAGAAAAAATATGAATGACATTAAGTAATGTTACTGGTGCTCGTGCATCCAGTCCTAGTGTTTCTCTCCTCGCATACTCGGCACTACAACACAGAGCTGAAAATTGGAAAACAAATGTGAAATAACTAAATAGCAGAGAAAACAAGCATTTGCAATGCAATCGGTCTCGCATTAATGAAAGTTTGAGCTTTTGCAATCTTTCTCATATTTGTTTGATTAGAGCTATTGGCATTGTAAATGGCAATGCCTTTTACCTTTAGGTTATGGAATGCATGTATGTGGTGTGTAGTGGAATTATGAGTGTTGGATTGGATTAGTTAGTTGTATAATTGTGTGGCATGAAATTGTGTGGTGTGGTGTGGATTGGATTCGTGTAGTGGAATTATGTGGCTTAGTGTGCTGTAGAATTATATGGATAGCACATATGTGGTATTGAGTGTGCAGGAATTATGTGGAGTGGCATTGTGGGTTATGGAGAGTAATTATGTGGAATGGTATTTTGTGTTGTCGAGTGGCATATAGTGGAGTTTAATTATGTGGTGTGCTGTTGAATTTTGTGGCACAATGTGGAATTGTGTGGTGTGGATTAGATGTATGTGGTGTGTTGTGTAATTGTGTTGTTGCATTGTATTCTGTCGTCTGGTGTCGAATTATGTGGTGTGGATTGCAAATGTGTGGAGTTGAATTGTGTGATGTGGAACTGTGTGGATAGCTTTACATATTTGGTGATAAAAAGAAGAAATAGGTAGGAGCTAAGTTTCAGATCTGTGTGTTTGAGTGTTTAAAAAAAAGAAAGAGTTAGAGCTGTTGGTGTTGTAAATGTAAATGCTGGTTACCCATATGTTATGGTTTGGAGTGGATGTATGTGGTGTGTAGTGGAATTATGTGGGTAGGATTAGAATTGTTAGTTGTGGCATTATGTGGCATGGAATTGTGTGGTGTAGAGTGGATTTGTGCAATGAGATTATGTGGCATTGTGTGCAGTTTTATTATGTGGATAGTAATTATGTGTTTTGAGTGTATTGGAATTATGTGGAGTGGGATTGTGTACAATGGAATGTAAGTATGATGAATTGTATTTTGTGTTGTGAAGTGTTATGTAGTGGAGTTTAATTATGTGGTGTGCTGCTGAGTTTTATGGTATGATGTTGAATTATGTGTTGTGGATATATGTGGTGTGTAGTGGAATTGTGTTGAGGGGGTGGAATAATTTTTGTTTTTTAATTATGTGGTGTATAATGGATTTGTGTGTAGTTGAATAGTGTGGCATGGAACAGTGTGTTATGGAGTGAAATTATGTTTATTAGAATTATGTGGCATGGTGTGGAGTGTTTTTATGTGGATTTATGTAGGGTGTATTTATGTGGTATTGAGTAGTGTCATTAGGTGGAGCTGAAATATGTGGTGTTGAGTGGTAGTATGTGGATTGTAATTATGTTGTGTGGTGTTGTATGGATTGGCATTGTATTGAGTGGTGTTGCGTGGAGTGGCGTTGCGTAGAGTAGAGTGGTGTAGGATTGAGTGGAGTGGCGTAAAGTGGATTGTAGTTGTGTAGCATTGTGTGGAGTTGGTTGGAGTGTTGTTGCATAGAGCAGAGTGGCAGTCTGTGGGAGGAGTGGGGTTGTGTGAAGTGGTGTTGTGTAGAGTGGCATGGCAAGAAGTGGCATTGCGTGGGTGGCGCTGCATTGAGTGATGTGGTGCAGAGTGGAGTGCAGTTGTATAGAGTGGGACGGAATTGCGTTGGGTGGAGTGCAGTTGCGTGGAGTGGCGTGGCGCGTGGAGTGGAATGGAGAGGGGCTGCCTGGAGTGAAGTGGCATAGAGTAGAGTGGTGTTTCATGGATTGGCATTGTATTGAGTGTTGTGGCGTGTAATGGCATTGCATAGAGCTGAGTGGTGTGGCATAGAGTGGAGTGCGGTGGCATGGAGTGGAGTAAAGCAGAGTGGTGTGAAGCAGACTGGTGTGGAGTAAAGCAGAGTGGCGTGGAGTAAAGCAGAGGTGCATTGAGTGGAGCAAAGCAGAATGAAGCAGAGTGGTGTAGAGTAGAGCAGAGTGGAGTAAAACAAAGTGGAGAAAAAGTGGAGTGGAGTAAAGCGGAGTAGAGTGGAGTAAAGCAGAATGGCGTTGAGTGGAGTGGAAAAAAGCAAAGTGGGGTAAAGCAGAGTGAAGTCGAGTAAAGCAGAGTGGCATGGAGTAAAGCAGAGTTGTGTGAAGTAAAGCCGAGTGGCGTGGAGTAAAGCAGAGTGGCATGGAGTAAAGCGGAGTGGAATAATGCAGTGGAGTGGAGTAAAGCAAAGTGTAGGGAAGTAGAGCGGAGTGGAGTAAAGCAGAGTGGAGAGGAGTAAAGCAGATTGGCGTTGAGTGCAGTAAAGCAGAGAGGCGTTGAGCAGAGTGGAGTGGAGTAAACAAGAGTGGAGTGTAGCAGAGTGATTGGAGTAAAACAGAGAAGAGTGAGTGGCGTGCAGTGGAGTATAGTAGAGTGGAGTAGGTAAAGCAGAGTGGCGTGGAATAAAGCACAGAGGCGTGGATTGAAGCAAAGTGGTGTGGATTGAAGCAGAATGGTGTGGATTAAAACAGAGTGGCATGGAGTTCAGCAGAGTTTTGTGGAGTAAAGCAGAGTGGTGTGGTGTAAAGCAGTGTGGCGTTGTGTAAAGCAGAGTGGTGTTGAGTGGACTGGTAAAGCTGAGTGGCATGGAGTAAAGCTGAGTGGCGTGGAGTAAAGCAGAGTGGCGTGGAGTAGAGCAGAGTGGCGTGGAGTAAAGCAGAGTGCAGGAGAGTAAAGCAGAGCAGAGTGGAGTATAGCAGAGTAGAGTGGAATAAAGCAGATTGGCGTTGAGTGGAGTAAAGCAGAGTGGCGTTGAGCAGAGTGGAGTGGAGTACAACAGAGTGGAGTTGAGCAGAGTGAGTGGAGTAAAGCATAGTGAGTGAAGTAAAGCAGAGTGAGTGGAGTAAAGCAGAGTGGACTGGAGTAAAGCAGAGTGGACTGGAGTAAAGCAGAGTGGCATTGAGTAAGGCAGAGTGCTGTGGAGTAAAGCAGAGTGGAGTGGAGAAGGCAGAGTGGCATTGAGTGGAATAAAGCAGAGTGGCATGGAGTGGAGTAAAGCAGAGTGGCACTGAGTGGAGTAAAGCAGAGTGGTGTTGAGTGGAGTGGGGTAAAGCAGAGTGGTGTGGAGCAAAGCAGAGTGACATGGAGTAAAGCAGAGTAGTTGTTGAGCGAAGTGGAGTGGAGTAACGCAGCGTGGCATGGAGTGGAGTGGAGGGAAACAGAGTGGCATGGAGTAAAGCAGAGTGGAGTGGAGGAAAGCAGAGTGTAGGAGAGTAAAGCAGAGCAGACTGGAGTAAAGCAGATTGGTGATGAGTGGAGTAAAGCAGAGTGGCATTGAGCAGAGTGTAGTGGAGTAAAACAGAGTGGAGTTGAACAGAGTGGAGTTGAGCAGAGTGAGTGGAGTAAAGTGGAGTGGAGTAAAGCAGAGTGGTGTAGAGTAAAGTGGAGTGGAGCAAAGCAGAGTGGTATTGAGTGGAATAAAGGAGAGTGGCATGGAGAGGAGTAAAGCAGAGTGGTCTTCAGTGGAGTAAAGCAGAGTGGTGTTCAGCGGAGTAAAGCAGAGTGGAGTAAAGCAGAGTGGCATGGAGTAAAGCAGAGTTGAGTGAAGCAGAGTGGCGTTGAGTGGAGTAAAGCAGAGTGGAGTGGAGTGCAGTGGAGTAAAGCAGAGTGGAGTGGAGTAAAGCAGAGTGGAGTGGAGTAAGGCAGAGTGGCGTGTAGTAAAGCACAGTGTAGTGGGTTAAAGCAGAGAGGCTTGGAGTAGAGTAAAGCAGAGCTGCATTGAGAGGAGTGGAGTAAAGCAGATTGGAATGAAGTGGAGTAAAGCAGAGTGGAATGGAGTACAGCAGAGTGGCGTTTAGTGGAGTGGAGTAAAGCATAGTGGAGTAAAGCAGAGTGGCGTTTAGTGCAGTGGAGTAAAGCATAGTGGAGTAAAGTAGAGTGGAGTTGAGCGGAGTAAAGCAGAGTGGCGGTGAGTGGAGAGAAGCAGCGTGGAGAGAAGCAGAGTGGAGTAAAGCAGAATGGAGTAAAGCAGAGTGGCCTAGAGTTGAGTGGAGTAAAGCAGAGTGGATTTGAGTGGAGTAAAGCAGAGAGGAATGCAGTGGTGTAAAGCAGAGTGGCGTGGAGTGGGATAAAGCAGAGTGGTATTACGTGGAGTGGAGTAAAGCAGAGTGGTGTTGCGTGGAGTGGAGTGGTGCTGTGTAAAATAGAATGGCGTTGCGTTGAGCGGGATGGCATTGCGTGGAGTGACATTGTACTGAGTGGTGTTGCGTGGAGTGGCATTGCATGGATTAGAATGGTGCAGCGTGGATTAGAGTGGTGCGACGTAAAGTGCAGTTATGTGGAGTGCAGTTGTGTAGAGTGGGGTGTGGAGCTGAGTGCAGTTGCGTGGAGTGGAGGGCAGGTTTGTGGAGTGGCATGGAAGAGTGGCGTTGCCTGGAGTGGCATTGTGTGGAGTGTTGTGTAGCATGCAGTTGTGTAGAGTGCAGCAGCATGGAGTAGCATTGCGAGGAATGGAGTGACATTGCGTGAAGTGGTGTTGCATAGAGCAGGGTGGCGTGGCTTTGTATTGAGTGACATTGTAGTGAGTGGCGTTGCGTGGAGTTACATTCAGTAGAGTGGTGTGGCGTAGAGTGCAGTTGTGTAGAGTGGAGTGGGCTTGCTGTTGCATGGAGTGGAGTGGCGTTGCGTGGAGTGTCTGCGTGGAGCGGAGTGGCTTTGCTTGGAGCACAGTGGCATTGCTTTGAGTGTCAGTGCTTGGAGTGGCGTTGTATAGAGTGAAGTCAGGTTGTATGGAGTACAGCTGCGTAGAGTGAATTTGCATTGCGTGGAGTGGTGTTAGTGAAACAATTGGCTTGAAAGGAAATATCAAATTCAGAACAACTTTAAAGAATTGTACTTCAACTGTATAAGGAGAAATACCAAAACTGTGAAAATGTGCATAAACAGTATTAGCAGTAACACAAAGCAGTGTACTTGGTTCCCTGGTTAAACCATCGTAGTTATTAACCTATTATTCTGCCTGTTAGAGGTAGAACCATTGGTTCCAAAGAAACATTTATATTAATATCGTTCAGGAAACCTCTCAGCCGCTAATCTTATAAAAATCCTCTTAAAGTCAGATTTGTTAACTATCCCCTTTAGATCAGACTTGTTTTTTCTGCACATTTTTATTTGTCCTTAAAACACCACAAGCAAAACATTCAAAACTGTTCGAACTCATCAAGTCCCAAGCCAATAGTAATCCGAACTCCGCATCACTGGATCAAGGAACATTGCCCAACTGCGAAAAATTCGCAAATTTCTTCACAGATAAGACCAGTAAGATTGAAACTGAACTACGATCGACCTGTAACGACTTGTCGATCAGTCCACTAACCCCCCCTATGCCCACCTGGTAGGGATTTCATGGTCCCGGCGCAACCACACCTCCCCAAAAACAATGCCTCCTGGAGTCTCTTCCAAACCTTGGTTGAATGCACTATACGCAAAACGCTGTCGACTCTGAAACCTTCCAACCACTACAATGACCCATTGCCATCGAACCTTTTCCCGGAAGTTAGATCCTCCCTACTAACATTGTGGACTACGATAGTCAATGCATCACTGCAATAAGGTGCTATTCCAGATTGCCTAAAAATGGGTCAAGTCACTCCGATTTTAAAGAAACCTACTGCGGATCCCTCGGACCTTCATAACTTCCACCCAATCTCCAACATCCCCACCTTAGCAAAGCTCCTGGAGAAACGTGTGCTTGCCCAACTCTGCAACCATATCGACCATTTCCAACTCCTGGACAATGCCAATCTGGTTTCCGCTCGGGCCATAGCACAGAGTCGGCCCTAACGCACATTGCCGATGATGCGTTAAGAATGCTGGACCACAATGAGTCGTGCCTACTGATCCTTCTTGACCTTTCGTCAGCATTTGACACTGTCAAACATGATACTCTAATTGACCTCCTGGAACACAGGATGGGGTTGACTGGGCCTGTGCTTAATTGCTTCTCTTTGTTCCTCCTGAATAGATCCCAACGCTTCAAGGTGAACCAATCCCTGTCCCATCCTGCACCGGTTTCGCTGGGTGTTCCCCAAGGTTCAGCACTCTCTCCCACGCTCTTTAACTTGTTCATGGAGCCTCTAACAGAAATGCTGAAATCATCCAGCATTCACTATCACATGTATGCGGACGAGACTCAATTATACCTGAAGATCGCCTCCCCTGAGGACGTTCAATCCCTCAACTCAGTCCTACTGGAAACACAAAGCTGGCTGACACGTAACCACCTGAAACTAAATGCTCTAAAAACAGAATTCCTCCTTATCTCACCCCATAAGAAATCACCGGTCATTGAACAATGGTTGAATCAGCTTACGGCTCTTAACTGCAGACCTCACCTCGTGGACTCGGCATCCTCGCTTGGTATCATACTAGACAAGAGTCTGAACATGCAAAAACACATCAGTTCCCTCACAAAAGGAGCGAACTTCCAACTCACCATCCTTAGGAAGCTCAAACCCTATCTCCCTGCTCATGACCTAAAGGTTGCAGTGCAAGCATTGGTGATCGCAAAGCTGGACTATGGAAGTGCTACGCTGTGTGGCCTGCCCAGAGTGAAAACAGCTCCCCTTAGGGTGACCTTCAATGCTGCGGCCAGGCTCATAACGGGCACAAAAACATTCAACCACATCTCTCCGGACCTGCTAGTTCTGAAATGGCTCCCTTATGAAGCTCGGATAGCTGAAAATCGCATGCATGACACACAAAGCCATCCACCTCAAGACCCCGATGTACCTCGCTCAGAAACTGGAGCTCTCATGTGGTTCAAGAGCCTCCAGAAGTGCCAGCACCCTCTTACTCAAACCACAAAAATTCAAGAAAAAAAGACCTATAATCGAACATTTTCAGGTATGGCGCCAAGGATCTGGAACTCTCTTCCCCCGAAGTCAGGGTGATCCCTTCCTCTGTCCTCTTCAAATCAGAAGTTAAAGAGCTCTTGATGAAGAAATATCTGCCTCAGTCTGCCTTCCCCACTTGACTCCCGGGCCATTCGATGCTGTTTTGTGTCCTAGATGCTAGGCTCTTGAGAATGTTGGACATTCTAAGTCTATGTACTTGTCGATATGTCGATTATTTGTGTTTGCATGTACTGCGTCCTACTGCACAATCTGCAAAGCGCTCTGATACCCTCGGTGGTCATGTTCGCGCTATATAAAACTTTCTAAATAAAATAAATAAATAAATTCTAGAGGGGTTAATGGGATTACCTTTTTACCCGCTATTTACACAGTGAAATGTTATTTTATGTCCTTTAAAAGCAGTGTGAGAAATGCTTTGTTTTCACTCACAAGGGAACCCCCCAGAGTCAGTTATTTGTGCCAGAGCTTGTGGTTTGGTGGAGACATCTGCAGTACTTCAAGAACCGGCTTCGGCCTTTAAGAACCGGCCTCAGCGTTTAAGCTATTATTTTTCAATAGTCTTTGTGGCAAAGTTTTTTGGGGGACTTGTCTTGATATCACTTCTCATTGTCAGGGTGTTTCTACCACTTTGTTTAGATAAAGGAGAAGGTTGAAAAGCATATTTTGAAAGAGATTTAAGAACCACTCTAGCGCTTCTACGCCTCGTCAGGGGTAGTAAGCGCTATATAAATATAATTACAACTACAAATGGAGCGTTCAGATGTGAGGGCCATCTGGCTGGTTTGGGATGATGCAGGTGGGAGGGAGGGTGGAGAGGCTACAGGAGAGATAGAGAGTGATGAGCCATAAATTTTAAACATTAGCCAAGGCATGCACCAATGCTTCACAGACCTAGCAATCAGTTTAAGATAAGGATGGGGGAAGCATCAATGGCATCCAACACAAGGGGAAAACAAGCTCAAGATGCAGTCCAGACATGCAAACTGTATTTGTTAAACTTAATGAACATCACAAAGGTGGTAACAACCCACAGCATCATGCAAAAGCAGACAGACCACAACTGAGTTCCTCATGCAAGACCCAGCCAAATTAAAATCTCAAAACAAATGCATGAAACCTACACTGTGAGCTGGCTTCTACTTATAGCTGTGATTTATTAAAAACCTGGAGCACATGCCAAGGTAAAACTAGCTAGATGCTTTAGTACAGCAATAAATCTTAAGTGCAAGTAGTGAACATCTGGCCCAAGGGGTTTTTGCTCTAAAAGACAAGAACACTGCTTGTGCACAGCCCTCCCTCTTCGCCTCCCTGACTCCACTGTTCTGCTGTGAGGTAAGCCAGGCTGGAGCCCCATGAGCCCCATGACTGATTGAAAGGGAGGGGGCGGGGAGAGCAGAGAGAGTGGGGTGGAGGAGCATAGGAAAAGACAGGAGAATGAAGGCAAAACCAGTGCTGCGCTAGTGAAATGGGCGCAGCGCTGATAAACTATGTCCGCAATAAAAAAAAAACAACCAATGGGGCAGGAGGTGGCAGTAACACAACTGAGGCATTAAGAGGATGTGGGCAGGAGGAATGCTATATTTAAATATAAGCAGCTAAGGCGCTGAAGCTCAACACAGGCAGACAGTAACAGAGCAGGAAACCAATAATAAAATAGCCCCCCAAAGAAAAGATAAAGAGCCATGGTGGAATGAGACAGTACTAAGTCCCTGCTCTGTGGGAGGAACAGAAGAGAGAAAGGAGGGACAAAGAGGCAGGACTGACCACTAGCAAGCAGGGATTTGTGAAGGACACTGACATAGACAAATGAAAAGCAATGTCAAGAAAGGGGATGGACTTGATGCCCACAGACCGATTACAGCAGGTGTCCAGCTCTACCTAAAAATTTGAGCGAACAGGCTATTCACCTGTACCGGTACTACTTCGGTGTCTGTGAGCATAACAGGGAGTTGGCCTTGCTGAAGGGGGAGCGAAGAGCTATGATAAATGCCAGCAGCAGTCAGTCCGTGTAGAACCAGGCACTGCTGGAATTATGGCTGGGACTCCAACTAATGATCAGTGTTTTCTAATGACTGTCTGCGCTGTAGTCTGCAATCTCTAAGAAACAAGACCACTGTTCTCCCGCTGGCACTTTAAATTCCGCAGGGCCTAATGCACATCATGGCAGAATGGTAAGATGGATGAAAGATACCAAAGCAACGTGAAAAGTGGGTTACGCTGGCCTGGGCTCAATATCCAGATTATCTTCACTGTATCAGTATTCATGTACTCTTCAGCGCTGTCCTTTAAAGCCCTCGGCTTGTGCTTGTGGTAGCTGGCCAATCATCATGTTCCCATGCCAGAACCACACCATTAACTATCAGGCAGTTCTCTCAGGACTGGGAGCACCCCATCTAGCAAACTTTTATTTCTTTTCTGCATAAGGCTATTAAGCACATTTTTAAACCTGCTGGTGATTGTTTTTGGGAACTACATAAGCCCACATCTGGATAAAGTAAGAGCGCGATGGTGATAAAAGGCACCCTTTGGCTTTGACTGCGAAATGAAAATCAATCAATCATTCACTCGCTAATACTTTTCACTGCAAAGAAAGGCCAAATGTTTAGAGGTTTCATAATAATGGTCTCCAAATTACCCTGAACTTGATGTGGTTTATAAATATTACAAGAAGTGATGAAACAGTTTCCGCTTTCTGCAAATTTGACAATTCTTGCCCACATTGCAGTTCAACTAGGGACACAGGGAGCCTCAGGCTGCCAACAGTGGAACAAAGGAAACCGAGCTCAAATGCCGTTCTCGGCTCAACACAGTGTGGTTCTGGACAAATCACTCAATCTTCCTGTGGCCGAAAAAAGGAAACAACGAGTAACAGTCTAGTTCTGTTGTGAAGCGCCCTAATGCTCTTGGTAACATATTCGCGCTATAAAAACAACTACATAAAAGACACAGATCTCAGATTGCCCCAAGTTTGACACCCCCTTGAATCACCTTGACATGAGTGTTGTGCCTTCCAGTTTTCCCGACAACAGCCCCCATGTTACAGAAAGACACTACAATATATACCCAAAATCAATGCTTGAAAAGTCACTACATTTCACGACAGTGTCCTTAAATATTTTTGAAACATATAACTGTGTCTCTGAACTGCCTGGAATGTATGCTCATGAATAGCCCCACATCTCCCTCAAATGTATTGACACCAAGCAGACAACTAATCTCTCTGGGGAATTTCAGTAGATCCATTATGCAAAGGCGTTTATTTGCCAATTTCCTTTCCTTCCCGCAGGGCACAAGTCCTAAAAAAAGAAGTGGGGGGACTAACCTAATTAATCAGAATGCAAATGGCATCACGGCGCGTGAGGCGTATGACATCACAGCGATTGACATCACAGGAAGTGGCATTACAAGAAGTGACATCAGACCTTAAGCCCTCACATATATGTTTAGCAGGTCTATCATGAGTACATTTGAGCACATTTCGAGAATACACGCAAACCCTCCTGAATTAGGCAGAAGATTCACACTTTTGTAAGCTTCACATAAACCAATGTTGCCTTTTGTCAGCGTAAAGCTTCCTCTACCCATAGTGCTTTAAAAGAAAAAATAGTGATATTTAAATTATTAGAACGCCTCCTCAGGGGTAGTAAACGCTATATAAATGCTATTTATTTTGTGCAAATACTGGGAGAGATCAACACATCTGACGTTCTTACAGTGCATGCATATCTCCTAAACAGAGCCTGAACAAAGTGAAAAGCTGCCTCTCTTAAGTATGTGTGAAGTGCTAACAAGGTGTGAGCCTTTGTTTCCCTTCTGCTGCATTTGCTGCTAGGTGTGAGGCTCCTGACTGCTTCTAGCCAAGAGATTCGAACAAAAGGAGGCCTGATGACCCCTCAAATTCCGCGTTTATTATGGGCCCAGAAGGATTCAGAAATAAGAGAGCCCCGTCCCGTCCCCACCTGCACGTTATTGTGGATCGAAAGCAGACAACGTGCAGGCGCTGCTGAAAGTGTCCTGGTGTTTGGAAATTACACCGGGACGAATTCAGCATCTTTTTCAGTGGGGCCCAACTTCTTGGCAGGGTGGACGGCTTACACCCTGTGAAAAAAGTGGGTGGACGCCGTCCACCCGCGTGTACCCCCGACTCGTGCCCTGCCTTCCCGGATCAACTGCAGAACGCAGAGCTCTGCTAGATCCAAGGTTGCAGGAGCACAGAAAAGCAACTATCATGTTCTCCTTGTCGAAGACAACCTGTGCAGGGGCTGCTGCAGTGCCCATCACTTCTGGCGTAAGAGACACACTACCGTTTCACTATAAAATGTGTTGTGATTGGCTAAGCGCACAAGAAGACATCCATCTACTTACCCGCCCACATATTTTACTCATTCTGAAACATACTCACGTTTACTCAGTGGCGTAGCTAGACACTGCCTTGTGTGGCAGTTCCTGCCTTTGCCGCATGAAAGGGGGGTGTAAGAAAGTGGCTCTGTATATACTGCACCAAAGTAAGGTTCAGTGTGCACAGAGTCCACAGTCCCCAGAGGTTTGGCAGAGGCTAAAGTTAGATATAACCTTACTCTCTAAAGTGGTAGCTTGGTCGAGCAGTAAGGCAGTATCAGAGGACAGTGTAAAGCATTTGTTGTACACACTCAGTCAGCAAATGAAGCCACACACTCAAGAACTGAACTCTAGGCCAATGGTTTGTATATAAAAATATAGTTGTTTTATTTTAGAACCAACAATGGGTGTCAAAATATACTTTCTCAGAATGAGATGCTTTAGTTAACTACTGTTCAATTGGCAATAGACTTTTGAATGCAATAGTTACAGTTGTTGCAATATGCAACACAATTTTAAACACAATTATACATTGAGCTCAATGGAAATTTCTGGTTAAATGCAATAGATTACTTTTTGGATTACTTTTCTAACCACGGGACTGGATCTTGGATTCAGTCCCGGGACACTTCCTGTAAACAGGTGAGAAAAAGCGTTTTGGTTATGGTAGTGATTTTTGAGGAATATTACTGTATTTCAAAAGTTGACACTTAGAAACTTTTCTGGGTAAAATTACCAATGTTATCCTAGGGAAGGAAATACAGTTTGCAAGCAAAGTATGTTTACGTTACTTTTGTAATCCAGTGCTGGACTCCTAGGTTCAGCACTGGGACATTACTTAAAACAGGTAAGTAATTACGTTTTTGTAGTTTGTACGATTTTTAAAGAATATTTGTATGATTCAGAAATTGACACTTAGAAACTTTTTCAACAAAAAGCAGGCAATGATATCCTATGAGAGGAATTTCCAGTTACTGGTAAGTACGGTAAAAATTACTTTTCATGGTCGGTACTGGACTAAAAGATGCAGTACTGAGGTCTCTCCTGATAGTAGGTGAGTAATTCGGAATTCGTTACTGTTGTGATTTTTAAGCAATATTTTGGTATTTCAAAAGTGGACACTTAGAAGAAATTTCACAGAAAACCAGTCAATGGATCCCTATGTAAGAAAATTCAATTCGCCGGTAAGTTACTTTTAACGTTACTTTTGTAATCCAGTGCTGGACTCCTAGGTTCAGCCCTGGGACATTTACTTAAAACAGGTAAGTAATTACGTTTTGGTAGTCTGTACGATTTTTAAAGAATATTCTTGTTTTCAAAAGTCGACACTTAGAAACTTTTGGAAGAAAAAGTGTCCATGTTATCCTATGAGGAAAAATGAGTTATCGGTCTCGAGGTAAGTAATCGGTCTTTTGAGTTAGGGTTCTGGGGTTAGACTCAGGGGTCTCCCAGGGTCAGTGATGCACTGTTGTTGCACCCTCAGCGGCACTAGGGCGGCCGGGTGCAGAGTGTTGAGGCCCAATGTTATCCTATGGAGGATAGGGGGACTCCGGTTGGTGGCGGCTGGCAAGCAGGCCACGGGGTTGTGGGAGCAAAGCTCCTAGGGTTAAGCTCAGGGCACGTTGGGGACCAAGTTAGCACCAAAGAGGCACCCTCAGCGGCACTAGGGCGGCCGGGTGCAGAGTGCTGTTTTGAGGTCGGGTGCCCTGTTGATTTCAATGGAAATTTTCGGTTTTGGTTTTCAGCTGCTGGCTCGGTCCAGGAAGACTTCCAGGAGGAACCAACAGCTGGGCAGGTAAGTTGGAGGGCTCGGGGACGTAGGTGCACCTCGGGTTCCTTTCTCCAGGGCGCAGGGCGTCTGGATGCAGGGGTGTCTTTTGAGGTCGGATTTCACCTTACCGGGCCACTCGCGGTTGGGGGTTCTCCGTGCAGAGGCTGCAGGCGGCGTCGGGGAGTCCTGGAGGGGTCAACCCACGGTGGACTCGGACTCTGGAGAGCTGGGGGACCTCGCTGGGACCGGTGGGCCACTTGAACTCGGGCTGTAGGCGACGGGTGCAGTGGTGGTTCCAGGCGTCGGGTTTCTTTCTCCTCAGCAGGCTCGGAGTCTTTGTTTGGTGTTTCTTTTGAACAGAGCTGCTGTTCACAGGAGATCCGGTCTTTGTTGAAGGCAGTCAGTCCTCCCTGGGGTTCTGGAGGTCGCTGGCTGCAGGACAAGACTATTTTTGGCGCAGGATCTCTGGAAACTGCAGACGGGCCGGTAGGGCTGGGGCCAAGTCAGTTGTTCTCTGCAGTCTCCTCTGCTGGGCGTCTTCTTTCGTCCTTTTTCTTCTTAGGTTGCGGGAATCTAAGGAAGGAAGGTTCAGGGTGCCCCTAAATACTAGATTTAGGGGCGTTACAGGTAGGTAAAGGGCAGGGACCAATGGGTCCCTGCCCTGGGAGTGAGTACACCCCTATCCTGCCACTCTCCTGTGGGAGGGGGCAGGAGCCTAGTCCTGATTGGGCAGGGCTCCCCATCTTCAAGATGGCGAGAGCCCGGAGATGTGCTTCACCTCGCCTCCCCCACCTGAGGGGTGGGGTTGGCAGAAGGTGGCACACCCCTTTCCTCCCTTGGTGTTTCCCTCCAGTCTTCCCACCAGGATGGGGGAGGAACCGGTGGGGACCAGTTGCTGAGTACAGCAAGTGGTCTGGGGAAGCTCACAAGGCGGAATGCCTTTGAAGCTTCCCCCTGCCCATCCTGGGGGAGGGGGCCTAGCACCTCACCCAGGACGTGCATTGTTGCAGGCCCGGGAGAGCGGATGGCTCTCTACCCAGGGGTCCAGCAACATGTCTGCTGGGTGGCAGCCTAGGCAGCCCCTCAGACAAGACGTGGATTGTAGGTTAGGTTCAGGGGGTAACTCTAAGTTGCCCTCTGACGTGCATTTACAGTAAATCCCACACTGGCATCAGTGTGGGTTTACTGTGCTGAGAGTTTGATACCAAACTTCTCAGTCTTCAGTGCAGCCATCATGGTGCTGTGGAGTACGTGCTGACGACCTCCCAGCACCATATACTCGGAATGGCAGCCCTGCACTTACAGTGCCCAGGAATGGGCCTGGGTACTGTAGGGGCACAGGGCTCATGCACCTGTGCCCTCACCACTGGCATAGGGCACCCAGCTAGAGGGGTGACTGAGGTATGCCAGGGCAGTGTGTTTGTGGGCATGGCACACAGGGATGTGTGCCATGTCGACTCTCTGTTTTGTTCTGCACCAAGACACTCAGCCTGCAAGGGCAGTGTGTGTGTGTCAGGGTACAGGGCCTCTAAGGGTGGCACAATAAGTGCTGCAGCCCTTAGGGGTCTTCTCTGGTCACAGTGCCCTGGGTACCTAGGGTACCATTTACCAGGGGCTTACCTGTGGCCAGAGATGCCAATTGGGTTTAGGCTGAGTACAGTTTTTAGGGAAGGAACACAGGCCCTGGGTACCTGATTGGCAGGGATCCAGGGCACACCAAGGAAAAGTGCATCAGTTATCAGGCAAAAAGTGGGGGTTACTGCAACAGAAACCCACTTTCCTACACAAGCCCCCCAGCCCAAAGGCCAGGAGACTCAGCCAACGCTGGGAGAGCCTGTCTAGTCTTTCAGGCGAGGAAGAGTTGGGGAAGTGGTTTGAAAGTTGCAGGGCCTACTCCGCCTTATATCCTTCTGTCCAGGTCAGTCCCTTTGGGGAGCTGGCCTACCTCATCAGTTTCAGGACCTAATTCCCAAAGCTCCTCTCCTTGCTCTTTAGTGTCTTCACCCCATCTTTTAAGTTTGGGTTCAGAGGTGCCCACCTCTGCAAAGTCTAACTTAGCCAGGGCAAAGCCCAGCTTACCCACAGAGGTCACCCACAGTTTGAGCAACCCCACCATGACCAATAGGGTCAGGGGGCCTAGCTTGTTATTTGGCAGGGGTTAGGCCACCATGCCAAGGATAGGGCTGCCATGAAGGCTAACACCCAGCAGAGGCTGCTGACAGCTGTCAGTGCCCAGAACCACACCTTTAGCTCCTGTCTGGCAAGTGAAGGGGCTATCTTACAGGTCTCTTTGGGTCCTGGCTGTCTGCCTGTTGCTTTAGGGTGGGGGTCACTAAACTTTGTAGTGAGCACCCTTCCTCCACCCTTTGTTCTGCCAGCTGAGGAGCCACCAACTCAGGCTGGACAGTTGCCTGACTAGTCAGGTCTTCTTGTTGGCTAGGGGGCTTTACCAGGGCCACTTCTGGAGTTTTCCCTCACTGGGATAGAATCTCCCTGGCCCTCTGGGACTGTGGCTAACAGTTGCCCACCTTTCCTACCCTGTTCCTTTTTACTCTTTTGGGGCTCAGCTGCACTGACTGCAGGTTGAGCCCCCCAGGTTTCTTGGGTGAGGCCTGGCATTGGGCCAGTGCCTCTCTTTGGCTCAGGTCCACCTCTAAGTGGTCATTCCCCAGGAGACAATCAAGGGGAGGTCTTTACTGACTACCACCTTTCTCCATCTAAGGGACCCAGCTATGACTAGGGGCACTACAGCCACAGGCCTAACAGTGACTCCCCTGGGACAGCCCTTACTCTCCTTGATTCCCCTGGGACATACTGGTGTGGGAGTACCAACCTGTCATGCACCACAGTGTGACTGGCACAGGTATCTCTCAGGGCAGTGGCTGGGATTCCATTCACCAGTAGGCGGTGGAAGTGTCTACTCCCCTCTGGGATCTCCAGCTTACCTCTTGGGCCCATTTTCCAGTTGAAAGCTAGGAGGACTTCCTCATCTGAGGACCCTTCCTCCAGAGCTACACTGGCAACTCCTGGGGCTACACTAGTCACCCCTGGGGCTGTACTAGGGATCTTGTTTTTAGGACAGCTAGGGTCCTTGGTGTGGTGTCCTGACTTCTGACAGTTGTGACACCATATTCTGTTGGGATCCCAATTCTTACCTTGGTACCCTGGTTTAGTTTGTGAGGTGTCTTTGGGCCCACCCTCCTGGACAGGTTTTTGGGGGGCTGCCTGGGACTCCTTACTTTTATCCTTAAGGGGTTCACTATCTTTCTTCTGGGGAGGCTTTGTGACCCCTTTCTTTTGGTCACCCCCAGTGGATGTCCTAGTTACCCTTGTTCTGACCCAGTGGTCTGCCTTCTTTCCCAATTCTTGGGGAGAAATTAGACCTAGGTCTACCAAATGCTGATGCAACTTTTCGTTTGTGCAATTACTTAGTATGTGTTCCTTCATAAACAAATTGTAAAGTCCAGGAAAATCCTGCACATTATGTCCAGCTAACCAACCATCCAGTGTCTTTACTGAGTAGTCTACGAAGTCAATCCAGGACTGGGTCTGGGTTTTGTGAGCCCCCTGAATCTAATTCTATACTCCTCAGTAGTGAGCCCAAATCCCTCAATCAGAGTATTCTTCATGAGGTCATAGGACCCTGCATCTGGCCCAGAGAGGGTCAGAAGCCTGTCTCTGCAGTTACCAGAGAACAGTTCCCACAGGAGTGCCCCCAGAGAGGTTTCTTTACTTTTCTTATTTCACAAGCCCTCTCAAAGGCTGTGAACCATTTGGTGATGTCATCACCTTCCTCAAATTTAGGGACAATCCCTTTGGGGATTTTAGGATCAGAAGTTTCCTCCCTATCCTTAGTTTTAGTATTGCTGCCACCATTGATGGGTGCTAAACCCATCTCCTGTCTTTCCTTCTCTAGAGCCAGGAGTCTGGTCTCTAGGTCCAGTCTTTGGCCAACCTTGCTAAAAGGTGGTCCTCCTCACTAAGGCTATCCTCAGTGTCCTCTCTGGGACCTGAACCACCTAGGTGGCCCCTAGGTCCCCAGAGGTTTACTCTTGGAAATAAGGGTGCAGTGACCCTGTCTTCCCTAGGAAGTGGTGGAGGTGGATTACCATCCCCATCCTCCTCACTCCTTTCCTCCTCTGCGTGGTCATCACCATGCTCAGAGGGGTGGGCCTTAGCATACTCAGCCAGGAGCTCCTGGAGCCCTTGTTTGGTTGGATGCTGGCCCATTGGTATATTTTTAAGTTTACATAAGGACCTTATCTCTTTGAAAGACAAATGAAGATAAGGGGTGAGGTCGAGCTCCTCAACCATGTCCTGTATGTCATTATTATTTTCACTAATAGCTGGGTTGTTTTCTTGAGACATTCTAACAAAAAGTTCTAACCCCTCTACCCTTGACTATAGTGACTTTTTATTTTCTACAATTTTAAAGGGACTTAAGCAAGGCCCTAACAAGACTTTTAGTAATTTGGTAAAAAATGCCAATTTGAAAAAATCAGAATTCTAAAGGCAATTTAAGAGTTCTGTCGTGTGATCAGATGGTAACCAAGTAGTCCAACAATGCAAGTTTGTATCCCACCGCTGATCCACCAATGTAAGAAAGTGGCTCTGTATATACTGCACCAAAGTAAGGTTCAGTGTGCACAGAGTCCACAGTCCCCAGAGGTTTGGCAGAGGCTAAAGTTAGATATAACCTTACTCTCTAAAGTGGTAGCTTGGTCGAGCAGTAAGGCAGTATCAGAAGGACAGTGTAAAGCATTTGTTGTACACACTCAGTCAGCAAATGAAGCCACACACTCAAGAACTGAACTCTAGGCCAATGGTTTGTATATAAAAATATAGTTGTTTTATTTTAGAACCAACAATGGGTGTCAAAATATACTTTCTCAGAATGAGATGCTTTAGTTAACTACTGTTCAATTGGCAATAGACTTTTGAATGCAATAGTTACAGTTGTTGCAATATGCAACACAATTTTAAACACAATTATACATTGAGCTCAATGGAAATTTCTGGTTAAATGCAATAGATTACTTTTTGGATTACTTTTCTAACCACGGGACTGGATCTTGGATTCAGTCCCGGGACACTCCTGTAAACAGGTGAGAAAAAGCGTTTTGGTTATGGTAGTGATTTTGAGGAATATTACTGTATTTCAAAAGTTGACACTTAGAAACTTTTCTGGGTAAAATTACCAATGTTATCCTAGGGAAGGAAATACAGTTTGCAAGCAAAGTATGTTTACGTTACTTTTGTAATCCAGTGCTGGACTCCTAGGTTCAGCACTGGGACATTACTTAAAACAGGTAAGTAATTACGTTTTTGTAGTTTGTACGATTTTTAAAGAATATTTGTATGATTCAGAAATTGACACTTAGAAACTTTTTCAACAAAAAGCAGGCAATGATATCCTATGAGAGGAATTTCCAGTTACTGGTAAGTACGGTAAAAATTACTTTTCATGGTCGGTACTGGACTAAAAGATGCAGTACTGAGGTCTCTCCTGATAGTAGGTGAGTAATTCGGAATTCGTTACTGTTGTGATTTTTAAGCAATATTTTGGTATTTCAAAAGTGGACACTTAGAAGAAATTTCACAGAAAACCAGTCAATGGATCCCTATGTAAGAAAATTCAATTCGCCGGTAAGTTACTTTTAACGTTACTTTTGTAATCCAGTGCTGGACTCCTAGGTTCAGCCCTGGGACATTTACTTAAAACAGGTAAGTAATTACGTTTTGGTAGTCTGTACGATTTTTAAAGAATATTCTTGTTTTCAAAAGTCGACACTTAGAAACTTTTTGGAAGAAAAAGTGTCCATGTTATCCTATGAGGAAAAATGAGTTATCGGTCTCGAGGTAAGTAATCGGTCTTTTGAGTTAGGGTTCTGGGGTTAGACTCAGGGGTCTCCCAGGGTCAGTGATGCACTGTTGTTGCACCCTCAGCGGCACTAGGGCGGCCGGGTGCAGAGTGTTGAGGCCCAATGTTATCCTATGGAGGATAGGGGACTCCGGTTGGTGGCGGCTGGCAAGCAGGCCACGGGGTTGTGGGAGCAAAGCTCCTAGGGTTAAGCTCAGGGCACGTTGGGGACCAAGTTAGCACCAAAGAGGCACCCTCAGCGGCACTAGGGCGGCCGGGTGCAGAGTGCTGTTTTGAGGTCGGGTGCCCTGTTGATTTCAATGGAAATTTTCGGTTTTGGTTTTCAGCTGCTGGCTCGGTCCAGGAAGACTTCCAGGAGGAACCAACAGCTGGGCAGGTAAGTTGGAGGGCTCGGGGACGTAGGTGCACCTCGGGTTCCTTTCTCCAGGGCGCAGGGCGTCTGGATGCAGGGGTGTCTTTTGAGGTCGGATTTCACCTTACCGGGCCACTCGCGGTTGGGGGTTCTCCGTGCAGAGGCTGCAGGCGACGTCGGGGAGTCCTGGAGGGGTCAACCCACGGTGGACTCGGACTCTGGAGAGCTGGGGGACCTCGCTGGGACCGGTGGGCCACTTGAACTCGGGCTGTAGGCGACGGGTGCAGTGGTGGTTCCAGGCGTCGGGTTTCTTTCTCCTCAGCAGGCTCGGAGTCTTTGTTTGGTGTTTCTTTTGAACAGAGCTGCTGTTCACAGGAGATCCGGTCTTTGTTGAAGGCAGTCAGTCCTCCCTGGGGTTCTGGAGGTCGCTGGCTGCAGGACAAGACTATTTTTGGCGCAGGATCTCTGGAAACTGCAGACGGGCCGGTAGGGCTGGGGCCAAGTCAGTTGTTCTCTGCAGTCTCCTCTGCTGGGCGTCTTCTTTCGTCCTTTTTCTTCTTAGGTTGCGGGAATCTAAGGAAGGAAGGTTCAGGGTGCCCCTAAATACTAGATTTAGGGGCGTTACAGGTAGGTAAAGGGCAGGGACCAATGGGTCCCTGCCCTGGGGTGAGTACACCCCTATCCTGCCACTCTCCTGTGGGAGGGGGCAGGAGCCTAGTCCTGATTGGGCAGGGCTCCCCATCTTCAAGATGGCGAGAGCCCGGAGATGTGCTTCACCTCGCCTCCCCCACCTGAGGGGTGGGGTTGGCAGAGGGTGGCACACCCCTTTCCTCCCTTGGTGTTTCCCTCCAGTCTTCCCACCAGGATGGGGGAGGAACCGGTGGGGACCAGTTGCTGAGTACAGCAAGTGGTCTGGGGAAGCTCACAAGGCGGAATGCCTTTGAAGCTTCCCCCTGCCCATCCTGGGGGAGGGGCCTAGCACCTCACCCAGGACGTGCATTGTTGCAGGCCCGGGAGAGCGGATGGCTCTCTACCCAGGGGTCCAGCAACATGTCTGCTGGGTGGCAGCCTAGGCAGCCCCTCAGACAAGACGTGGATTGTAGGTTAGGTTCAGGGGGTAACTCTAAGTTGCCCTCTGACGTGCATTTTACAGTAAATCCCACACTGGCATCAGTGTGGGTTTACTGTGCTGAGGAGTTTGATACCAAACTTCTCAGTCTTCAGTGCAGCCATCATGGTGCTGTGGAGTACGTGCTGACGACCTCCCAGCACCATATACTCGGAATGGCAGCCCTGCACTTACAGTGCCCAGGAATGGGCCTGGGTACTGTAGGGGCACAGGGCTCATGCACCTGTGCCCTCACCACTGGCATAGGGCACCCAGCTAGAGGGGTGACTGAGGTATGCCAGGGCAGTGTGTTTGTGGGCATGGCACACAGGGATGTGTGCCATGTCGACTCTCTGTTTTGTTCTGCACCAAGACACTCAGCCTGCAAGGGCAGTGTGTGTGTGTCAGGGTACAGGGCCTCTAAGGGTGGCACAATAAGTGCTGCAGCCCTTAGGGGTCTTCTCTGGTCACAGTGCCCTGGGTACCTAGGGTACCATTTACCAGGGGCTTACCTGTGGCCAGAGATGCCAATTGGGTTTAGGCTGAGTACAGTTTTTAGGGAAGGAACACAGGCCCTGGGTACCTGATTGGCAGGGATCCAGGGCACACCAAGGAAAAGTGCATCAGTTATCAGGCAAAAAGTGGGGGGGTTACTGCAACAGAAACCCACTTTCCTACAGGGGGCGATTCCTGTGTCTGCAGCCCTACGGCAAACGCATGTAAGCGGGGGGTGCTGCCGATTACTGGGGGGGTAGGCCTCCCCGCCCCCCTGAAAGCTTGTGCCGTCCAGGGCGGACCACCCCCCCATCCCCCTTGCTACGCCACTGTGTTTTCTTTTCTTTTTGACCATCCATTTACTCATGTATCCTGAGTGGTTAATTTGTAAAAAAAAAGAGCAGGTGCTCTCATCAGGAGGAAGCTTTGACCAGCCATTTCTCCTGTTAGCGTTGCCTAACACAGACCAACAAACCCTGCAAGTGGGACGGGGTGTGGCATAATGGTCAGAGCTTCCGGCTTCGGAGCTGGGGGACCAGGTTCGAGCCTTAGCGTGGGCTCGCCATCTTGTGATTCTGGGCAAATCACTTAATCTCCCTGTGCCCACCAAAAATGAACGTGTCCTTAACTGATGCTCAAGCGCCAGTGTTGATGAGTAAGACCAAGTGCTGAAACCAGAAACCACTGTCTCAAATTAAGCACCCTACCCACTCTTCTATGCACCCATCTATACATTCATTTGTACACCCATCTACTAACCCATCTAAACTTCACTATCTCACCTATCTACTAAGCTATCTAAGCGTCTACCCACCAATCATATTGTTCAACCACTGGTCAGCTCACCTACTTTTAAGCTGTACATCTAAGGGCCCAATCCTAACAACTCTAGAAGGAAAGACATTTTATTCGCCAACTCTCCATTAGTTGAATGTATGATGTGGTATTGTTCACCCATGCTACTTTAAGATTACACACAATGACGTTTCGAGATCCTTTCAAGATCAAATAAGCTATATGACTACACTAGCAAGAATTCTTTCAAAGCTATGAAACCTATCTGCTGTGAAACCTACTCAATCTTAGGGTTGTATCTAATCCTTTTGGAGCTATAAAATCTTTATTATCTCCATTTCTCTGCAGGTCTTTCTCCTCTTTTCTTATCTTCATCTCTATCTTCTTCCTGCCTATATTTCTCTCTCACCACCATAGCCCCTTTCGCCATTCTCTCTGCATGCATCCAACACCTTAACCCTCTCTCTTGTCTTACTACAGCATTTGTTATCCTGGGAGAGGACGTGGGTTTCAGGCAGAGCTGCTAACTTTGCAACTGCAAAACCAGCTCCAAGTCCCAGCGTTGGCTCAGCATCCTGTAATTCTTGCCAAATCACTTAATATCCCCTTCTGTAATGTAATTAGTGCACATGTAAAGCCCACCAATGAGCTATATATATTTGATAAATTAAATGTCTGTCTCATCTCTCAGTTTTCTTTTTAGGTCTCGCCCCCTGAAGTTTCTTCACTCCTTGCCCTATGTTTCTTGTTTTGTCAAAATTGTTATGCTCAATGCAACACAATTAAACTCCACATATTTACACTCAAATCAATACAACATAAAAACACCCCACATACATCCAGTCTTTACCACATATCAGCAAACCACATAAATACACTCCACACCATAACGCATATTTCAAATAAGCAAAATTTCACTCAAGCACACAGTTACACACCACATAATTTCACACCACACAACTACACAACACAATAACGCAATACACACCACAAATTCCCACATCATGCCAAAAAATTAACAGCACAATACATAATTCAAGCCCACAACATGCCACTACAATACACCTAATACATTTCCACATATTTAACTCCTTAACACAAATTCACACTCTACATAATTCCACTACAGTTAATAGCATTTACTATCCACATAATTCAAAAACACATCATGCCACATATTTCCACTACACAACTCCACACCACACAATCCACCAACAAACAATTCCAAAACAACGTATCTCAAATTTGCACTTCCACCAACCCTATCATCTGTCCACCACACACCCACTGCCCCTCTCATCTCCCCCTCACACAGCCACTGCCCCCTCTCATATTGCAATTCCACTTCCCCCTCTCATCCCTCCCTCACACTCCCTGTCTGATCTCTATACTACCTGGTCACACATGCTACCTTCCTCAACCACCTTGTGCTGTGCAAAAGTCCACCTCTCACCCCCGCACACAACTCCCACCCCCTGGGTGCCCCTTTGTACTCATGCTTATCTCTCTCTCGTACACTCTCTATCACACCTCTCTCGCTCTCTCACGCACTCTTCCCATCACTCTAATATGAATTCACATCAGGGATTCCAGCACAATTTCTTTTCTGTGCCTTATCAACATTTCCGTACCTCAAACCCACCCTCTCCTCCTCTACTTAAGCTCTCTTCTACATACAGAGGCGCTCCCTATTTATGTGTGTATGGCCTGCTCTCCCCTTCATTCTCTTTTTCTCACACACTGTTTCTGCTCCTCTATCTAAGTTTCATTTACCACTCCATGAATAAACTACCTATCCCTCTCTATCTTCCTTTCCATCTGAAAGTGAAAGTGAAAAAAGATTTATTGTTTAGTTAATTAAAACTAAAACAATGTTCCAAAACACCAGATACATTGTATAGTTAAAAGCACACAGAAATATATACATGTTAAAACTCATAGTTACATCAATTTCTTTAAACAATCGGTTTGGAGGTATAAAATTGATGTGAATGGGTAATACACCACCTTATTTATATAATGCGTTAAGGTTAATTGATACATCTTTTTACAGTAGTGTAGATGTTGAAGGAGACAGACAATGGCCACTATAGCAACTCTGTGACCAATTTCAACATGACAAGTCTTACTTATAACTGATTAAATATTTTGTTAAGTGGCAACTAAGTTGCGGGTCATTCGAGTCAAGGCATTTTAGTATGGCAGTTCTGCAGGAGCAAATGCCTCTTTCCTTGAACTGTCTCTTCAGCCATTTACAGCGTTGCGGACCTAAGGCTGAGCAGATGCATATTAGATGTATAAAATCCTGTGTGAGTGACCCACAAAGAGTACATGATTTTGAGCCCTGGTACTTCCAGCGGGGCAGGTCTGCATTGGAAGGCAGCTTCCCCATACGTAGTACTAAAAACTTGTTTTTTAGATAAGGGGAGAAGGGGAGACCCAGGTATGCAGCTGGCTCTGATTTTGTGTAAGAATGCAATACCATCCATGCGTGAGCTCGCTGACTAAACGTTGCTTTATCTTCTACTAGCGAGTGCTTTTTTGCTGTCTTCTTTATGATAAGCTGAAACGAGGCCAGAGGTAGTTGCCGCTGCCACAGGTCAGGCATCTTGGTGATTTTTAATGAATCCTGTAAATACTTTGCATAGGGAGACTGAGGATCACCTTGTAGGGCATCCCAGAGCGCATTATTAATCTCAAGCCCACGAATAAACCAGATTTTATACCAAGTATTGATCACCTCGTACCTTCTGTATAGTTGTTGTTGTTGCAGCCCAAACTCCAGTCGAACCTGGGCCGGTGAGGAGTCATGTGGCAAAGAAAATACTCTTTTGTACTCGTGTCTGGAGGCTATCCAGAATCGCAGCATCATTTCCATGCTGAACTACACTTCCATAGGCTACAGTTGGTAGGAGTTTGGCTTTGATGACTGCTAGTAGTGGGGTGAACAGTGGGACTTTTAGGGATTTTGATAAACTACAGAACGCAAATATTAGGGTGTTTCCCTTTTTTTGTATGGCCTCATTTTGCTTTAGAAAGGATAACCTTCGATCCAGATATATCCCAAGATATTTATTACTGCTCACCACTTCCAACCTTGCGTTGTTAATTGTGAACATCATTTGTTTATGGAGACAGTGAGTCATAATCATGACTTTTGTTTTTGTGGTATTTATTCCCATCAGGTTTGTTTTGGCGAGTTACCTAGCTCATTTATTGCTCTTGCAAGCCGATTCTCGTGTAGCTTAGGAGCACGATGTCATCCCCATAGGACAGATGTGCTAATGATAGTGTACCCAGATGTGGATGATGTGAGTTAACCTCATCTAGCCTTGGTGTTAGGGCAGCCATAAATAGGTTGAACAGGTATGGGGCCAAGGCACATCCTTGCTTTAGTCCCTCACTAGTATAGATCTTCCTCGTGAGCTTCTTACCGTTGACAATTTTTACCTGCATCCAGGAGTCAGTGTATAGATCCATTATTGGTATAAGTATCAATTCTGGTAGACCCTGTTGCTTCAGTTTACCCCATAAATTGCGTCTACGGACTCGGTCGAAAGCCGCCTTGAAATCCACAAAGCATAGATGTAATTTCTGTTGCTGCCGTAGGCTTTTGTCTGCAATTAGGCCTAGCGCTAGAGCATTTGTGATTGTGCCTGTGCTCATCGGAAGCCCGACTGGTTGATGGGGATTATTTTGTTTGCGTCGGACCAGCTTATTAAGTTGGCTAAAATCAAGGTGGCATAATATTTAGCCTCAGCATCTATTAACGCAATCAGACGATAGTTGGCTGGGTCTGTGCGCTCCCCTCCTTTAAATACTGAATTAATTATTGAGCCTCTCCAGCTTTCCAGGAGGCAACTGGTTGTGCCTACCAGACGAAACAGACAGTACATCCTTGTTGCCCAAAAGTCGGGATCTTCCTTGTAGATTGCTTGGGGTATTCCGTTCGGGCCCGGAGCACCATCAAGCCTACTTTTTACTATCACCTTGGAGATTTCTTCTTCAGAATAGGGTAGGTGTGGTTGATGTATTACCTCACCACTTTTTGTGTCCATTCCTGTTATTTTGGGAGTTTTGGAATACATATCCACCCTAGAACTCTGCTTGTCCGGGACCACCACCGCTGTTTGATCTACATTTAAGATGTTTCGGTGCAGAATCTTATTTTGGTCCTCCGCTACCAAGGGGAATGAGAATTCAAGGGATTTTATCCCGCCCTCGACTAATATTGAGAACGTAGCAATTAGGTGTTATAATATAACCCTAGTTCCAAAAGAAGGAATTCCCCCACTCTCCTTCCCACACCTTACACCACCGAGTTTGTAACTACAAACGAGGGTGGTTTGGCTCAATTTTTCTCCCAGGCACCACTATAAGAGGAACTACATACCTTTAGATAGTAGTATCTGACTGGGCATTTATGTTGGACCTCTATAAAAAGCCCCTTAGTCCCCCTTTTTGTTGATTGACTACTTGCACGGGAGACCCCCGTGGGACACAAGGTTACCAGATTGTGTGAATCACACTACTGGCCCGACTTTCACACGCTATCTCCATTTCTATCGGGTAGGACAACCCTGTCACCTACCATAGATGGAGGACAACCAGGGCCTCAGCTTCACTGATGGAGCTGTAGCCGACATTCTACAGAATACACCTTCCCTCCTAGGGACTGGAGGAAGTATGGCCTCAGGGTCACAATCAGAAGACTGGTCTTCATTAACTGCACTCAAAGGGAATGGCTTAAAATCATCTTACATGGAGCCATGATGACGGAGTACCTAAGGGCCAACATCGCCCCTAGTGGACTCATAGTGAATATCCTACCCAGAATATTTCTGGAAGACCCGGGATTTAAGAAAGATTGGTGTTCGGTCTCTTGGAAGTGCACCAGAGATCTTCTGGTGCTGATCATTAATACCGCTAAAAGATTGGCCGATGCCCTACTCGCCAGGATCCAGGCAGTAGAGGCAGCTCTTAAATCAACCGTACAATCGACCGCGTTCAAATCCGAATTGGCTAAGATCAATAGTGAAATAGCCGACAACAAGGAATATTTGCTGAAACAAAAGATTGCCAAATTACAGAAGGATATCCACAAATTCAATAAGGAGACAGTCTAGCCTTACTCAAAGGATGACTATGCTGCTTCAAGGAATGGATATTCATCTGATGAGGGCACTGACAATAGTAGGAGGGGATCCTCCAACAGCGATTCAAGTACTGATAGCAGAGGGAGTCACAACCAAAGAAGGGGTAACTACCCTCCTTACTCCAACTACAACAACGCACCTGCGTACCATGGGCCTCCACCACCACCCCCCTTTTGGCAATTCCCAGTGTATCCTCAGGGTCAACCCCAATACTACAATAGGGACAACCCCCCTTTTTTAGGCAGAGGCTGGGGCAGAGGAAGAGGGCGAAAGAGAGGGTTGCAAAAGGGAGTGCAGTGGCAAGACCAAACGATGCACACAGTAGAGACCAGGAGCAGGACCAGGGGGAAAAAGAACTAGTGGTCAACCTGTCCCCCAGGACCCTAACTGAAACTGAAAAGAGGGTACTTGAAAAAGGACTGGGGTATGTACCAACCCCAAACTCGACAGGTTTAGAGACACGTATGAAATACATGAATTCTTCCGCAAAATCCGTTTGAAAGCCTTTTTTCTTGGTACACCCCAAGGTGATACAGAAGACTCAGGTCTACGAAATCCCTCCACTTTCACCCCTAGCAACGGGATGGTGCCCCCTGAAAATACCAACTTTTGAAAAGGCAGTACTGAAAGATTTGGCAGGTATCCCTTTGGGTAACCCTTTCCATAATTTATCTAATGCTGAACAGACAGCAGCACAGTTATTTGCAGATGATGTCAGTATAACAATAAAACAAGCAGACAAGGGAGAGGCCACGGTGATCCAATCCACTGCTGACTACGATCGCGAGTGTAGACGCCAACTTGGTAACACCAGGTACTACACCCCGATCCCAGAAGATCCAACCGCCAGACTGAAAACAGAAATCTGTAGTATGGTGTATGAAGCAGAAACCAATGGTTGGATTTCAAAAAAAGAAGCTGATTTCCTGGTAACGAAGGATCCAAGGGTGCCCTATTTCTATACACTACCTAAAATACATAAGGGCACTATACCGGTACCAGGAAGGCCCATAGTGTCAGGTATAGGGTCACTCCTGGAACCCCTGTCTAGATTTTGTGATCATTTCCTTCAGCCAATAGTGAAGAAAATCCCCTCATACATACGTGATACAACTGACATCCTTCACATCATAGACGGTATACAGGGCACGGATGAAATCAATCTCCTGGTCACTCTAGATGTAGAAGCATTATACACAAACATTCCCCAGCGTGCTACTCTGACGGCCATTGAGTCATTATTGATGAAGGAAAATTGGACCTCGCCTACCCCAATTTCGTTCATCATGGGGTGTGCCACTTTGGCATTGACTGAAAACTATTTTGAATACCAGAAGCAACTGTTCTATCAGTCACAAGGTACTTCCATGGGAAGTACCTTTGCTCCCAGTGTAGCCTGTCTATATATGGCCACTTTCGAAGAGAATTTCATCATGAACACGAACAACCCTTACATCAATAACCTATCCTTGTGGAAAAGGTTTATTGATGACATTCTAATCTTCTGGAAAGGTGACAGGGCCACCTGTGAGGAGTTCTGCAATTGGGTGAACACACAAAATGAATTTTTGAGATTTACACATACCATCTCTGAGACAAGTATACCATTCCTAGACCTAAACCTGAGACTTGACCGCACAGGACTAAGTACCACCCTCTATAAGAAACCTACTGATAGGAACAGCCTACTACTATACCAAAGTCACCACCCGAAGGCCCTTAAAGACAACCTCCCGTTTGGCCAGTTCCTCCGTATCAGGAGGAACTGTAGTACCCTCACAGACTACAAGACTGAGGCGAGGGGTCTGGAAAATAACCTTAAACAGAGGGGCTACCCTGAACATTTGGTCAAGAACTCCTTCAAAAGAGCCCTTAACAATCCCAGGGAGGCGCTTTTGCAAACCAAACCAAAAGAACCCACTGATACCCTGACATGTGTTACTTCATACACACCAGATTCCGCACACATCAAGGGCATCATTAAGAAACATTGGGGAATTCTTAACACAGGAGACATGGAGATCCCAACACCCAGGTTTGCCTTTAAAAGAACTAGAAATCTGAAAGATATCATTATACACACAAGACCTAAAACTGTGAACAAAAGAGCACAAAGAACACTTTGGGACCTTCCTCCGGTTACAGGGAATTATCCGTGTGGTACCTGTTTGGTCTGTGAACAAACGAAAGCCACCAAGACGATAACACTCACAGGCACATTCACATGGACTTTAAGGAACCATACGAACTGCAACACATCAAAATGCATATATCTGTTGATATGCCCGTGCGATAAGAAATACGTAGGGATGACTATGAGAGCAATCAGAATACGCATCACAGAACACAAGAGCAATATAAGATGCCAGAAAGTCACGACCAAGATGTACACACACTATAAAGAGCAGAGACATAGTCCAGAATCTTTACAGTGGCTTGTTCTTGAAGCCCACACCAACATTACACACCACGCACTATTTAGAGTAGAGCAACGGTGGATATACCGTCTGTCCACAGCTCAACATGGACTGAACAATGACATTCCGTGGGCCTCTTTGAATAACAGATAACATTAACCTGCTCAGGTTTTTCTTCAGCAATTCCAGGGTCTCCTTACACATGCATGACCCATTGTACCCACGTATGCAGTACACGTTATATCCACCAACACACTGTGTAATGAGACGACCAGACAACATGATGATTGGATATAGTTGTGGACTTGATTGATATGTGGCACTTAATTAAGGAACAATAACTGATGCCTACATAGATTAAATCAAGACAACATGATAGGATTGGGGACATGCTTGACGTTCCCCACTCCAAGATGGCCGCCACTGCCACCGTGGTACACTATCGGGCAAGAAATATGTCCACAAATCCGACAATGGGTGACTACCACATTCCACCTTTGCGCTAAAGGGGTGATCCACGCACGCTGTGAGCAGTAACAACACACCGCCGTTTCCGCTTTTATTGATGTTACAACAACTGGCGCCAATACAGACATGATAATGATAATGTTAACAGTACCAGGGTGATATTCTATCATCCCTATTCCATAATGGCCGCCACTGCCACTACAGCATATTATTGGTTGAGCGCCGTACCTCCACACGTAATGACGTGTTCCGGACCCCGCCCCTTGTCGCGCATAAACCCGGAAGAGTATTTCAGCACCTGCGATGGGGCTGAACCACACTTCTCCGGTGCCGGCGATAGGGGGTAGGTGATTCAGCTCCTCCTGAACGACGGAAGGGTGAGTAATGAATGATTACTGGGCTAGGTTTTGAAGCATACCAGAACAGGCAGACTTTATGGATGCTGACAGACCAGCGCTAATTGAATACACCGCGCAACCGATCATGCTGACGGTGCGCCTTTGGGTGGACTGCGAGGGATTTGGGCTAAGATTATGGGACCAGATGACGGGTGGGCGCTCCATAGAGAGTATGGGCGCCCCACGCTGTCTGGGAGATAATGCTTTGATCTGGCTCACTCGGGGTCCCCCTGGTTCCCTTCCCCCCACCGTTAGACACCTTTGGATGCCGATGAATAATTACGTGCTCCCTGATTAACGCACACCATTGTGAGTTACCTGCGTGGGATTGGGTTTTTGAATTAGAGCCCATGTAACTTTTTGATTTCTCAGCTAACCTTATCATCTATGCCTTACAGGACACCATGTTTCAGGTGTCCTCATACTCCGCCGGACACCGACTGGAGTGACTCCCTCATTGTAGAGAGGTGAGTTTTATACATAGTTGGTCCACCACTATTACTGAGTCAAAACGAATAGGTGGTTTTCACGAGCACTTAGGAGACAAAGTATGAGACAAATAATAAGTGTATGAATGCCATTCCCGTGGTTGTTTTTAACTGGGGAGAACAGTCTTCTGTTTTTAAGTGGGGAGAACAGTCTTCTGTGTTTTTAGATTTTTAACTTTTCACATTACCGGGTGTCTAATACTAGGCCCCACTTTTATTCATCACATGCCTAGGTTTTTGCACATATTAAGTATGCCAACGTAACATATGAGGTGTTCGGAGAGAGAAAAATGGACACTGTGTAACCTAAATACATGTGATACAGCTATAACTTCATTCTGTATCCCCTTCTTCTTTTAGGTTAATGGAATACACTACAGTAAATTTGACTCGTAGTGTGAACATGTGGTAGGTAGTATTTGACCCCATCACACTGTGTAGATAGATTCACTGAGTAGGTCCTGAAGAATTGCCACGGATCAACCTGACCATTAGGCAAGAAACATGTTGACCTGTAGAGTTGAACATAGCCTAAACTAAACCTTTGAGTTAGATAGGCTGCCACTCTGTTTATTTTAACGAAGTGGATAGCCAGCCAGAATAAAAGTTTTATTTGGACTATCCTACTTCTTTTTAATCACCCCTGCACGATATCTACACCCTTCGGCCCACACACTCGCACTGCATCACACACACTCGCACTTCATCATACGGCAAGGAACAAAAGATCTCTGCTAAAGAGCCCCTTTAAGGGTGCCCGTTGGGTATTGCAGCGCCGACCCGACGAGGAGCAGGTCCATATGATGAAGCATGACATCTAGCTTGCTGGGTGTGTGAGGACCCTAGTTCCAAAAGAAGGAATTCCCCCACTCTCCTTCCCACACCTTACACCACCGAGTTTGTAACTACAAACGAGGGTGGTTTGGCTCAATTTTTCTCCTAGGCACCACTATAAGAGGAACTACATACCTTTAGATAGTAATTAGGTGTTATACCCAAGCAGGCTCTGTGACACAAGTCACGTTTATGACTTTCGACGTTCTTGACAAAGACTTCACTTGGTCCCAGAAAGCTCTGGTGTTCGACCGCTTTGCATTATGTAGAAGTTTCATCCAAAATGTATTGTGTTGTGTTCTTTTGTCGTCCCAAATTTGTTTTTTATTCTGCTTCTTCAGTTGACGTACTTGCTCCCATGTGGTAGTGGATGCACTTTGTTGCCGTGCCAACCTAATAGCTCTTCTTAATTGTTTCCTTAGACTTCGGGCAATTTGCCTTAGATGTCGGCTATGGTTTATCCTCTTGCTACTTTGCAAATTAGTCAATGTCCCTGAATGTGAAAGGTTTGCTAGGAAGGTGATCCATGTATCAATCGTCAAGCTTTTTTGTGACTCGAGGGTTACCATCAGGTCTTTTGCCCTCGAAGCTATGTGAGGTAGCGTGTTGTTTGTCCAGCGCAATCGCTTCAGATTTATTGATGATGTGGACCCCTTCACGACCGGGGCCTCTGTGTGTCTTAGAAATGTTGTTGTTAATTCAAAATGCTGACGCGAGTGGTCGCTCTCGGTGGTGTATATAATCAGAAACCTTTCTATTTGCGCTAACAACGGAAGAGTTACTATTGTGTAGTCTATGACTGAGCTCGAGTGAGGGCCATGGTATGTGTAGGCCGGTGGTCTGTCCTGTGTCATTCTGCCATTTAGTACACGCATCCCTAGATGTTCAAGATCTGTTACCAATTGTTGTCCTACATTGTCAGCTCGTTTTGGAATGGAATAGGATTGCGGTTGCACTGCCCAGATCACGTTTGCAGCAGTGATGTTATCATCTTCTTCTGGTGTATATAGTAAATTTGAATTGAAGTCTACAGTTGGGATTATTTCCCAGGTCGGTTGTTCAAAACGGAGTTCTGCAATGGTGGCTATAAGTTTATTTAAATAGTTCTTTTTAATCTTTTGCTTCGGGTGCGCATAAAGATTAATAAAGATTATAGTGCTTACCACTAACTGAGGTCCCAACTCCATTTTTATTATTTGCATGTCAGATGTGGTTGTTGACAACTGGACAGAAGACACATTTGGTGCTGTGGAAATATAAACAGCAAGGCCACCCTTTGGTCTACCGAACTGCTGCGTTCTTGTGGCATTCACATAATGGAGGATGCGCCCGGGCTCTTCCACTGGAGCTGTCAGCCAGGTTTCTTGGAGGGCAACGATTTTGTAATTATCCCAGCACTCTGGAGACCCATTGTCCTGCAGGAATCTCTTTGCGCCTGCTATGTTCCAGGACAGGATTTTGATTGGGAGGAACTCTGGTGTACATTGCCGAAGGCGTGTCAAAGGCAAGCCCGTCTGCGCCCGTCCGCGACCCGACCGCGACCCGCGCCAGGAACCCTGGACCTCCGCCCCGCCAACGCTACGACCCAGCAGCACTCCACGCACTCAACCCAGGCCGCAACAACAACTGCAAGCTAGCATCACCAGCCGACTCCCACGGACCCTTCAGCTGTCACCGCTGCCGGCACACCTGCAGCACCGCCAAGAACACGGATCCAGCACAACCCGCCCACAAGAACACAACCGAACCGAAGACCCTGCAATGCATCCTCCTCAACGTCCGATCCCTCCACAAACACGCCACAGAAATCTGAGACCTCCTCGACAGCACCACCCCGGACGTAGCGTTCTTCACCGAAACCTGGACCAACACCACCTCGGGACCGGACATCGCCATCGCCATCCCCCAAGGATACAAGATCTCCAGAAAGGACCGCCCCACCCGCCCAGGAGGAGGAATCGCCATCGTCCACAAATCCAGCCTCCGCCTGAGCACACTCCCTGACGAGCCCACAGAACTGATGGAACACCTTCACTTCAAGATACTGGCCAGCCCCACCGCCACCCTCCGAGGAACCCTCATCTACCGACCCCCTGGACCCCGCGGACCCTTCGCCAACTCCATCATGGACATTATCTCCCCGCAGGCCATCGCATCCACCAACTACACCCTGCTGGGAGACCTCAACTTCCACCTCGACAACCCACTCGACCCCAACACCACATCCCTCCTGGACAACCTCCACAACATTGGACTGCGCCAGATCGTGACCGAGCCCACGCACTCAGCAGGACACACCCTCGACCCCCTCTTCACTACAGGAAACTCCATTACCTTCAGCCACACCACCGAACTCCCATGGACCGACCATCGTTGCGTCCACTTCACCTTCAGAACACCCACCATCCACAAACACCAGCACCTGCTTCCACGAAGAAACTGGACCAAAATCACCGACGACCAGCTCACCTCCTCACTCAACAACTCCACCCCAACCATCGCGGAAAATGACGACCCCAACACCGCAGCCCGAACCCTACATAGATGGATCACGGACAGCACCAACACCATAGCCCCCCTCAAGAAAAACAACAATACCCGCGCCAAGAAAGCCAGATGGTTTACCACCAAACTTCGAGAGTCCAGAAGCATATGCCGCCGCCTCGAAAAGGCCTGGAGGAACACCAAATCCACAGAAGCCCACGACAACTTCAGAGCCGCCACCAACGCCCACCATCAACTCATCAGAGAAACGAGGAAAAAGCGATTGAAGACAGAATCTCCACCCACGCGCACAACAGCAAGGAACTCTTCAGCATCATCAAGGAGTTCGCCCAACCCACTAGCGAGTCTACCGACATCCCTCCCTCACAAGACCTCTGCAACAAACTCAGCACCTTTTTCCACCACAAAATCAAGAGCATCTACGACAACTTCGACGAAGACAACCAACACACTGAACCCTCACCAACCACCCCCGACACCCGGAAACCAGCGATTGACGAGTGGACAGCCCTCACCACGGAAGACACACTGAAGCCAATGAAGTCAATCCACTCAGGGGCCCCCACGGACCCCTGCCCCCACCACATCTTCAACAGAGCCGCCGACACCATCGCACCCATGCTCCGCCACACCATCAACCGCTCCCTGGCGACCGCCTCGTTCCCCGACGACTGGAAACACGCCGAGGTCAACCCCCTCCTAAAGAAACCCTCAGCGGACCCCACCGACCTCAAAAACTACAGACCCATCTCCCTGCTCCCGTTCCCAGTGAAAGTCATTGAGAAAGCCATCAACAGCCAACTCGCCACATTCATTGAAGAACACAACATCCTCGACTCCTCCCAATCCGGCTTCAGAAAAAACCACAGTACGGAAACCGCCCTCCTCGCCACAACAGACGACATCCGCACCCTACTGGACAAAGGAGAAACAGTAGCCCTCATCCTCCTCGACCTATCAGCGGCGTTCGACACAGTCTCCCACCGCACCCTAATACGCAGACTCTACGACGCAGGAATCCAGGACAAAGCCCTCGACTGGATCCGCTCCTTCCTCTCCGGCAGGACGCAGCGGGTCAGACTCCCCCTTTCCTCTCGGACCCCACACCTACCACCTGCGGAGTCCCCCAGGGCTCCTCCCTCAGCCCGACGCTCTTCAACGTCTACATGGCTCCACTCGCCCCCATCGTCAGAACCTACGGACTCAACATCGTGTCATACGCAGACGACACCCAGCTCATCCTCTCCCTATCCAACGAGCCCAACACCGCCAGACGCAACTTTCGAGAAGGCATGGAAGCCGTCGCCAAATGGATGAAAAACAGCTGCCTACAACTAAACACCAACAAAACAGAAGTACTCATCATGGGCCCAAACCCCGATGCCTGGAGCAACACCTGGTGGCCCCCCGCCCTCGGAAACCCGCCAACCCCCACGGACCACGCACGCAACCTGGGAATCATCCTGGACTCCGAGCTCAAAATGGACCGCCAGATCAACTCTGTCTCGTCTTCCTGCTTCCACACCCTCCGCCTCCTTCGTAAGACCTTCAAATGGATCCCCCTCGAACACCGAAAGACCGTCACTCACGCCCTTGTCACCAGCAGACTCGACTACGGCAACGCACTCTACGCCGGAATAAACAAAAACCTCACCCGCAAGCTACAGAACATCCATAACGCCACCGCAATACTGGTCCTCAACCTGCCAAAACACTGCCACATCTCCCAGCACCTGCGCACACTCCACTGGCTCCCTGTCGAGGCGAGAATCACCTTCAAGATGCTCACCCACGCACACAAGGCCCTTCACGGCACCGGACCAGCATACCTGAACAGCCGACTCAAATTCCACGCACCCCAAAGGACCCTACGATCAGCCCAGCTCTCCTACGCCGTGGTCCCCGCACCAGAAAGACCAGATCGGGAGGCCGCTCCTTCTCCCTCCTCGCGGCCAAAGCATGGAACGCCCTTCCGCTCCACCTCAGACAGACAACATCGCTCCCCATCTTCGCAAGAAACCTCAAAACCTGGCTCTTCGACAGACCCCCTCCTTGATGGATGGAACCTGCACCCCCCCCCACCAGCGCCTTGAGACCCTTACGGGTGAGTAGTCGCGCTTTAACAAACCCCTGATTGATTGATTGATTGCATTGCGTTGTTGCATCTCATTCTCTTTGCGAGTCTTGACTTTGGGGTCTTTGGTATGTTGTTTTTTGTAACTTCTGTAATTGTGAATTTTTACCATCCACGCCTTTTGCACCTCGTAGAACCGAATAAACTGGGTTTGTACTAGGATTGTTGCTTATGGGGTTATTTGATGATAAGGGGGGTAATGGATAACGTTGTTTCAATGGAATAGAGAGAGATATACCCCACACTTCAAACTTCGAGGCCGCCTTTAGGATGGCTGAGACCATTTCTTCCATCTTCCAAGTTGCGAGGGTTTTTTCCCTTCCATTATTGTTTGCCTGGACAATGAATTCTATCGCCAAAGATCTGTAGATGTTGAATGTTTTAAGGTTGGCATGACTGCCATGAGGCGCAAGATGTTCCCTCTGTTTAAATAATCTTGTGGTCCTTGTGAGGAGTACTGTGGTGTTAGAAGGATACTATTATTTAAGTTTAGTTTATGCTCCTTTTTTTGTGAGTGGATTGTTGGTGGTGGTCTAGAGCTTTGATTTCTTAACTGCTCGTCTAGTACTTTGCAGCTCACTTTGACGCTTTGCAGGTTTATTTTTATCAAAATCTGGTCACTCGTCACTCTGTCGGGTTGCTGGCCTCTCTGTGAGATCATTTCCCTATCTCCCCCTTTTTTTCGGTGTGAATCTGTGGAGTAGGACCCAAACTCCTGTGGGAGTGGCCACTTTCTCTTGTGCAGATGGTCGTTATCGGCTGGGGACTTGTAGTTCTTTTAGGATTTTTTGTTTTATTTACATTGCCCACGGGACGCACTGCTTTGTTTGCACTAGACTTGTTTTCTTCTATTTGATTTGTGTTTAACAAAAGAACGCTACTCTCAGAACTCAAATTTGCTGGGACTGAGCTGTTTAGCCCTGGCGATTCACTTGGTAGTGAGTCTAACGACTCAGTTGTCCCCGATTGATCTGTGCAGTGGGCATCCTCTTCCTCTTTGAGAACTTGATTCTGCTCGGTGGTTGCTAGTGACCGGACTTTGTCAATATTGAAATTGAAGATTGGGTAATTGTCCTTTACCTGTAATTTTAACACTTTACTATTTTTGGGGTGCTTTCTCGCTTTCCTGGCGCGTTTCTTCTGTCTTTTTGTTAAAAGGGGAAGATGGGTAATTGTTTGGTCGGCCCGGGATGTTGATTGTTGGACCACTTGGGTTCGTAAGGCATCGATCTGAATAGCAGGTTGTGATGAGGATGATTCTGCAGCAGTACCTCGTCACTTATTTCCACGGCCTTGGTCCTTTTTAGGTCTTGACTAGTCAGCGCATGCGCTGTCTCGTCGAGAGATGGTGTATACAGTATAGCGGGGGAAGCTCCGCCCACTTTCCACCTATGTTTGTGATTGGCTGCAATCGTAAATGCTGTATTCTGATTGGTTTTTGGAAACTTAATCCCGCCTCCTGACAGCCATGTCGTCATTATTGTCCTTCCACAGCTATCGGCCCCTTTACTTTTAAAACCGTTTTGTTTCCCTGCCTCCCCCTGTTCCCTCCCGCAGTCCGTGACTTCTCAGGCCAGCAGCACCCTCCCACCCCCTCCCGTTTGTGCCTTTTTAATGCTTGCACTTCCGTTTAAAATGCAATAGGTCTCACGCAAATACGAGTCCTATTGCATTTTATATGCTTGTTTGATGTGGGATTGGTGGATGAATTAGCACTCGTTTTTCATTGCAGCGCACGCGCTGCTTGTTTCTCTTACATGCGCGCGCAGGCACTAGCAGACGATACTCAATTGTGAACGTGAGTGCTGGGCGCCGCTGTCTGCGGCCTCCTTTGAGCGAAGGGCTGTGTGTGACTTAGATTCTTAAGGTTCCTCGAGACGCCATGTCATCAGGGCCGCCTGCTCCCGTCCTGGGCTTTTCTTCTACAAATCTGTTCTTGAGCGCGAGTCCAGTTGGAGAAGTAGAAAGGAAGCAAAGCTACAACTTCCATAATGATGGTAACGGAAAACCAAGGACTGGACAATTGTGTCCCCGGTAACATGGAGGCCTCTCGCAATCTCGTCCCTGTGGCAATGTCGTTTGAAAGCGGTCGCCTCACCCCTAAACAAGAGAGAGTGGCGTGTCTGAAATGTATTCTAAAAAAAATCATTCGAAGGTGGAATGTAAACTAAGTAATAAAAATAATGTATCAATTTCTTCTGGTTCCAAGTAATGTTGGATTCTACTTCAGGGTCAGTCGGCGTGCTTGAAGTTTATGGCGCTGGTTCATTCTTGGACGCTGGTATATTCAATACATTCCCTCTGCAAGGCGTGATTAATGAGGTTAGAATAACTCTAAATGTTATCCAAATGCTTTCTCTCCCACCCGCTGCTACTTTGTTTTGTGCTAGTCGCTCGAATTTGAGCTTCAAAGAAAAGTCAGAAGTGCGCGCCTGTTCTGGAGGTAATGCGAGCAGCAGCAGCTGTGGGCTTATCGGAAATGTATCGGTGTAATGTATTGCACATTTCTATAGAGTTTACTGCCCCTATGTGGTGCGCTGCAGAGCTGCCTACATGGGCACAAAGCGCGTTGGATTTGTTTTGATCCAATGTTGGAAGTGCGTGAAGACCACCCAGGTGTTATCGTGTTATGGAACTGAGAGCATAATTGAGTGTGATGGACGAAGTGTGAATTTTTGTTTCATTTATTTATAAAGCACGACAATTGCCCAAAGACTGATGTTCACTTTATGGTTTTCAGTCAACAGGCCGCTCTGAGCGGCCGGTGATCGCTGGCTCCCCTCTCTCGGGCCCGGGAGACTGCGGCGGTGCTAGGTGGGGGTTGCCGGTGGTGTGTGGAGTGTAATGTTTTCTCTTTTCCGCCTCGCCGTACTTGCTTTTCCATCCCTGTAAATGTGACGCCTTAAGTGACAGAGACAGAATATTTGTCTGGCAGCCCAAGTGTAAGATCCGATAAACAGACACAATTGATCCCCTGTGGATGGTCTGAGAAGCCGTGGGGGCTGCAGCGAGTGAGAAGCGCCGGAGCTCAGCAGCAGCTCGCCACCTTCTGTCTCTTTTTAGGTCTCGCATAGCGTTGCAGTGCAACGCGCTGCCATCGCTTTGCGAGGCATGCTGTATACACTATAGCTGGGGGAAGCTCCGCCCACTTTCCATCCATAATTTTCATTGGCTTCAATAATAAATTTAGCAATGTGATTGGTTTTTGGCTTCTTAGTCCCGCCTCCTGATGGCCATGTCGTCAGTTTTGTTCTTCCGAGGCTATCAGCCCCTTTACTTTAAAAATCGTTTTGTTCCCCTACTTCTCCCCGTTCCCTCCCGCAGTCTGTAATTTTTTTGACCACAACCACCCCCTACCCCCTCCCAATCGTGCCTTCTTTAATGACCGAACTTCTATTTAAAATGCAATAGGGCTCCCGTAAATACGAGTCCTGTTGCATTTTCAGTGCTTGTTTGTTTTCTGATTGGTGGCTGAATTTGCACTCTTTGTCTCGCAAGCGCGCGATGCCTTACATCGTACGCATGCGTGACAAAACAGTGGCGTTTTTCCAATTCACTGTGGGAGGCAGAGACAGCACAAGCAGCGAAGCGGCGGCCGGCCTGGCAGTGGCCAGTCACCGGTCGGCGCTGCTTGTTTACTCTGCCTTCCCTCCCGTTGTCTGTACCTTCAGGCTTGACTGCTGACAGACCAGGTAGGACTTCAGAGAGTGCACCAGAGTGTTCGTTCTTTATGTTCTACCACGGCGCTTGCCTTAATTTAATATGCAGGGGCGCCACGCTTGGTGTTCTAGCTCCGCGCCCACAATTTCCAGCAGAGCGGAGGGCTGCGAGCCCGATGCACCTCCTTCCGCCTTAGGCTGTGGCGTCCGGGACCCGGCTGGGCAGGCTCCAGGCCTGCTCCCTCGACGAGGGGCCACGGCTGACCCTCTCCCCGTTTGTCTTTATCTGAATTAAAAAACAGGACACAGCCAATTACTCTCCGCCGCCGAGCTAATCCAGTTTGTGTTTATCCACAGAGCAGCGGGCGCTGCCAGACCACAGCTGACGGAGACCTGTGCTTTAAAATGGCGCCGTTGCATAGTCACGCTAGAAACGCAGGAGTTCTAGCTACCCGCTACCGTAGAACATAGTTTGCGAGGCCGGTGTCACAAAGAGATGTTGGTTTGGGCTGTGATTTCAGATCGTGGTGTGTGTAGTCTGGCATTGTTTGTATCGAGGGCAGGGCACGCGGTATCCGTACTTTAGCTGAAAGTAGATGAAACAGATTTTATTTTAACTAAATTAACAGCGCAAAATCCCAAGTGAGTAGGTCACGTATCGCTGTGCGTTCCTATTGGTTCCACCCACCGCTCATAGGTGGGCTCTAGATTGCACACTATAGTTAACGTAAGATTACACCTCCCAAGGGAAGGGCCACTACCCTCTGATCACTACTTCTGCCCAGATTTAATGTGACCACTCCAAAAGCGGTAGGTACCGCATGCAATACTGGAACTTGCCTGCACTTACGTGTATGTGCAGCTGCGAAGTTGTGGCGAGAGGATTTTGAGCAGCCTCTGTATACAATGTTGTCACTGTAAACTTACCACATAGGCCACACTGCACTCATACCTTCTGTCCATCTAGAGATACCGTCTAATAATTAAGCGTCATGTCACTCACTCGTTTGCTTCGCATTCGGCATTAAAAAAGTGATGGAGTGTTTGCATTAATCTCAGCCACTGGCAGTGACTCCAGCCACCATCCCTCTTTTGCCCCCCTCCCCTGACCACCTAAGAGTAGACGTAGCCATATACAGATCAGTCTTGATACTTCTGCAATAGGAGCAGTCCATGCTGGTGTGCAAAATAACGATGGACTGAGCTGCAGCCCGAGTCTTTACCAGTGCCTGAGATTCATTCAAGCACTCCATCACATTCACACATTGGCCCAGCTATAGAACAACAGAGCTGTGCTCGGTACCTCGCATACATCTCAACACTAGCCACCTAGGCCACATTACAGCACACAGTGCCAGAAATCAGTTGTATATATAATTAAAAGCAGTTCGTCTAAGAGTGCAGTTTGTAGGAAGTCTGCAGAAAGCATTGAACGTTATGTTGCATTGCTTGAAGGTGTTTTATATAGCGCAGCATTAGCCATTTCAGTGACTGGTTGGCCCTTTTAGGTATTTTTCAAAGACCAGGTGTTGGTTGGCCCAGTTGAGGGAGCTCCCGTGAGGAGTTAGTTTTTGTGATCTGCAGCCCGTGCCTGTATTAGTACCATAAGTTAAGTTGTGATGTTTCACTGTTAAGTGTTTTACCCCTGCAAGCTTTGTGTTTTTCGTTGTTTACCCCTTCATAACTAGTTCGGTATTGTTCCAGTAACTCTTCCTGTTTTTCATGCCTCTCATAAGTAACTTCTGGTTCTGTGTTACCATCACCAATGGCCGCATAACAACAACACTTCTAGTTCCAAATAGTTTGTTTAACACTTCATATTCTCTTGTGTCCTGTACCTGCCGTGCCTAATACCCAATTTAATGCTGCGTTGGCCTTGCTGTATTTCGTCCTGGTGACCTACTGATCACAGCAGTTGTTAGCGGTGAGCGTCTAACGCAGTGAGTCAGTTCTTCCGATTGTGGTAGGGTTAGTCTTGCGAGTTTGCAGAGTTGAAGGATCTCTGTTCTTCCTCTGTCCTATTTCTTGATGGTCAGCGTGCAAGAATGTTTAGCCTCCATGATTCCTCCTGGGCTGGCAGCGAGTGACCGCACAGCAAGGTCTCAGAGAGTAGATCACAAATGTTCATGGGCGAGATTCAATCTTCGCTCCTTTCTCGAGCACCCTGACCAAGTCTAAGGCACTCTGAAGCATGTGTGGTTCGATCGGTACCATTAATCCATATACTGTTCCTATTATGCAGTTCTTTATTGACCAAGCGCTAGGGTACTCCAGCGTTTTACAGGCTTTTCAATAGTCGTTTGCACTTTTCTGCCGCGTGTTAATTTAAAATGGAGTCATTTGTTTAGTGTTCAGTTCCCACAGACCCACTTTATAGGCAGGAATCTGTTTTCGATGGTTGAAAGGCGGTAAGGGACAAAGCAATGTGCCCAAGAGCAGACGGAGTAGCTCCTGAACAGTAATAAAAAGGATTGTTTCCAAGTTCAGTTACTAACTTGCTGTGTTTGCAAAACATGTATTAAGCCATTCTCCATTAAACTCACTTTAAACACATATTGCACCGTTTATATTTCTGTGTGGTTTGTCAAGCACGTTAGAATGTATCTACTAACCGAGCTATATACATGCACACGCCGCACAAGTGTTTGAGAAATATTTATATATAGCACAGGTAACAACCACCACCGAGTTTTGTTAAACAGTGCCTCTAATGTAGGGACTATATTCCCTCCAATTAGTATTGAGGGAAGTCTATATCCTCTATTGTCCGGATCTTCTAATGCTCCTAAACTGCAGTGCAGCGCCTGCTCTCTTTGCCAGACAAATGCATACTGCCTACAAAGCCAAGCACTGGTCTGCTTCTGGCTAAAACGGCCACTGTGCTCCTGAATGGACCAACACCCTGCGAGGTTCAACCCTCCTTTGTTTACTGTTCTGCCACCCCAAAAAGCCTTTCTTGGTTAGGGATTTTTCTAACAAACTCAATTCTTGCCATTGCAAAATGAAGAAATGCCCTTGATTTTGGGTAAACATCTGAGTATCCCCTGAGATGGCACACCTTGTACATTCATGAGAAATATTCCTCCCACTTCTACACATAAGGGAGGTGGTGCTGCTGAACGTTGCCTCTCAGCTGTTGCAGTTAGGTGGCATCCTGGAAAAAAGGATTTTAAATCTTTCAGCGGGGCCAAGGTGGTTATGTGCAAGCTGGGATCACAAATGTACCCATTGGTAACAAGGTTTAAGCAGCAGTATTATTCAAGGAAGGAACACAGCGCTGCGATTCAGAATCTGAACTGAGTTTGCAACGATGGGTCTAATTTGAGTCAGCAAGCAAGCTAGTTAGTACGTGCCAAACCCCAGAGCTACTTAGTTCCCCTCTAGTTATGTTCCTTTCCTTTTTAAAGATGGGCGAGCCAACAAATTAACAGAGAGCTGATTAAAATAAAAAAATAAAAACTATTACTTTAACGTGGTAGCTTTGACGTTAAGACGTCGCTTTATAGCACTGCACTGAGAAGTACTTATTAAAAGTAATAGATTTTAAATATGAGCTTAGAGCCATTTCTGCCTCCGTACCCACTATGGCAACAGTGCCTTTAGTGAACTAACAGGCAACAGCTGTAATGTGAACCCTGTATTTGGCCCAGATTCTTAGATACAGAGCAACATTATAGTCTTTTCAGTCAAACAGAATAAGTTTTTGTGCAGCTAGTATCCTGAACTAAAGTATTTGAAAGTCCTTTCATATGCGATAATGAAGAAAAAGGAGGATCAGTGAAATAAAATCTTTGCCTAAGATCACACAAATAGGTTAAGCGGTGAAGCGGCGATTGAGCCAGGTTTTCTAGTTGTTCATTCCTCTCCCTCCCATCCATTAGCACCATCTGGTACTGTGCTTGGCTAATAGCTGAGGAGTTCAAACTCTCTCCTTATTGGTTTGAGACTAACGCCAACATGTTTCCTACTAGAAGAATATCCCCTATAAATGTGCATTGTTCAAGCCCCCTGTAAAATTTGTTAACATAAATGTCACTCAGCGCCACACACTTCCATGCCACACAATTTAACTCTACACATTTCCATTCCATAACACATGATTCCACAACAAAACAACATATTTCAACTCAACAACGCAACTACATACATCCAATCCACACCACAAAATTCCACATCATGCCACATAATTCAACACACCACATTATTAAACTCCACAACATACCACTCCACCACACAAAATACCATTCCACATAATTACACTCTAACACACAATCCCACTCCACATAATTCAAGTACACTTAATACCACATAATTACTATCCACATTTTTCCATTACACACCATGCCACATAATTCCACTACACAAATCCATACCAGACAATTCCACCACATACGATTCCCAAACTAACAATTCCAAGCCACATAATTCCACTCCACACACATCCACTCCAATCCAAAACACATGGGTAAAACACATTCTCATATACAACGTCAATACCTCTAACTCTCACAAATGCGAGACCAATTTGCATTGCAAATGCTTGTTTCACTGGGCTACTCTGCTTTCCCCTCCCCCCCCCGCTCTTCTTCGGCCTTTTGTTCCCCTTGTCGAATTGTAAGCATTCTGTCCCCCTCCGTGGATGAGTGTTTACTACGGTCTTCTAAATGCAGGAAAGCCCATCAACGGCTCAGCAAAGGGTGAGATATGGGGCGGAGGGAAGGTGAGGACGCCTGGAGGTAGAGGAGAGAGAGAGAGAAGCACTTCTTTCACAATTTTAATTAAGTTACAGCAATGAAAATACGTCACGGAAGGGGTCTTTTTCTGGGTATTTTTATTCACGGTACATGGTTGTTTAGTGGAACATTCACCAATGTATTTGCCTCTTGGCGCTTTGAGGTTTATTGGCAGATTGATGCCTTCGTGATTTTTCGCATGTGTGCCATCCAAGTATCTGGGTGTCATGAGCTACTGCACATTTGTACCCTCCCTGTATTTCAAGAAGTCGCGGTAATTTAACGGCAGTGCAACGCAGCATTAAAGGGCTGGTGCAGAAGCACGTTGAAACGGTGTAGAACTTATCAACAGTACTTTGTTATTAACAACATGCCTGCAAATCACCAGTGAGCATAAGATTGGTGTTAATGTCAGCTCCACTCTGCCTACTGCTGGAAGACATTCGCCCCACCCCCCCCCCCTCCCTCCAAAGTTTTATTAGGCCCTCCAGAAATTTAGCCCTAGTTGCTCCTCTGGTATTAACAATTTTTTTCTAAAGAATAAAACGGAAGTGTGGCAATTATTGTAGGGAAACACTAAATATAAGTGCTTTGGTACCTATAAATTCCTCTTTTTATGTCGTTCTGTTCTTACACCGGGTAACTGGAACTTCCACATTCATTTCTTTAGCAAATCTACCCTTCTTTTTAGACTTGCGTGCCCCAGATATGCGTGATTTAGATTTTAAAATAAAAAACATGTAGGGGAGCCACATATATTAGGGAGGTATCGCTGGAGGTGGGGTTAACCTTCACATAGGGCAGCTATATGTCGCACCCAGACAATTCAAAAGTGTCTGTAAAATATAAAGAAAAAGTTCCGGCATTTACTACCATGTATGCTGCAACTCATTTTGGCCGCCAAGAGGTTATTTTAAATTTAAATTAACATCATATCTCTGTTCATTGGCTCGGCCTCGGATTTTAATCTTCAACTTCCTATTACAAAGTGCAATAAATAAGGACATTACAGCTGTCAAAACCTGTACCTGCGCTAAATTATTGGGATACGCAAAAAGTGCAGAAATATGTCCTCTCTGCACAGTAAAAAGTCCCAACGTATGGGCTGTCTGACAAAATGTCAGGATCCAGTTCACTCTCAGCATTGTGCCCAGGGCCGGCTCTAGGGCGGTGCGATTGGTGCCACTGCACCGGGCGTTGACTTGGGGTGGGGGCATCATTTTCTATTCCTCTCTTTCCAAGGGCTGGTTTGATTGGCCTTGGGGGTTCATACAAATCCATGCTTCACCCCTAAATGTTTCAGCACCCAGGCTAATGTGCTGCATAGCTAAATACATATAAGGTCCCAAAGGCGAGACCGATTGCATTGCAAATGCTTGTTTTAGGTATTGAGCGGTTTTCGGTTGGGTATTTGATGGGCGGAAAGTTGTGGAGTTCTTTCCCCGCTCAGTGGCTCTTTTCTGGCTACACTATGTGCTTCTCGGAAATGAATTGACTGTTTGCACTCCTGGAGAGTGCTTGTTAGTATTGCTGGGAGATCACTTAATTTTTCCAAGATTGGGCAGCAAGCACAGTTAAGGGCTTGTACCAATGTAGGTGTTTTGTTTTTGTTCGTAGAAAATTGCCCCATCATTGAGTCGAGTTTGATGTTTATACCAGAGATGTATTCTGCTATGACATTCATTAGATTAATTTGGGTGTCAAGTTTATCTGACTGCATATTGAGGACACAAATTGAAGTTTGTAGTGCTTTCACTAGAGAAGTGTGCAGATTTGAAAGGACTTCCATTTTTTTCCGATTCTTGGTTCTGCTCCATTAGGTGTTTAGTAATATTGTAATACACCTGATCATTAGGTTCCGTTATGCTACTGGATGGGTTGTACATGCTATTTGTGTCTATTATTATCCATGTAGGACTGCTGTTCACTGGTGACTTTGTTATTATTATTGACTTTATTAGCTGAGTGGAAAACCTCTTTTCTTGACTGCTCAGGTGAGCTAGATATATCGATTATTGTTTGCTGTTGGTCTATTAATCGAGGTGTCAGCTTTTTCCTTAATTGACCCTCTGTCGGACTTTTATCAAATTGCCCCTTTTCTTGTGCCATGTTGGTGTATTTTGGTGTTGAAGGCTGGGCCTTTCTATCTTTCTCTAGTTTCTTCTCTTGGTTGCTGAGCTTAATGTTGTTTATTTTTACTGTATTATAGTTTTTTGGGTTTGTTGTCACAACTTTTGCCTGTTCCGGGGAGCTTAATAGTTCTACTATAGTTAGTTGCGCTTCCTATCGGGGCGTTGGTGACTTACAAAGTTGTGCTGGAGGTTTAGAGGTGGTTTTTATTTTCTGCAATATATCATTATTGTTCAGTATTGATTTAGACTCCATCCAGGAGTCACTGAATTCGTCTGTATTATAGGTGTTCTCCTTCTTATAGTTTTGCATTGGCTGTTGTCTAGGAGTAGAGTGATTTGGGGGTTTTTCTGCGTCACTGATAGTTTCCGATCTATTGTATGTCCTTGTGTCAATTCTGGACGTGGGTGCCAGTTCTGTGCTCGGGTAAACTTGCACTTGCTTGGTTTGCACCGTGTTACACCTGCAGTTTGGTATTATGACCTCATGGTCCATATCTGCTGTCCCTGGGATAGCATCTGTGCATTTACTACATTTTAAGGCTTCTTCCTTAAGATGTACTTCAGTGCTCGAGTGTACTTGCGCTTGAATAATTTGCACCTTATTGCTCCAGCAGTTCGGTTTTGTAACCTCCTGTTCGATGGCTACTGTCACTTGGAGGGCTTCTTTGCACCCACTACTATTTGGGGCTGTATTCATTGCAGTTGCAGTTACCTTGTGTTCTTCTTTGTCTGTCTTGTCTTCATTCTGCGCAGGGGCTAGTTTATACGGTGTCAACGGTTTAAGGAGGCCATTCACTTTTGCCGGCGTAGAGTATATGACTGCGGCGGGGTCCTTTAAGATGGTGAATTTCCCCGTTGAATTCATTGAACCAAAGATTGAATAGTTTGGTGATATTAGCGTTGCTCCTTGATTCCGTGATGATTTTGGTGAGCCACCCAAGGGCGACGCTGCTCCTATGGGGTTAGGTTTTGACTTAGAATTTCACTTTGTTGGTTGAGGTGGTTGCTTCCTTGTCCTGCCTGATCTCATTGCTGTACTTAGTTGGTGATGGCCGGACAGGGCTGGCCTAGACTTGTAAACAGAAAAAAGAGTTTGTGAGCTTGTCCGGTCGTATGACCCACTGACTGCTTTGCTGGCTTCAGGAATTACTTTTGTTGCTCAGTTGGCCTTTTCCCTAGTGAATTTACCACAATGAATTTTTATGGTTTTGCTGGTTTTGTTGCAGGTGCCTTCTGCCTTACTGTTTTGCCTCTGGCAGATTGATGGTAGATGCTTGCAATGGATGCAGTTGATGCACCAGAATGGGGGCACCTGGACCCTAGAAAAGGGTGGTAGGTGTTTTACCCTTTCTACTGCAACCAATTTAACAATTAAAGGCCTGTGGCGCTCTCCTGCTTTAGAGGGTGAGTTATCACACTGTAGCTAGGAGCGGGGTGATTGGCTTAGGGTGCACTGGGGTGTATCGCGATGGTGGGAGGGAGACACTGTCGAGCAGGGCACACACGGCGAGTCAGCAAGCCGCACCCAGACCTAGTTGGGGGGCTTCCGCCACCCCGCCTGGGCTCACTCAGCCGCTGCCTGCTAATGACATCAGCGCTCACAGCCCTCTCTCCACCAGCCACCCACCTTCACCCCTTCCCCCGCTCGCACCTTACATCACTCAGTACTCTGCAGCTGGGGTATTGTTGTCACTGCGACCGTGCTGCTGATGCGCTGCTGTGCTCGTGGAACCCTCCCTTATCAGCAGCTGCACCACTCCCCCGGTGTTGGTGGTGTCCGGGGAGAGAGGGGGTGGCAGGTTTTGGTGAGCCCTCTTGCTGCTGCTGGGGGCTGAGGGCTGCTCGGGGCAGGAGGCGGGGGGGGCAAGCAGTCCAGTTTCGCCCGTCGACCCGGTGTTGGTAGAATGGTAGAATGGTGTATGGTGGTGGAGTCTGGGAGAGTCTGAGGGAGAGGTGCGGGAAGTGAGAGTATTTCAGTACCTGCTACTGCTGCGGGGGACTAGGGACCAATAACCCAGCTCCAGCTCTCACTTCCTGCTCTGACCCTAGCCCCCCTCCGGGCACTTGGCGCTGTGGGGGACCACTCGAGGGGAAGCAGGAAAACGAAAAAACGGGACAGCTGGCGGATCGACGAAGTGAGGGGAATAGGCCCCCCCCGGGACTCGGGCACCCCCGGGGCAGCAGTTCAACAGCCGTCCAGCCGTGCAGCTGTGGTTTGGTGCTGGCGCTGGGGCGGCAGTTCAGCTCAGTTCGACGCCGCACCTCGCTGCCCACTTCCGGGTCCACGCCTGCGTCTCCGCGCGTCTCCACATCTCAACCTGTCTGCGTCTCCGTAAGCTCACAATGGAACCTGCGAGTGAAGACTCATGAAGTGCTGTGGACGTGCTCAGAAAGGGACATTATTTCTTTCCATCTATCCTATCCAGATCTCACACATAGCTGCCAAGGTTTCAGATTGCTATGTGTGACATTTCTATAATTTCAGTGTAATTATGAGTGACATTTCAACGACTATGAGTGACACTTTCTCGCGAGCAAAATCAAGGAATGATGACGAAGGAAACATATAAATATCAGAAATTTACATCCATTTGAGCAACAAGAAACTCTAAGAAGATCTTGAAACTGCTGCAAAGCACCAGAAATGGAAGGGTACTCAGCGGAGACAGACTGCATGACTGCAGTTCTCAGTAACAGAGCGTAGGCAGGCACTGCAGCTGCTCAGAAGACGATCTTGTTCATCTGATCATTCATGGACTGCGTGCTAGCCTAAATAAGCATGGTTGATAGCATAGCAAGTGCAACTAGAAGATTATACTGTCACTCAGTCTCAGGCAATTACTGTTTTTGCGAATCTGGTGAGCTAGAGCTGCGGCAACAGGCAGGCCCTGTCAGACTCTGCAGCCCAGCTGCCTGTCTCCATGGCAGCATAAACTTCATGAGACAGTGTAGGAACTACTTAAACAAATGCAGGATTTAACAGAAAATATATATTTCCTTAAACAAGAACACAGGTAGCCTTTGGACAGAAAGTGTCCGCCTGTTTTAAAGGCAACAACTGACGCTACTCTTGGGATATACATTGAAAACATATAAAAATACCAGATAACGTCAGATATATAAGGGGTAGCAGTGCACTCTAGGGGAAACACGTTTGTATACTTTAAATTAGGCAGTGTTCGTACATGGAATGTGTTGAAAGTCATGCCCTGTTTGCACGAGATTCGTGCAGAATCTGCAGTGTCTTTGGTGCTCCAGAAAACATGTTTTCCACCTTGAATATTTCCCTTGAGCTACCATGGCAAAGACATTAGAATGTCAACCACAGTTTGAAACTCTGGTCTTCAAAGCAGCGAGTAGTGCCTGGAAGTGAGCCAACTGAGCTATCTATCAGAACTTTTACTGAAGTCTGCAAGTGCAGCACTGCTACACAAACCTACTCACTGTACTCGGCGCTGTGGCGTGGGCACTATTTCAGCCTGTTGCTTGGGGGTTAGTGGTGCTGCTACAAATAAAAACACAATGAAGTGACAGTTCGCTCTTGCTAACTTATAGTGCTGTGCAAGTAAGAATTCTTGTCTCACAGCTGCAAGAGAAGAATTCTCATCAAATTACACTGACAGGCAGGTCTTGCAGTGCATCTGCGGGTGAGATGAACATTTTGCGGGTAATTTGCCAGGTGTGCATTGTTTAAAATATATTGCCTGATTTGTTGCTAAATTGAAGTGAATATTTTTGGTCTTTTTCGCTGGGGTTTTTCAGTAGGGGAAAGACACAGCTGATGTACATTTTCTCCTTTCTTTTAGCAGTGAGGTGGTGTGCTGCTTGTCTATGCTCTTGCCCTTATGGGTGTCTTTCTGTGTTTTCAATAAAGGTGTTAGATCCTCGATGTGAGCCTTTGATATGTAACTTCTCCCTGAGTTGTCAGTGACTGCTGATTGCTCCTCAAGTGCGCCAGGCCCAGCTGTAAAGTTGGAGAGTTGTGCATGACCCCCTGCGGCCCTCGCAGCATGTGCCTCAGTGTTTTCACACTACCTGGGCCTCCCTGACACAGTAAGGTTCAGGATAAAAAAAAGATTAGCTGCGGCCCTGCCCACAGACCTGGCTCAATATTAACTTCGGTAGCTGGAGCAACCTATAGTCCACCCTGCCTGTTAAAATAGTGGAGGAAGTTGCAAACCACAACATTCCCAAGAAAATATCGTGATTTTCCCGCATACATAAGCAGCCATGGCGTGTGCCCTGGGGTGGCGCCAGGGCCTTCAAGGTTAAGAGGCTGGGCACTCGCCACGTCCTCTGAAGTTTCGGTTGACAGAGTTTTTATCACTCTAATTACGAACACCCCAACAGAGAGGAGCCGAGGCCCATGGATGGCGCTGCAGCAGGAATCGATGGGCTCTCTGGGCCAGTGACCTCGGAGGCGTGGGCAAGGACTCCCCGGAGAGGCCGAAACTAACTCAGGCCTTTACATGTACAGACAGCGACCAGGCATGACTTGGGAGATAAGCACTAGAGGGCTCTGGTCACGACTCGAGGCAGCAGCCCTATCGCCGCCTGCATCTCCCAGACGCTTCCACTCTGTTGGGTAGTTACCTGGGGTGAGTTCGTTTTCTAAAACCTCCGCGTAATTTGAGGACAAGCGCGCTAAAAATAGATCTGTATTAGGAATCAGGGTGACCAGAGAGTCTGGAGTCAGTCGGCATTTGTGTTATTATATTAACACACACACAGGCACTTACTTGGGTCGAGGCCGCAGATTAGAGTCATCCCGGACTCGAAGACTGTGGCGAATGGCGCCCCATAATTGCAGGCAGCGGCTCTGCAAAGCTGGCTGCAGCAGGCAGGCTCAGGCCGGCGTGAGCCACCACGGGTCCTGGCATTTCAGGTTTGCCGCCCGGACGCCTGCGTCGTCATGCCGCGGCGCTGCCATCATGTGTGAGAGACTCAGAGTCACTCCCGCCGCCGCTTCCGAGCCTCACTCTTACTTCCTGCTTCCTGTTAACTACAGCAGGATGTGAGGTAATGGGCGCCAGGCGCCGCAGCCGGTTAACGCAGGACTTGTCTCTGACTCGAGGTCAGGCCGCGGCGGGAATCAAGAACCAGCACTCTGCAGCCTGCAGTTTTGCAACATTGTAGCTACCAAGCAAGCGCCACAAGCACGGACCGATTCATGTCAATTACTCTGTCGCCTAGTAGTCTGCGGGGAGCGAGAGCAGTGCACTCAGCAGAGCAGCCCTCTGGCGTTATTATTAGCGGCCAGTTTCAGCACGTCAGAGAGTGGGCAAAATGCGTGACAATGCATTTCAGTGCGGTGATGCGGAACACCACACTGAAATGCGTTAGCGTCACGCCTGCTGCGTGACACTTGGCAGGACTGCTCACACCTATCTATTCACCATATCACATAATGCCAAAACACAAATACACTATACACCACACATTTCCACCCCACACTATTCCACAATTAAAAGTTCCAATTCAACCCACATAATTCCACTCCAAACCATATACATCTACTCCACTACAAAATACATAAATAAAAAACTTTGTCATTTACAATACCAATAGATCTAACTCTCTCAAATGCAAGACCTATTGCATTGCAAGTGCTTATTTTTTTGTGCCGTTCCCTCGTCCCTCTCCCAGTTATCAAATGCTCGATGTTTTACAGCTGACAACAAAACTTTGTGGTGGTCAGAATATGACAGTTCACTGCTTGTGGTAATATTGTAGTTGAATAAGCCAGACACACAACTTTTAAACTGCAGCACAACCTTCTTTAATTATTCTCTCTCTGGCAGTCTTTCCTTTAGTAACAGGTAGTGCACAATTTACAAAAAGCCAGACACTGCTGTCACTCTGCCCTGAAACTGCTGTCATTTTCACTACTTCTTTTATGGAAGAAACGCAGTTCGCTTCAAATCGATCAGATCTGACTACATCATTTGATTAATATTACCCAAGTCACTGAGTCATGATACTAAAGGCTGAATATTTGTCCTAAATGTAGAATCTTTTTCTGTCCATAGAAGGTGTGCGTATTTTATTCTGGGATTTCACATTGCATGCTAAAGTTTCGAATTTGATCAGGTCTGGTGCCAGGGTTAAAACTTTGACTGGGTCATGGTGGTGTACACCAACTTTAAGCGAAAAGAAGCGCATTTACTATACATGTGTACACAGTTGGCAGCCGCGGTCTGTGCAGGTAACAGCGGTGGGGCCGCATTGGGGGGGGAATTCGAGGGACGATGCTGAGGGAAAATTAAATAAATAATTAATTTTCCCTCAGCATCGTCCTTCGAAATCCCCCCCAACGCTGCCCCACCGCTGTTACCTGCACAGACCGCGGCTGATAGTTGGTCTGTGTAAGGCTTGTAGTACCAGTGTCTTTAATATGTGAGACAATGTAAGGGCATATAAATACAAAGATAAGCATCCCTTTAATATGGTTCGGCCCCCGTTACTTCCCGCTCCCTGCCAATGTTACTTTTTACACAGCTGCAACTAACTCAACATTCTTCCTTTTCTAACTCCCCTGTATACCTGCTGTTATGTTTTATTTTTAGTGTAACTGTATTTGTTTTACCTTTGCCTACACTTCTAAATGCCAATAAAGTAATTTTATCGGGTTGCATTGAGGCAGTTCACAACTCCATTCATTCAATCGCACAAGGTTCACCTCTAGCTGCGCATGAATATCTAAAACAATGTAATTTACAACGCCAGTAGCTCCAACTTTCACAAATGCAAGACCCATTGCATTGCAAATGCTTTTCTAGTTTTTTATCCCCCAAGTAACTTTCCCCTTGTTCTTGAACCTTTCTTATGGAAAGTCAAAACTTTACTTTTTGATATGTTTATGTTTAAGAAGTGGGCTTCTGCAAAAGTCAACAATGTGTTAAGACGATGTTGTAAGCTAATGGGAGTTAAGTCCATTATAGCCACACCATCAGCATATAGCCAACAACTAATAGACATATTGCCGATTTTTGTCAGATCCCCCTGCACCTGACCTAACCTACCTGCTGGATCATATATATAAAGAGAAAACAACGGGTGGGTCAACAAATAGCCCTATTTTTAACCATTCTGAGCTGTAACCTTAGGGGAGAGACTTTGAGTTCTTCCTATAAGGATCTGGCACCAGGTATCAGAGTGGAGTTCCATAATAAGCCTTAAAAGATGGTGAAGAACACCCACACCAGACATCTTCCTCCACAGAGTTTGTCGTCTAATCTGTTGAATGCTGTGGAGAAATCAATCAGGCCGCATGCACTGGCATACCCCGAGAAAGTGCACATTTCTCCAAGATCGCTTGAAGGACGGCAAAATTGTTGATTAAACTATGGTTCCTCCTAAAACCCGCTTGTTCGGGGGAATAATGTTCTTTTCTTGCACCCATTGTTGTAAATGGGAGAGTAAACACCTAGCAAAGAGTTTACCTGTTGAATCCAGTAATGATATATGTCTGAAAGGAGCTGGAGAAGATCTAGGGAACTTTTTATAGAGCGAGTTATTAATGCTACCCCTCCAAGAAGGGATTAGTCCTGATTGATAGCAATATTTAAAAAGTGGACTAAGAATCTGTAGGAAAGTAGGATCTGATTTTATGGTCACCCCCACTGTTTGCTTGATGTAATGCTGTTTTCTGACTAGTCTGACTGGGATACTAGTAATCAGAACCCCAGTCTCTCAACTTTCTCCCCTAAATTGGTATGGTAAGTACTTAGGTACATCCAAGATTAGACACTGGTGTACACTTATCAGTCCCTAGTATATGGTACTAAGGTACCCAGGGCATAGGTACACCAGGGGTCCCCCATGGGCTGAAACATGCATTATGCCACCCATGGGAGACCACGCAATATGCAACTGCAGGCCTGCCATTATAGCCTGTGTAAGCTGGTGCTAGCACCACTTACGAAAGATATAGGTTTCCCTATATCTAAGGTCACTGCACTTAAAACCTATAAGTCACCCCTAAGGCAGGCCTTTCAATCCTGAAAGCAGAGTGCTCGGTGCTAAGTCTGATGGTGCCAGTGCATGATCAAGACACCCCTACAGCCTTCGGAGTCCATTCTTCCAGGTTGTAAGTGCGACAGCCATATAACATACAGAGGGCCACCACGTCATTACGCGATGACCATCTCGAAACTGACTGGACGAACCCTATCATGTTTGGTATCAAACATGTTGCAATCATACCTCCCACACCGTAAACAGCGGGGAATGTATGATTCCATGCACTGTAAAGCTCCTCCGGGAGGCCCTCCGTGCTCCCAGTACCAGTCTTCTAGACCCGGACAGCACAACATGATTGCTGCCGACCAGAGTCACGAATCTGCCCTCCTACTGCTGAGCCAAGCTTGAGAAGGGGAAGGCAGAACAATAGGTATCCTGTCACAGGGAGGTGTGACCACCTCCCAGACACGGTTTATTGTATTGGGGCTGGATGGGAGCGCTTGCCAGCGCCAGACAGTCTTGCATAGTTCAGTTCAAACCAGCTCAGGAAGCCATGGGCTCCCGCTCTGGAGCGAAACTGGACAAAGGACATGGGAGTATCCTCCTCACTGTCTGACCACTCCCCTGGAAGGGAACCCTGAATCGTCCCAACCCTTTCCTTAGGGTACTTAAGGGCTTATCTGAGGGTGGGTCCCTAGATTCGTCGTGGGACAAGATTCATTTCGAGACACCACTTCTTCGACTGTATGGGCAATCTGGACTTCGCTCTGGGCATCAAGGCTGCAACCGGTAAGACTCCTGCTGCGCCTGATCTCATCGCCCTGCTCGTCTGCTGCAGAGTCCACAACTGTGCTCCATTCAGGAACCTTCCAAGGCCTGTGGGCATTCAAGACACCTGAAGGAATCTCCCTTGAAGTGAAGGAGTCACTTCCCTGCATCTGCAGGCACCGCAACTAAGCTGACTGGTCTGCTGATCCTGGGCTTCCACGGACTCCGAAAGGCTCAGCAACACAGGTGGTGGTTCTTCACATCCTTTGAGGCCTGCCCTGTCCTCTCACCAAGTTTGAGGCCAGTATCCCTGGTCGGAGCAGCAGGAACTGAACCCCTGTGGACCGCGTCAAATTGCTGTTGCAAAGGCTTGTTGGCTTCCTTCCATCAAGATCTTCCGGCTCCAAGTAGCCCCCACCTCAAATATCTCCTGTGACCAAGATATTCATCCTCACCACATCACTTGCACCGTGGACCTGCATCTTTGGTGAGCTGCTCGAGGTCCTCTTGCGACTCCAGTGCCTCCGGCCTGTGGGTCCTGTTGAGGCTCTTATTTGATTTCTGTGGGCTCCCCTGATTGCTCAGGGCCTGCACTTACCTCCCTGCTTGTGGTGAGTCACCTGGACCTTGCTTGTCCCGACACTGCACCTTCTTCGCTTTCCACGTTGTTTGTAGTTGCCAAGGCTTGTTGGTGCTCCCAACGGACACCAACCCCTCAACTCTCGACATCCGACATGGGACAGCTTGTGAACAGCTCCTGGTTTTCCACAGCATCGCCTGGTCCTCACAGCTGCAGCTCCAAGGTCACCGTCATCTTTCCTGCAGCACCCAACTTCGGTGGGCATTCATCTTCCGTGCCTACTGGTCGCTCCTGAGTGGCCTAGACTATGTCCCCTCTGCTTGCAGGTACTTCTCACCTTGAATCCACCTTTGGGTTCCTCCGGTCACTTTCACCTTCTCCAGCAGCGGCATCTTCCTGAAGTCTTCCATTGAGTTCGATGGCGGTTTCCTACGCCACTTTACACCTATTCACCCGGCTTCCCTGGTGTAGGTATCCTGGTTCCTAGGGTATCCATGAGTGGGGTGGCTCTCCAACCTTCTGTCTTCCATGGGGTTTCTTCTGGGTTCACTGGGAATGGTCCTTCTTCTTTAAATTTGCAACCAAGACTTACCCATTGACTTGCATTCATCCAGCGGTCGTGTTGCCACTCTGCACATGGCCTCCGTGGGATTCCTGGTTACTTACCTCGGGTGGTCCCTTGGGTCCCCAGCACTTCTACGCCTTCTGGGTATAGTCTTGGCTCGAGTTATGGTTCGCATACCACTATTTTAGAATATGGTTTGGTCTCCCCTTGGTGACCACTGTGTATTTCGTGCTACTTACCTGTTTCTATTGAAAAGTATTGCGTGCATTGTGTATATCTCCAGCTAGGAGATATCTGTATGTGTTAGTGAGGGTCTTATAATAAATACATATTTTCATTTAATCTATACATATAAGATTATATTCTGGTAAAACAAGCTGCTTTACACTCCTTCTGGACTAAGCCTGAAGGCTGCTCTCCACAACTACCACTTAGAGAGCTTTCTAAGGTTGTCTTAGACCACTAAAATCACCATAAGGGTTTTCTAGATTGGTGCAGGGTGCCCACTTACATAAGTGTGCATCATATACCAAGCCAGCCTCTCACAGAAACGATCCCTATGCTGCTGCTTCTTTTTTAATAACTGCAATATGAATCTCATCAGGTCCCATCGCACCAGAGGTTCTATCATTTTTTATAAAACGAACAATCTCTCCTTGAGAAGGATAAGGGTACTCTTCAACCATTTCACCCTCTGTGCTAGACACCACCAGATTGGCTTCCCCGGAATTGCTACAATACAAGTTAGAAATAAACCCCACCCAAATATTTTCAGGGATGGGGATAGCTTGTGTTACCAACCAAGAGTCACAATACTCAGCCGCCAATACTTTCTTGAGTCCACTGAGTGCATTGCTCCCCTTAAGTTGATCCATTTGGCATCACATTCACTCCTACGTTCTACTGCCTTATATTTGAATACATTTAAGGTGATTGATTTCCTGCTGTCTTAAAGAGGAAAATCGCAAGTGCTTGCTCTTCATCCAGAAATGTATCTCCCGATTTAGCATCTTCTATTTCAGATTCCTCTTTTTTAGCTGTCTATAGCCTGCACCCTTAGACCATAAGTTGCCAAAACATCCATTTGACTTTCAAAAAGCATATAGTTTCTTCGCAGGAGGTGTTATTGAATTTAATACATACACTTTGAATTTTAGAAATTAACAACTTGATATTCTTAGCTGCCCAATACGTGCGCCCATTAGACCTATTAAAACCAACCTCACTGAATGAGGGATTTCCGGGTGATAATTCCTGAAGGTTAAAGACCACTGCCATACCCACTATACTATGATCACTCAAGTCAGTAGGAAAAATTCGAACAAGCCCAAAACATCTCATAAGAGACAATCATATAGTTAAATAGACTCTGCCTAGAAGTAGAGTGAAAAAGATAGGGGGCTGGTTCGCCAGCTGGAGACCGACCATTTAGGATGACCAAATCATATTTCCTAAGAGTTTCCAGTAGAGGGAAGCCACCTTTGTCTGTTCTAAGTATTTCTAGTAAAGAAATCCCTGGAATAGACCAAGCGTCCTCTTTTTGGACATTGACAAAGTTGACTCACCAAATGGTCATACAATTGACCCAGAGGAATATGCATGTTTGCTAACAAAAGGAAAGATGGACCACCTCTTACATCCTGGCAAGCCAATTTCAGACAAATACACAGGTTTGAAGAATGAGAAAAAACTTCAATATGCCAATTTACAGTGTTTGTTAGTTAATTTGCCCCCCCCCCCCACTAGAGTGGCCCCATACAGAGTGCTTCACGTTACAAGAGATTACAACAAAATCAGTACATGTGAAATCAGTGGATGAGCAGGTCTCTTGTAAATACACAATTATTGGGTTAAAAGACTTCAACATTTTTTTTGCTTCTTCGTGTACCAGCCCAGCCATATTCCAAGAGAGGATAAGGCTACAACAGCTTGCCAATTTTTTAGCATAGGATGGGCACCTGCCACCCAGTTCCATCTAGATAGATTATCTGTCGACTCAACAACATGAGGGTTAACAGCTGGACCCTCCAAAAATGTTATCGCTCGCCATCCCTTCCCAGTGAGACAACAGTATTGGGATTCTCCACATAAATATCATTATCTGGACCTCTTGCGGCAACCACCATTGACTTATTTATTTTTATTGGATTCAGTTGATTAACCGAGGGTTCAAAGCAGTCCCGTATTGGCACATCAATCCCCCTTTATAAAAAGAAATTATAATTTTGCAGGACCAAGTTTGTAATAACCAATGAGCTGAAGGTAATTCTAGAATATAGCCTCAGTTCAGTTGAGTGAATAAGCACATTTTTAATATCACTGCTGTTTACCACCCTTAAGGCTTCTATCTCTGCAAAAGATTTTAGAATAGAGGTTCTTTTCACCAGGGGAGACTCAATATCAAATAATAAAGTCTAAAATAGTGAATTCTAAGCTCTGCTCAGAGATCAATCTAAGAGGGTTACAATCAACACTCCCATCATATGGCCTGTCATCCTCGGGATAAACGCCCTTGCTCCTAAACTGAGCGAGGAACAGGATTTATCATCAAAAACTGCTACGATACCCTGTTCAGATTAATTGCAGGTACACATAGGTTGAAGGAATGACTTACCCAAATTCTCCTTAACTGGTTTAAGAGCACCCTTGTAAAAGGGCCCAGCTGAATCATTTTAGTTGTTAGATTTCTTCAATCCCTCAGCTTCGGGAGCTCGTGGAAGTACCATACTTTCAATTATGCCCCTCATACCTACCGGAACATATGGAGAAATCAATGCAATATTTGAAACATCATGTGGTCATGAAAGCACAACAAGAGGATTAAATGCTTCTACTACATTTACCTCATCTCTCTCTTGAAATTTGAAAATACTGAGATCAGAGTGTGGATTTATGGGGAGTAGGCACAAGGCCGTATCTCCGGATGTTGGCTGCACCTCCTCCTCAGGAACCTTCTTTTTAGGACAGCCAGGGAATCTTAATTTTCTCTATTTATGTTTACAGATTCTTCTGGTCTTTTTTTTTAGCTTCTTTGTAGTGCCCAACTGAACCATCAACAAAGAGTCTACTTTGGACTCCTTATTTTGACTGATAGTCCCAGAAACTGACCTTTGTATCTCACTCAGATTGGTGGCGGGATTACAAATCCCTCCAACACTACATTCTGTGTCTAAAACTAACACATTATCTTTACCCACATTCCTACTTTTTTAGGGGGAATGTTTTTTGTTAACAAAGGGAAAATCTCAATCATGGTTGGCGCTGTGGAGAGTTCTGGCCGATTTCCAAAAACAGCAGACTTAAACACTTAAACAAAGGTGCTAACATGTACTAAGATTTTCTGGAGACACCTCAGAGGTTTACCAACATGTGCAAAATCCTCCCTGACCCCTCCTGGGGGAACACTGTTGCTAGCCTCGTTTTACACTTTCTATTTTCATTATCAACATTTATATACATTTTTGATAAGCCACGCTTATTGACATTGTGCACCTCTAATAAAACTGACTATAACATATCTAATACGTGATCAGAACTAGACACAGAAATATCTAATAAACACAAAATAGACTATAAAACTTTTCAATGCAAAACAAAAGCCTGAAGTCCGGCCTCCTAAGGAGCCGCCTCCTCCCTTTTCATATTTTGACTAATACATATTCCACTGTGTACTTGGGGGGAAAAAATTGATCATGATGGGAGGACGCCCCTAAGGGTGAAGGTCTACTGTATATTGTTGGCAAAGATAGGTAAGAGGGACTAATAGATGGATTTGTGTTACAATGACCCATTTCACCCTGGGCATTAACAGAGGAACAACGTGCCGAAGATGCAACCCCTGCCCCTAGACAAAAATCTGGGTCAATGTGAGCTAATGTGAAGTCCTCCACATGGACACCACATTGTTGCTGATGAAACTATTAGCTCTTACAGGAGCTTCCAGATCTTCCAGATCTAAAATCATCAAAGCTCTCCTCTGGCTTAATGGGAGGGACATGGTAGTACACCCTCCAACGCCCTTATCAGGTGTGTGGCTACCAGCCAATGGGATTGGAGATGCAGGCGGAGACATCTCCGCCAGGGACTTATTAGCCAATCCCAATAACTCACCTGTGCACATCGAAATCCCAGGAGATGTAGTCTCCTTCCTTTTTCCCATCTTTGCCAGATGAGAGGAATCATTTATAGCAGAGGCAGAGCAAAGAGACTTGCAATCGCCTAATTGGTTCAGAGGCTTAGAAGGCATTGACATAGATGAAGCTGCAGGAAATGAAGAACTAAAAGCTTTTAAAGTAGCTTTATCTATTTTTTAGAAACCTGAAATAGACGTAAAAGGTGTGTAAGATAGCCTGCTGGAACCTCTGTTTCTACTGTCTGCTTTTTTCGATGTTTTATTTTTATGTATATTTAGAGTCATCTCCACTAGACAACACTGCAAACCTCCATCTCTCAAATGTAAAACACAGTCCCAAGGGAAGGCAACTCTCTGCAGACGAGAGGATGTGGTCTCACGGTCGGGAGCTGGGAAACCAAGGTTCGAGCCTCGGGGTCGACTCCACATCCTGTGATTCTGGGCAAATCACTTAATCTCCCTGTGCCTCCCAAAAAACAAGCATGTGCAATGCAATAGGTCTTGCATTTGTTAAAGTTAGAGCTGTTGACCATGACAATGTTTTTTACTTGTGTTTTTTTATTTGCAGTGGAGTATTTACATATGCGTAGCTTTATTGCCATTGGTATAAAATAGTGAAAGTAAAAACATTGTCATTTTTAACGCCAGCAGCTCTAACTTTAACAAATGCGAGACCTATTGCATTGCAAATGCTTGTTAGTGAAGGTAGCGAACAGGACCAGCAAAGCAAGTACACTGAAATATATCGACGGGAACTGGAAATGAGCAGATTCTGGTACCCCTATTGCCACCCTAGTATAATAATGAAGGCTTTGTTTGGTGAAGACAGAGAACAGGACCAGTATAGTGAGCAGATGCAAATATAAAGGGGAGAGGACAGGCTGGGAGGCAGAATCGAATGAGTTGCAATACCCTTACTGCCAATTTTAGTGCCATTTTTAATGCTTTGTTTAGGGAGAATGGAGAATAGATGCAGCCCTTGAAATCCAGAGATTATAGTTCGAATCCAACTGCAACTAGATTTGGCTCCATTTTCTGCTAAAAAACAGCACTAAGTAAAAGGTCACATACAAGTATTAGGTTACATAAATAAACAATGGTGAGTAAGAGGACAGGAGAAGGAGCAGGAGAGACGATCGAGGCACGATGAAAGGATGGGTAACCAGGATTGCCTGCCACCTTGTGTATTAAATAATTGCCTCATGCACGGTCCGTGACTTCTGTCCTGTCTGCAGACCCTTAAATAAACAATGTTGAGGAAGACGACATGGGATGGGGCAGGAGAGATGCAAGTTCGGGTCAAGATGCAACGACAGGAAAAAAAATAGAAAAATACCTCTCTCCAACTGGCTGCGAGCGCTGTTTCCTATGGCACTGATGTGAGGAGAAACCTCCACGTTCACAGTAGAGCGTGCGAGGAACAGGATGCGGCTTGTGGGACTTGGCACGCACGCAGCATGACAACGCGACAGGGACATTATAAATAACTTTTTAAGCCTAAATAACCACAAACAAGCCCATCGCCCCCCCCCAAAAAACCACAAGCAGGGTATGATAGTATAAAGAAACAGTCCTACCTGGTCATAGTCCTGGCTCCTTGCAAAGTGTGCACGGTTTCCTAATGGCATAACAGCATGATGGGAACTGTAGTTTTAATTTGCTAGTGAAAGCCACGTTAGGTGCCACCGAAGGACAGGGTAGTAATCAGTGGCTAAAGGGGCGTAGTCCTTTGCTCTTATTTTAGTAGCCATTAGCATTACCCCCTCGGCCAAAAGTGTTACCAAATATGATTGGCTGCCATGTTTAATTAATAAATGCCTAATGTACGTTCCGTCATTGACTGCAGCATACTATGTAGGTAGTTATGTAATACACATAGATTACGAGGTCTCAGAGAATGGGAAAGTGGTAAAGCGCTAACAACAGCGACGTAGATTATATCCCGCTCTGCCAAAAGTGTAACCAGAGCTGATTGCCCCCCATGTTCTTTAGTAAATAATTGCCTCATGCACGTTCCGTCCTGCCTGCAGCATATTAAATAAATAAACATCGGGCAATAAGTACACCAGAGTCCAAATGGGGTAAAAGGTCGCTTTATTTTGGACAGTCATGCAGCTTACGTAATTTACAACAAATTTGATACAGCCTCACTAATACAAAAATCAAGTCTAACACTTATTGATTCCCCACGAAAAATGTTCCCAACATTGTTCCACCAAACCTCCTCCCGAACCCCTTTCTTTCGCCCCTGCCTACCTCCTGCCTCATTCCTCGGTCATCTGTTTTCCCTCTGTCCGAAGCTACTCTGACTGCCCCAACCCTTCCTGCCTGCCTCAATCTTGTCCAAATCTGCCACCTGTCCAAGCGACAATTACAAAAACACATAATTAACAATCAAAAACTAGCTAAAGAAATTGTAATAATAGCCTAAAAAATATAGGGAGGGTGGGAGGGACAGCAAAATCGAAGCCTCCTATTTTTGAAAAACCCTCGCCTGACGGAGAACGCAATGATCTAACTGCCGCGTTCTAAGCCAGGCGCCCACCCGGACCAATCCACTGCAGCCGCCTAAGGACTGTACCAAGCAGCCCGCAGCTGCCCGGGGGTGGACATTCCATGAATGGAACCCCCAGGAGCCCTCATCGGGCAATAAGTACACCACAGTCCAAATGGGGTAAAATGTCGCTTTATTTTGGACAGGCATGCAGCTTACGTAATTTACAACAAGTTTGATAAGGCCTCACTAATACAAAAATTAAGTCTAACACCCCCGCCACGCCTAATTGATTCCCCACGAAAAAAAATTCCAGCAGTGTTCCCCCATACCTTCTCCCCAACCCCTTTCTTTCGCCCCTGCCTACCTCCTGCCTCATTCCTCAGTCATCTGTTTTCCCTCTGTCCTAAACTACTCTGACTGCCCCAACCCTTCCTGCCTGCCTCAATCTCATCCAAATCTGCCTCCAGGAAAAAACCCTGCCAGGCGTTTTTCCTGTCCCCCCCCAGAGTTGTTTCTTGGAAAATATTTTATGATTTTAAATAAATTGTAAGAGCTATAAAACCTTATTAGGAGTGAAAACTATGAATTAAAAAATTTGAAATCCTACTAAACGACTTCACTGTCGCTGAAACAGTTAAATGAATATTAGGAGCTGGCTATTAGCCAGAATTTAAAAGTGGAAGAAACAACTGCTGTTTAAACAGCTCTTCTTCTAACACCAAGTTTTTAAACCTAACATATCCGATAACTTTTGCTTGATATTCAGCAAATATAACTCATTTGCTATAAAGGAAAGATGGACCCCATCCGGGCGGAAAAACTGGAAATCTTCCTTAGTGATATCTGTATGAGCCAGCCAATTTATGTCATTAATACTACAAAAACGGTGAAGTTCTCTGTTTACTTTCCTTCTGGCCCTGTCTACAGCTGTAAACTTCTCCACTCCCCTCCAAACCCTTCTAGGTACAAGAGCAGTTAGGATTAATTTTGTATTGGGCCAGGATCTGATTAATAATTCTAAATCTGCTTTCATTTCTATCAACAATCCAAGACCTGAAAGTTGTACAATGTCGTTTTCTCCCAAATGAATAAGCAAAATGTTGGGACATTTACTTTTAAGACGCAGCTCGCTCAAAAAAGGCATCAATTGACCCCACTTCATACCACCTTTGCCCCACCAATCAATTTTTAGATCATCGAAACTAAAACCCAGATTTTGTCCATAATGATTCCTTTCAGCTTGCTTTGCTGCCCATTTTATGAACGAATGTCCAACAATCCACACTTTTGCCATGGATGTAGACGAGCCCAACAAACTACCTAAAAAGAGAAACAATGTTAGAATATATGAAAAACGTATAATTCCTCTAACTCTCTAACATATCTCAAACAACAACTGGAAGACCACCGGCCTAAACTTTTTAATTGCTTGAAAGGTATACACCTCCTAGCTGCTTCTGAAGCTGCACCTATTCTGAACGAGTGAGTAGCAAAATTATTAGGATTATAACCTAAAGAGCCCAATGCTTTTCTTAATACTGACAGAACCTGTGATGCTTTTAAACGAGAGCCGTCCTGATGTTTGAAAATAAATATAGATGAAGCGCCACCCACTGCTTTAAATTCAAACCAAGCTTTTACTGGGCATAGCGGGTCACCCAGCTACCTCAATACCACAAAAATGGCATTGTTCTGATCCAAGCCTCAACCAATAACCTTAATAAATTCGCAGACCTTTTCACCCTTCTCAGAAATCACGTGCACGACACGGATAGGGGATCTAACATCCGCACCCATGACCCACCGTCCTGCCAGCCTATTGTGCCTATCCACCCGCATACCCCCCCAATGGCTTCCATCGCAGTTCATCCTATCCCCCTCAGCATGTCTACGGACCCCGGCTACGGACTCTCCCCCACACCCTTGATCCCCTCCCACCCAACGCCCCCCACCAACTGTGAGACTGATACTCTCCCAAAGACCCCGGACTCAGGTCGAACTAACCCTCCAATGGCTCCCAACACTGATCACCCTAACCGTTATAACTCGTCCCCCGGCACCTCCAACAGAGTCGCCCCCAGACCCCTGATCCCCTCCCCGCCAGCCATCCACCAAATCCACGAGCTTGATACGCCTCCAAAGACCCTGGAGTCGGCTCATGCCAACCTCTCCCCCCTTCCACCTTTACATGCCACCTGTACCACTCCTGAACCTTTGCCCCCCTGCCCTCTAGCACCCCCAGCTTATATTGATCTCGAAATTCTGCACTCCAGAGCGACTAAACTAACCCAGAGCATCCATAGCTCCATCCTGGACCTTATGAACCTCCTTCACCTTGCCGAACTCTCCCTCGCTAACCTCAAGCCACCTCAATCCTCCCCCCCACAGATCGCCGAGCCTCCCAAGCACCCACTTCCGCTACCCTTGAGACATCTTCGCCCGCACAAACACCCTTGCCACCTATCAGAGGAGGAATCCCGAGCTCTCGCACTCTCTTACAACTCTACCACTGCCACCTCCTCTAATCCACTAGACCTCACGGGAAACGAAATCCTAGCCATCCTCCAAGACCACAACTCTGTCCAAGCCATCCCTCGTCCACTAAATAGGAGCCCTGAACACCCCATCAGCACGGTCACCATCAACCCCAACAGGCCAGCTACCCTCGATAACAGAAGTGTGGTTAAAAGCAACCTTGCGCCTATATTCCTATCCGTCCAGACCCCTGACATCCCCCCAGACCCCCCCCTATCTGGTCTCTTAATCAATTGCCGATCGGCAGTTAAGCATGCCGCAGATATTGCTGACCTCATCCTGAACAAAAACTTAGACCTAGCTATACTAACAGAATCCTGGCTCAATGAATACTCTTCCCCTTGCCTGGACTTATTAGTCCCTCCCAACTACAGCATTGCTAGACTGGACAGACATTCTAGCAGAAAAGGAGGAGGCATCGCCTGCATCTACCGATCCTCCCTTCTTGTCACGGAACTCGTGGCGGACACCACTGACTCCTGCGAATACCTCGCACTCTCCATTTGCAGCAACTCATTACATCTTTGCAACTTGCACATCTTTTACCACCCCCCAGGTTCGAACGACTCTTTCACCGATCACCTCTTGGAAATCATCACAACTAAGATTTCCTCCAATGCCAAAGAGATTGTCCTTGGTGATTTCAACCTGCACTGGAACGACCCTAAAGATCCCTACGTCAACGCCATCAAAGACCTCCTAACCGATCAAGCCCTGACTCAAGCCTGCTCTCTGCGAACTCACTCAAAAGGGGCCACCCTTGACTGGATCATTTCTAAGGAATCCTCAGTCAAGCTTATCTCCTGAGACCCATGTGACTGGTCTGACCACCACACCATCTCCTTCGTTGTACCTGGGACCCTCAAGACAAAGACACCGCAACCGGTGATTCCCAAACGCTGGGTCAGAGACACTAAGAACCTTGACCTTATGAAACGGGAGGCTCGCTGCAAATCTGACCTCCCCCTCGCACATAACTACGGTCAGTGACCTCAATGCTCATTACTCGGCGTCTATATCAAACATTCTGGACGACCTTGCCCCCTAAAACTAAAAAGAACACAAATCAAAGACAGAAACCCTTGGTTCTCTGGTTCCCTCAACTTGGAGAGGAGATCCCTACGGCAATCTGAAAGAATCTGGAGACAGCACCCCTCTGCTACGCATCTAAAACTTCTCCGCCAGGCGAGAAACTCCTACAACAAACATATCCTCAATTCAAAAAAAGAATACTTCAGATCGGAATTGGGGAATGCCAAGAATAGACCCCGCAAGCTCTTTGAACTGGTCAAACACCAATCAAATAAACTGGCTAAAACACCGAAAGAATCTCCCAAGTCTCTAATATCGTCTGAAGAATTCTCCTCCTTCTTCACTGATAAAATCACGGCATTAGGAAATGAACTCAATACCTCCACTCACTCTCAACCCCTGCCCCCCTTTCCCGCACTACCTCCACTGACCTCACCTAAAAACCAAGCACGCTGGACCGACTTCGAATACTATGACGAAGACTCCATCTCTAAAATCCTCTCTACCTTAAACCCAAACAACCACTTTAATGACCCGCTACCATCCAACTGCCTCGCTGCTGCCTCCCAATCCATTGTCCCTTGCTGGACTGCAATAATCAACGCCTCTCTCCAACAGGGATCGATTCCGGACCCCTTGAAAGCCGGCCAAGTCCTTCCTATTTTAAAAAAACCATCGCTGGATCCAGCCTCTCCCGACAATTTCAGACCTATCTCCAATATCCCTCTGCTAGCCAAAGTATTAGAGAAGTGTGTACAACAGCAACTAAGTCAGCACATCAACAACTTCCACCTACTTGATGACTTCCAATCTGGATTCAGACCGGGGCACAGCACTGAAACCACTATGCTCCACATCGTGGACGACGCCCTCCAAGCCCTAGACCAAGGCAAAACCTGCCTTCTAATCCTCTTAGACCTATCCTCCGCCTTCGATACTGTGAACCATGCAAAACTACTCGAACGCCTTAAACTCAGGATGGGTTTGGATGGCGTTGTCCTAGAATGGTTCAGGTCCTTCCTCCACAACCGATCTCAGAGATTCCTCATTAACGGCAACCTATCAGCTCCCACCCCGGTCACTGTTGGAGTCCCCCAAGGTTCAACCCTGTCCCCCACCCTCTTTAATCTTTACTTAGAGCCACTCACCGAAGTTCTTCGTACTGCCAACATCTCCTACCATATGTACGCGGACGACACCCAAATATACATCAATATTTCATCACTCGAGGAGATCCTCTCCCTGAACGAGACCCTGAAACTGACTGTCCAATGGCTAGCCGCTAACCAACTCAAACTCAACGCAAAGAAAACTGAATTTCTCCTAATCTCCCCTTCAAAAGCCAACCCGGAGATTCAGTTGTGGATCAAGGCCATCACAGCCTTAAACTGCCCGCCGACCATTGTGGACTCTGCCAAATCTCTGGGCATAATCCTCGACTGTAACCTGAACATGCGAGACCACATTAACTCGATGGCTAAATCAGCCAGATTCCACCTGAACTACCTGTGGAAGCTGAAACCTTTCATCGATGCTCCTGACCTAAAAATGGCAGTCCAAGCACTAGTCATCTCTAGACTGGAATATGGATGTTCCACCCTCACGGGATTACCCAAGATCTCCTTGGCACCTCTAAAAGCCTGCCTCAACGCGGCCGCCAGACTACTCACCGGCACCAGGAAATTCGACCACATCTCTCCACATATGAAAGCGCTGAACTGGCTCCCTCTAGAGGCCAGAATACAGCTGAAACTGGCATGCATCACACACAAGGCTCTACACGCAAACTCCCCTACTTACCTGGCACAGAAACTAGTGGTATCTGGAGGAAGCAGGAACTCCCGGTCCGCTAGAAACCTCTTGCTCCAACCTGCCCGTTTTCAGAAAAAAAGAACCTACAATAGGGCTTTCTCCGGAGCAGCACCAAGAATTTGGAACTCTTTCCCCCCGCCATCAGAAGAATCCCTTCTCTAGCACGTTTCAAGAAGGAGGCCAAAACTTTCCTCATGGGTAAATTCCTCGTCTAAGGCCGCCCTCAACCACCAAAATGTGCCCGACGAATCTAAGACTATCGCTTCTACCTCAGACCACCAATTCACCCCGCCGAGAAAATGTGGGGCTCTTGTTTTTACTGATTCTAACCATAACTGTAACCATAAACTTGTATCCCCTTTTCCCCCATGTTCCCAGCACCCCTGCCCCTCGCCAGCCGTTTTGTATATTTTTGTATACTTCTGTACTTTAGACTTTTTGTTTGTTCACCCCTGTATACCGTGTAAAGCGCTCTGATACCCTCACGGGTCAAGTTCGCGCTCTATAAAACACTAAAAATAAAAATAAATAAAAAATAAACTGTAGTTCCTTTACCTGTTTGATCCGTTTTTCCAACAAAATCAGTAGAGACAGCTTGGTTATTAAAACATTTGGATATTTTAAGGCCCTCAATATCGGATCTGCCCAGTAATTCCGAAATCCTGAAGGCTCCAAAAAATAGCCAAACCATACATAATTAGAATAACAAGAACTCAAAATTCGAATAACAAACTTGTGGTAAAGTCTGAATGATATTGAATAACAATTTCAATGTTATGGGCTCTCTCAAAACTGTCCCCGTTTTTTCATTTTTGCCCAGCCTTGTAAAATTCTTCTGCCCATCTCCCCGACTGATGGTTCGTAGCCCCAAAAATACTTACCATAGAAAGAGAGTCCCGCTAGTTTGCCTGCAATTGTAGTAGCGGAAATTTTTTGCTCTATGTTGGCTATTATGAAATTGATAACATCCGCCCTATGTTTTCTCAAACCTATTTCATTGCCGAGTCTAAAGGCAGCACCTAAATCTAAAAATTCGGACCAAACTCTTCTATAAGCAGTTTTTGTGCTGGGAGCTAAGGAGTTTTCAACAAGATATTGTATTTTCAATCTGCTAGGTCCCATACCTTGAGGAATCTGGGTTTTCGTGAGGTCTGCTCCGGGCGCCAAGCTACGGAATCTCAGCCACTGGGAACGAGATAATGCAGCTGCTATATTATTATCTGTCCCTGGTACATGTTTAACCTTAAAAATTATATTGTGCATTAGGCAACCTAACATGAATCTTTGTAACAACTTTAAAAGAAGTCTGTCTTTAGCCTTTTGACTATTCACTAAATCAACAACAGTTCTATTATCAACGTGAAAAATTACTGTTTTGTTTGATAAATTCTTACCCCATACTGCTAATGCAACCAGCAGAGGAAAAAACTTGATAAAGGCTGTACTTCTTCTCTCAGAAATCCATTTCAAAGGCCACTTCTCTGCGCACCATTTTCCTTCCCAAAAGAGCCCGAAACCATTGGCCCCTGACGCGTCAGAAAAAATTTGAATTGACCATATAAAATCTTCCTCCGTTGACCAAATTGTAAGACCATTGAAAGCTCTCAAAAGCATTAGCCAGACCTCAAAGTCTGCTCTCATGGCAGCTGAAACTCTAATCCTGTGGTGAAGTAAAGTGACACCTGACATGGCAAAACCTAATCTTCTGCAAAAAGATCTACCAGCCGTCATCACTCTGCAAGCAAAGTTCAAATGTCCCATTAGACATTGCATCTCATACATCATTAACTTAGGAGATAACTTGGCATGCTCCAGGATAAGCACTATTTCCTTCACCTTCTTAACAGGTAGGCTCGCTTCCATCTTGACTGTGTCTATCTCAATACCGAGGAAAACCAAACAATTTGAAGAACCTTTAGTCTTTTCGTCTGCAATAGGTACGCCGAAATCTATGGCCAATGATTTAAAAAACTGAAGAGCTCTGCTACATTGCCGAGTGCCGACAGCACCTATAAACAAAAATTCGTCTAGATAATGTGTTACATGAACGTGAACTGACCGGAAAATGAAAAACCATTGAATAAAGGAGCTAAACTCTTCAAATAGGTTGTATGAAACTGTGCACCCCATAGGCAACACTTTGTCCACAAAACATTGCCTTTCAAAGTGAATACCTAACAATGAGAAGTCTAGAGGGTGTACTGGTAACAACCTAAAGGCAGACTAAGGGGCCGATTCCGATCTCGGTCGGAGGCGCACCCAATACTATTCGGTCGGGAAAAAAGCCATGCGAAAGCCAGTTTCCCGACCGATCCGTACAGCACACCGAACGAGCAAGTACGATGCGCACAACAGCAAAAATCCCGGCCGAGCCGTACTCACCCAAACCAGGTCCTGTTCTCCGACCGAGGCGAATCCGGAAACGCCGAATCGAGTCGCACGGAAGGGAAAATGCAGCCCCGTCCGGCCGGACAAGTACGATGCGCTTTCCGTACGCGCCGAACCCGTCGCTACGCACGGCACGTCAAAGCATCCGGGAGAGGCGCACATAAGCTCCGAATCGCGCCACAACACGATCCACGGCTACGAGACGAACACAGCACAGACGAGGACGACGCGAGCGACGAGGACGAAGCGAAGCGACGAGGACGAAGCCAAGCGACGAGGACGACGCGAAGCAACGAGAAGGACGAACGACACGAACCAACCATGAATCCCTTCGTCCCGATCATACCAATATTCTACATCTACTACCGGAACAGGCACGGACGCGTACGGCGCAGAAGGTAAGTCAGACACCAACCACAAAACACATACAACACGTACACGACACATCACACACATACACTGGGAATCTGAATATACTTACACCAGCAGCACCATAGGGGCGGGATGCCCATCACCAATGCCACATATGCACACAGGGGCCTGAATGCGCGCCACCACCCCAACCCAGGGGGCTGGATGCCAACCACCACAACCACCCTTAGCCAGGGGGTGCCAGATGCCCACCACCACTACCACCCTTAGCCAGGGGGCTGGATGCCTACCACTACTACCACCCTCACCCAGGGCGGGCTGGATGCCTACCACACACCCCTTAGCCAGGGGGGCTGGATGCCTACCACTACTACCACCCCCACCCAGGGGGCAGGATGCCTACCACTACTACCACCCTCACCCAGGGGGGCAGGATGCCCACCACTACTACCACCCTCACCCAGGGGGGCAGGATGCCCACCACTACTACCACCCTTAGCCAGGGGGCAGGATGCCCACCACTACTACCACCCTCACCCAGGGGGGCAGGATGCCCACCACTACTACCACCCTTAGCCAGGGGGGCTGGATGCCTACCACTACTACCACCCTTAGCCAGGGGGCTGGATGCCCTACCACCACCCTTAGCCAGGGGGCTGGATGCCTACCACTACTACCACCCCCACCCAGGGGGCAGGATGCCTACCACTACTACCACCCTCACCCAGGGGGGCAGGATGCCCACCACTACTACCACCCTCACCCAGGGGGGCAGGATGCCCACCACTACTACCACCCTTAGCCAGGGGGCAGGATGCCCACCACTACTACCACCCTCACCCAGGGGGGCAGGATGCCCACCACTACTACCACCCTTAGCCAGGGGGGCAGGATGCCTACCACTACTACCACCCTCACCCAGGGGGCAGGATGCCCACCACTACTACCACCCTTAGCCAGGGGGCTGGATGCCTACCACTACTACCACCCTTAGCCAGGGGGCTGGATGCCTACCACTACTACCACCCTCAACCAGGGGGCAGGATGCCTACCACTACTACCACCCTCACCCAGGGGGGCTGGATGCCTACCACTACTACCACCCTTACCCAGGGGGCTGGATGCCCACCACTACTACCACCCTTAGCCAGGGGGCTGGATGCCTACCACTACTACCACCCTTAGCCAGGGGGGCTGGATGCCCACCACTACTACCACCCCACCCAGGGGGCAGGATGCCTACCACTACTACCACCCTCACCCAGGGGGGCAGGATGCCCACCACTACTACCACCCTCACCCAGGGGGCAGGATGCCCACCACTACTACCACCCTTAGCCAGGGGGCAGGATGCCCACCACTACTACCACCCTCACCCAGGGGGCAGGATGCCCACCACTACTACCACCCTTAGCCAGGGGGCAGGATGCCCACCACTACTACCACCCTCACCCAGGGGGCAGGATGCCCACCACTACTACCACCCTTAGCCAGGGGGCTGGATGCCTACCACTACTACCACCCTTAGCCAGGGGGGCTGGATGCCTACCACTACTACCACCCTCAAACAGGGGGGGCAGGATGCCTACCACTACTACCACCCTCACCCAGGGGGGGCTGGATGCCTACCACTACTACCACCCTCACCCAGGGGGGGCTGGATGCCTACCACTACTACCACCCTTACCCAGGGGGCAGGATGCCCACCACTACTACCACCCTTAGCCAGGGGGCTGGATGCCTACCACTACTACCACCCTTAGCCAGGGGGCTGGATGCCTACCACTACTACCACCCTCAACCAGGGGGCAGGATGCCTACCACTACTACCACCCTCACCCAGGGGGCAGGATGCCCACCACTACTACCACCCTTAGCCAGGGGGGCTGGATGCCTACCACCACCCTTAGCCAGGGGGGCTGGATGCCTACCACTACTACCACCCCACCCAGGGGGCAGGATGCCTACCACTACTACCACCCTCACCCAGGGGGGCAGGATGCCCACCACTACTACCACCCTCACCCAGGGGGGCAGGATGCCCACCACTACTACCACCCTTAGCCAGGGGGCAGGATGCCCACCACTACTACCACCCCACCCAGGGGGCAGGATGCCTACCACTACTACCACCCTCACCCAGGGGGGCAGGATGCCCACCACTACTACCACCCTCACCCAGGGGGCAGGATGCCCACCACTACTACCACCCTTAGCCAGGGGGCAGGATGCCCACCACTACTACCACCCTCACCCAGGGGGGCAGGATGCCCACCACTACTACCACCCTCACCCAGGGGGGCAGGATGCCCACCACTACTACCACCCTTAGCCAGGGGGCTGGATGCCTACCACTACTACCACCCCCACTCATAGGATGGACAATGCATGACACAACAAGCACACCACAACCTAGGGAATGCAAGATTAAGACATCCCCCCACCACCATGACAAGCGTGTGAGCAGGCTGTGTCAAATGCCTACAACACCGAACATGACATTGAACATACAATGTGACCCCCTAGCACATGTGCCACACATATATGTGTGTGGCACCCACAATGCTAAGCAGCCCATGACCATTGTGGCAATGGGGCCTAAACCCCCATCATCACAGTGACCAAAAGGCAAGTGTGGGGTCCATAGCTGAAGCACATTTTGACCATTGTGGCAATGGGGTCTAAACCCCCATCATCACAGTGACCAAAAGGCAAGTGTGGGGTCCATAGCTGAAGCACATTTTGACCATTGTGGCAATGGGGTCTAAACCCCCATCATCACAGTGACCAAAAGGCAAGTGTGGGGTCCATAGCTGAAGCACATTTTGACCATTGTGGCAATGGGGTCTAAACCCCCATCATCACAGTGACCAAAAGGCAAGTGTGGGGTCCATAGCTGAAGCACATTTTGACCATTGTGGCAATGGGGTCTAAACCCCCATCATCACAGTGACCAAAAGGCAAGTGTGGGGTCCATAGCTGAAGCACATTTTGACCATTGTGGCAATGGGGTCTAAACCCCCATCATCACAGTGACCAAAAGGCAAGTGTGGGGTCCATAGCTGAAGCACATTTTGACCATTGTGGCAATGGGGTCTAAACCCCCATCATCACAGTGACCAAAAGGCAAGTGTGGGGTCCATAGCTGAAGCACATTTTGACCATTGTGGCAATGGGGTCTAAACCCCCATCATCACAGTGACCAAAAGGTAAGTGTGGGGTCCATAGCTGAAGCACATTTTGACCATTGTGGCAATGGGGTCTACACCCTCATCATCACAGTGACCAAAAGGTAATTGTTGACAAAGAAAGAGCTGCAACTGCCAAACTGCATGGATCATTCCTGGTCACAGAACCAAAAACTCATCTGTGGCAAAGTAGTGTATGTGTCCCATTGCAACATAAATTGGGGGAGCCAAATACTGCAGTGCAAATGAAACATTCCTTTGGCCATGTGCAGACAAACAACACCCATGGGGGCTGAGACCGTCAACAGTCATCAATGACACAATGACAGAAGTGACCATCAGAATGCAGAACCACATATTTGCACCAATGGGCACACAAATGCAGATACCCTGTGGAGACAGCAGATGTGAGGTGAACAGATACCATACCATGGCAGCAATGGGACACACAAACCATGATCACTGTGCTGACCGATGACCTAGGAGTCCCAGGGACAGCAGGGGAAACACACCAAACAACATACAGCCAATGGCACACCCAAGATATGCCAATGCAGTGGTGCAGATGCACAAACACAAACAGGCAGACCAACACTGTCATCATACACAGCAGGTGAGGGGTGGGGGTGCCAGTGTCCCCAGGCAACAACACAACACATGAGGAGAGCTGAATACCAATCATACAGATGTGCATACACTGCCACACTAAGGTAACTCATGGATCCAAATCCCCTATGTGGGCAAGCAGGCATTGACAGGTGAGAGGGAGCACAAAACACACATGTCACACAGGCACGTAGGAACAACAACTGACACAGCAAGTCACAGACACACCACAGCACCACCCCCAGGGCCCCCACAATGTGGTGACCCTGGGCTGAAGAAAAATACCACTGTGATGACAAAGCTAAATGTCGTTCACACTGTGAACCACAGTCAGGTGTCCTGAGCAACTAACTACCATCACACCTACACAAGCACAAATCAATCAGCATGGCCAGTAAGCCAAGGCCAACATGGAGGCAGGGGACTAGCCGGGCAACAACTCTCATCTGCACACACTCAAGACCACACCCCTCGACCTCCAACAATGTGCAGCAGTGAAGTACACATGCACTGGTGACATTGCACATGCACCCATTACTATTCCAGGGTGGTGGGTGGGAACCAAGGTGTAGAAACACATCACACATGGACACTCAACAAGACTCCTGAATGTCTGACACACTGCACACTACGCTGTACATGGACATGACGGCAATACCACACCGACCAATGGGATCCCAGCCACAGTCACACACCAATGAAGAAGCCAAGGTCACCCACAAAGAACACACATAGACAACAACCAACATTGCAGCCCGGACCCTAAGGAGTGCCAGCAGTCACACACACAACGTGTCACAATCACTGAAAGATAACACAAACTGGAAATCACATGACAGGGGCAAACAACAAGTGCCAAAGGGAAACCTGACTGTGACCCATCTGCGTCAGCACACAAACTCTGCCCTGACAGCAAACACACCTATGGGTGACACCCTGATGACCAGTAATGTGCCATGCACCCACATCACAGAGAACACAGGGAGAAGACTTTGGGGGAACATAGCTCAAGTCAGCAAGCATCACAAACAGGTACAACACTAGGGATCACAGCATGCGCAGATGAATGGAAGTGAACACACAGACATGCACATACAACACACACCTTGGGCGCAGGCAATGTCACACGTGTACACACTGCCATGAGGGGACTCCACTCCTGTGTGAGGAAAGCTGTGCCATATGTTGCCTCAGTAGGGCCCCATCATGTCAGCTGAGCACTTGGTCACACAATCAACAATTAGCACCAAATGAGGGCTCCCATCACATCAGCCTGGTCATGGATGTGCCAACGGAATCATCAGCACAGATCCAACACACTTGTATAGCAATGTTGCACTGACTACACGGATGAGTCCCTCCCCATTGATGCCCAAACCTGCATGTCCACTGGAGATGGCAACACGGTCAGGGAAGTAGACAAATGCAACGATGGCAGGCACAACAGATGTGCAGGGGTGGAAGCCACAGATATGAAATTGCCAATGTAAGTAGGAAACCCATTGCCAAATACTGAACACATGACACCCTCAGATGCTGCTATTGATGACATGGATACACCACATGATAGGACACATTCCCCCTGGACCACATGGGTTCCTGCACAGTAACACTTCATAATCATGAGACCAGATATCACCATCACTGCAGCAAGGGCATGGTTAGCTGCACCAACAACATGTACATCTGAAGCATGAGCACTAGAGAAAAGAAAGTTGCTTTATTCAGCATATGTGTTGAGGCCAAACGAAGTCCTGAAAAAGAGCAAAGGCCAATGGCCAGTCCATTGTCAAAGTTCAAACAGGGTGACACTGGCAGATGTCACCCTACGCATGCCTGCACAATACCAGGGACAATCCACTAGGAGGGGCAACCGGGGGGCAGGCCAGGCACCGCAGGGACAGGATCAGGGCTCACCAGGGGAGTCAGGGAAGGGGTGGTGGGTGCTGGAGAGCCACTGACAACTGCAGTGGAGGTGTCTGACATGGTGTGTGCCGGCACAACTGGGGGGCATGACACAGATGTCGTGGGTGCCGGCACAACTGCAGTGGACCCTGCAGATGGGGTGGACAGGTCCGCCACTGCAGTGCCCAAGTCAGACAGGGCGGTAGTGGACTCCACTGCAGTGCCTACCTCCAGGGGAGGAGAATGGGGAACAGGCAAGGTGGGTTGGACAGAGGGGGGACACCCTCACCACATCAGTGGCACAGACAAGCGCAGCGGGGGTGTGGTGCTGGGAGAGCAAGTGGCAGGGGAGAAGGCCGGAGCATCTTGGGGATGGTATATCTGTGGGTGGGGGAACCTGGGGCAGGGTGTGGTGGGGGCACCTGTGCAGTGGGGGCCTGAGGGATGGAGGACGGAGACCTTGTGCCTGAGCTGCAGGGCGGTGGCGGGGTCTTGCTCTTAGCACTCCGGGGGGACTTGCGGGTGGGGGCCTCAGTCCGTCTGCGCCTGGGGGAGGGTGTCCGGGGGCGAGGGGCACTCTGCTCCGTGTGGGTGGGCTTCCTCTTCCCCCGGGATGCTGGAGCAGCTTCATCGGTGGGGAAGAGGCCGAGGTCACAGAGGAAGAGCTGCTGTGACTTTGGGGTTGCAGGTGAGGCAAGGGAGGGTGCTTTGGAGGGAGAGGGAACTGAGGACTGCGCAGTGCATGTGGATGCGTGTGTGTGTTCCAGGGCCCCATCCCCTGTGAGTCTGGCTTCAGTCCCCTGAATGTGCGTGCGTGTGCGTTTTGTCATTGGCGTGTGTGTCAGTGTGCTGGATGTGTGTGTGCTGGTGTGTGCCAGTGTGTGTGTGCCTGGGATGGGTAAGGTGCTGGGGAGTGTGGATGGAGCAGAGGCAGGAGGGGTGAGGGACCGTTTGAGGAGGGACACTGCTGCCGTCAGGGAGGAGTCCATGGACCTATTGCCCCTCTGTAGGTCAGACATGCCCGATGAGATGCCCTCCATGAACGACACCAGCTGAGTCAACAGCGCGGTGTGCGCATGGAGGACACTCAGCATGGCTGTCTGCCCTACATGGAGCTGGCGAAGGAGGTACACAGACTCCTCACTCAGGGCAGCAGGGGACACAGGGGCAGGGGTGCGGTGCCTGGCCCAAAGGAGACACGCTCCCGGACATGGGAGCCTCCACGGACCTGGGGAATGGGAGCCGATGGGAGGGCGGTGGTGGTGCTGGTGGTGGCGGGGACAGCAACACTAGCTGGGGTGTGGTGGCTGCTGACACCCGCCTCCACAAGGGAGTCATCCTCCGAGTTGCTCTGGTCCTCAGCTGAGGTGGATGCTGCTGAGGACTCCTCGGTGTGGCTCCCTCGCCCTCCGTGCCACTGGGTCCCTCCGACCACTCCTCGGCTGCTGACCCAGTCTGGCTCTCCGGCTCCTCCTGGTCCGTGGAGCTGTCCCCTTCCGTGGCCGTGGATGTATCTGCAAACAATGGGGAAACAGACAGACATCAGTCACCTGCACATAACGCACACACCACTGTGAGCACAGCACATCACAGAGCAAGCCCTGGCATCATTAGTTGTACATTGCTAAAAGTGCACTAATTGAACAGGAGAAGTCAATTGTCAGTCTGATGCCAAGCATGGCACTCACATCCCACATGGCCTTGCACCCATCTGTCTGGTGTCTGTTGGATTGCAACACCCCAGTGTTGACACATGCACCAAGTACACAGTAGTTGGACAGTGCAGAGGACACGGTGTGGACACATCACAGCTCTTGCCACTGAGTCAGTACAGGTTTACGGATGTAAGGGATGCCCAGAGTCAAATAGGAAATGCATGTGATGCATACCAGCTACAGACACCATGATGCACCCATGTCCTGATAGCCAGCGCCACTATGGTGTGCATGTAGCACATGTCACTCCCCTGCAGGATCACCAATCAGTAGACACATGCCATGGCGGAGGCATGACTGCAAAGTCATACATCACTGTCTCAGTGATGTATGACTTTGCAGCCAGACAACAACACTCTGCACTGTGTCACAATAGTAGGTCATGGGGAATGCAAGTCCTGGAGCTGCACAAGTGCACATGTACATCCCCCCACAACACATCCTCTTAACCCTCATCTGTCCAGGTCATACCTATTGGACATATGGGAGACCTGTGACACTACCCTCTGAACCTGAGCCCCTCACACTCTGCTGTGCATGGGGAACAGCTGCCTGAACTTCACATTTACATGCCCCAGTCTGCATGGGCAGCTGATCAGACACCTATGTGTCACACAAGTATCGTCTCCTATGGTCACATCTCCAGTGGCATGCTGAGCCCCTACCAAGAAACTCCACAGCAGTCCTGGCGACTAATCCACAGCACACTGACACAGAGGCAGACACCTGAGGGGCAAATCACTGTGCACAATGTGTCCTCTGATACACGGGAGTGGGAGTACAGAGTGTATTGTATGGCCTGGAGTAGGCATGACTGTCCAGCCCCACATGAATGAGGGATGAGCCCTGGACTGTAGGCAGCTGGCTAAGTATGTGTGACACACGTCATATACATACTCCTGGGGCCCAAACATTGTTCCCACCCGCAGCATGGGTGTGTGCCAGGTACCCCAGCCACATGTGGTGGATCAGCTCAGCAATTGGACCACAGATCAAAGTAACACGCTGAATACATGTCAGAATACAGGCATTGTGTAAGCAATGGACCCACCCATGATGCCCACCACAGAGTCAGGGAAACAGATGCTGTCTCCCACCTTGAGTCAAGCAAACTGCAAGGACACAGTCCTAAGTGACAGAATTCCCTGCATGTAAGGGCCACACCTGGGTATCAGATGAGGAGTGGGCAGTGCACAATAGAGGGACATGGCTCCTGGACAACATGACTGCTGTACTGTGGCAGTTCAACCTGGCCCGAGGAGGGCACATAACATGTTAGACAGAGTACACAGTGCAGTCTTTGACTCACCCCCTCCTTGCTGCTCTCTGGCCTTCAGCTGCCCATCCAGGTCTGGAAAGACCACCGCCAGGATCCTGAGCATGTGGGGGGTCAGGGTCCGTGTTCCGCCCCTCCTGCGAGGAGGCGACAGCTTCAGCTGGACCCGTGCAATCCTCCGGGTCCAGCCCCGAAGGTCCTGCCACCTCTTTTGGCAGTTGCGGATCCGGCGCTTGTAGACCCCCACGGACCGGACAGCCCGGACGATGTCCTTCCAGATCTCATGCTTCCGATGGGCAGAAGCCTGTCAGGATGACAAAGTGATAAGGACATTACTACACATGCAACATATCCGTGCATGACACAGTTGCATATACATGTCGCAATCACAGGGGCACATGGTGTACCCAGGCAGTGCACGGCTGCCCATGGACAGTTTTCCAGAAGTCACTACATGGTATCATAGCATGGGGAGTAAAACCCTGTTCAGAAGCACTGTCACTGCACCATACCTGTCCAGTGCAAGTCACTACACACTATGGGGGGTGACAACTACTCAGTGAGCCTGCTAGCCAGTGGTGTGCTGACTCTCAGCCTTGCTAGTCAGACAAAATGCACATTCAGAAAGGCAGTGCACAGAACACTCACCTGCTCCCCTGGTGTCCCATACAGCTTGCTGTACTGTGGAAGTAGGCTGTCCAGCAGGGCCTGGTTCTCTTCAAGGCTGAAGGCTGGGGCTCTCTCCACAGTACGTGCCATTGCAGGGTCCAGAGGGGCAGAGACAGCAGCAGTGCAGTGGCAGATGTCGTCCTGGAGCATGTAGTGCAGGCAAGTGGGCTCTCAGGGGAACATGCAGCAATATATATGTGCTGGAGAGGCAGATACTGTCCCTTGTGTCCAAAGTGATAGGTCCAAGTCGTTTGCATCTTCTGAATATGGCCAATCCATGGAATAGCAGCACCAAAACACGCCCACAGCATCCTTCAAAATTTCAACTTCATGACATACATGATTTTGCAACATTGTTGTGGGTGACCAACTGATTTTCCAGCAACCGACTCGTTCGAATATTCGAAAACGCGTCCGTTGCCAGGCAAGCCCATTGTCAATGGGTGCGCACCGATCGGTCCATTGAGGTACAACGCGCACAGGGGTACAACGCGTACCCGCACACATTGAATGCAATGGGCCGGCCGGAGGCACCGATCGGTCCATTGCTGTTCAACGCGCACAGGGGTACAACGCGTACCCGCATCACATTGAATGCAATGGGCCGGCCGGAGGCACCGATCGGTCCATTGCTGTTCAACGCGCACAGGGGTACAACGCGTACCCGCACACATTGAATGCAATGGGCGGCCGGAGGCACCGATCGGTCCATTGCAGTACAACGCGCACAGGGGTACAACGCGTGCCCGCACACATTGAAAGCAATGGGCCGGCCGGAGGCACCGATCGGTCCATTGCAGTACAACGCGCACAGGGGTACAACGCGTACCCGCACACATTGAATGCAATGGGCCGGCCGGAGGCACCGATCGGTCCATTGCAGTACAACGCGCACAGGGGTACAACGCGTACCCGCACACATTGAATGCAATGGGCCGGCCGGAGGCACCGATCGGTCCATTGCAGTACAACGCGCACAGGGGTACAACGCGTACCCGCACACATTGAATGCAATGGGCCGGCCGGAGGCACCGATCGGTCCATTGCAGTACAACGCGCACAGGGGTACAACGCGTACCCGCACACATTGAAAGCAATGGGCCGGCCGGAGGCACCGATCGGCCCATTGCAGTACAACGCGCACAGGGGTACAACGCGTACCCGCACACATTGAATGCAATGGGCCGGCCGGAGGCACCGATCGGTCCATTGCAGTACAACGCGCACAGGGGTACAACGCGTACCCGCACACATTGAAAGCAATGGGCCGGCCGGAGGCACCGGTCGGTCCATTGCTGTTCAACGCGCACAGGGGTACAACGCGTACCCGCACACATTGAATGCAATGGGCCGGCCGGAGGCACCGATCGGTCTATTGCAGTACAACGCCGCACAGGGGTACAACGCGTACCCGCACACATTGAAAGCAATGGGCCGGCCGGAGGCACCGATCGGTCCATTGCTGTTCAACGCGCACAGGGGTACAACGCGTACCCGCACACATTGAATGCAATGGGCCGGCCGGAGGCACCGATCGGTCCATTGCAGTACAACGCGCACAGGGGTACAACGCGTACCCGCACACATTGAAAGCAATGGGCCGGCCGGAGGCACCGATCGGTCCATTGCTGTTTAACTGCGCACAGAGGTACAACGCGTACCCGCACACATTGAATGCAATGGGCCGGCCGGAGGCACCGATCGGTCCATTGCAGTACAACGCGCACAGGGGTACAACGCGTACCCGCACATTGAAAGCAATGGGCCGGCCGGAGGCATCGATCGGTCCATTGCTGTTCAACGCTGCACAGGGTACAACGCGTACCCGCACACATTGAATGCAATGGGCCGGCCGGAGGCACCGATCGGTCCATTGCAGTACAACGCGCACAGGGGTACAACGCGTACCCGCACATTGAATGCAATGGGCCGGCCGGAGGCACCGATCGGTCCATTGCAGTACAACGCAGCACAGGGGTACAACGCGTACCCGCACATTGAATGCAATGGGCCGGCCGGAGGCACCGATCGGTCCATTGCAGTACAACGCGCACAGGGGTACAACGCGTACCCGCACACATTGAAAGCAATGGGCCGGCCGGAGGCACCGATCGGTCCATTGCTGTTCAACGCGCACAGGGGTACAACGCGTGCCCGCACACATTGAATGCAATGGGCCGGCCGGAGGCACCGATCGGTCCATTGCAGTACAACGCGCACAGGGGTACAACGCGTACCCGCACACATTGAATGCAATGGGCCGGCCGGAGGCACCGATCGGTCCATTGCAGTACAACGCGCACAGGGGTACAACGCGTACCTGCACACATTGAAAGCAATGGGCCGGCCGGAGGCACCGATCGGTCCATTGCAGTACAACGCGCACAGGGGTACAACGCGTACCCGCACACATTGAATGCAATGGGCCGGCCGGAGGCACCGATCGGTCCATTGCAGTACAACGCGCACAGGGGTACAACGCGTACCCGCACACATTGAATGCAATGGGCCGGCCGGAGGCACCGATCGGTCCATTGCAGTACAACGCGCACAGGGGTACAACGCGTACCCGCACACATTGAATGCAATGGGCCGGCCGGAGGCACCGATCGGTCCATTGCAGTACAACGCGCACAGGGGTACAACGCGTGCCCGCACACATTGAAAGCAATGGGCCGGCCGGAGGCACCGATCGGTCCATTGCAGTTCAACTGCGCACAGGGGTACAACGCGTACCCGCACACATTGAATGCAATGGGCCGGCCGGAGGCACCGATCGGTCCATTGCAGTACAACACATCACTGTACATGTGACTGGCATATGTCAGCATGCCTGTCTCAGATGGACATATGCCAGCCACAGATAGCTCCCAGGGAGTGAGGGGCACACCTACATCACGACAGCCTGTCCAAACCTTATCATAAGGCATGTAAGGCTGCATTTCCTATTGTGTGTATGTTGGTGTACATGTTGTCCTGTGGGTGTCACCTGTGGGCAGCCACCCCCAGGCTGTGCACGTGTTCATGGGGACAGGATCATGGGTGTTACGTGTACGTGACCACTGTGATGTGCAACTGTTCATATCTGTGCATGTGCCATGGTCACATTTCACAGTGGTGTTTGTGTATGTCATGTCACATACCCCGTGAGTCCCATGTGGGACGGTATGTTTGAGCCAGGGTGTCCCAGTGGCACAATAGTGATGGCCCTCCACAGTCTTTGTGCATGTAGTGTTTACAATGTCTCTGATTTCATGTGCACAATGGGAGACAGTCTCCACATCCACGTTGTGTGTGCATGGACTCTGATGTTGTGCGTGTGTGTCACAGACGTCCATGGCTCTCCTGCCATGGCAAGTGTGGCCACTACCTGTGGGGGTCATGTTTGTTTTGTTGTGGTGTACACATGATACTCCAGGTGATGCCAGTGTCCATGTGGCATTACAGGGTCCCTGGGAATGTGCCTGTCGTTGAGCTGTGGTGCCTGGGGCACATCTGTCCTCACATGTCACTGGGGGGTGACTGTGACACAGCATCATGATATCCAATGGGCCAACCTGGGACAAATTGATGCCACCTGTAGGACCGTGTTGACAGATGTTGGCCATGTATGTACCATAAATGTCGTTCCGGTACTGCACACTTCATGTAGTTGTGCCTCATGATGATGTATGTTGGGATCTTGAGTGTGTTCAATGCCGCATATGTGGGGTGACTGACGATCTTGCTTACTTCTCCTCTGCACTGCAGGGCTCCTGCTGTCCATCGGCCATTCCCAGACCTGGCAACGATGGTGGAACGGGACAGCATCCGACGGTACCGCTTCACCAGGCAGCTGATTGAGGATTTTGCAGTGCAGTTGTCCCCACATTTGCAGCCTGGCCGGCCGTATCCTACAGCGCTGACCCCCAAGGTGAAGGTGATGGCAGCCCTACACTTCTTTGCCACCGGTACCTTCCAACATACTGTGGCGTCTGCTGGTGGGATGTCACAGACCATGTTCAGCCGTGTGCTCCGCGATGTTTTGGCGGCAATGTTGCTCTTCCTGAACCGGTACATCTATTTCCCTAGACTGCGACGACTCACTGACGTGAAGAGTGACTTTTATGCCCTGGGGAGGATGCCGCATGTCATTGGCTCCATTGATGGGACACATGTGGCTTTGGTACCACCACAGGCCCAGGAGCAGGCCTACAGGAACCGCAAGCACTACCACTCGGTCAATGCACTGGTGGTGTGTCTTGCAGACATGACCATCACACACGTGTGTGCCCGTTTCCCTGGTTCAGCACACGATGCCTTTGTGATGAGGAGTAGTCGCATCCCCAGGTTGATGGCACAGATGCAGAACCAGCGTGCCTGGCTTGTCGGTGTGTACTGACTTTGTGCCATTGTGTGTGATCTGATCTGTAGTATTCCGCCCACTTTTCCAAGTCAGCTGATGTGCACTTGTCTGTCCGTAGGTGACTCGGGATACCCCAACATGCCGTGGTTGCTGACACCCCTCAGGAACCCTGTGACACCTGCCCAGATGCGCTACAATGAGGCACATGGTCGGACCAGGAGAGTGATTGAGCGGACCTTTGGTCTCCTGAAGAGCCGCTTCCGCTGCCTGGACAAGACCGGAGGGTCCCTCCCATATGCCCCTGCGAAAGTGTGCAAGATTATCATCGTCTGCTGCATGCTCCACAACCTGGCAGTGCGGAAGGAGTTGCCTCTCATCCAGGATGACGATGACCAACATCCGCCACCTGTGGAGGATCCTGGCCTGGACCACGATGCCAGTGACGATGATGATGATGATGGTGATGGTGATGTCCGCACACAGCTCATCACCAACTTCTTTAGCTGAATGTGAGTATCCTGAGGTGTCATGTGAATGATGTGAGTTGGCATGATGTGTGGGTGGTGCTCTGGTGCTGTTGGAGTGTGTCCATGGGCTACTTGACAGGATGTGTGTTGCGATGTGTGGTGACAGGTGGGCTGTACTCCCCAACAGTGTTGACATGCTAACTTGGTTCTGGGTGGGTATCTTGTAACATGTATTGTGCATGAGTTTTGCTGTTCTGTCCTGTACTGCATTGCTTTTGACTGTGTGTCATTTCTGTCCTTCACAGGGTACTTTCAGATTCGTTTGGTCAACTGTGTCCACCGACGACGTGATTGCACATCCAGGCTGGTAGCTGTTGTGTCCCTACAGGTGATGTGCGCCACACCCATGGACTTCCTTCTGTCTACAGTTGTTGACTGTGTGCCCGCTACCAGGTGGGGTTACCTTGCATCTGTAGTGGTTACGGCATGTTGCTACTGTGTAATAAACCTGTGCTTCACTTAGTGATGTGCGTTGTCTGTGGTCACACATTTGACTGCCATTTGCTTACTGCACCTGTGGGCTACTTGACTACAACTGGGAATGGGTGTGGTGTCTGTGCATTGCACCGTCTTCCCTGGCAACATCAGTGTAGGCAATGAGTCAGATGGCCTAGGTGTGTATGTGTTGTGTAGCCCTGGTGGTGTGTCTCCCTCATATGTGTCACGTTGCCTGTACTCACATGCCTGTGTTGTCCTTGCTGTTGCAGTTCGCATACACTGTGTAATTTTGCAGTTCATCATCCCCATAACAGCACCCACGTTGGAATCACGACAGAGGCAAGTATGGTGTATTAGTGTGTTTATTGTGATAATAGTGCATAGGATGGATTGTGCTGTACATGAATCTTGCAATCCCAAGTTCCTAGATGAATAGAAAGTCCAGGTAGACAGGATCCCCAGTATCGGGGCCACAGTTGTCTGACACATTGTTCCAACTTGTACTCCCCATGCAATGTGTGGGAGTAGTGTTGCCATCAACAGGGTGAACAGTCTGTGCACAAAGGCGAAAATCCAGAACAGGTTCAGGCTTCCTGGGAGTTGCGCTTGGCCATCAGCCTCTCACTTTCCCCTCCTCGGACGACCCCTCTTCTTGGGGGGGGCCCTCAAGTGCAGGCTGCTGCGGTGCAGGGGACTCTCCGCCAGAGTCCTCCTCCCTCCCTGTGGCAGTTGCAGTTTGTTCGGTACCAGATGTTGTTGGCACACAGGGAGGTGTGGACTGGTTGCTGTTCATCTGGCGGAGGCATTGTAAAATGTCCCTGTGCACCGCCGTCATCTCATGTAGTACATCCCACTTGGACTCCACGCGGGTCATGTGGGAGTCCACACGTGACATGTGGGAGTCCACACGTGACATGTGTGACTCCACTTGGGACATGTGGGAGTCCAAGCGGGCATGATGGGCAGCCTGCTGCTGTTTGATGTCTCTGAGGAGCCCCACTACCTGGCTGAGCTCTCCGGTGCTGGACTGGTACGCATCAGCTATGCGTACCAGTTGTGGGTCTTCATGCACACCAGCAACGTCTGCAAGCAGCGACCTCTGTCTCCCACCCCTCCCACCACCCCTGCTGACATGTGCAGTGTGTGCAGTTGCACGCACAGATAACCCTGGTCCACCTTGGGGGTTGGTGGTGGTGGTGGTGTCCATGGCCCCAGGTTGGTCCAGGGTCACTGCGCTGGTGTTGTTCCTTATTCTGTCCATGTCGGCAGGGATGGTATTCGTGGTGACAGTCGTTGGAGGGGTGGGTGCAGGGGTGCAGCTGGTGGACCTGCTGGTGCTGCAGCTGGTGGTCCTGCTGGTGCAGCATGTTGACTTGCACCGGATGTGCCAGGTTGTTCATCGTCCGAGGAGGACAGAGGCTGTACGACGCCAGTGAGCTCGGCATCCTCTTGAGCCTGGGACTGGGACTCCTCAGCGTCTGCTGCTGTGTCCCTATCATCACCTGTTTTTGGGAGACACAAACAATGTATGTCATGTTTCTGCAGGCATCAGTGGTTGACACACCTGACAGTTGTGACTGTGCCTCGGGGTGCGGGCCTGTACATTGTATTGTCCTAAGTCGTCACAGTCAGGGGTTGATATTGGTGTGGCACATTGTCCTGCATTATTTGGGCATTTCTATGTATTCTCTGGGGTGTGAACATGGTCTGCATTGATTGTGTTTGGTTGACAGCCAGACCTCCTTCCCACCCACCCACCCACCCAGTCAGTTATCCCACCATGGAACGTGCTTGCATTGCAGGGAGTGTAAGTTGTCTCTCAGGATGTCAGTCAGTGGTGTCCTGCTGTTTGTTGGTGCACAGTTGGCAGCAGGGCCTTGTGCTCCCCACAGCAGTAGCCAGTGTCAGCCATCTTGTGAGTCCTTCTCCACTCCCTGTGATGTGAGCATGGTTCAGGGTGGTGTTGATGGGCCAGTTGTGAGGCTGAGCAATGTCTGTGACTACGACTCCCATCATGCTATTGCCTCCACCCCCTTCCCAGCATGCCCATGCTTCCTTCCTTTTGACTCTGCTTCCCTGTGGGGTGGGCTGGCTGTGCTGACAGGATGGCTGGGAGTGTTGTCCTGGCAGTTGTTTGGCTAAGAGTCCCAAGAGTGTCCCTGTGCTTCACACAACATAAGCCAGGGTGGTGGTGCTTTGTGGGATCTTGTGTTAGGATGGAGGGCATTGCATTCTACCAGGTGGGTACTGTGGAGTTTGTGTTGGGGGGGGTGTGAGGGGAGGTGCTGGTGACTATGGTCAGTGCTGCAAGTCCCCCTTCCCACCCAGCCAGCCAGATATCCCACCATGGAACGTGCTTGCATTGCAGGGAGTGTAAGTTGTCTCTCAGGATGTCAGTCAGTGGTGTCCTGCTGTTTGTTGGTGCACAGTTGGCAGCAGGGCCTTGTGCTCCCCACAGCAGTAGCCAGTGTCAGCCATCTTGTGAGTCCTTCTCCACTCCCTGTGATGTGAGCATGGTTCAGGAGTGGTGTTGATGGGCCAGTTGTGAGGCTGAGCAATGTCTGTGACTACGACTCCCATCATGCTATTGCCTCCACCCCCTTCCCAGCATGCCCATGCTTCCTTCCTTTTGACTCTGCTTCCCTGTGGGGTGGGCTGGCTGTGCTGACAGGATGGCTGGGAGTGTTGTCCTGGCAGTTGTTTGGCTAAGAGTCCCAAGAGTGTCCCTGTGCTTCACACAACATAAGCCAGGGTGGTGGTGCTTTGTGGGATCTTGTGTTAGGATGGAGGGCATTGCATTCTACCAGGTGGGTACTGTGGAGTTTGTGTTGGGGGGGGGTGTGAGGGGAGGTGCTGGTGACTATAGTCAGTGCTGCAAGTCCCCCTTCCCACCCAGCCAGCCAGATATCCCACCATGGAACGTGCTTGCATTGCAGGGAGTGTAAGTTGTCTCTCAGGATGTCAGTCAGTGGTGTCCTGCTGTTTGTTGGTGCACAGTTGGCAGCAGGGCCTTGTGCTCCCCACAGCAGTAGCCAGTGTCAGCCATCTTGTGAGTCCTTCTCCACTCCCTGTGATGTGAGCATGGTTCAGGGTGGTGTTGATGGGCCAGTTGTGAGGCTGAGCAATGTCTGTGACTACGACTCCCATCATGCTATTGCCTCCACCCCCTTCCCAGCATGCCCATGCTTCCTTCCTTTTGACTCTGCTTCCCTGTGGGGTGGGCTGGCTGTGCTGACAGGATGGCTGGGAGTGTTGTCCTGGCAGTTGTTTGGCTAAGAGTCCCAAGAGTGTCCCTGTGCTTCACACAACATAAGCCAGGGTGGTGGTGCTTTGTGGGATCTTGTGTTAGGATGGAGGGCATTGCATTCTACCAGGTGGGTACTGTGGAGTTTGTGTTGGGGGGGTGTGAGGGGAGGTGCTGGTGACTATGGTCAGTGCTGCAAGTCCCCCTTCCCACCCAGCCAGCCAGATATCCCACCATGGAACGTGCTTGCATTGCAGGGAGTGGAAGTTGTCTCTCAGGATGTCAGTCAGTGGTGTCCTGCTGTTTGTTGGTGCACAGTTGGCAGCAGGGCCTTGTGCTCCCCACAGCAGTAGCCAGTGTCAGCCATCTTGTGAGTCCTTCTCCACTCCCTGTGATGTGCGCATGGTTCATGGTGGTGTTGATGGGACAGTTGTGGGGGGGGCAATATGTGTGACTGCGACTCCCATGATGCTATTGGCTACACTGACTTGGCCAGCATACACAGAATTCCTTCCTTTGAGTGGTCTTCACTGTGTGTTGGTGTTGTTGTGGTGGCTACATGTGTGGATGTGTGTGTTAGTTCTATTTGTGCCACTGCCTAGCTGTAGTTGTGGTTGTGTTTGTACATGTGTTGGCACAGTTGGATGTGACTTTTTTGATGGCATGTGTTGTGTTTATCTGACTGACATACACATTTTGGGATGATTCTGTTCTAGTTGCTGTGTAATTGCTATGAGTGCATGGTTTGACTCTCCCCTTGACAGTGATGTGTGTGTGTTTTGTGGCAGTATATTGTGTACATTTGTTGTGTACTCACCAGGCTCTGGGATGTCCTCTAGTCCATATATGCTCACTGGCGGTAGGATGGCCCGCACCTTCTCCTCCCAGGGCCTGAGGTATATTGGCTTGGCAGGAGGGCCACTGCCGGTGTGTTGGCTGTTGATGTAATCTTGCTTCAGCAGTTTCCGTACCCTCCTGCGCACGTCATACCACCTGTTCTGGATGTCGCTCTTTGTGCGCCGACATGGTGATTGTGCGTTCACCCTGTTGATGATCCTCTCCCACATCTTGGTTTTCTGCGACATGGGGGTCTGTTGGACCAATGTGCCAAACAGCTGTGGCTCTACCCTGAGGATCTCGTCTACCAGGACTTCCAATTCACAATCTAGGAACTTGTGATTCTTCTTGGGGGGCATGGTGATGGGTGGTGATGGTGGGTGATGTGTGTGTTGGTGTGCAGGTGAGGGTGTGTGGGTGTGTGTTGTGCTGGGTGTATGTGAGGTAGGTATTTGTTGGTGTGCTGCTGGTGTGTGGCTTGTGTGAGGGATGATCTGTGGGTGTGTGGTTGCTTTCTCTTGGGTGCTGGTAGTGGAATGGCATTTGCAAAGGCTCATGGTAGTGATTTGTGTCCTTTATATAGGTGGAGTTGTGGGTGTGTCTTTGTTCTCTGTCCCCACCCCCCCCCAGTATTTATTGGCTTGGTAATTGCTTGTTTGGCCTTTTTTTGGGTGATTTTTCCTTTGTGCTGTTTGTGTATGTTGGAAACGTTCTTGTGACCGAGTCGGACCCTGCATTGGTCTCGTACGGTGTTTTCCGTTTTGTTAACGCTGTGTTTGTGCAGTTTTGTATGCTGCGTACGCGTCGGTCGCGGTGTATTGTGTTGCTTCGGCTCGGTTTTGTATGCGTGTCGGTCGTACGGCTTGTCCTCCGTCCGACTCGGTCGTGTTTTTCGCGCCTTGCATCGTACTTTGCGGGTTGGAGTTGGCGGGTACGATTCGGTCGGATTTGTTCCGGGTGCGTGTCGGTCGGTTGGATTCGCGTGTTTTTCCGGCCGGATTTCTATTTTCCGAGCGGCTCGGTCGGTCGGCTTGGTTTCCTGACGTGTCGGTCGGATTTATCGCGGCTTGCATCGTACTTGGCGTGTCGGGCGCCACTGGTACGTGTCGGTCGGTATTTTTTCCGGATCCGAGTCGGTCGGTGCTTTTTCCGGCCCGAATCGGAATCGACCCCTTAATGTCACATTTTGCCAATTCTGCATTCGAACCCACTTTCCTTACCAGCTCTGCCGCTACATCAATTGATGTGAACTGAACCATGGTATCCTCCTTAGCTATAAAGTCATTAACTGATAAACCTTGTGGCCATGACAGGTGCTGAATCATTCGAAATTCACCTGGTGTTTTCTTTGGCACCACTCCCAGTGGTGATACAATAAGATCTGGTAATGGCCATGTAGAAAATGGACCTGCCATCCTTCCTTCAGCAACTTCTGACAAAAGTTTTTTTTGTTTAACAACCTGTGGGAATTCTTTAGCTGAATTAAGATTTTCAGTAAACCTGTGGCATCGGGGTCCTTGATATCCCAATCTGGAGCCTTCTTTAAACCCCATTCCAATTTGGCTGCCTTATCTCTCAATGGATAATATTTCAACCAGTAAATTAACTTCTGGGTATCAATTGGGGTAAAAGCCCTTGTAATTAGGCTGGAATAAATTGCCCCTTCCTCTGCCTTGCCAAAAATTCCCCCAATTTGCCTGTTCCCCAAAACACTGTAATATTGCATGCTTGCCTCCACATTTTGAACATTCATGTTTATATCTGCAGGGGTTCTTTTAGCAGTACCACCTGTTAAAATTCCAGCATGCTCCCGAATATGCTGATTGTGGTTTGACCCTATTACCCACCCCTCCTGAGGTGGGTCTGCCAAGAAAAGGCCGATGGGAAACAGCAAGACCGCTTGCTGTATGCATAGTAGGAGGAGGCCTCTGGGGATACATCCACTGCACTCATAATTCATTATCGACTTCCCCCCAGGGTTTTTCAGGAATAAGGACCAGCCTAGCTCTAAATTCTTCATCATAATGAAGCCAAGCAAAACCCCCAAATTCCGTGTGAGCCTTTCTAATAGTGTCTAAATATTGAAAAATTGACACCGATCTATCTGGAAACTTCTCGCAGTACACACTTGCGAAAATTAGAAAAGCTGACATCCATGAATCTATAGTTGTGGGTACCCTTGGCCTTTTAGCTAGTTCCCAAGCTTCCTCCCTAGATCCCTCTTTTGATTGAATTTCTCTGTGGAGAAGCTTAAAAACATCGACAAATTCCCCTTTCTAGATTTTCTCTTTTGTGTTTTTACTCAAATGGGATCCCAAAGGCATAGACAAAGCCATATAAGGAAGCCTTTTTAAGCCTTCTGATTTTGATGATCTTCCTTTTCACTTCTGTTTGCATCGTGATTGCATTTAGATTTATTCGAAATTGATAACCCGCCCTTCATTTTGTCTTTCTTGTTTATTACTTCTGTATCAAACAATGCATCAATTTTTTCACAGTTTGAACAGCCATCAGTTCCCACTCCTTTATCTTCAACCAACACATCGCATATCTTCCGTTTTTTAGTACATACTTTTTTATAGCAATCTTAAAATTGCTTCTCACCTGTTCCTAATAACTTGTCCCAATCCGACGTTTTCTTCCTTCTTTCCCCTTCTTGGCTTCTTTTCCGCCCCATAGCATCGAACCAGGAATCCTCAGTATCGATTTCCTGAAAAATATGAGCTTTGGGCAGCGTTTTAGAGACCCCCCCTATATATTTTGATAGTTCCCAGCCAAGTTTCAAAGTCATCCTCATCCCCAATTTCCCCTTCCTCCAACTCAACTGCGTTGTCATTGCTTACCACCCCGTCAACATAAACGCTCCTACCATCCCTACTACTGCTTGGATGTTCGCCATCCCCAACCCCACCATCATAAACCCTCCAATTTACAGCCCTTTTCAGGCGTGAAACACGTTTTTCTTCCACCGGCGTGGGGAAGACCGCATAAAAATCTTCCCTTTCCTCATTGATTGCATCACAGGACGTTTTTGACCTGTCCGTCGGTCTTTCACTGCACTTGTCGTTCTTTTGCAGCGTTATCCCCATGTTGGCCTGCAAGTCGCCATAACTTGCTGACTCTGGAGCACCTTTTTCAGATGACAATGCTAAGATATTTTTATTGTCCTCATCCTGAACCCACACCCATCTCCCAGCTCCCTCAGTAGCCTGACCCTCCTTAGTAGACATAGATTTTTTCTACTAATATCATTCTTCCGTGCCAAAATCTGTTTATCTTGACTGTCCTTGTTAGCCTGAGCCTCCCTATCTGATGTAAGATTTAACAGTTTATTTTTGTTCTGAAAGGATGGTGCACCACTATCTAATTTACTGTGTCTTAATACAACGTCACCATCCTCACTAGAAAGAATAGGGGATAAAGACCTCTCACCTGAAATACCTAGCACACTTTGAGATACCTGTAATTTCCTGCCAAAAATAGGTATTCTTTTCTTTACTTGCCATTCTATTACAGAATCCCCCTGTTCAACATCACACGTTTTTGTCTGGCATGATTCACTAGGAGGCTTTAACATTGGCTTTTTAGTAAAAGGCTCCTCGCCTTTAATAAGACTGGCTCCTTTAAGGGGTTTGCCTCTCCCCATGAGTCTGCGTCTCAAGGCGCGTGTGCGCGATTTGCCCCTCTCTCGCCTCACATCTGAAGAGACGAGCTGATCGATGGAGGTAAGGGGAGCTACTCCGTCAGAAACCTCTTCGTTTTGCACTAAAACGTTTTCCTTTAATTTATTTGCACCAGGCGAGTTATCGATGGATTTAACCCAGATCTCTTGACGGGGGGTGAATGTATCATTTATTCAGTATTCCGTCCATCATTTGTTTGCGTAGCACTTTTCACCCTAAGTGGGATGGGTATGCCCAGACGTGGGTCCCTTGCTCACTGTGCCACTGGATTCAAGCTAGCCTGGCTGATGAAGGGTAATACCCAGAAACCGGTACCAGGATGCTTGTTTTTGGTCCAGGGTGGACCTGGTTTGGCAGTTCGGTCTGGACTGTTCCCATGAGGCACAGGGTCAAGACTGATTTGCATATGGCTGGGTCTAAACTGGGGTGGGATGGTGAGCAAAAGAACAATGGATTTAACCCAGATCTCTTGACTGGGGGTGAATATATGATTTATTAAGCATTTCGTCCATCATTTGTTTGCGTAAGGACTGTACCAAGCATCACGAAGCTGCCCGGGGGTGGACATTCCATGAATGCCACCCCTAGGAGCCCTTAAGGGGGAGTAAGAGGATACGGGAAGGAGCAGGAGAGACACAACGATCGAGGCACGTTGAAAGGACGGGTAACCAGTGAATCATTGCCCGCCATGTTGTTTATTAAATAATTGCCTCATGCACGTTCTGTCCTGCCTGCAGCCCATTAAATAAACAATGATGAGCAAGACGACACAGGATGGTGCAGGAGAGGCATAATGATCAAGGCAAGATGCAACGACGGAAAAAAAAATTGCAAAATACCTTCTCTCCAACTGGCTGTGAGCTCTGTTTCCTATGGCACTGATATGAGGAGAAACTTCCACGTTCACAGTAGAGCGTGCGAGGAACAGGATGCAGCTTGTGGGACTTAGCATGCACGCAGCATGACAACCCGACTGGGACATTATGAATAGCTTTTTAAGGCTAAATAACCAAAAAAGTAGTTCGAAAAACCAACGCTATAAAACTAACTTGAGGAGTAAGACTGTACGTGGCCGGTGCTCTCGGGGAGAAACAACAGTAAAAGAGGCATGAAAAATGCATGCCTTAAACCAATGGAAAGAAAGAATGAACAACTGACAATGCAGGCTTCCAATAGGAAGAAAGGGAGTTGACTTTAAGCCGATAGACTGATTACAGCAGGTCTCGAAAAGTCAGCGCATGCGCTGCCTAGCTCGACCTAAAAAATGAATGTGTTCTTGTGTAACGTAACTGGTGCTCATGTAAAGCGTTCCAAAACCTTCGGGTCGAGTTTGCACTATATAAATCTGCCCAAAAAAATTACAAAAAAATTCTGTACTAGATTAGGCACAAGGGGAAGATGAAAAACCTACAGTACCTTAAGCCGCACCCAGCCCTAGCTGGGCCGCCTCCGCGGATGCTAAAGCCTCCTTCGCACTAATAGCCTAAGGTGCAAATCTCAGTTATGAACTCGGTGCTCGCCGCCACTCAGCAGGTTGTAAAAACAGCTCTCACTTCTGATGACAATAAGGCAGCAAACAGCAGGCAGCACACACAGACTTCATTAAAAATTTCCAATGCAACATAGGGCAGCTTTATAGCGCACAGAGCAGCACAGAAATGGCGGGAGAGGCAAGGGCAGCTAAGGGCCAAGTGCAGTGGCCAAGCATGTGACCACTGCAGCAAGCACGAGCCACACCAGCCTAACACCGGGGACTATGCGCTGCGCCGCAGCCTAGTACTGTTTTTGCTGAGACTGCCTCCCTCCTCTATGCACCTCTATGTACCTCCTGCTCCGTAGGCCTCCGTATGCCTAAAGCACAGAAACACCACACATCCACGCTGCTCAGGCCTGCCTGGGCCGCTATCAAACCACAACCTGATGCCGCCAATTCAATCTCCACTGTCACCACTGCGGCCTTCCTCCTCCCATCCATGAAGTCCAGGAGGGAGCCACGACTACCGTAGACCTTTCTCCTGGAATTAGGGGGAGTAAATGCCCCGGCCGGATTATAAACCGAGAAGGTGGATTACATGCAGGTTACAGGCTCCTTCCCCCTGCTCTCCCGGTACTTGACCCGGCCGCTAGCCACAGAACTGTATGTGGCCTGCAGCGCACAGCTATCAGCTTGCAGCTCGCAACTCTCGGCATCGTCCTCCTTGCCGTCCTCGGCCTGAGGTCCGCTCACGTTCTTAAAAGACAAAAGAACTGATAAAATACTAAAGGAACTGAAAAATAAAACCCTTTAACACGTACAAAACTCTCTTTACTGACAGTACTAAAAGTTTTAAATAATTTTTCCTATTATTGATTGATGTTGATGTTTGCTCATCTTAACTTCTCCTTATCGATGAACAACGATCCATACGACCAGTGGTGGGGGTTATTTAATGACTACACCCAAAGATTAAGGTATAGAAAATCCTGCTCTGTCACCAGCATCCCCTACTAGCTGTCCGCCTAACAAACCATCTCCCGTTGGTAGCTCTTGGCACATCCACAATTAGGACACCATCAGACTGGAGGCAAAGATGTGCAAGCCATAGGCCCTCTCCATCTATGTACACAGGAACTGGCTTAACATCCTTGTATCCATCAGGACCACCCCAATACTAATTCAGTTTAGGAAACAGTTAAAGATAGACTTCTTTAAAAGAAACTACATGATGATACAGTAAGTAAAAATGTAAGTCCGTTTTTATATAGCAGCTACTCACCTTTACGGGTCTCAAGGTGCTGGGGGCCGTAGTGGAAAGTAAGTGAGCTATTGCCCAGAGTCACATGGTGCTGAGCTGAGCTGCCGCAGCCGGGAATCGAACCGTGAACCCTGTGCTCCGAAGTCAGCTGCCCTGCCCGCTGCACCACACCTCTCAACAGTAACAGTACAATTCTCTCCTGTCACTCATTGAATGTATTTTTGCCTTATAAAAATACACAAACATACATACTTGTAAACAAACCACTTCCTGGTGAAAGCCACAAACAAACTGACACACACACCCATCAGTGGCAAAAAAAGAAAGTTTGCCCTTTCAAATGGGGCTGTGTTACTGAGCTCTGTGTGCTCAAAGCAGTGCATGTTTGAGTGATCCCAACCAATGGCTGATCACTTGCCTGAAGTCACTGTTCTTCCGTAGGCTGTGGCACTCAAGGGCTGGGCCCGGCTATGGTTGGTGATAAAGTCTGAGATTTAATGGAATAACCTGTATGATGGTCTCTCGTCGTCAGTATCCCAAAGCATCCGGTCTCTGCTCCTTGTCTGTTTTATATCGCTTCCCCAAGCGTCTAGTCTCTGCTCTTGGTCTTCCCTTCCATGTGCCTCTTTTGCTTCTTGGTCTTCTTTTCATCCTCATTCCTCTACTGTCTACCTCTGTAGCCTCTTCCAGACTTTCCTGCCTTCTCCTCCATTGCTTCTCAATACCCCATCCGGCTTCTTCACTCTCCATGTGTTTACAACTCCTCAAACCTGTGTTTCTGATGGGTGGGGTCTATGAAACCCCGTGCTGTTCAATTTCTGGGTCAGGCACCATCTGCTCCAGTGAGGGACATCCCAGGATTTGGCCTCTATCTGTCGAACATAACTGAAAGGACGAACTAGTTTTTTTCCCCCAAGATCCTGGATCCAATTGCAATAAGCATGGTCTGACTGCTTCCTGAGTGACTTCTTCAAAACTCTTTCAGTTTTATTTCCGAACAAACATTGCAATGCTACAGGAGATATTCCAGGGAGTGGCAATGGCAAGTTATATTGGCAAATGAGGAGTTTACACCAGGACTAGATGCGTTGAGCAGATGGGCTCTTTGCACATGTTGGTTTGCAGTTTTACAGAATTAGCTTTAAAAGGTTGTGTTTTGACAAGCTCACCCCCTGGCCCCTTTCCAGCCATTCAAGAAATCTCAAAGGTCACAGACTGTCACAAGGTTGAGTCCAAAACCTATTCTGTGATGTAGGTGGAAGAGCAAAGGAAATACCTGCATGCTGGCGACATGGCATGTCAGTCAGGAGATGTCTTCTGAGACACAGGCAATCAATTTTCCCTTTACCATTGTGCTACACCTCTGCACGAAAAGGACTTTTCCTATTCCACATCATGTGGGAGATGAGGCTTCAACCGAGCAGACTATATACATTTAGCATAGCGTGGTTCTACAGTAAATTGCTTTTAAAAGGGACTGTGAAAGGCACAGATGAGATGGGTGTGTTCCTTGACACCCTGGTGAAAAGTTTAGATACTTCAATACTACTACACAACAAGTTGCTGAGAAGTGCCACCCGTAAGTAAATCACCCTTACCTGGAAATTGATCAGTCCTCCTAGAGAAGCTGTGGATAGTAGATATTATCAATTAAATTAATTCAGAGGCTGTCTACTATGAATTGTACAAGCCTGAAAGCAGACCAAAGACTATATGGTATAGGTTTTGTATCTATGTAAAAATAATCTGCACTCCAATGCAGGTTGTCTGAGGCCGACGCTCCCGGGGTGACTCAACATTGCACATCTCCCCTGCCACCCTTTTCACAAGCTGTGTGAATCGTTGATTCTAGCTCACACAAAGTCCGTTCACGAGGTATTTACAATTTGTTGAGGAAAATTCGGGCCAGAATTATAATGAAATTACAGCAATTATGAGTTAATCTCAGTTTTATTGGACCGAAATTTCCACACAGAACAATGGGCCCGTTTATGAGTTATTTGGGATTCGTTGAGGAAAATTAGGGCCAGAATTATCAATGCCAGTTGGAATTACCTCATGGAATTACAGCAGTTATGAGTTAATCCCCATCAAAAAGGCAATAACTGTGCATACTCAGTTTTACTGGCCCGAAATTTCTACCCACAAAAATTGAGTCTATTGTTCCTTCATTTGGTAAATTTCAGTATATGAACAGAAATCGATCTAGCTAGAGATTTAGTTGGTTCCATCATGGGGGATGAAGTTTAGGAATAATAGAGCGTTTTTAACATTTGAAGTATCAATACACCGTTAATATGTCCTAGCGGTCATTAGTGGCACATGTAGCCTTGCGCCTGCCAGTGTAAAGGTGACTGGATGAAGATCAACTGCCTAAAGCTGAACATGGCAAGACGGAACTGCTGATTTTTGGTAACAACACCTCACAATGGAACGACACCTGGTGGCCCTCTGAATTCGAAACCACACCCACAATCTCGGCATCATTCTGGACAGAAAACTCACCATGAAACACCAGATCAACATAGTCTCCTCTGCCTGCTCCTCCGCCCTCTGTATGCTCTGAAGGATCTTCAGATGGCTCCCTGTCAACACTAGGAAAGTCGTCACTCAAGCCCTAGTCTCCAGTCACCTGGACTACGGCAAAGCACTCTACGCAGGACTCACCACTCAGCTCCTGCAGAGACTCCAGATGATACAGAACTCAGCCACTAGACTCAACCTCGACCTCCCCAAACGGTCCCACATCACCCCCCGCCTCAGGAACCCTCACTGGCTCAACATCTAGAAAAGATCGCAATTCAAGATGTTGACACACCTACAAGGCCCTCCATGACCAAGGACCAGCATACAACTACCACCTCCTGAAATTCCACCAACCATCCAGACACCTGCGCTCCGGCTGCCTCACTCATACTCCCCACATCTGCCGAAGCAGCAGTGGAGGATTCTTCTTCACCTACCTCACCACCAAGTGCTTGAACGGCCTCCTTTGCACCTCCGAACATCATCCTCTCTCTCTGAATTTAGGAAAGGACTCAAGGCATGGCTCTTTGACTGATCCCAGCAAGAACCCAGCACCTGGATACCCTCACAGGTGATTACTCGTGCTCTACAAATCCGAGTTGATTGATTGATTGATGTTCAAGCAAGAAGGAGTAAACTAGTGAGGGGAATAAGGGAATGTTTTTGTCAGTTTTCCTTTGTTAACGTACACATCTGCAAGGGTGTTACATATTTTGCATGTACTGATAGCACAAGAGATTTACAGAGAATTTGCATTCAGCAAAAGTCTGTCTATTGCTTACCATTGTTTGAGTTTATTCTCACTCTCATTTCCTTGTTTATTATTCAATAACTTTCGCTGTCCATCCTGTGCATGTCCTTCCCCTGGAGCACACTCTGATTACCATTATCTTGATTAGCTAATTTTTCCCTTCCACTGCTCACTTTTAGCGTACGTTTTTCTTTTTTGTCGAGAGTGCATGTGTCTTCCAGCTGTCTCCCTCGTGTGTATATGTCCCCCGTGCACGGGTGCTGTTTCCCTTGCATGCTTCTACCCTTGCACCATGCTTTTCTCTCTCCCTTGCTTTTACTTCCTCCCTCCATCATGCTCCCTTCCACTTGTGCTGTTTTTCCACTCCCCTACTTGCCATTATTTTTACTTTAACCCTCCACTCCCTCCACTCCCTTGATCCTCTTGTCCGTTGCCCATCCCAACCCACGCGGTCCTATTCTTTAATGCTCTTTTGTTTTCATTTTTTTTTTCTATTTTGCCAATCCATTTTGGAATGGTAAATAAAAACAAAATGGGGAACACATCATTTTGTAGATGCACACATGCGTAGTGATGTATGCACATGCTTGCATTATGGCACATGAGCGCGTGAATGATGACAAATGCACACACTGATTGTTACTACACATTTGCACGCCTACAAAAATGAGACAGCCATGGTGGACTCGTCATTGCACTTTTTTCCCTTTTTTTCTCTCTGACCATGCTGCATATCATCAATCAATTAATCAATCAATCAGTCTTGTATAGCGCTACAGGTCACCCTGGGGGTCTCCACGCACTGGGGTTCTGTGAGCCTTGGTCGAACAGCCATGGCTTGAGCTTCTCCCTGAAGTCTTCCAGCAAAGGGTTAGTTCGCAAGTGGAGGGTGGCGAAGTAGCAGAAGGAACGTTCTCCACAGCGGCTTCGACCGATGCAGGGGATGTGTGCCAAGAGAGGTGGAGCAGAGCTCCCTGGTAGGTCAGTGGAGCGTCAGGTCGTGGTTGATGAAGGCGGATCCGGAGATGTGGAGGGCTTTGTAGGCATGTGTCAGGAGTTTGAAGAGGCATCATTTCTGGACAGGGAGCCATTGGATGATAAATTGCCATCATTGATGACATAACTCATGGCATCTCAAATTATATCAGTGATGTCATCAATGATGTAATTTGAGATGTCATGAGTGGTTCACTGACACAACATCGATGTAAAAAATGTTGATGTTAAAAATATTGAGATAAAATATAGACAACAAAAATATCGACTCCTATACTCAAACAGGTAAGTACAAAAATATTAGCTAAAAAATATCGATGTTAAAAATATAGATGTATAAAATATCGACTTTTATATAAATATAAAATAAAATAATATATATTAAATATATTAAATATAATTTTAACAAAATAAAATAAATTTAATATGCATTTTAATAAAATATAACAAATAAACTTAATAAAAAATAAACACACAAAAATTTATACATGGATGTTTACTTTAAAACAATTAATAAACTATTATTTTTGATTTATGTTAAAAGTTTAAAATAATATAAAAACTAACAATATATATTAACGATTTAAAATATAAAAAAACTAAAATCTATAATAAATTAAAACATTAAACTATTAAAAAGTATTTAAACTTACATTTCACAATACAATCAGTGCAACAGTAGGGAAAGTGTTGGAAAGCAAAGGGGTAAAAATAACTATACCCACTCCAGTGAGTGAAAAAGTAGGGTAAGTGTTGGATAGCGGAGGAATTAAATTTACTATTCCAACTCCAGTGAATGCAACAGTAGGGAAAGTATTGGATGGCGGAGGGGTAAAAAATACTATTCCCACTCCAGTGAGAGCAACAGTAGGGAGAGTGTTGGATAGCGGAGGGGGAAAAATTACTTTTCCCACTCCAAAGAGTGCAACAGTAGGGACAGTGTTGGATAGCGGAGGGTTAAATATTACTATTCCCACTCCAAAGAGTGCAACAGTAGGGAAAGTGTTGGATAGCGGAGGTGTGAAAATTACTATACCCACTCCAGCGAGTGCAACAGTAGGATTAGTGTTGGATAGCGGAGGGGTAAAAATTACTATTTCCACTCCAGTGAGTGCAACAGTAGGGAAAGTGCTGGATAGCGGAGGGGTAAAAATTACTATTCCCAGTCAGGGAGTGCAACAGTAGGGAAAGTGTTGGATAGCGGAGGGGTAAAAATTACTATTCATACTCCAGTGAGTGCAACAATAGGGAAAGTATTGGATAGGAAAGGGGTAAAATTTACTATTCCCACTCCAGTGGCAACAGTAGAGCGGGTGTTGGATAGCGGAGGGGCAAAAGTTACTATTCCCACTCAACTGAATGCAACAGTAGGATAAGTGTTGGATAGCGGAGGAGTAAAACATTTTATTCCCACTCCGGTGAGTGCAACAGTAGGGAAAGTGTTGGATAGCGGAGAGGTAAAAATTATTATCCCAACTCCAGTGAGTGCAACATTAGAGAAAGTGTTGGATAATGGCAGAGTAAAAAATGTTATTCCCACTCCAGTGAGTGTAACAGTAGGGAAAGTGTTTGATAGCGGAGGGGTAAAAATTACTATTCCAACTCCAGCAAGTGCAACAGTAGGGAAAGTGTTGGATAGCGGAGGGGTAAAAATTACTATTCCCACTCCAGTGAGTGCAACAGTAGGGAGAATGTTGGATAGCGGAGAGACACAAATTACTATTCACACTCAAACAGTTAAAACAAAAATAAAAAATATTAAAAATTTACAAAATTCATAGAAATAAATAAACAATATTTAAAAAATTAAAAATCAAATATATTAAATATATAGAAAGAAAACATATTATAATATTAATTACATATAACAAAAACCTACAAATAATATATAAAATAAAATAATAAATACATTTATAAAAAACAATTCTTTAAAACTAGAAAATATTTACAAAAAATGAATTAATACATAAATGCATTTATTTTATTTCCTACCCTATAACACCACACCAATAGCAAAACACTTCAACATTTTTAATTAAATTTACTTCTATAATTTACATAATTAATAATCAATTCAAAAAATATTATTAATAAAGAAACTAATAAACATTAATTGACTACACACACTTTAACACTATAATATCCACAACATACACCCAAATTGAACTATAAATTAATAAAACACAATCAATACTTATTTTTAAATTAAAAACTATTACTATTAACAACTAATAATAAAGTAATTAAAATGTATTTAATACCCATCCTTTACCCCTTTAAAAGTAAAAACAACATACAAAAAATAAACAATTACCTAAAATAATTATCAAATAATTAAGATTAACAACTATATATTAATTAATTAACTTCAAATTATGTCCCACCCTTTACTCCTATAAACATCACAACACACACCTAAAATTAATTACACAATTACCATAATTAATTACCAATTAATTAATTAAAATTAATTAACATCCAATTATTAATTCATCAATTAAAAAAATTACTTCCCACACTTTACACCTATAAACACCACAACACACACCTAAATCTAAATACACAATTACCACAATTGATTACCAATTAATTAATTAAAATTAATTAACAACCAATTATTAATTAATTAATAATAAATTACTTTACACATTTAACATTATATTATCTCAATTAAACAATTATTAATAAATAAAAATTATTAATAAATGTAATATAAATACATTATTTCCCACCCTATTCCCCTATAAACCCACAACCCGTTATGGAACTAAAAACGCAAAATTCTAATTAAAAAAAAATTAATAACTACTAAAAATGTAACACATATATTAAAAATACAAACAATTCTTATACAAAAAAAATACAACACATACATATAAAATATATACTAAAATACATAACATTAATAAAAAAACGATATTTTTAACAACTATATTTTTGCAAACGATATTAAACACTTTGATATTTTTAAAATCGATATTACTTACCTTAAGTCGATATTCTTGACCATGATATTCTTGTTGTCTATGTTTCTGAACCACGATATTAATGACTTGAGATTTGTGCAACTCAATATTTTTTACTCGATATTCTGTCTCTGCACCGTCATGAGTGATGTCATTAATCATGTCATTGAAAATGCCATGAGTGATGTAATATGTGAGGTCAGAAGCAGTGCATGGCAGCGTCACAAGTCATAGTTAGCTCAGTAAACTATAGCAGGTGAATTTCAGTAGATTTTCTGGTTGAAAACTTTATGTTGTTTTTCACTTAACTGCAATGTCACTTTAAAGTTGGTTTTTTTTCAGTGACTATATATATTGTGTTGTTACAGACAAGTTCACAGTTGACATAGGAGGAGTGTTTTTTGTTATGCCAATACCTTTGGTGCCATTTGACGAATCTTCACGAAACTTGGCAAAACAAAAATTCCTTAACTCCTTTTTGGAAAGTTTCAGGGTGATCCGTCAAGTGGCGGCAAAAAAGAGGGATCTCAGGGGTTTTATAGTAAATTTTGTGAAGAGATACAGAAAAAAATCGCTAAATGGGATAACACCTAATTCAGTAGAAATTTACTTAGAAAACATGCTTTTTGTTATTTGGTGTAAATCCGTTCAGTTGTTTTTGAGAAATTAGAATTTAAATTATAGCGAAATCTGGATGATTGGTCTTACAAGACTCCAGAAGGAGTGCAACAGTACCACATAAAAAAACAGAGCAATCTGACTGGCCAAGACAGCTTTTTTTCCAGCTGCAATTTCAATCCTACAGGACTAGTACCGTCCTGCAGAACCAAGTTATCTGACTGGCTTGCTGCAATATAAGGGAAATTGTTGCAGCCGCCATCACAGAACCATTTTAGCAAGGCTTGCAGTCATATTGTGACTTGAACTATCTGTGAGTCACCCATAGATTATACATTCTACAACAATGTATAATGTCTCAGAATCTTCACTGATTTTTGGGAAATAAATGTCTGCATTTTATAAATTTCCAGTTCGTATACACATTAGAGTATAGCACTACATGAAAACTATTTAGGGGCCGATTCCGATTCAGGCCGGAAATCTCTCCGACCGAGCCGGATCCGGTGAGATTTCCGACCGAATTGGACTCTGGCAGTCCGACCGAACGAGTACGATGCGCACGCATGCAATCGCACTCGAGTCGGTCGGGCTCCCATTGAGTCAATGGGAGCCGCACGTACAACGCGTACGCGGGCTCCCATTGACCCAATGGGTGCGAGGCGAACAAGGGTACCCCCTACAGCAGGTACGCCTCGAAGCGACTCGCGGCGTACATGCACAGGTAGGGGGGACCCATGGGTCCCCCCTGTGTGCGACTCGCGCGGCTAGGCGTACAGGGGGGTCCGACACGGACCCCCGAAGTGCGGCTCCGACTGCTCTTTCGAGCCGGACGGCGCGAGTCGGTCGGACTGCTCGCGGCACGCATCGTACTTGCCCGGCCGGGGAACGTCTCCATCGCGCGGTGCAAGTCGTGTCCGTGCGAGTCGGTCGGACCCGCGAACAAGTCGGTCGGCGATTTCGCGTGCGCTCGCATCGTACTCACTCGGCCGGATGCACGTACGAATCGGTCGGGAATGAGGGCTCCGAATCGGATCCGGTTGAGCCGAATCCGATTCGGTGCCCTACCGGCCGAGATCGGAATCGGCCCCTTAATGTCAGCATGTACACAGAAATCCACGTTCAGTACTGCGGGGCTAGTACCCTCCTGCAGAACAGAGTGATCTGACTGGCTGGACACAATGTGAGGGAAAATGTTGCAGCCACCATCACAGGACCATTTCAGCAAGGTTTGCAATCACACTGTGACTTGAACCATTTGTAGTGATTCACCCATAGATTATATATTCTACAACAATTTATAATGTCTCAGAATTTTCAAGGAACTTTTGGAAATAAATGTCTGCATTTTATAAATCTCTAGTTCGTATATACTTTAGAGTATAGCACTACATGATAGCTCTTTAATGTCAGAATGTACACAGAAATCTACAGGTGAATAATGTGCTGTAAAGAGAAGTTTTAGTTTTTTCTAACATATTTTTGGCAACAGGCTGTTGAATTAAGGCACACCCTATCTAAAAGGTACGCCTGTATCCAGTGGCGGCCAGTGGCACATAAAACAGGTAGGGCAATGGGTGAATGTTTAACCCACTGACAGGCACTAATAAAAACCAGCAGTGCCCTTAGGCTCAAAGCCAAACCTCTCAATCGTTGTCTGTTTTAGACAGTGTTTATAATGGGCCACGATTGAGAGGTCTGGATTTGAGGCTGAAGGCACTGCGAGTTTCTCACAGTGCCTGTCAGTGAGTTAAACCAATACGCTGTATCATATATACGTTGAACAGTGTGGGGCTGAGGGACAATCCCTGGGAGACTCAGCAAATCAGGTTCTTGGTCTCCGATGTGAACGGTAGCAGTCTGACTCTTTGAGTTCTTCCCATGAGGAAGGAACAGATACTTTAAGTGCGGGTCTTTGGATGCTGATTTCGTAGATGAGTGTTTTGTGGGATACTGTGTCAAATTCAGCAGATATGTACAATGAGGGCCGCTGTTTCTCCTCAGTCCAGGATGGTCCGGATGTCATAGGTGGCTCCAATGAGTGCTGTTTTGGTGCTGTAGTTCTTTCTGAATTCAGTGTTGTCCAGTTGGTGGTGTAGTTTGAGTCAAGTTGTGAGTTGCTTGTTGATGGCGTTTTCTATCACTTTAGCTGAGGAGATAGGTTGGAAGTTGCTCAGTTGGTGCGGTTCGGCCGACATTGACCGATGTATGCTTCCAGTCATCCGTGAATGCAGCGGATATGACTGAAGTGTTGATGATATGAGTGAAGGCAGTGCTGATTGGTGATTCTCCTAGGTTGTAGACGTGATGGGGGCTTGAATCTGATGGGGCCCCTGAGTGAATGGTCCGCATAATCGTTCCTGTGTTGTCTCTGGAGAGGTTGGTCCATTTGGTCAGGTGGCCGTCTTAGCTTGTAATGGGTAGGTAGGCGATGAGATCGCTGAGGTCAGGTTGGTGTGTGAAGTTGCTGCAAATGTTTGACCATTTTGTATGGAAGAAGTTTGACAGGTTATGACAAAGTTCTTGGGAGGGGATGCTGTTGTTGACAGAGGCGAAGGGTGTGGTGAAGTCTTTGATGGTTGAGAAGATCTCCTTGCAGCTGTTGAAGCGCCCTTCAATGCGTTCAGCTAGTGCTCTTTTCTTGGTGTCTTTAAGTTGCTCGTGGTAGCGTCTGAGTGCAGCCTTGTAGGTAGTCCTATCAGTGGTTCTGTAGCTGGCTGAGGGTGATAAACATGTCTCCTTCTGAGATTTTACCCTAGCTGCGGCGTGGCAGGCTGATGCTGGCAGTTGCATTGACTTGCGGTGTGTTAATTTGAAAGTGGATGATGGCGTGGTCTATCCATGTGAGCGGCAAAGTAGCTTTGTGTTTGATATTGTTGCTGGTGGTGAAGATGGGGTCCGCTGTGTGTCCTACGATGTGTGTTGGTCCTGTGACGAGCTGGGTTAGTCCAATGTTGTTCAGTCTTTCAAGGAGTGCTGTGGAGCAGGGGTCTGTTCTGTCTTGCAGGTGGAAGTTGAGGTCACCGATGAGTATATAGGCTGTGGAGTCAATGCTGAGGAAGCCAATGAAGTCAGTGATGGGACTGGTGAAGGTGGCTCGCAGTCCGGGTGGTTAGTAGGCAAGAGATTTATACTAAAACATCACTGGTAGCTGAAGTCATATCATACTGAATTATACTTGTCTCCAGTGCTACATTGTTTCTATTTGAGGAGCAGTAGCTTTGATGATGTCATCAGTGATGTGATCAGTGATTTTATCAATGATGTCATTTGAGATGCAATCAGTGATGTCATCAATGATGTCATTTAACATGTGACGTAATATGTGAGGTCATATGCAGTGCTTGGGGCACAAGTTATAGTTACATGAGTAAACTATAACTGGTGAATTGGAGTGTTTCCTTGGATTTTAAATGTTAGTTTTTAAATTATTACAATGCCTTACTATAACGTCATTTTAACCATATTGTTTTCTGTGAATTTATATAAGTATAAATATGAATGAACTTTTTATCATATATCTTTAATACTTTGCTTAACTGATAGTTTTTGCTTCTTCCTACCACTGCCTACAGACATAGGCTTTATTAAGAAAAGTTTCTAAGCTGCTATAAATAAAATAAATAATAAATAAAATGACATCAAAACAAGTTAAATACAATCAGTAGAAGTAGAGTGTGTGATTTTTTTTATTTTATAGTGAAATTTAGTACCTAAAAGATAAAAGTGCCAAACGTAGGCATCTGGTTGCGCAAGACCAGGGCAAAGTCAAAAGTTTGGGCCAACCTCCATGGAGAACAAGTAGGATATACTAGGTGGCTTGGGCCCAGTCTCAGCTTACAGTTGGACTTAGAAGAAATTTTAAAGAAAAGTTGAGGAGAAGGTAGAATTCAGCAGGGCAAGGCAGCAGTCTGTGTCTGAGGAGGAGTAATCGTCGCCAGTGAATCCTGGCCGAAGTCTTGGTGAAGACGTTGACGATGCCTTGGGACTTAAACACCATTTTGGAAGTCAAAAACTTCCAGTGGGACGAAGCTACAAGCTGTAGCTAAAGAGGGCTCCAAGAGGCCGGCTACTGTCACAGAGAGGTCCCATTGAACACGATTTGCTGCTGCGGAGAAGAAGTAGCGGGAGCTACTAAAGTCAGGATGAGCAGCAATGAAATCTTGGTCAAAATGGCTGGCAGGTAGGTACTGGTCTTAAGTTGGTTCTTCTGGCACTTTTTGGTGAAAATGATTCTAAAGTCCCAGGTTTTAGGGTTAGGCAGGAACAGCACCTTTAACACCACTTGCAAGGGTCCACTACTTGGGGGAGGGGGCACCACTTGGGGGGATAGGACTAACTCCAGCAGAGGCCAGGTGCAAGAGTCAAGGTCTCTGGAGCTTGTTCTGTCCCTGAAGCTCACACAAGAGGCCAGCAAACTGGCCCTTGGATCACTTCTGGTGGTCCTAGGTTCAACTAGCAGTGCAGGCCTCAACCAGCAGGACAGTCTTCTGGGGAGCAAGGCAGGCCTCAAGAGGCTGGGCAGTCTTCTGGTAACAGCAGGGCAGTCCTCAGGGGAGTAAGGCAGGCCTCAAGCAGCAGGGTATTCCTCTGAGGGTCCATGTCAGAGGCCTGCTCCCATCACCCCAACACACTCAGTACATAAAACACACGGGCATATAAAAAAAAACACACAATCATTGCACAACCCTGTTCTCTTGTGCGCTTGTGTGTAAGTATGGTAATGCGTCCTATGTGTTTTGTGTTCTCACATTCTGTACCATTGCTTAGGCATAGGAATTGGTTTAGCATATGCTTGTTACCCTGTAGTTTTGTTTTGCATGTTGTGCACATGTCATGGCTCAAGAAAACTGGCTACTAAGATAATGTGCCAACCATCAACTTGATTATGGGAGAGCCGTGTGCTACATACCCGTGGAGATCTCCCGCTGACAGTCAGTCGCATGTGAAACACATGCAGAGATCTTCAACAAGGAGTCGGGGTGCGGCAAGCGGTTTCCTACCGCCCCCGACTCACGAACACTGCTTTGCCTTGAGGATTTCTCTGCCAGCAGCTACGTTTCTGGCATTGCAGAACATCGCGCTTTCAGAAAGAGACTTAACTGTTTAGTGCTGCTTCAATTTGCAGAGTTTTAAGTTCATTTTATTGGGTTTTAAAAAATAGAACTTTGAAAGACCAAAGGCATTCTACAAAGAGCAGAAAGTCAAGTTCAAGAAAAACTTCATAATGCATCAAGTGTAATGTGAAGGAACATTAACTATTGGTGTGCTACAAATTAAAAGACTCTTATCAGGTATCCAAAAGGACAACAAACTGCACAGTATTGCCTGTATGCTATATTTGATACCAAGTACTGCATAGTGTTCTGTTTTGTTTTGTTTACGCTAGATCTAAAGCTCCAGATCCAGACGTCGTCCACTCATCTCCCAGATAAACCTTGCTAACTTCCACATTCAGGATACCGTGACTTCTCCTCCTGGTGCACGCCTTCCAGTTGCCTCGCAGGTATTCAGGATATAGAAAACTGGGTTGATCAAGGTAGGGAATGGGATAAAACATTAAGGAGAAATAAAACTCAAAACTATTTTCATATTTTTATGATGTCTTAGGTCAACAGCTTGGCTGTGGACAAGAGCAACAAACCACAAGGGTCCATCTCCCCTTTTTGGAGCAGGCCTCTAGTTGCGTATTAATAAAACAAAACTAATAGGTAAGATCAGAAGACGGGATTTATTTCCATATCGTCTCTGCAGGGCAGTAGCATTCCTTAAATGTAAAAGATTACGACAAACACTATTGTCAGTCCAGATATCCCTTCTGAAGTATTCCACAGGTCCAGGAGTGTACAGATGTGAGGCTTTGGAAGTCTAATATTTTTACCTGGTGACAGGCTTTGAAGTAGGGGAATTCCCTGCACTATCTCCACATCTCGTTCAAAAAGATTTTCCTTTCCCTAACCAAGGCTTAAAGAATTCTGGGGTGACAAACGACTAGTGTCAGGTTCCTTTGTGTGTGCAGAAGGCATGTCCTGTGAAGTGGAAGTGGGGCAGGGAACAGCTACATGTCTACATCCAGTCCCCTTTATCTCACTGTCATTCAGGAATACACAACCTCCAACAGCAGAGTCATATGACCCAGGATACTGGCAGAAGGCATGTATGGTTGAGACAAGAAAATATCAACGTTGTAAAACTGGAATTTTCAGAATTTTGACTAAAAACCTGACTTTACCATTAAAGAGGATTTAAAATTACAATTTATTTGAGCGTACACATGACATCTCCATCTGCTCCCATTCCAAAGGAATCACTTATTAAATGTTATAAGGTAATCCAATGTTATCCAATGGCAGAGATATGCCTTGAAGTAGTGCAAACCCTATTCAGGTGTTTTTCACTACCAGGATATGTATAACTTAAAACCACATGGCCTACTTTTTAAATACAATGCAGCCTGCCTATGAGCTTTGAGGAACTACTTTAGGGGTAACTTACTTGTATTACAAATTAGGCCTGGCAGGAGGTTTATTTTGTAGGTTGAATTGAAATGGCAGCTTTAAGACAACACTGTAGGCTGCCATTGCAGCTGTAAGACATGTTTTACTTGAATGAGTGGCACAAGGAGTGATGTAGGCCCACTAATAGCACTTAATGTACAGGCCCTGGGTATATGCAGTACCATATACTAGGAACTTATAACAAGTAAACTAAGGTGTCCATTACGATACCGGGCGGTATTAAATCCGCCATCCACCATAGCGGTAAAAAACCGCCCGCCAACACCGTCTGAATACCGACCGAGCAATCACGATGTCGCGAAGCGAACACCGCCCGCGGCGGAAAAAACACACAAAATACCGCCCGTCTATGTCCGAGTCGAAGTCCATCCGTCCGCCACGGACGCAAACCCGCACGACAACCCAAAACCGCCCGCCCTAACTACCGAGACACCGGCCGTGAAATTAGGATCTTCCCGACATGAGCGCGGCAAATCCACAAATACACCGCCCGCCATCGTAAACAACAGTGATGAAAATGGACATGGCGGAAGCCCTGGCGGCCACGTCCCTGCACAGAAACCATCCGCGGACCAAAGAAACACACACAACATGGCCAACAAGTCCACACAGCAAGCCACGCCCAAATACCCAAACACAGTACACATCCCGAAAACACATCCCCCCTGGACAAACAAATAAACTACTAATCCCAGAACACCAGCCACAACACACCTGAAAACAACAGCACATCATGACACACCCACATAGGTAAGTACAAAAGCAGCCCCTTCACAGACCACAATACCTTGCAACACTACAAACTGAGGACGAGAGCACAGAACACAGCGAGAGAGAAAGGACAGCAGCACACCACAGACACGCACCCATCACCACCACCACCACCACCACCAAACACCGGCCCCACAAACCCCCTGCACATCACACACCACACACACACACCGCACCAGCACCACAAACACCAAACCACACACCAGGGCAGCACAGAGAATGCCCAAGTTCACTTCCACTGAGCTGACGGTCATGGTCGACGAGATCATCAAGGTGCACCCACAAATCTATGGGAACCAGGTCCAACAGACACCACTAGCCACCAGAAACCGGTTGTGGAGCAGGATCGTAGACCAGGTCAATGCAGTCGGGAACGTGCCACGCAACAGAGCCGAAATCACCAAGAGGTGGCACGACATGAAAAGAGTGGTCAAAAAGAAGGAGGCCAAGAATCGGCAGCTGGCTGACAGGACTGGCGGAGGAAATCCCGCGCTATTTAAGACCTTCAAGCCGTGGGAGGAGAAGGTGCGAGGCATCCTACATCCGGAGAGTCTCACCGGAATACCAGGCGGAGTGGAGGCTGGTAAGTACAAACAAATGTATACCAGCACACCGCTATGTACTCACATGCACTACCACTATGCCATAGCTCCGAGGGACAAACACCCCCATGTCCAGTACACAATACACAAGACATCACTCACACATGCAACAGACACTACCACACACTCAGCCCAAACCTACCAACTAACAAAACCATGGAGGCATGTGTACAGTCAGCCAGCACCGCAACTCCCACCAGGTCCCCTTGTACTCCAGAAGTGCCAGAAGGAGCACTCCCCACACCCACACCCATGTGTCAGCCATAGCTGCACTAACCGACAAGTAACAGGTAAGTAGCCGGAACACAAAGTCAGTGGGTCGGAGGGGGGACAGCTGAAGTACAACACCCACCAGGCCCCTAGTCCTACAGCGCAGCAAGGTGGAGCACACCCCACACCCATGTGTCAGCCACTGCAGTGCACACCTTCAGCCGACAGGTAGAAATCACACCCTACATGCAGAGGTGTCTGTGGGTGGTAAGTCATCACCACAACACACAACACCGCCCCCACTCCCACAGACCAGCAACATGGAGCACCCCTCCCTCCCATAACCATGTGGCATCCATTGCATTGCGCCCTCCAAACCAACCAGTAGGTACACAACTGTACAGGCCGGGGTGTCTGTAGGCATGAGGACTGTATTACGACTAACACATGGGACATGTCACGTAGCAGAGGAACACGCAGCACTGCTCCCTGTCATAATCATGTGACCAATGTGCACACGGACATGAATTACAGAGTCATAGCCCACATGAGCCATCACAAATACAGCAACACCCATGGAGCCATGTCTGCATGCACAAGTCCCACTGGAGTACTAACCCACACGCGGGTACTGTGCCACTCATCACACACATCAGCAACACCATCGAAGTCTTGTCCATGTAGTCGTTACTGCCTGTTCCCCTCACAACGTACAACATCGCCCATGTAAGTCTAACCTGTCTAGAACTAACAGTGTGGAACCCTAGTAATGCATATAAACACCACTGGACCCATGAAACACACAGCCACACAATGCACATCCAACATATCATCCATCTCATCTGTCAGCCCCAGTGTCATGAAAGGTATGTCATCGGAACAGCTGGCCCTCATACAGTAGTTCTGCAAAGATACCTGCCCATGACAAATAATGTGTCTGCAGTGACTGAAGCGCACATCACACTGATTTACAACATACATAATATAGTCAACACCCCAAGAGCACTGCATTGCTGCACATGGCCGAGGGTAGCACGCACACCAAGGAATTGGCCCATCTGCAATACGTCGTGTGGCACACAACCATCACTCACTCACTACAATGCTTGCAGTGTAATGTCCATAAATGATAACAGTGAGCAGATATGCTGGGGATGTCAGACATACACACACCTTTGTCTCTGCACTGTCATGTTGCCAAAACACATGTCCCGTTCTGCACCCATATGTCACAGTATGTACCCCAAAACCATATTTCACCTCAAAAGCGTTGAGGGGGGTGTACCCCTTTTGCCATCTGCGTTTCCAAGCGTTTCATTTGAACCCCAAAACCATATTTCACCTCAAAAGCGTTGAGGGGGCTGTACCCCTTTTGCCATCTGCGTTTCCAAGCATTTCATTTGAACCCCAAAACCATATTTCACCTCAAAAGGGTTGAGGGGGCTGTACCCCTTTGCCATCTGCGTTTCCAAGCGTTTCATTTGAACCCCAAAACCATATTTCACCTCAAAAGCGTTGAGGGGCTGTACCCCTTTGCCATCTGCGTTTCCAAGCGTTTCATTTGAACCCCAAAACCATATTTCACCTCAAAAGCATTGAGGGGCTGTACCCCTTTGCCATCTGCGTTTCCAAGCGTTTCATTTGAACCCCAAAACCATATTTCACCTCAAAAGCGTTGAGGGGGCAGTACCCCTTTTGCCATCTGCGTTTCCAAGCGTTTCATTTGAACCCCAAAACCATATTTCACCTCAAAAGCATTGAGGGGGCTGTACCCCTTTTGCCATCTGCGTTTCCAAGCGTTTCATTTGAACCCCAAAACCATATTTCACCTCAAAAGCGTTGAGGGGGCTGTACCCCCTTTTGCCATCAGCGTATCTAAGCGTTCCATTTGAACCCCAAAACCATATTACATCTCAAAAGCGTCGATGGCTCTGGAGCCCGCATACACCCAAGCCACAAAATGTAGGAGTACAGCAACACACACTGATTGTCATTGCTAATCCGTCCCATGCCACATGAACACAACACACAGTTCCATTGCCTTGCCCACGCATACACACATCGTATATCCACACACACGCCACTGGGAAACCTGTGCACGACAGTGCACGAACTGTGAATGTCAGACAACCAATACAAACTTTGCAAGGTGCAACACAATAACCTATCTCATTCTCCCCACAGGTGCCGAACAGCTGGATGCTGGAGAGGGAGACAGCAGCCAGCACAGCCAGTCCGCAAGCCCCCGACCCGGACTCACGGATGTAGAAGACCTGGACACCTCTTCGGACGAGGACCACCGAGCAGGCCCATCTGGAGTGGCAGGGCCCAACCGCTCCCCAAGGCCCCTCCTACCCACCAACACATCACCCAGGGCTGCTGACCAGTCACAGACCCCTGCTGCCACGGTCGTTGCGGCCACCACCACCGCCGCAACAACCACCACCACCACCACCACGCCATCCCTGGCCACAGCACCTGCGCAAGGGGTGGCACGCCCGTCGGGCTCGACCCTGGGAGCCAGACAGAGGACCGTGGTGACCAATGTGGTGAGTCGGCAGGTCGGTGGCAGCAGTACTGGTGGGAGGAGCAGGGTCAGGCCAACGCCATCTGAGCCTGGGAGCCAAGCCCTGCCGCAAATCTCCAGAGTCCTTGGGGCCTATGAAGAGGCCCAAGGACAATGGGCCAGGTCGGCTGCCGACACGCGGGAGGTCCTTGGGGTGTTGAGGTCCATGGATGCCCATATGGGCCAATTCGTGACCCGTATGGACCAACTTGTGGACCTCATGTGCCAGCTGGTGGTGGTGGTGAGGGCACAAGCAAGGCCAGCCACACCACCGCCGCCACCACGTGCTGTGGCGCAGGGTCATGCAACATCTAGTTCCCCTGCGTCCACAGCGAGTGAGCAGTCCTCAGCCACCACCAGCAGCCCACCAACACAACCCCCCCTTCCAAACGTGGAAGGGGCCGTCCGAAGAGGAAACAGGTGTCCAGAGAGGACTTCGCACGCTCCAAACGCCAGTGAGTCAGCCAGCCACCCTGACCACCTACTGCATTGACTTGGACTACGATCCTACCCCACACTGCCATGTGAATGGCATGTGTCTGTTGGACTGTGGACATGGAACTTCATGGGTACACCTTGACCATCACGCAGCCATGACCGTCAACTCATTGTCACAGCATGCACCACTTCTGTCATCACCTTGCACACAATCACATGTCACCGCTGTAAATAAATACACCTTGATCACAATCTGCTTTATGTGCCCTGGGTTTATTCAACGATGTGCAACCGCCACCATGAGCAGAAATGCCTCTGCTGTGTGGCATGTAGATAGGCCAGGAGATGTTGTAGGGACCTAGGGGTGAAAACCAGAACAAGAGTCCATTCAATTAGTGTGTCACACACCCATCACGCAGTACTTGTCACCAACTACAAGCAATGTACACACATCTCACAGAGCAACGGGGCACAATGCCACAGCCACTGTCAGTGGCATACTACCCTGGACATGGACCATTGCCACACAGCACTCAGTGAACAAAAGGCCTCCGTCACAATGCACACATACACCTGCACAACTACAGCTACATCAGCCGTCGTACATGGTCACTCACCGTCAAGTGAAGTAGCGGGCGATGAGCTGCTGACGCACATTCACAGCTTCCTCCTCTCCACTGTCCTCGTCACTGGACCCGTCCTGGTCTGCAGGCGGGGGCCCTGGCTGATCACCGTCATCCACTATCAGGGGGATCTGCTTGCGAATAGCCAGATTGTGCAGCATGCAGCATGCCACAACTATCTGGCACACCTTCTGTGGGGAGTACGCCAGTGCACCCCCGGTGCGGTCCAGGCATCTGAATCTGGACTTCAGGAGGCCAAAAGTCCGCTCCACCACACGTCTGGCCCTGCCATGTGCCTCATTGTAGCGGACATCAGCTGGTGTCCGAGGATGACGTAATGGGCTGAGCAGCCAAGGCCCATTCGGATAAGCAGAGTCACCTGGGTGTGAGGAATACCGAGATTCGTTGCAATTCCAACTGTACACAAGACAGCATCGCACACCAGGCACGCTACACGAGTACACATACTCACCAACAATCCAATCACGTTCCGGTTGCAGATTGGTCATCAGACGTGGTAGGATGCTGTTGCGCATGATGTGCGAGTCATGGGCCGATCCTCGAAACTTCGCACACACGTGTGTAATGACCATGTCCGCAAGGCACACCACTTGCACATTCAGGGAGTGGAAGTGCTTCCGATTCCTATATATGTGCTCCATGGCCTGTGGTGCTACAAGGCCAACATGGGTGCAATCAATTGCACCAACAACGTGGGGGATCCGTCCAAGGGCATAGAAAGCACCCTTCACTGCCGCCAAATCACGAGCCCTGGGGAATCGGATGTACCGGTTCCTGTACAGCATCATAGCTGACAGTACATCCCGTAGCACCATGCTGAACATGGGCTGGGACATCCCACCTCCACTGCCCACTGTGTGTTGGAATGACCCAGTGGCGAAGAAATGCAGTGCAGCCATCACCTTAGCCGTGGGGGTAAATGCAGTTGGATACACCCTGCGAGGACGGAGGTGGGGTTCCAACAAGGCACATAGGCGATGCAGGGTGGGTCGGTCCAGACGGAATTTCCGGATTACCTCCACATCCTCCATGTCTGCCAGCAATTGGTAGGGGCGATGTATGTTTGGTCTCCTCCTAGGAAAGATGGAAGTGGACACATGTCAAAGCAACACGCCACATGGCATTTTCACATACACAAAACAAAAATGACTGACCAAGCAATTGAATCACAGAACAGCTGACAAGTAGGGACAGCACAGCCACAATACACTTACACAGGTCCCCTTACCAATAGCAATGAGCAGTGACACAAACCATTGCTATGAGCATGCACATGGGGATTGAGGCCTTAAAAACTTGTAAGGCATGACGATGATATCAGACTGCATATTTGGGAAGCGGCAACACCACGGCAATATAACTAGCTGCTGTGCCTGACACAGCTTCCGAGGCTGGGTGAGTATGGCACACACCAACAACGCTATGGACACAGGCTGAGCGGCAAAAACAAGTGGGTCCTGTTGCACGAGGGGATATGAGACAGTCATTGATGTCCCTACTTCACCCTATGTACAGCACTGTACGGATCACACCTCCAAAACACATTGACAGGTGTACACATTGACAGCTCCATGACAACACAGCTGTGTGATTGCAAATACACATCACAAGTGACACGTAACGTTGCACGTGCCAAGTGGGAGATGTACATAGTGAAAGATGGCATGTGTGTGCATATGCATGTCCCATGCTCCCATGCCAATGTGTACATGATGATGCGCCAACAGACATGTGGAGGCTGAGCACTGGCCGTCCCTGCCCATGCGCACAGCATGTTGTGGCCCTGTCCAGTGTGGACCTGCTCCCACACACAAGTCATGGCCACACCTGCAGATGCATTGCGCACATCATACTGTGTAGTGCACATGGCATCAGCGGACTGTACCCGCCATGGGCCAGGCCCTTACGGCCAACTCCAATGGCCCTCGCGGTTGCACCCTGCGTGTTCCACTATGGAGGTAAGCGTCCCGGGCCAGCTGGGAGCAGGCCATCGTCTGCAATTTAAGCAGGCAGACACGGTACACCAATTGCAGCGGCTTGGACCCACTGAAACTGCCCCAGGGGGCTATATGACTGTGGGAGTGAGACTGGCATTACCACAGCTACCAGGGACTGCAGCCTGGCATCCCTCAACAACACCTGCTGCTGCCACCTGTCCACCTTAACGTCGATGACGCTGAAGATATGTCCAGGTCCACTCACCAGCGAGGAGCTGGAGATCCTGGATTCCGAGCTCCACGCACACTGCACATGGCTATCCCTTGCAAAAGTTGTGTGTGTGAGACAACCACAGTGTGTGTGGGAGTGCATGTGGGGGACACACATGTCGTTGATCCGCAGCACCATGAGTCAGAGCCTGTGGGGTTCCAACATGCACTGCTCACCATGCTTACTGCAGGTGGCAGGGGTATGTGAGCTCTCGGGCGCTTTGCCATGTCTGTCCCTCCCGAGTGGTGGTACATGGCAACTTCATGTCAGACATCCAGTGACACAGCCAATTGGCAATGCAGGTCTCAGAGCACTTGTTGCTCGTGAGAATGGCAGGCTGGGGCCATGCTGCCCTTCTCAGTCCCAGCAGGCCTGGGCTGCACATTGACTGCACAATGCCAGTAGGTGACAACACAGACTGCACAGTGGGTTACATGTGTCTTCTGTTCAGGACCCTCTGGAAAAGCGCTAACTCAGCACTGTCGATTGGACATACCATGCCTCGTGATAGGGATGTGTGTGAGAGATAGTGGCACAGAATGTGACCTCCATTGCGGGGTGGGCCATGCACAGGGCGAGTATGTTGATGGTTGCGCAGTGTTGGACACAGTGGGTACACCCACACAGATGTGTTGCCTTGTGATCTTTGTGTAGGTCCACCTGACAATGGACAGTAGATGTGGACAGGCTACACATTGCTCGATGTGCTGTCAACCTGCATGTGAATGGGTTGGACAGGTACTGTGTACACACTCCCAGCAGCATGCATTCACGTTGTGGTGTACACATGCTGTTAGGCCATGTCCGATTACTTCCTGGCTCTGTTGCACATCTCGGAGTATTTGGGATGGGTCAGCAGCATGCCACTGTGATTGGTGGATGTGGGTGATGTTGAGAAGTGCATTAGTGACATTCCAAGCCTCCTGTGCACCATCCCTGCAGTTGGAATTCCTCCAGCCCAAGGACTTGTGAGGAGCCATTGCTACCAAGTTGATGCCTTTGTGTGTGTGTGACCGCCAGTGCAGCCAATTCCACAAAGGGTGTGATGGCATCTGCCGGATGGGCCACTACGTGGCGTTGACGAATCGGGGGATGCCCCCTCGTATTGTCAGGTTAGCACGGCGCTGCATTTCAACAGTAATGGTCTGCATCTTGACAGTCACACGGCCTGTGCCGGATGCACGTTTGTTGGGGCATCAGCAGCAAGCAAGTTTACAGTCTTGTGGGATGGTGTCTTTTGCTGTGAGAGGCAGCATGTGTCCACAGCCTACCCATGATCTGGGTAATGTGATGTTTGTTTTGTGATGCAGTGTGTAGTAACTGTAGTCTGTGCTGTGTGCATCTGACATGCATATGCTAGTCCTGAGGCTTAAGATGCAATTAGGGCACTCTGCATTCCCAATGCACTCGGAGTCGTAGCCCTCAGGTACAACCTGTAGTAGGCTGGAGTGGCTATTCACATGTATGTTAGGGGCACTGTGCCTACTCTGATTTCGGTCGGACATATGTGTGCGATGCCTCACCTCATGTCTCTGGTACTTGCATATCTGGCACACCGTGCAACAACAGTTGTGCTCGTGTGAACGACAGGTGGATGGCATGGGCTCATGGCCATTGTGGGCTGTCATGTTGCAGTCTGTGTGAGTAGTTTCCCATTCTGCTCCATGCAGGTATGTGTTTGGCCTAATTACATAGTGGTCATCCTTGCCACCATCAGGATAGTGGTTGTGCACAACGCGAGTTGGGGCTATGGTCGCAGGGTGCTACAGGCCGTGTGTAGTGCGATGTGCACTACATTCGTGGCACTAATTAGCGGATTCCTTTCCTGTACGCCAGCCATTGGGTGTTGATTGTGGTGGCTGTATACTATTGCACAGGTATCGTGCAACATGTGGATTTGGGTATGTTCTGTGCTGCTTCCCTTGCACATGTCTGTGTCATTGATGCCAGATGAGTGGGACCACCTCGCTCTCTCTCATGTGGCATCTCCCCTGGGTGCTGAGGGACAGGGGACGCTCAACAGTGGGGTGGCTTCGGATGTAGCAGCTGCACAGCTGCTGAGTGAGACAGTTGTGACCTGCGCCTCGGAGGGGCTAGACGTGTGCTGGATGAATCACAGGCCCAGTGGGCAATTTCGGCGTTATCTGAGGACTGAGGTGATGCATCCATGTTGTATGACACAGGGGACGTGGACTCTGGGTCTTCTTCAGCCACGCGGAGGGCAATGCCCGCCCTCCCATCCACTTCCACTGGTGCAACACGTGTCGGCACAGGGATGCAGGATAGGGTGTCCTTCACACCAGGCACAGCTGCCCCTGCACATGTGACCCCTGCTGCCCTCAGTGCTGGGTCTGTTGAGCTGATGCACCATCTGTGCGTGGGGCAGACAGCTCTCCTCACTTACGTCATTGCCCATGACATCACTTAGCCGCAGGAGACATGGATGATGGAGGGCCCACATGTACGCGTGGGTGGACTACACCAGACCGTCCAATGGTTGTCACCCCCAGTGAAGGGGTGCCTTCAACTGCGCCAATCTCAGACTGACATTCCTGACCCTTTCCCCACCCCCCTGGGGAGTGGCACATCTGACGGCAGCAGTGCACGAGTCCTAAATCGGAGGATGTGACATGTTGGAAGGTGGCTTGCACCGTCAGACTTATGGCCTCCCCTCGCTCACCCCAATATGCGTTTGCATCTGAGAAGCCAGCGCGTGCACAGGCAGCTCCGAGCTCGCACCAGAGAGGCCAGAGAGTGTATGTGTGGGTCCATTTGAACGAGTTGTCTGTCTCGCGGTATAATCAGTGGCGGGACGCCGTCCACCTGCGTGGTACCCCGACTCGAGACCTGGACAACATTGACAATGCATGACAGGCTCCGCAGTCCGGATACACCACCTGCAACACACAGAGGCTGTAGCTGCCCTAGCAGCCCAGGCCGCATCCAACTGGAGCTAATGGACCCACACATTCACTCTTTGACCTCTCTGGGGCGAGCTTGGAGCTGCTTGTGCACGCGCTGGCTTCTCTGTTGCAATGGCATGTAACGTGTGTGGGGAAATAGGCAATGAGTGCGATGGTGCGAGCCACCTTCCGTGACGTCACTCCCGGGCGCGATGTGTGCGTCCCCCACTACTTATATTTGACTTGTGCCATGCTGCACAATGATGATGTGTTGCCTGCGTGATGTGACCAGGAGGAGCGCGCCATGACCTCTCACCCACCATGCTCCACTGCCATCCCGTGCCCTGGATAGCCCGTGCAGGTGGACAATGTTGGGGCTACACCTGGTCGACAGGGGATGTGTGTGCCTTGGCAAGGGCCTGGCGGACGCACAGCAGTATCCAGCATGTCCCCAGAGGGTGGGCTGACGTCTACACCTGATGCAGCATTTTTCGTGTGGCCGCCTGTTGTGCACACACGTGTTCACATTCATCCCCAGACAGGTGGTCTTTACAAATGCCCAAGACATCAGTAATCTAGTGCTCCCGAATCCTCCCAACACAGTGTGTTTCAACATTGCATGTGCGCACCTACCCGTCACACCCACCCACCTGGGCCAAGCGTAACTCCCGCTTCACATGACACATGTGTGTCTTCCACAGTTGTGCTACTCTCTCAGGGCCGGACCTGCAACTGTCCCGTAGCACACACACAGCACCCAGTCGTACTGGCATCCTGTTAGATTGCTAGGCACACTCACACATCTCCTTCTGACACAGTGGTGGCTGTGATGGATATTGTGACTGCTATGGCAGTGTTGGCTGGCCATGGCAGGGCACACTCACACACATTGCATCCGCGGCACTATGTGTCACTACTCGGCACATCGAACTGGGCACTGTCCCTGGGGTTGATGAGTAATGCCGCCTGTCGATGTAATCTGTGACTGGATGCTGTTGTTCCTGTAGTCGGTTGTATCTGTGTAGTTGATGATTGCAGTTGTTGCAGTGTGTGCTTGGTTAAGTGGGGCACATGCCGTGTATATGACCTCAGCAATTGCAATGTCTGGTCTCACATTCCAATGTGTTGTACACGTGGCAGGGACTTCACTTCTTTCAGACTCTGCTACTTGTGTGTGTGATGAATCTGCTTTTCTGTGCAACGGATTGACTGCATGTATTTGGTGTTATTTCTGGGTAAATGTATCCGTGTCATGTTTGCGTGCATGCAATGCACAGGGTGTGAGTCTAGCCACAGGTGGACTGGCAGCATGCGCTGAGTATGCGGGCATGTGTGAGCTTACTTGCTGTGTGGCCAGCGGTGTAGGTGTATGTTAGTCTTGTGATGTGCATTGTGCCTGGGCAGATGGCCTACTCTCAATGTGTGCATTTGGGAGGTGGTGGTGTGTGGTGTGGGTGGTGTGAGTTTGGGGTGGCATTGGTGTGTGTGTGTGTTGTGGCCATGTCGACTACACACATATGTTTCCCAGGCACATGGTGGATGTTTGTAACCGTGTTGAGGTCTGTGCATATGATGAGATGTGTGTGTTGTATGTTGCACGGTATGCAATGTGTGGGTGTGTCCTTGCAGTTCAGGATGACTCCTACTTGTTATGGTTCAGACGTTGTGTGTGTGCAGGGTGTGTCACTGTCATGATTGTGCCTAGTTCAATTGTGCATGTCAGATGTTCTGCAGTTCTTACTCATTGTGCAGTGCTGCCCACTCATACTGATGTTGTGTGTGTGTTTTGACAGGCATTGCTGTGGCATGCTTTTGCGTGGCTCCTACTTTTGGTTGCTGAGTGTGTGGTCAGACTGTGTGGGAAATTGTAGACATGTGTAGGACTGTGCTTTGTAGTGACCAGGCCGTCAGTGTTGATGTGATGATCTTTCGGGCACCTTCAGAGTCTGACAAGTCCTGCTACAGGAGCTGTGGTATTGCACTGTGGCCACTGTTGCGGCTACTCATTTGCGTTGACATCCAATCCAATGACAGTGGACTACATGGTCATCTCACGACTGTCGTGTACTTCACACACTCTCATCCTCTCTCATTCGTACTTGTGTTTGTGAAATGATTCAGCGGAGTCACATTTTTGCTTCAAGCCATGTATTTGGACTTACGTCCTCTGTGATGCAGTATAGTGGACACTACTGGCAGCGAAATGCATGTGGAGGATCTACTTAGCATGATTACACATACAAAAGGGGTTAGGGGTAGATGTGATTAGTTGTTGACTGTGGAATGAGGGCTTCAGAGTTACAACTGCCTTGCCCTTGCTATGCTAATGTACATTTGCTAGTTACTGAGGAGCTCTCGACTTTGACACAGACAGTAATCATTTTGCCTACGAGACAGCTTGACATCATAGGTACAGCACATCTCAGTTCCATGGTACAGGTTTACTACAGTAGTTATTCCGACACACGTGCGTGAGGGGTGACATCAGAGCATGAGCCTACGTGCATGCAGCAGCGTGTCACTAGTTGTTGCAATGTGGTGGCTACTGAACATGTCACATTCACTGGGGTCATGTTGTTGGGGGATGCATTTGTTGTCCATGCAAAAGTCCTGGCACGGAAGTACAGACAAAGGTGAGGTGACAGTTCTCACGTGATACAGCAGACAGATTAGTGTGCACTGACCGGTGCATATGTTCATGTGCGCAGGATACATATTATAGCATAGTTGTTCGTGCAGTATTGTCCATGTGGTTACTGTACACAAGTCCCATACCTCTGCCTCCCCTGTTCATGCAGAGATATTGGATGTGGTGAGGAACAGAGAGAATGTCCCGAAAATGTCCGATGTCATGGCAGTGGAGTTGATAGTGTGGTGTTTGTTGCAGGTTGTATGGTATAGTTGTTGTCCAGCTAACTGCCCAGTCCGTGCGAAAGCCAAGCATAGGTACGGTGTTGAACATCATTGTTCAATTGGGGGTATTGCGTCGGGCCCGACGAATTGACAAATTGTCAGGTATGCGATACCTTCCAGCAGGGCTTCCATGGCATTGGTGTTATACATGGATGCCATCCAATGAAGCGGATGGTGGCTGTCAATGTGTTCATCGTAAGTTGTCCCTTGTAGGAGCCTGATGGGACTTGTTGGATGACATTCGATGAAACTGTGATCCAGAATCCGTTGTGTGGAGGCACACATGTCCCATTGCAGTGTGTGTCCGATTGCAGCCACATACGCCATGCCCCCATAGACTGAACAGATCCTGTCGTGTGCGTCCAGGGGGGCAAACAGTTGTACCAGGTCCGCCTTTGGACATGCCGGGTTGGAGAGACATAAATCCACAGGACAGTGGAAGGGACACCTCCGACAGTAGAAGACGGGGATGACGCAGCTGAACATTGCGATGCGGTAAGTTACTCGGTAACTTACGTTCAGCATGGCCAGGTTTTCACAGCCCACTATCTGTAGCAGGCTGTCCATGTAGAGCTGCATCTGTCCGGCGTAGTTGGGTAGCCGTGGTGCGACTACCATTTTGCTACAGGGGGATGTGATGGCGTGCTCCAGCCGGCTGTGCAGTCAGCAGAGTGCACCCTCCGACGATGCTGGGAAATCTGGAATAGTCGTAAGGAGGCAGGACTTGGGTTATAGTAGCTTGTGCGGACGACACAGGTCCTCATCCCACATGCTTCTATGAATGGTCAAGGTCAGTGGTGTCTGACTCCTTCCAGATTACTTGCATGTGAACCACATGGAGGAGTGGTCTTATTTTTTTTTTGTGGTCAGAACTTTCATGTTGTGCGCTATCTGCACATTGGACGGTTTCCTCGGCATGCCTCTGTTTGGCTTGTTGTTGGGACAATGACTGTATTCTCCGTCTTGTTTTGTCGAAATGTGGTTTCAGAGTGGGAATGGAAGGCCATTCAGTGCTATCTGCTTTCCCGTGTGTGGGCGGCACGCTGCGTTTCCGCTATACGTTGGGCCTTGTGTGTGTGTATTGTAATTGGTAACACCTGTTGTCAGGCACCCGGGTTTTTTAATGTTACGTATTGCATGTATTGGTATTGGGTGCAGGATGGTATTAGTATTTTTGTATGATACTGGCGTGCCTTTTGCGGACGTGGTCCATATTCTGCGGCGTGATGTAGCAGCCGCTGTGTGCTTCGCCATGTTATGCACACAAGGGTGTGTCCTATTTTGGCGTGACGTCACTGCCCTGTTCGGTACACTTGTGTGACGTCATGTTGGCACCTGTGAGTTGCCGGTTGGGGACATGACTGATGCAGGAATGCCACGTGACATGTGCGTTCAGGGTGGGGCTGGTGTGTGGTGTGTGTAGTTGTGAGCCTGAGTTATTTGTGTGCGGCCCATGCATGGCGCTGTAGTTGGCCTCTGCGTTGTGCGCATGTGTAGCTGCGTCATCGCCGCTGCGCTGCGTTGCTGTGACGGGGACGTCAGTTCCTGGTCCCGGGTAGTGTGTGCCCGGTTGTTGCGAGTTGTTTCATTTTGCCCGGTGTGACATTTGTGGGTGCAGTGGTGGATGTGTCCTGTCCACACAGGGGTGTCTGGGGGGGCCATGTACAGTTTTTCCGCCCTTGCACTGTGTGCGGTGTTTGCGTGCCCTTGTTGTGTGTCTGCCTACCTGCGTCGCCGCGGCGCGTTGACTCCTAGGTGCTGCATCAGGTACAGCATGGGGATGGCCTGGAGTGCAGGATTCATGTCGGGGTGGGCCGCATTTTTGGTGTCCGTACTCGAGCGGTCGAGTTTCCGCCTTGGTATCTCGTGCGGTGTCTCTTAGCCGGGGGAGCTGTTTGTTTGCGGCATTGTAATTTGTACGCCGGGCGGTACGTGATTTCGTCGGACGGTGTGCCTCCATTGGCTCGCGCCGCTACGTGTACGGGCGCACTTTGATGGCGGGCGGCGTCGCGGGCTTACGGGCGGTGTTTGGCTGATTTTACACATCCTAATTGGGCGGGCGTGTGGGCCGCGGCGGGCGGTCGGTAACTGGTGGTTTTTGCCTCCGACAGCACGGCGGTAGTGCTTCCGTCCGACATCCTAATGGGCCCCTAAATGCGCTAATCAGGTATAGACCAATATTACCATGTTTTAGAGTGAGAGCACATGAACTTTATAATTCGTTAGCAGTGGTAAAGTGCACAGAGTCCTAAAGCCAACAAAACTCATTCAGAAAAACAGGAGGGTGAAGGCAAAAGGTTTGAGGTAACCCTGCAGAGAGGGCCACGTCAAAAAGAACCTACTATTAAACCAAGCTTGTTCGATACAAATGACAAATTCCTAAATATTGTGAACTCTTTTCTCCTGCTCTACCAGAAATCCTTTCTGGTGGTGTTACGTAATGTAATAGGTTTAGAATTATAAGTCCTGTGGCCCCCTTCTCAAAATTGCACCATAAGCTCTGTACTCATTAGTTGTTTGCCTAGAAGGTAATCCTAGGTCCAAGGGAATGGTCCTGATGGAAACACTTCTCCTAACATTCATCTAATAATTTAGAACCAGACTTCCCACTCTCTTAAAAAATGCTAATGCTGTATATGTTATACATTCAATTCAATATAAAATAGTAGGAGCAATCGTTGTCTGGGAAACATCCTCAACAATGTGATGGAGCAAGGTCTCGTAAGAAAGAGACTTGCTCGGAGGCAATCCGCTCGTTTAACTCATTAACAAGCTATTAAACGTAATCTGTGAATAACTAATACACACCACATGAACACGCGGTTTAGAGAAGCTTGCTTATGTGTGTACTAACACGGATAACAATGAAAACGGACTAATACCGCTTTAAACGGGGAAACCGTAGTGCGCATGTGTCAATGGCATCTACGCAATATGACGAGCTAACGCTTGGAGGGAAATTCTAGCGCATGAGCAGAAGAAACTAAAATGGAGTCTTGAAGACTCGCGTGCATGGCTTCTGCTTAGCTGAAACTAAAACAGGCTATTTTACTAATGCTAATGCGGGGAAAGTATTAATAAGAGAACGGGAATAGAGTAGAGGTGGGAGGTATACAGTGAGACCATTTATTTTGTGAAAATAACATTTGTCTTTTGACTTTATTATTAGTGCGCATTTGGGCCTCTCTTGTATAACCGGACTAGATGAAATGACGCAATGCCTGCGCATGCCTACTGAGTGAAGTTATGAAGGTCAATGACGGAGCACTTGAATGGAGGCCAAATTGGAGCGCCATACCCTGGGACCGGATGGTGAAAAGTTCAGCAATGTGATGTTCTATTCTTCGTAGTGTCATTAATGTTGCAAATTGGATACATGTAGTGGATGGGAATAAAGTTTTGAATAAAAATTAAGGGGATGGGTTTGTGAACAATGGTTTAACAGAATAAAGTGACATGTAAGCATGGTGTGATGATCATCCCCCCTTGCCTGACCAATTAGATTACGTATTTTTACGATATTGTAACTTTAGTGGGTGGAACATGAGGAAACGAAGGTATAATTAAGGTAGCTTTAGTTAGTTATTTAGACAGAGACTGACTGAGACGGTGAAGAAGGGGATGCAGAGCTCGGGATGCTGTCTGAGAGTCGAGATGCTGGGAGAGATGCTGTGAGGTGCTGATGAAGACTCGAATGCAGACGCTGAAGAAGAACTTTCTATCCTAACTTAATTGGGTTAGATCAGAAGATCGCGGAAGAATCTCGAGGAGGAAGAGAGTGTCAGAGAGGGGTGCGACGCAATTCGTCGGTATTCTAGAGAGGTCATCTATCCTGTCCTGAATCCTGTCCTGAAGTCCTTGTCTCCTGACCTATCCTGGGGACCCTTACCAGCCCTTTGGCCAGGGGTTGGTCTTTCACACCATTCTTGGTAATTATAATTTCACGTTATTTGCAAATGTTCTTTTCTCTCTGTCCTCTCCCTTTCTGAGCATTACTTATTGTATGAGTCCGAAGTATATGTTTTGATGTTTAATCAATTGAATTTCTCTCCTAAGAATGAGGGTGAGTGCACTGTATTTTTTAAATGGTTCACATGCATTTAATTTAAATAAAGAGTTTAAAACTTCCTGAGTCTGTGATCATTTTCTTCAAATAGAATAGTTAAGGGATAGTTAATTATCACCATCAACTAGTTCAACTAATGGTCCATCGACCGGAGGAAAGAACTTTTTGATCAGTGAAAGGTTAGTTAGGAAAATCGAATAACTGATCCTGAATATTGTGAAGTACAAATATAAAACTTTAACCACTCCAGCGGTTTACTCAATGTGTGTGTTTTTATGGGCCCAGGTGAGTATATGGTAGTGGAGTATCTGTTGTTGGTATACCGCTGGATCAAATGACTCCCGAACAACGTGTTCCAGAGTCACGCAAGCCGAACAACGACTTGCCCGAACAAGGACTTAGCCTTAACCATGCAGGTGCGTGGTTAAGGATAAGTCGGTGTAGTGTTCATGCAGGGTGGAGTTCAGAGGAACGTCGGACAGGAATAGGTAAGAGGGGTTCAAGTGTGGAGGGGGTTTTTGTGTTAGGTTTTAGGGAGTGGGAGGGGTTCGGGTTAGTTTGTAGGGGGTGGGGGATTTGGGTTAGTTTTTAGGGGGTGGGGTGTTCTGGTTAGTTTTAGGGGGTGGGAGGGGTTAGTTTTTAGGGGGTGAGAGGGGTTCGAGTTAGTTTTTAGGGGTGGGGGTTCGAGTTAGTTTTAGGGGTGGGGGTTCGAGTTAATTTTTAGGGGGTGAGTGGTTCGAGGTAGTTTTAAGGGGTAGTTTTTAAGGGGTGGGAGGGGGTTAGGTGTAGTTTTAAGGAGTAGTTTTTAGGGGGTGGGAGGGAGTTAGCTGTAGTTTTAAGGAGGTTGGGGGTGTAATTAGGGCTCAGGGAGAGAAGGAGTGGGGTGGTAAACTCAGCCACGGATAGCTGTTTACCATGCATGCCTTTACCATGGAAAATCGTGTTAAAGGAATGCGTGGTAAAGCTAGTCGTGGTTAAGACGCAGTCGTAGTAGAGACAGCGTTGTTCAGGTAGGTGTTGTAAAGGAACTCGTTCCAACATACAACCTCGTTGTCCTATATAATTTTTGAAAATAACTTGTGTTTCCCCAAAGCTGTTAAACATGTCCTAAAAATCAGGGGAATTGGAGATATAAGAATAAGTCCAAGATATTTATTAGAGGGAACCAACACCAATCTTATGCTATCTGGGTACCAATTAAATTTGGGTCTACTTAGATTCTTACTAAACGCCATGATCTTGGACTTGTTTGTGCTGATATTTGAAAGTGTGAGTCAGGAAATTGCTAAAGAGCAGACAGTCCTTGCAGGAGACCAACAGAGTTTAAATCCAAATCAAGACAGCATCTGCATACAATAATACATTTAGGGGCTGTTAGAAATGGGGGTCTCTAGTTGGCACTGGCTGGCGCCAATGTCCAAATAGGGACCCTTCTTCCTAAGTCAGGGCAAGTGGGCTACCCCCTTTGATAACCCCTGCTCAACCCTGTGGTAACGTAGCACGAGCAGTTAGGCCTATCTCAGAGGCAGTGTGTGAAGCATTTATGACCATGCACAATAAGGCAGTAACGACACCACAAAAGGACACAACTCAAGTAGGTATAGAAAAATAGTATCTTTATCTAAGGTTTAACACAAGACTCTCAAAGCGTTTTAACCAGCCACAATGCACGTAAATCAGTAGGGACTTAAAAAGGCAATAACGTATTCACCAGAACGTGGCACTGACTGAGTTCAAGGCCTGGGTCTACGCGACTCGTTGCGCACCAGATACCTGCCGTTGGAAGGGGACACAGCACGCAGCTTCTCGAAGAAGCGGAGACGGTGACAGGCGGAATCCCAGCGACCACAACTCTTGACTGCAGTGGTCCGCAACGTGCACTCACAATGATTCGGGCACTCGGGGACAGGTGGGCTCTCAGCAGCAGCAGCACGCAGCTGCGGCGGCCCGGGCTGGTGGTGGCGATGACTCTCGTCGTGCAGCTCCGTGGTGGGCTAACAGCGGCAGCAGCTCTCTCTTAGCTGTGGCGGCCCACAGGACGACTCACGAGGATGCAATGTTGGCAAAGGTGCGGGCACTCAGCGGCAGCAGCTCTCTCTTAGCTGCGGCGGCCCACAGGACAAATCACGATGATGCAAAGTTGGCAAAGGTGCGGGCACTCAGCGGCAGCAGCTCTCTCTTAGCTGCGGCAGCCCACAGGACAAATCACGATGAGGCAAAGTTGGCCAATATGCGGGCACTCAGCGGCAGCAGCTCTCTCTTAGCTGCGGCGGCCCACAGGACGAATCGCGATGCTGCATAGTTGGCAAAGGTGCGGGCACTCAGCGGCAGCAGCTCTCTCTTAGCTGCGGCAGCCCACGGGACGCATCACAATGATGCACAGCTGACACCAGTGCGGGCACTCAGCGGCAGCAGCTCTCTCTTAGCTGCGGCGGCACACAGGACAAAGGATGATCTCGACCAGGCTGGCACAACGGCGGGTACTCAGCGGCTACAGCTCTCTCTTAACTGTGGCGGCCCACACAGATTCAGCGAAGGTTCCGAAGGTTCAAATTAAGGCGGGCTCTCAGCGGCGGCAGCTCTCTCTTAGCTGCGGCGGCCCACACAGAGTTAACGAGGGTTACCAGTCCGCGTTCCTCACAGTAGAACTAGAGGCTCCGGATTACTCGACGGAGGCCTCACCTGCAAGTAGAATCCCTTGCACAGGAATTCAGACGGCTGACGGGGTGAAGTCTGATGTCCCTGAGACTTCAGCAGGAGGCGCTCTCAATTCAGGCCCTCGGGTAGTTTCTTCAGCAAGCTTGGTGAAAGTTTCAAAGTCCTTTCCTCTGTTCACTCGGACAGAGTTTCGTCTTGACATCCAGAAGGAACACACTTGAAAAAGGTTTCAGCGCAGCGTTTTATACCTAAAAAGTCTTTGTTCTCTAAAGTCACAAATCACTGAATCCAGCCAGAACCAGTTCGGTGAGGTCGGGGAGCACTTGGTTTATGAGGCGACATCCTGCCCTTTGAGAATCAGGGGTCTGCTATCAGACGCCCAGTGGGAGGTGGAGCCATCATTCACCTTGCCAGGCACGGCCCTGCTCAGATCAAAGAGTCACCCCTCCCCATACTCTAAATGCCGATCTCTCTCTCCAGCCAGGTCTGACCCAGCTGGCCCTGCTGCTCCAAAACCAGACGGCCAATACACACACTAGCAAAGCCTACAGGAAAGCTTAGGCAAGAAAATACCTGCGTTTCTAGAAGAGGCATTTTCGAACACGGGCTATGCAAATGATCCTTACTAAAAGATGTATCTCAATGTCCTGAGCTTAAACATGCACGGCCTGATTCACAGAACTAACTTAAGTCAAAAACGTAAAGTTAGTACTTTTTGGTATTCACAGAATACACTTACTCATTTGGTATTCACAGAATGAACTTACTCATTTCGGTATTCACAGAAGTTAGTAGTCCTAACCTTAGGACTCCTAAATGCCTTCTGTGAATACCGAAAGTCTTAAAGTTAGCATTTTTCTCACATTTAGGAGTCCTAAAGTTAGGAGTCCTAACTTTACTACTCCTAAACTGAGAAAAATCCTAACTTTAAGACTTTCGGTATTCACAGAAGGCATTTAGGAGTCCTAAAGTTAGGACTACTAACTTCTGTGAATACCGAAATGAGTAAGTTCATTCTGTGAATACCAAAATGAGTAAGTGTATTCTGTGAATACCAAAAAGTACTAACTTTACGTTTTTGACGTAAGTTAGTTCTGTGAATCAGGCCCATCAAATTCGAATTTCCTATCAGGTTCCTGGGGGCAGGTAGGATTATGGAATGTAATACTCAGCCTGCCCATTCTGGCCTATGAGAACGAATGTCCTCACAATAGTAAACAGTGAAATGGAGGGTAACTCGCTATTAGAACATGCTACACAGACATACTTTAAAAGCTGCTTCGGTGGGTAGCGCAAATCAGCGCTGCAGGCCCACCAGCAGTATTTGGTCTACCAGCCCTGGGCACACACAGTGCACTTATACTAGGGACTGACAGGTAAACCAAATGAGCCAATTATGGTTATCCCAATTCATACAGTCATCTTTACACAGGGAGCATTCGCGCTGTGGCACTGATTGGCAGTGGCACAGCGCCCAGAGCATCTAAATCCAGCCAACATAAAAGATAGGAAGCAAAAAGAGGAAGGGAGACCCTCGCCAATGATGCCAGGTCTAACACGCGTCCCCTCCAGCTGAAATGTGGGGAGAACTAACCATCCCCTTGGGAGTTCTCATCACTAAGGCGGAAAAATCTGGACAGACCGTCAGCATTGGCGTGTTCTGTACCAGGGCGGTGTTCCACCGTGAAATCCATACCCCGTAGGGAAATGGACCACCTCAACAACTTGGGATTCTCACCCCTCATATGCATCAACCATCTAATGGGCCTGTGGTCTGTCTGAACCCGGAAGTGAGTCCCAAACAGGTATGGTCTTAGCTTCTTCAGCGCCCAGACCACAGCAAATGCCTCACGCTCAATTGCACTCCACCTCTGTTCCCGGGGAAGTAACGTCCTGCTCAGGAAGGCTACCGGTTGGTCTAGTCCCTCCTCATTGATCTGTGACAGAACAGCCCCTATACCATGCTCTGAGCCGTCTGTCTGGACAACAAATTCCTTTGAAAAGTCGGGCGTCTGAAGCACGGGTGCGGTGCACATGGCAGTCTTCAGGGCGTCAAAAGCTTTCTGACAGGTGTCAGTCCAGTTTACCTTCTTTGGCTGCTTCTTAGAAGTCAGCTAAGTCAAGGGTGCAACAATGTTGCCATATCCCTTGACAAACCTCCTATAGTACCCTGTGAGTCCCAAGAAGGCTCTCACCTGCGTCTGAGTCTTGGGGGGTTCCCACACCAGGATAGTTTCAATTTTGGGCTGAAGGGGCACCACCTGGCCGCTCCCCACCTGGTGCCCCAAATACACTACGGAACCCTGCCCAATCTGGCACTTACTGGCTTTGATTGTGAGGCCTGCCTTCCGCAGTGCCATCAATACCTCCCAGAGGGGGCGCAGGTGGTCCTCCCAAGAGGAGCTAAACACAGCAACGTCATCCAGGTAGGTGGCACTGAAGTCTTCCAGCCCAACCAACACCCTGTTGACCAACCTTTGAAAGGTGGCAGGGTCATTCTTCATTCCAAAGGGCATCACCCGGAACTGGTAGTGCCCATCAGGTGTGGAGAATGCTGACCTCTCCTTTACTCCCTCGGTCAAGGCGATCTGCCAATACCCAGACGTCAAATCAAATGTGCTGAGGTATTTTGCAGCCCTTAACCGATCTACGAGCTCATCAGCTCTGGGGATGGGGTGCGCGTCAGTCTTCGTGACTGAATTGAGGCCCCGATGGTCCACCCAGAACCGAAGTTCTGGGGTGGTACCAGGCGCTGCAGCTTTTGGTACCAGGACCACTGGGCTGGACCAAGGGCTGCTAGAGGTCTCAATCACCCCAAGGGCAAACATTTTGGTAACCTCATCCTTAATGTAGGCCCTTACCCGGTCAGTCACTCGGTAAGCCTTGTGCTTAATGGGAGGGCTGTCCCCAGTGTCCATGTCATGGACACACCAATCAGTGACACTAGGCACCAGGGAGAACAGATCACTGAATTGCCCCAACAGTTGGCGACAATCGCCCTGCTGCTCAGGAGTCAGTGTGGTGGAGAGGACCACACCCTCCACTGACCCATCTCGCTCCCCTGCACACAGGAGGTCAGGAAGGGGCTCGCTCTCCTCCTCCATCCCAGCATCTGTGGCCAGAAGCATGCCCACTTCAGACCTCTCAAAGTGGGGCTTCAGTCGGTTAACATGCAGGACCCGCAGGGGGTTCCTGGGACACTGCAAGTCCACCACGTAGGTAACAGGACTCTTGCGCTCCACCACCTCAAAGGGGCCGGTCCACCTATCCTGGAGCGCACAGGGCTCCACCGGGGCCATGACCCAAACCTTTTGTCCAGGCTGAAACTCGATCAGAGTGGCATTCTGATCGTGCCAGCGTTTCATCTCTTCCTGGCTGGCTTCCAGGTTTGCCTCAGCAAGTTTCCTGAAACGCCGAGTCTGGTTCCTGAAGGCCAGCATGTAACTAAACACATCCTGGGGAGGTTTCCTAGGAGATTGCTCCCAGCCTTCCTTGACCAGACACAGAGGCCCTCTTACCGGGTGACCATAAAGCAGCTCAAAGGGACTGAACCCTAAGGACTTCTGTGGCACCTCACGGTAAGCAAACAACAGGCATGGCAAGAGGACATCCCACTTATGCCTCATGGGCTCACCTAGGCCCATAATCATGCCCTTAAGGGTCCGGTTGAATCTCTCAACCTGCCCATTACCCTGGGGGTGGTAAGGAGTGGTGAACTTATACGTTACCCCACACTCCTCCCACAGAGACTTTATGTACTTGGAGATGAAGTTAGTTCCCCTATCGGACACCACCTCTCTGGGGAATCCCACACGGGAGAAAATCCCCATCAGTGCCCGTCCCACCACGGGGGCCGTCACTGTCCTGAGCGTGATGGCCTCAGGATACCTGGTGGCATGGTGCACCAAGACCAGGATGAACCTGTTGCCCATGGCTGTCTTGGGATCCAGAGGCCCCACAATATCAATGCCCACTCTCTCGAATGGGGTACTCACAATGAGAAAGGGCTACAGTGGGGCCTTAATCTTCCCCCCACTCTTCCCACCTGCCTGGCAAGTCTCACACGTCCTGCAGTGAGCATCTGAGCTCCTGCGCATCTGGGGCCAATAGAAGTGGGTGACCAGCCTCTCAAAGGTCTTGGTCTGCCCCAGATGTCCGGCCAGTGGCACATCATGAGCCAACCCCAGTAGGAAGGTCCTGAAGCGCTGGGGTACCACCAGCACACGGGCTGACCCAGGCTCAGCAACCTTAGGCTCGCTGTAAAGGAGGTCATTCTCCCAATAGATCCAATGTGACCCTGTCTGATCACCTGCGGCCTGGGCGGCGGCCTGTCGCCGCACCCCCTCAAGAGAAGGGCAGGTTCTCTGTTGCTCGCAAAATTCCTCCCTGGAGGGCCCCCCTTCCTGCTGCCAATGGGTCAGCTCCGGTAGGTCCCCCAGTTCAGCCACTTGTTCCCCTGTAGGTTCCAGGGCATCCCCCTCAAGGTCTGCTCCCTCCGGGACCGTGGGAACCGCGGGGGCTGGTTTCCCACGCCCTCTACCCCTTCTCTTTAAGGCAGGGGCCTGGGCCATACTTTCAGGCTCCAGACCCTCCTAAACACCCTTCTGAGCTGTCATGGACCGAGTGGTCGCACACGCCCACTCAGGCAGACCCAACATTTCCAAATGAGACTTTCTCTCCACCGTAGCCCATGGGGAGTTCTCTAGATCATTGCCCAACAGACAGTCTACAGGCATGGCTGGCCTCACAGCCACTTGAAGAGTTCCTGAGACCCCCCCCCCACTCGAAGGGAACCTGAGCCACTTCACACTGGCTCTCTGAGTTGTCTGCTGACACTACGGGGCAGAATGCATGGGGGACAACCTGCTCTTTGGACACCAACCGGGAGCTGACAGCAGTCACACTAGCTCTGGTGTCCCTGAGAGCCTCCACCCTATGGCCATTGATGGTCACCCACTGCTGGTACTTCTTAGTGTTATTAGGCAGTGTGGGGTTAGGGACCTTCTCAAAGTCTCCTAGCGAGAAAAGGGTTAACTCTACGGGATCCCACCCACCTTGGACCTCTACCTCCTCCCCCCCAGGGTTACACTGGCAATCTGGCGGGATGGTGCACGGGGTGGTGCACGAGGGGATGCAATGGGGTCCCTCTGGGGACACTGGGGATCATAATACCGGTGGCCCACTTGACCACACCTGAAACAAGTGAGTGGCCCCCTCTGAACAGGCCTACCTGTTGGGGACACTGGCTTCTTCTCAGGGGGAGGCTGGGACACCACTGCTTGGTTCCCTTGGGAATTACTTTGGGGCCCTCTCTGGAACTCCCTCGGCTTACCCTTGTCCCCCCCCACTTCTCTGCTGGGGACCCTGCCCACCTCTGGCGAAGTCTCCCACAAAACCTTTGCGGACCCGGGTGCTCACCCAGCGGTCCGCCTCCTCAGCAAGCTTCCTAGGGTTAGTCAGCTTGCTATCAATCAGGAGCTGGCGTAGCTCTGGAAAACAGTTACTAGAAAAATGCTCCTACGCAAACAAATCATACAATTGATCAAAAGTTTCCACTTTGCTACCCTATACCCAGCGATCCATTGCTCTGCAGAAAAAAGACACATATTCAACCCACGTGGTACCCTCTAACTTCTTACAGGTTCTAAACCTCTGCCTGTACATTTCTGGGGTCAAACCATAACGGGTCATCAAAGCTTCTTTCATATGGGCATACACCATCCTGCTCTCCTCAGGCAGGTCCAACAGGGTAACCCTACCATCACTCACAAAGCGTCTCCACAATCCCGCTCCCCAATCCTTCTCAGGGACCCGGTGGGACACCATTGCTATCTCATATGCGGCAAACCATTGCCCAATATCCTCACTCTTGTGAAAATCCTTAATGACATCCTTAGGAATATAAACTCTACTCTCAGGAGTTACTAAAGGTATGCTGCCACCAGAGGGGAGACCGGGACACTCCTCGCCCTGATCTCTATCTCCCTCAACATTCTCTCATGCTCCATTCTCATTTTCTCAAGTTCAATTGACAATCGATCCTTCTCAATGTCTAACTTCTTACTCTCAAGGTCCTTCTGACCTTCCAATTTAGCCATCTCCAAACTATGCCTCCTATCTCTCTCCCTGTCCTCCAGCTCTTCTGGGGTCAGGCTCCTTTGGGATACACTAGTACCTGGATTGGAGGGTGTTCTATCTCCCCCCCTACTGCATCATCCAGCTGCCCTCCAGCATTCTCTTCCTCATCCCCCGCGGACTCTCTCGCTTCCCACCAGGCCTTCAGCGCCTTCTGGTACTCCTCCTTCCTAGAGAGACCTATCACGGGGACTGCGAATTGCTTACAAAATGACTTCAGCTGTCTGGCAGTATAGGTATCTAATCTTTCCTCCTCAAAGTGAGATCCTCCAAAGCATTGGATGTTGGCCTTCCCATATTAGCAGTACTCATGGCTGCGATCACCAATTCAATACTAGAACAACCAACCAAACAAAAAAAAAAATTCGAAGAGAGACAAAAAACCCGTGCATGGCTGCGCTTTGGTCTGCACTCACTAGTGGCGTCTACCAGTTATTTTACGTGGATCATAAATGCAAGTCCTGATCCTCACTGCTGACCGCCAATGTTAGAAATGGGGGTCTCTAGTTGGCACTGGCTGGCGCCAATGTCCAAATAGGGACCCTTCTTCCTAAGTCAGGGCAAGTGGACTACCCCCTTTGATAACCCCTGCTCAACCCTGTGGTAACGTAGCACGAGCAGTTAGGCCTATCTCAGAGGCAGTGTGTGAAGCATTTATGACCATGCACAATACAGCAGTAACGACACCACAAAAGGACACAACTCAAGTAGGTATAGAAAAATAGTATCTTTATCTAAGGTTTAACACAAGACTCTGAAAGCGTTTTAACCAGCCACAATGCACGTAAATCAGTAGGGACTTAAAAAGGCAATAACGTATTCACCAGAACGTGGCACTGACTGAGTTGAAGGCCTGGGTCTACGCAACCCGTTGCGCACCAGATACCTGCCGTTGGACAGGGACACAGTGTGAGAAGTTGGCCTGGTATATGCTGTTCACTAATTAAAGTGGACACCTTGCACCAGTACAATTCGACTCTTATGGTAGATAGGTTTAAGACAACCTTTATAGAAAGCTATCCTAGTGGTAGCTGTGGAGAGCAGCCTTCAGGCTAAGTCTTGAAGGAATGTAAAGCAGCTTGTTTTACCACACAATCTCTTGAATCACCAAATGAAAAGACACCTCACAGGTATATATATCAAATATATATGTATTTATTACTAAACAACTCTCTACTAATCTCTTTATGAGATTAGAAGTCAGGAACATATGCACAAATCAACGTTTCACAATAAATTAAGCACAAATATGGCTGGGGCCCTAGGGGCGTACCAGACCATATACTAAAAAAGAGACTTAGAAACAACGACTTGCAAAGGGACAAGGCCTAGGGCCTTCAGAAGAGCTGGGGCCTCACGAAACCACCCAAGGCAGGTAAGTATAGGAGCCATGGGGGACGCGTGCAGTGTGGATACACAGGCGCGGATCGCCGTTGACTTCAATGGGGCAAGTCGAGGTTGGAAATTAAGAGTTTTAGGATACTTCGGGAGAACCTACAAGCAAGTCACTTACAGGGTAAGTAGTTCTAGGGCCAACACCCACAGGAGCACCGTAGTGCTGGAGTTACCTCACCCAGGGAAGCCGGGTGCATAGGTGTCCTTTGGTGTCGGGTCGCGGTGTCGTTTTCAATGGAAGACAATGAAGACTTGCTGCTTGTGAAGTCCGAAGAAGTGTCCGGTGGAATCCAAGCCTGGATTCAGAAGATGGAAGACCTGAAAGCAGAGGGGACAGTGTTCAAAGCCACTTGGCAGTGACTCGGGGCCAGGAAGATGAAGGCCCACCTTCGTCGCAAGATTCAGGTCAGTCACAGGTGCCTTGACTCTTCAGCCACGAGGTCCAGGAGGTATCGACAATAACCAGGAGCTGGATTCGGCGTGTCCCACGATGTCTGCAGCTTACTGCGGTGTCGGCAACTTGATTGGAGCCAACAAGCCTTGGTAACAGCAAGTCTCGTGGTCAAGAAAAAAAGTCAATGGTGCAGACCAGCAAGGTCTGTGGAACTCACCCAGCAAGGGTAAGTCAGGGCAGGCCTGGAGCAACCAGGGGAGCTCTTTGGTTCTTTGAAAAAGTCTTCGGGGGACCCACAAGCTGGCTGGCAAGGGATCGCGAAGACGCCTCGGGAGGATTCCTTCAATAGGGGCCCACGGTCACTCAGGACGGGGTAGGCCTCTGATCTTCGGAGGGATTCCTGCTGGAGGCTGGGACCACTTGTGGTCCAAAGCACAGGTTCGTAGAACATTGTGAAGGGGTTGCACTCGACAATAGTGCACGGTACCCAGGGACTGCGGTTCCTCGTTGCTCGTGGGGTCCACTTGCCTCAGCTTTGCTGGGGACTCACGATGGCCTTGGAGAAGTCAGGAAATCCACGTCTTGGGCTGCAGGGACCTCGGGCTCCGGCGGGAGCGGCGTAGTTTACGACCGTCGATTCAGTTTTTGGTGCCTGCCAAGCAGGGGAGTCACTCCTTGACTCCAAGGGAGATTCTTCAGTCTTCCAGGGGTAGTGTAACGTCGAAGGTCCAGGATTCTTCTTCAGAGCGTCGTCCAGGGATATCTAATCTTTAAGTTCAAGGGTTCCCTACCTTATACTAAAAAGGAAGGGAGGGACTAGCTCTAAGACCCCACCTATGGGAGGGTCAGGGGAGTGGGTGGTTACACCCACTTCCCTTTCTCCAGTTTCGCGCCAGAGCAGGGGCAGGTAGCCCCTGAGCTGGTTTGAACTGGCATATGCACAGAGGAGCCTTCTGCTCCCCCAGTGCAGGACTTCAAAGCACTCTAAGAGTGCACCCACCCAGCCCCAATACACTAAACCCTGTCTGGAAGGTGGTCACACCCTCCTGTGACAGGATACCTATTGTTGGGCTTCCTCCACTGCGAGTTTCGGTCATCAGAAGGAGGGCAGCCCAGTGTCTGTGACTGGTGGCATCCATTTTGTGATGCCAGGGCTCTTCAGGATTCTACCGTGTTTCCACAGTGGGTACATGTCTATCCCTCTAGAAGGGTGGAATGCTACCCCCGCCGCCAGAACTGGCGGGGGGGTAGTATTCCAAGATGTTTGACACCAAACACGACATGTTTTGATGCAGCCATTCCAAAGTTAGCATTTTACCGCGAGGATATAATGCACTTAAGAGTATATGGTTTAACCGCATCCACAAACAGCATCAGAGAATGGACTCTGAGAGCTGCAGAGGGGCCCTGCTCAGGCAGAGGCACTCCCTCACATAGAAGCCAAGCACCCTGCCCTCAGGATTGATAGGGCCTGCCTTAGGGGTGACTGATAGGTTTAAATGTGTGTGCAGAGGAGTGCTAGCACCACCTCACCCAGGCTGCAGTAGCAGGCCTGTGGTGTCAGATTTAGTCTGCTTCCCAGGGGTGGCATAATACATGCTGCAGCCCTTGTAGGCCTGTGAAGTACCTATGCCCTTGGCACCTAAGGTACCATATACTAGGGACTCATAAGGCACCACAGTATCCAATCACTAGTGCACCTAGAGTGCACTCCAAGTCGTTTAGAGAGAACAGAGAGGCTGGGGCCCTGATTGGCAGGGACCCAGCCAGACTACAGCCAGAAACCAGTGTTAACATCAGAAAAAAAAGTGGGGGCAACATAAGAGGCAGATCCTACTCTCCTACACACAGCACACAGCTTCTTGAAGAAGCGGAGACGGTGACAGGCGGACTCCCAGCGACCACAACTCTTGACTGCAGTGGTCCGCAACGTGCACTCACAATGATTCGGGCACTCGGGGACAGGCGGGCTCTCAGCGGCAGCAGCACGCGGCTGCGGCGGCCCAGGCTGGTGGTGGCGATGACTCGTCATGCAGCTCCGTGGTGGGCTCACAGCGGCAGCAGCTCTCTCTTAGCTGCCGCGGCCCACAGGACGACTCACGAGGATGCAATGTTGGCAAAGGTGCGGGCACTCAGCGGCAGCAGCTCTCTCTTAGCTGCGGCGGCCCACAGGACAAATCACAATGATGCAAAGTTGGCAAAGGTGCGGGCACTCAGCGGCAGCAGCTCTCTCTTAGCTGCGGCGGCCCACTAGACAAATCACGATGATGCAAAGTTGGCAAAGGTGCCGGCACTCAGCGGCAGCAGCTCTTTCTTAGCTGCGGCGGCCCACAGGACAAATCACGATGATGCAAAGTTGGCAAAGGTGCGGGCACTCAGCGGAAGCAGCTCTCTCTTAGCTGCGACGGCCCACAGGACAAATCACGATGATGCAAAGGAGTAAAGGTGCGGGCACTCAGCCGCAGCAGCTCTCTCTTAGCTGCGGCAGCCCACAGGACAAATCACGATGATGCAAAGTTGGCAAAGGTGCGGGCACTCAGCAGCAGCAGCTCTTTCTTAGCTGCGGCGGCCCACAGGACAAATCACGATGATGCAAAGTTGGCAAAGGTGCGGGCACTCAGCGGCAGCAGCTCTCTCTTAGCTGCGGCAGCCCACAGGACAAATCACGATGCTGCAAAGTTGGCAAAGGTGCGGGCACTCAGCGGCAGCAGCTCTCTCTTAGCTGCGGCGGTCCACAGGACAAAGGATGATCTCGACCAGGCTGGCACAACGGCGGGCACTCAGCGGCTACAGTTCTCTCTTAACTGCGGCGGCCCTCACAGATTCAGCAAAGGTTCCGAAGGTTCAAATTAAGGTGAGCTCTCAGCGGCGGCAGCTCTCTCTTAGCTGCGGCGGTCCACAAAGAGTTTACGAGGGTTACCAGTCCGCGTTCCTCACAGTAGAACTAGAGGCTCCGGATTACTCGAAGGAGGCCTCACCTGCAAGTAGAATCCCTCGCACAGGAATTCAGACGGCTGACGGGGTGAAGTCTAATGTCCCTGAGACTTCAGCAGGAGGCGCTCTCAATTCAGGCCCTCGGGTAGTTTCTTCAGCAAGCTTGGTGAAAGTTTCAAAGTCCTTTCCTCTGTTCACTCGGACAGAGTTTCGTCTTGACATCCAGAAGGAACACACTTGAAAAAGGTTTCAGCGCAGCGTTTTATACCTAAAAAGTCTTTGTTCTCTAAAGTCACAAATCACTGAATCCAGCCAGAACCAGTTCGGTGGGGTCGGGGAGCACTTGGTTTACGAGGCGACATCCTGCCCTTTGAGAATCAGGGGTCTGCTATCAGACGCCCAGTGGGAGGTGGAGCCATCATTCACCTTGCCAGGCACGGCCCTGCTCAGATCAAAGAGTCACCCCTCCCCATACTCTAAATGCCGATCTCTCTCCAGCCAGGTCTGACCCAGCTGGCCCTGCTGCTCCAAAACCAGACGGCCAATACACACACTAGCAAAGCCTACAGGAAAGCTTAGGCAAGAAAATACCTTGTTTCTAGAAGAGGCATTTTCGAACACGGGCTATGCAAATGATCCTTACTAAAAGATGTATCTCAATGTCCTGAGCTTAAACATATCAAATTCGAATTTCCTATCAGGTTCCTGGGGGCAGGTAAGATTATGGAATGTAATACTCAGCCTGCCCATTCTGGCCTATGAGAACCAATAGTCTCACAATAGTAAACAGTGAAATGGAGGGTAACTCGCTATTAGAACATGCTACACAGACATACTTTAAAAGCTGGTAGCAAATCAGCGCTGCAGGCCCACCAGCAGTATTTGGTCTACCAGCCCTGGGCACACACAGTGCACTTATACTAGGGACTGACAGGTAAACCAAACGAGCCAATTATGGTTATCCCAATTCATACAGTCATCTTTACACAGGGAGCATTCGCGCTGTGGCACTGATTGGCAGTGGCACAGCGCCCAGAGCATCTAAATCCAGCCAACATAAAAGATAGGAAGCGAAAAGAGGAAGGGAGACCCGCGCCAATGATGCCAGGTCTAACAGGGGCTCATTACAGTTTAGGGCGGAAAGCCTTTCCCGACACCGACTCGGAATCGGGACCGACCGACTTGCGGTCAGGGGTTCTGACAGCCGGATTATAATGCGACCGAACAATGTTCGGAGTCCCATTGTTCCCTATGGGAGTTCGTGTTCCGCCCGACAACCGGCCGTAACACAGGCTCCTATGAGGAAATTGGGTGTTTGAGGAAAACCCTGCACCCTGTTGCAGGCACCCCACAGTGCAGGGTTTTACAGGGGGTCTCTTAGGTACCCCCTTGGCCAACAACTGTGGGCCGCGGGGGCAGCGGGGCCCTGCCAGGGGTCCCCAAAGTCACTTTCTGACATCCTTTCTGTGTGGGACTGGCCGATGCGCAAAGGCTGTTGGAAATCGACATCGTAATCCTGAGGGCGAAAACACTGTCCATAGGGATGTACGATGAGGTTCCGACCAACACTCCGCGAGTCACTCGGAACCAATTCGTAATGACTGTGTGGTTTACATTCCGACTACGAACATCGTAATCAGGCGGTCGGAATGGAAACCGGAAGGGCTCCGATGCGGTCGAGGAGGTTTCGACTGTCTGAAGGAGGCTTTCCGCCCGACATCATAATCGGCCTTCTAGACTATTTCCTACAATGATTGGTGGAAGTTTTTTTACATGATTTAATTTCTCAGGTAGGTCAAAAAATGTATACAGATAATAACAAAGGTTCCAAAAGGAATCATTGCTTAAAGCTATTAGAGAGTGGTATGTTTTAGTCATTTCTCTGTTTCACCTCATGAGGACTCTGGCCCAAGTGTTAGTATGTAACGCCGCTAACACTCTGCCCTGGAATCCAATGGGCAGCGAGTTTATGCAATAATATTCCTCTAGAGACCTTATCAATTGCTTCAGAAAAATCAGCAAATGTGGCATGCAGTAGCTGTCTCTTTCTTTACACATATCTCTCAAACATACTTGCACCATTGTGTTACTATCAAGACTCGAAATATTCTGGGGAAAACCAACTTACTCTAGTAAAATTATTCCATAACTATCCACCCAAGCTTGGAGGTGCTTCAAGACAGATTTTACAAATAATTTAGCAATTGTGTTTAGCAATGAACTCTGTCTATAATTTTGTGAGTAGAGACAAGATTCTTTTTTATGAACACGCACATTAATGCTCCATTTCATAAACTTTACAGTTTGACATCCAGTATAACAAGCGGAAAATATAGTGCAAGGAAATTTCTTCACAATTTGGAATTCTGTTTTAAAAGTAAAATGGCTAAACTATCTGAACCTTGTGCTTAGAAACTCTAGCGTCTTTAATAAGTTTCATTCTAGTTAGGGGGAAGAGGGCTGGACTAGTGTAGCCAGTAGTGCCTCCACTCTTTCTGAGAGGTGCTAGATTCTGTTAGAGAAGTAAAGTGATAACATACAATCTATCCATTCTGATTCAGGTATTGAAACTATTACTTTGTAAGTTTTTGAACTGATAATCTTGGTGACAATTCTCCAGCATGAAAACCTACTTCAAATAATAATCCGAATCTTTGTCAGGGTGCACCACAAAGACACCAAAAAATCTGTGCTTATCCCCCTGGTAGCTTGCCACAAAGCTTAACATAGAGGCACTCAAACAGTAATAAAGTAACAACATCCTAAACCAATTTATGAAAATAGTATAGATTTTAATAAATAAAATGACCAAAATGACAAAAATTCAATAGGCAGAACTGGGGATATGAGTTTTGGAAGTTTAAAAAAATAAAACGGCAAAAACTTCTAAGCTCAAACCACGCTGGAGCGGGTCAAAGTGAAAATTTCAGGTCGACTAAGCTGTCAAGCCAGTCTGATAAAGGGACCAGGTTCGTCCCGATGGAAAAGTGACCTTCTGACTTAGAAGTGTTCATCGAGAAAAGTGGCATTTGACAAGGGTGTCGGTAAAGCAAGCTGGATGAAAGTGGGGCTCGACCGTGGCAGGCTGCTATAGAGAAGAGGTCTACAAACCTTTTGATGCCGAGGCCCCCCTGACAAATTTGTTTAGGCATAGGACCCCCTCCTGACAACAAGTTCTAGAACATGGTACTCCTCATCATGGACAACCATAAACTCCCCCCAATTCCCACAGCTGGTGGTAAAATATCCTATGCTGCCCCGTGTGCCATAGAGCCTAATTAATGTGTTCAGCTGCGACTGACACACTGCTATCAAGTCAAGTCAAGTACATTTTCTTGTATATAGTTAATTAAAACCATTACAATTTTTGTGCTAAAAAATCATCCAGATAATATTAAAAAGTAAAAAAGAGTTTACATAATGGCTTGTGATATCATATTTACATATTTAGCTATATTGGGATATGCTCCTCAATTTTAAAATTATGTTAATTAAATTTCATGCTCTACAGTATGTTACATTCTAAAATAACGGTATACCAATTGCATGATTAAACCTAGAATAAAATCCAATCGGTTTGGCATCCCTCGTAGCCAGGGCTCAGGAAGACACACTGCTATCTTTCTCTGCTGCTGCCTAGGGGTGAGGGCTGACCTAGGAGCAGGAGCAGGGAGGAAGCCATATGCTGAGGCAGGCACTGTCTTGGGGGGAGAGCAGCTGTGGCAGTAGCTAGCACAGTGCTGTAGGACAGTGCATGTCTGCATGACTTTAAGCCCAAAATGAAGTCACCACATGATCCTGCCTCTCTGCAGCGATGTCAATGAGGCATGCACCAAACTAGAGGCACAGGTAGCAGTGCGAAAAAGAAACATAACTGTTGCTTGCCGCCCAGGCTGAGTGAGTCAGTCTCAGCTGTGATCAGACTGCTGCAGATAGCACAGCTGAGCCCCCAGACTAATTCTTGTCAACTTCTAACCATGCCAAATCCGCACAGGAATGGGCAGCTGGACCAACCAGCATTCGAAGTTTATTTAAAAAAGTATGGGAACTGTGATTCTGCATGCAATATGGGCAAGGTCAGTGAGCATGGGGGCAGGGTCAAAGGTGTGGCTAAAAACTAAGGGGGATATTCTCAAGAACGTGTGATAATCATCGCAAAATTAGCTTAACGCAACTTTGCATATCGCAGCCCATCGCGGGAAAATAACACTGTGTTAACGTTGTATTCCCAACCCAGCGGCACCATGCGATAGTCTCACGATAACGCGCCAAATGACCGCTTTAAAATTAACGCAACGCCGAAACAATGCGAAACACGAACGCGAAAAAAGGTGCGATGCCCCAAATCGCGATGCAAAAATCAGCGATAACCAGCGACAGGCCTGCAATTCTCACGCGTCATGCGGGAAAATGCACTATAAAAGCACTGAAAAACACAAACAAAACAATTCAAACTGCGTAGCACCATGGATGCACCCGGACCGAGTTCAGAGGACAACGCGAACCCCACAAGCCCCACAGATGACCAGCAAGGAACCCCGGGGTCGGGGAAGGGCAATGAGAAGAGGAAGAGGAAGACGGGGTTCAGTCCGCAGGAAAACAGGATCCTCGTCACGGAGGTGATAGAACACTACCAACAACTGTTCGTCACCTCCACTGTGTCATTGGCAACACAAACGGAAATATGGCAGTCGATCGTGAACATCGTCAATGCAGTCGGAGTGTTGAGGAGGTCAATGGAGGAGGTCAAGAGGCGCTGGCATGATGTGAATAGCCAAACCAAGCAGAAACTCGCTGCCAACCGGAAGGCAGCAACGGCGACTGGAGGTGGGAGCCCTGCGCCACAGGAGGAGCTGGATGAGCTGGAGGAAATGGTGGCCACAGTCATCAGTGTGGAGACGGTGCAAGGAGTTGGGGGTCCGGACACAGCTCGATATGACCTGACCCAACAGCAACAGGGTGAGTAACTACCAGGGACTGGGGGTACGGGGGGAGATGGGCACAATGGCACACATGCACAATGATGTGTAGCACACTGCACACCCACAATGATTGTGGAACATGTCCCTGATACCCTTGGCACACTTCAGCACACATAGAAACACCAAGTAGGCCCCCGTCCACTATGTGCACAAAGGGGCCCCCCTCCCTATCACCAATCTCACAACTCACCCATGCACATGTGGTGAATCCAGCAAAGCAGCGGCTCTGTGAGCCACACCGACAATGCAAGTGACACTGCATGACCAATAGCATGGCTGCAATCAAAATACATTACATGGTGCACGACACGACACTGAGGTGGCCCAGTGTGGATCACATCCTCAAAGGAGCAGGTCACACTCTGACACATCCACGTGCACATAGAACCCCTGACGTCAACAACACATCCGCAGACAAACAATGCACAAGAGTACAAAAACCGTCCAACAGCACAAAAGACCCAAGTCGCCAACATCTCAGCACCTTAAAAGCACACAAGTCAAAGGCACACCGCCTCAAAGGGATAAGGGGCCACTAAATCAGAGCTGCAGGGGCGACTCTCCTACAATGCAGCACACACACATAGCAATAACAGCACATCAACATTGACGACAATGTGGTACAAAGTGCAACACTTACACTACAGAACAGAGGACACAACTGGTGCCGCTTGTGTGTAGAAACTGGCCAATCACATCTGGCATAGCAGGAAACTGTGAGATGATAATGTACGAGTACAACCTCACATCCGTCATGTAGTCGAAATGTCCACTGTCTCCCATCAAATAGCCAGCTCATCCAAAACAGTCACAATGTACATTGTTATGCAGTCTGTATGTAAACATGTACAATGCGTCAACATACATGGAACACACTGTTAACCTGCATCTCCCCTTTACATTGCAGAGGGACAATCAACACCTCCTGCAGAGCAGACCAGACATCTCTTCAGTGATGATGAGGAGGACCCCCTTGGCCATCTGCTCTGACACCCTCCAACGGCTCGTGGACAGCCTCCGCACCCCACCTCCAGGAGCAGGGCAGCCCAGCTGCATCGAGGTGACCCCACCCCCTGCACAGCCCACACAGCAGGAAGCACCCACCACCACGGCTGGCTCCCAGCACCTCACGGAAAGACACATGGCATTCCAACGCCGTATGTTAGACTGCCAAAGGGGGCTGGCTGAACAGGTGCAGGTGGGTTTCGACCTCATGGCAGCCAAACTTAATGCCATACGTGGGTGGGTGAGTCCCATCAGGGACCACTCACAGTCCCTAACGGACACCCACAGTCAGTTCCATGCTCTACAACAATCCTTGGCTGACCTCGCTGTAGCCATTACTCGGATACAAGAACTGTCCAGTCAGACAGGCTCCAGCGATGACAGCACAGAGATGGCACAGATGCGGAGGACAATGGAGAACATGGAGCGGATGCAGGCTGGAAGGATGGCTGCCACGTCTGTACACCAGCGAGATGTAGCTGGGATCTTCCATGCCCTGCAGAACCTCATCTTGCCATTGTTGCCAGAGAGCCTGTCCCAGATGACTGCTGCAGGAACTTCGACACACACATCTCCGCCCCCAGATGTGTCAGTGGCAGACAGTGTTTCAGCCATACCACCTCCGCCCCCTGATGTGTCAGTGGAACACAGTGATGCAGCTATAACACCACCACACACACCTGACACAGAAGACATATCAGAGGACTAAGATGTGGATGGCAATGACTCTGTGTGAGAAAGGAGGTTGTAGCATACATCCCCGCCTGTTCCTGCTTGGTTCAGCCCTCTGCATCCTGCCCGGGAACAACACCTTCCACTGTCCCCCGAAACACTCTGCGACATTCACCTGGACCCCGACATGGACTGCCATATCTGCTCTGGTTACCAATGACACAGCAATCAGGATGCGGACTGAACTCTTCCTCTTTCGATTAAATTGTCATTCCCCAAAGGACTCTGGTTGGCCCTCCACTGGGCAACCATGTAATGTGGCGTTTGCATGGCCATGTACTGCTCCAGCTCCGACACTCCACAGAATGTGAATAAAACATTCCAAATCACACAGATGTGTCATGTCTATGTCCAATCAAGTATAACAGTATGGATGGGTGTAGGGACAATGATTGCACAAAAAGGGACACCCTGGGAAATGACATCAATGTGCATGTTTGACCCTGACCCACATGGCCAATTAGATGACTGTGAAGGTGTGAACTAGCTGTGGCCTCATTGCTCATGAACAGCAATCTCGCAAACCCCCAACGTAGCCCCACGTCCATGTATTAAGTGGGGCTGTGTGTAAAAATCTCAAATCCGGCAGCAGGCCTAAAGTAGTGTCCCCAACATGTGACAACAGGACATCAATTCGCATACCTACTCACACTCAACTGTGTGGACACAGCCTGTTTTTATGGATCACATTGATCCACATGGCAAGAAGTTGGACACCATACTCACATTGCTGAAGACACGTAACAGCACAGGTGTACCAGCAACCATCCCAACCACAATGTCTGGCTCACAGAGGTGGGGCTGGCAATAGGGACTCACCCCTCAGTGAAATGCGTCAGTAAGTCCCTCCCTGTGTACGGACAATGCTCATTGAGGCACACGATTTGTCATTCTAATCGACACTCAGCACAGTTGAACACTAGTGAAGTGGCATAGACTTCTTTAGCATGTGCGTGTCAGTACTGGCAAGACAAGGGCCACAACATGCAGACCAATGCTTCAGACACTAACAGGCAGCATGGGAACATGTAGAGGTGCAAGAAATGCGGAGGCAAAAATGAACACCAATCATTATGGATGGCAACGGTCTCAGCCCACCTTGCCTTGCTGGACGAGTCATGTGATGTTTGGCGTATGCTCATTGCCCCGTGTCAGGGGACACGACTCACAGCCCATGGGATCTGCATAGTGCTATACCACCGGACTGCGCAGACTGTCTGCTCTGCTGACAGTGAGCAGGTGAAAGGGTCCAACAAGGTCACATGTAGTACTACATTGCCATGTGTGTACTCTCCCTCCAGCAGTATGTCAGATTTAGGAACCTTGCCAAGCAACGCTGTGCAGCTCCGCCCATGGGACTGCCTCACCTTGCACAGGTGTGTGTCAACACGCGTAGGTACACGCACATGCATTCTGAGTCCAGGCGAATGCAGCCATGTCCACTGTTGTGTTGGGATATGTGACCATTTCTCCAAGATGCAACAAGGTGTTGGGGCCTGTGCTCTGGGTTACAGGCATTTGTGGCTGCAGGAACGTAGTTACTCATCCATGAATGCGAGCGCAGCTTCCTGGCCAATCAGTTCCAAGAGTACGTCGTTGCCGGCTTCAACGAGCAAGAGGGCGAGCCAATCCATTGACTGGTCCGGACAGATGTGCTCCGTCCAGGCAGTTTCACTAATCCGCAACACAGCCCAATAGGGGAGCGCTTCGATGAGGTCACTGCACACGAGGACTTGTGCAATCTCCAATGCCCAACTGCCAGCACATACACCAAATATCAAGGCATCCCATGAACAGGTATCACAGTTACACTCCTGGTCGTGGGCCAACAGGGGCGCACACACAAGTCATAATCCAGTTCAGCTACCGTTGTGTTGGATAGGCAGACATCCATGGGCCACTCGAATATGCATGATTGTGAGAAGTTGGCCTGGTATATGCTGTTCACTAATTAAAGTGGACACCTTGCACCAGGGCACATCGACTCTTATGGTAGATAGGTTTAAGACAACCTTTTAAAGAAAGCTATCCTAGTGGTAGCTGTGGAGAGCAGCCTTCAGGCTAAGTCTCGGAGGAATGTAAAGCAGCTTGTTTTACCATATAATCTCTTGAATCACCAAATGAAAAGACACCACACAGGTATATATATCAAATATATATGTATTTATTTCTAAATAACTCTCTACTAATCTCTTTATGAGATTAGAAGACAAACATATGCACAAATCAACGTTTCACAATAAGTTAAGCACACAATATGGCTGGGGCCCTAGGGGCGTACCAGACCATATACTAAGTAAGAGACTTAGAAACAACGACTTGCAAGGAGACAAGGCCTAGGGCCTTCAGAAGTGCTGGGGCCTCACGAAACCACCCAAGGCAGGTAAGTAAAGGACCCACGGGGGACGCGTGCAGTGTGGATACACAGGCGCGAATCGCCGTTAACTTCAATGGGGCAAGTCGCGGTTGGAAATAAAGAGTTTTAGGATACTTCGGGAGAACCTACAAGCAAGTCACTTACAGGGTAAGTAGTTCTAGGGCCCACACCCACAGGAGCACCGTAGTGCTGGAGTTACCTCACCCAGGGAAGCCGGGTGCACAGGTGTCCTTTGGTGTCGGGTCGCGGCGTCGTTTTCAATGGCGAACAAAGAAGACTTGCTGCTTGCGGGAGCTGAAGAAGTGTCCGGTGGAATCCAAGCCTGGATTCTGAAGAAGGATGACCTGAAAGCAGAGGGGACAGTGTTCAAAGTCACTTGGCAGTGACCCGGGGCAAGGAAGATGGATGCCCACCGTCGTCGGTCGCTTCAGGTCGGTTGCAGGTGCTTTGACTCTTCAGCCACGTGGTCCAGGAGGCGTCGACGACGACCAGGAGCTGGATTCGGTGTGTCCCTCGACGTCTGCAGCTGACTGCGGTGTCGGCAACTCGATCGGAGCCAACAAGCCTTGGCAGCCGCAAGTCTCGGGGAGATGAAGAAAAGTCGATGGCGCAGACCAGCAAGGTCTGAGGGACTCACCCAGCGAGGGTAAGTCAGGGCAGGCCTGGAGCAACCAGGGGAGCCCTTTGGTTTCTTTAGGAAGTCTTCTGGGGACCCACAAGCCAGCGGGCAAGGGATCGCGAAGACACCTCGGGCGGAATCACTCAACAGGGGCCCACGGTCACTCGGGACGGTGTAGGCCTCTGATCTTCGGAGGGATTCCTGCTGGAGGTCGGGACCACACGTGGTCCAAAGCACAAGTTCGTAGAACGTTGTGAAGGGGTTGCACTCGACAATAGTGCACGGTACCCAGGGGTCGCGGTTCCTCGTTACTCGGGGGTCCACTTGCCTCAGCTTCGCTGGGGACTCACGATGGCCTGGAAGAGGTCAGGAAATCCACTTCTTGGGCTGCAGGGACTTCGGACTCCGGCGGGAGCGGCGTAGTTTGCGACCGTCGTTGTCGTTTTTGGTGCCTGCCAAGCAGGGGAGTCACTCCTTGACTCCAAGGGAGATTCTTCTGTCTTCCAAAGGTAGTGGAACGTCGAAGGGCCAGGATTCTTCTGTAGAGCGTCGTCCAGGGGTTATCTGCTTTGCAATGGCAAGGTTCCCCCTCTTATACTAAAAAGAGGGGATGGACTAGCTCTATGACCCCACCTATGGGAGGGTCAAGGGAGGGGTGGCTACACCCACTTCCCTTTGTCCAGTTTCGCGCCAGAGCAGGGGCAGGTAGTCCCTGAGCTGGTTTGAACTGGCATATGCACAGAGGAGCCTTCTGCTGCCCCAGTGCAGGACTTCAAAGCACTCTAAGAGTGCACCCACCCAGCCCCAATACACTAAACCCTGTCTGGAAGGTGGTTACACCTCCCTGTGACAGGATGCCTATTGTTGGGCTTCCTCCACTGTGAGTTTCGGTCATCAGCAGGAGGGCAGCCCAGTGTCTGTGACTGGTGGCATCCATTTTGTGATGCCAGGGCTCTTTAGGATTCTACCGCGTTTCCACAGCAGGTACATGTCTTATCCCTCTAGAAGGGTGGAATGCTACCCCCGCCGCCAAGATTGGCGGGGGGTAGTATTCCAAGATGTTTGACACCAAACACGACATGTTTTGATGCAGCCATTCCAAAGTTAGCATTTACCGCGAGGATATAATGCACTTAAATAGTATATGGTTTAACCGCATCCACAAACAGCACCAGAGAATAGACTCTGAGAGCTGCAGAGGGGCCCTGCTCAGGCAGAGGCACCCCCTCACATAGAAGCCAAGCACCCTGCCCTCAGGATTGATAGGGCCTGCCTTAGGGGTGACTGATAGGTTTATATGTGTGTGCAGGAGAGATATAGGAAACCTATATCTCAGTGAGGGGTGCTAGCACCACCTCACCCAGGCTGCAGTAGCAGGCCTGTGGTGTCAGATTTAGACTGCTTCCCAGGGGTGGCATAATATATGCTGCAGCCCCTGGTAGGCCTGTGAAGTACCTATGCCCTTGGCACCTAAGGTACCATATACTAGGGACTCATAAGGCACCACAGTATCCAATCACTAGTGCACCTAGAGTGCACTCCATGTCGTTTAGAGAGAGCAGATAGACTGGGGCCCTGAATAGCAGGGTCCCAGTCCAACTAAGTCATAAACCAGCAAAACACCATAAAAAAAGTGGGGGCAACCATATAGTCAGATTCCACCTTCCTACATAACCCCCCCAAACGAAAGGAGATAAGGCTAACCTTGGCCAGTTGAGCCTTTATTGACTAAGTGGCCATATAAGGAAGCACCTGCACTAGCATGGTTGCCCCCTGTCTTATGGTCCACTAAGCAATCCCTCACCCTAAGGGTATGAGAGGGTCTCCACCATGGGGAATCACTACCTGTGGTGTGCTTTGGTAAAGTACCAGGCCGGTGAGGTGTCTGAGTAGGGAAGTGTGGCCCTAGGAATGTTGGCCTCAGCTTTCTCAGCTCACTGGTCACCATGTATGCCTGTCTTTCCATGACTGAGTGGTACTCTGCTCTAAGGGTCAACCTTTGACTGCCTACAGCCGGGGGTTGGGTCCCTTTGGGTGGAACACTGGAGGGACATGGCATGTTTGGAACCTTTTGGTCCCAGGTTTGCCCTTGCCTAACAGAGTCCTTCTGGGGGAGGTCCCTACATAAAGGTATGGGGGATCCCTCAGTGGGTTGAGGAATTTCTACCTGGCTAGGGCTACTAGCCTGGGTGCCCCTAATCTGCTGATGGGGGGTTCCTCTGGACAGGGGGCCCTGGGGGTCCACTGACCTCCCTGACCTCTGCAGCCCTGGGCTGACTGAGGCAGGGTAGAGAGGGGCAGGTTACCTGCTCCAGACTGGGTACCACCTTGTAAGGGTCCTCTGCCATCAGGGGGTGGCCAGGCCAGGCCTGACTACCTCTGTGGCAGTTCCTTCACTAGGGGTAGGGTCAGTTCCCTGAGGAGGCTGACCCTTACCTACTGTCTGGAGGGAAGAAGACTTTTCTTCAACCCTTGTGCTCTCTTCTGGGGGAGAGTGGGCCATTCTTCCAGGCTCCATCTCTCCAAAATCTTGGGCTGGGGCTGTGGCCATCACAGCCCCACTAACCTTTACAGGGACACCCAACATCTTCAGATGGGTTTGGTGTTCAATTTCAGCCCAGGCTGAAATTTCCAGATCATTGCCCATCAGGCAATCTACAGGTAAGGTTGGGGACACTGCCACTCTCTTTGGGCCTGTGACTCCCTCCCAGCTGAGATTGACTATGGCCATGGGGTGATCTGTTCTGACACCATCAATGTTGGTCACCTGGTATTTAAACTCAGGTAAAAGCTGGTGAGGGGGGACTAGTTTCCCTGCCACCATGGTGACACTAGCCCCTGTGTCCCTAAATGCCACAGCTTTCTGACCATTAATTATTGGCTCCAGTCTGTACCTGCCCAATGCTATGGGACCCATGGTAAAGGTGGCATATCCTACACCACCATCAGAATCTGAGGAGTCTGTTGAGGGGGTCCTGTCTAAACTAGGGCCCACCTCTGTTCCTCTTGCAAAAGCACCTAACTTTTTGGGTGCACTACTCCCAACTGGAGGATTACTACTGGTAGTACCAGGAGGGGTGGTAGTAGTTGTTGGAGGAACATTTCCTTTATTGCCATTCCTGGGACAACTGGGATCAGATTTCCAGTGCCCAGGCTTTTTACAGACATGGCAATAGGGTTTCTTTTCAGGAGAGGAAGGAGTTTGGGACCCACCCCCAGAAGAGGAATTTTGGGGCCCTGTAGTGGACTTATCCTTGGATTTATCCCCACCTTTCTCTTGGGACTTGGTAGAATCTTTCTTGTGGTCACCACCCTGATTCTTAGGCCTTACCCTGGTTCTGACCCATTTGTCTGCCTTCTTTCCCAATTCTTGGGGAGAGGTCAGATCAGAGTCCACCAGGTACTGGTGTAAAAGCTGGTTTTGACAATTATTAAGGATCTGTTCTCTCATCATTAGATTATAAAATCCTTTGAAATCAGTAACCCTACTGCCAACCAGCCAACCCTCCAGAGCCTTGGATGCACAATCTACAAAGTCAGTCCAGTCCTGAGTCTGTGCCTTCTGGGTATCTCTGAACTTCAACCTGTACTCTTCAGTGGTTAAGCCAAACCCATCTATCAGTGCACTCTTCAGGACTTCATAATCATCAGCATCCTCCTCTCTAACAGTGAGGAGCTTGTCTCTTCCTTTATCTGAAAAGGAGAGCCACAAGATTGCTGCCCACTGCTTTTGGGGGACCTGCTGTACTCTACAGGCCCTCTCCATAGCAGTTATCCATTTGTGGATATCATCCCCACTCTGGTAGGGAGGAACAACCTTGCTCAGGTTCCTATGGTCAGGGACATATTCTCTGCCTCTAGGGACACTGTTGCTGCCACCAGGGGGTTCTAAACCCTCCCTTCTGGAAGCTCTCTGGATCTCCAGGGCTTCTCTATCCAGTGCCAACTGCTTGGTTCTGAGGGCCACTTTGGCTTCCTCATACTGGAGCAGTTTGCACCTTCTCTCAGAGGAGGTCTCTCTTAAGTTAAAGTATGAGCTCCTCTCTTGGACAAATTCTCTGCCAGAGTGATAAGAGTGCTCAGATTCCCTGGAAGGGGATCTGTGCCTCTCATCCACTCTGCCAGTTCTCTTAGGGAGAACTCCTCTGTCCTGTTCAGGCTCCTTGAAGCCTGGCCCTTCAACCACAGAGTCTTGGTCATTCGGATTGTCCTCATCTGACCCAGATACTATGATTGACCCACCCACTGATTCAGACCCCTTAGCTCCTAGAGCCAATCTAAGGTCATCTGCTGTCAGCAGATCTATCAGGTGCAGGGTTGAGGGACTCTGTCCTATCCTCAGGTGTCTGTCAACACACATGGCTCTCAAGTCAGAGAAAGCCATGTCCTTATACTGAGGCTGAGTGGATCCACTGGGTCCACCCCTTAAGGACATTCTAGTGTTGTGCAGTGTTGTACTACCTACACTAGTTTGTGGCCTACTGATCCTAGCTTGAGCTGTGGAAAGGGTGTGCTATCCCTTGGCACACAGCTCTAAGTTCAGTAGAACTTATTGATACTAAGCTTGACTTTATATGTACCTTGAGTACCTATAATGGTTTTCAGTTAGTAATTCAAATAGAGATTTTCTGGTAAAACAATGGCAAGCTGGAATCCCACACGCTGCCCACCAATGTGAGAAGTTGGCCTGGTATATGCTGTTCACTAATTAAAGTGGACACCTTGCACCAGGGCACATCGACTCTTATGGTAGATAGGTTTAAGACAACCTTTTAAAGAAAGCTATCCTAGTGGTAGCTGTGGAGAGCAGCCTTCAGGCTAAGTCTCGGAGGAATGTAAAGCAGCTTGTTTTACCATATAATCTCTTGAATCACCAAATGAAAAGACACCACACAGGTATATATATCAAATATATATGTATTTATTTCTAAATAACTCTCTACTAATCTCTTTATGAGATTAGAAGACAAACATATGCACAAATCAACGTTTCACAATAAGTTAAGCACAAAATATGGCTGGGGCCCTAGGGGCGTACCAGACCATATACTAAGTAAGAGACTTAGAAACAACGACTTGCAAGGAGACAAGGCCTAGGGCCTTCAGAAGTGCTGGGGCCTCACGAAACCACCCAAGGCAGGTAAGTAAAGGACCCACGGGGGACGCGTGCAGTGTGGATACACAGGCGCGAATCGCCGTTAACTTCAATGGGGCAAGTCGCGGTTGGAAATAAAGAGTTTTAGGATACTTCGGGAGAACCTACAAGCAAGTCACTTACAGGGTAAGTAGTTCTAGGGCCCACACCCACAGGAGCACCGTAGTGCTGGAGTTACCTCACCCAGGGAAGCCGGGTGCACAGGTGTCCTTTGGTGTCGGGTCGCGGCGTCGTTTTCAATGGCGAACAAAGAAGACTTGCTGCTTGCGGGAGCTGAAGAAGTGTCCGGTGGAATCCAAGCCTGGATTCTGAAGAAGGATGACCTGAAAGCAGAGGGGACAGTGTTCAAAGTCACTTGGCAGTGACCCGGGGCAAGGAAGATGGATGCCCACCGTCGTCGGTCGCTTCAGGTCGGTTGCAGGTGCCTTGACTCTTCAGCCACGTGGTCCAGGAGGCGTCGACGACGACCAGGAGCTGGATTCGGTGTGTCCCTCGACGTCTGCAGCTGACTGCGGTGTCGGCAACTCGATCGGAGCCAACAAGCCTTGGCAGCCGCAAGTCTCGGGGAGATGAAGAAAAGTCGATGGCGCAGACCAGCAAGGTCTGAGGGACTCACCCAGCGAGGGTAAGTCAGGGCAGGCCTGGAGCAACCAGGGGAGCCCTTTGGTTTCTTTAGGAAGTCTTCTGGGGACCCACAAGCCAGCGGGCAAGGGATCGCGAAGACACCTCGGGCGGAATCACTCAACAGGGGCCCACGGTCACTCGGGACGGTGTAGGCCTCTGATCTTCGGAGGGATTCCTGCTGGAGGTCGGGACCACACGTGGTCCAAAGCACAAGTTCGTAGAACGTTGTGAAGGGGTTGCACTCGACAATAGTGCACGGTACCCAGGGGTCGCGGTTCCTCGTTACTCGGGGGGTCCACTTGCCTCAGCTTCGCTGGGGACTCACGATGGCCTGGAAGAGGTCAGGAAATCCACTTCTTGGGCTGCAGGGACTTCGGACTCCGGCGGGAGCGGCGTAGTTTGCGACCGTCGTTGTCGTTTTTGGTGCCTGCCAAGCAGGGGAGTCACTCCTTGACTCCAAGGGAGATTCTTCTGTCTTCCAAAGGTAGTGGAACGTCGAAGGGCCAGGATTCTTCTGTAGAGCGTCGTCCAGGGGTTATCTGCTTTGCAATGGCAAGCTTCCCCCTCTTATACTAAAAAGAGGGGATGGACTAGCTCTATGACCCCACCTATGGGAGGGTCAAGGGAGGGGTGGCTACACCCACTTCCCTTTGTCCAGTTTCGCGCCAGAGCAGGGGCAGGTAGTCCCTGAGCTGGTTTGAACTGGCATATGCACAGAGGAGCCTCCTGCTCCCCCAGTGCAGGACTTCAAAGCACTCTAAGAGTGCACCCACCCAGCCCCAATACACTAAACCCTGTCTGGAAGGTGGTTACACCTCCCTGTGACAGGATGCCTATTGTTGGGCTTCCTCCACTGTGAGTTTCGGTCATCAGCAGGAGGGCAGCCCAGTGTCTGTGACTGGTGGCATCCATTTTGTGATGCCAGGGCTCTTTAGGATTCTACCGCGTTTCCACAGCAGGTACATGTCTTATCCCTCTAGAAGGGTGGAATGCTACCCCCGCCGCCAAGATTGGCGGGGGGTAGTATTCCAAGATGTTTGACACCAAACACGACATGTTTTGATGCAGCCATTCCAAAGTTAGCATTTACCGCGAGGATATAATGCACTTAAATAGTATATGGTTTAACCGCATCCACAAACAGCACCAGAGAATAGACTCTGAGAGCTGCAGAGGGGCCCTGCTCAGGCAGAGGCACCCCCTCACATAGAAGCCAAGCACCCTGCCCTCAGGATTGATAGGGCCTGCCTTAGGGGTGACTGATAGGTTTATATGTGTGTGCAGGAGAGATATAGGAAACCTATATCTCAGTGAGGGGTGCTAGCACCACCTCACCCAGGCTGCAGTAGCAGGCCTGTGGTGTCAGATTTAGACTGCTTCCCAGGGGTGGCATAATATATGCTGCAGCCCCTGGTAGGCCTGTGAAGTACCTATGCCCTTGGCACCTAAGGTACCATATACTAGGGACTCATAAGGCACCACAGTATCCAATCACTAGTGCACCTAGAGTGCACTCCATGTCGTTTAGAGAGAGCCGATAGACTGGGGCCCTGAATAGCAGGGTCCCAGTCTAACTAAGTCATAAACCAGCAAAACACCATAAAAAAAGTGGGGGCAACCATATAGTCAGATTCCACCTTCCTACAATGATCGACAGTGGAACCAGGGCTGGACGCAGGTGATGTACGCAAGACGGAAGCTCAGACGGTAACTGATGCGCAACACTGCCAGTGGCAGTGCCCCCAACAAATGCAGCACGGTACAGTTCCACGTGACAGGGGTTGTACATGTGCCTGGGATGTTCTGCCATTGCGTTGGTGGCCCTCGTAGAACCAGCACTCTTCTGACCTGCGGCAGTTATGTGGATGATATGCCACAGCTCAGAGCAATGAGCCGTATGTGTGTCCAACGTTTGGACGTATGGGTTGTTGTGTACGTAAGTGTCAAGGGCATTCCATGCTGGGGTACCTCGAGCAAGGACTTCTGTCTGTGGGGTGTGGATACGTTGGTCTTTCATTAGCGCTGTGCGTAGTGTGGGAGTCGTCATCATCTGCTATGGTATCTCTCTCAGGGGGTGCCTGCTGCATGCAAGACCAAGGTCGGAGGCGCAGGTGTCCTTCCGCCTCATGTATTGAGCTTTCATCCCTAATGTTGGTCTGACTACTGCTTGCATTATGGAAATGTGATGTGGCTTTCATGCTGCAATTGAGGTTAGGCCTTAGGCTTATGGTGCACCAATAGCGATACACACACACCAGTTGGCATGCATGAGCCAAGAGCCCGAGCGGCCTTGCGCTCCTTGTACAATCCCTTCGTGCGCAGCCGCCCTCTGGGTGCATGCAACATTGTCGATTGCGGACCGTGTGGCGCAGACACTGCAACAGAGACACGCATCAGTTGGTTTCATGTCCAGCCCAGGAATGAACCACGCCCAGAGACCAGGGATAATTGTTCACACCCCTACGCTGGCCTGGCGTACGCAGAGCCAGCCCACTCGGCTTACGTATAAAGGGGGGGACGACGACGCAACGTGTCCCAGTTCTTCCCCACTGCCGGAGGTGACATGGCTGCGTCCGCCTGGCATATCACGAGACTCAATCAGAAAGGGTCCATGACTTACGTTGCACAGAGTTGGTGGCACCGGAAACACTGCGGCTGACACGGGCCTACCGCCACGGGACGGTGACTTACGGTGCACTGAGGTAGGGGCACCTGAGGTGCTGAGCGGGTGTGCAGCCTGCGATGATGCGCCGTCCTGGCGGTCCGGACTGGTAGGGATTTGTGTGAGCCCTGCTGGACCGCAGTGTAGGCCTGAGTCAGCGGGCAGCGCGGGCCGACCTCCACGTGGCGTTGCCTCGCGGTTCACAGAGTTAGTGGCACCTATAGTGCTGGGCAGGTGTGCAGCCTGCGATGATGCCGTGTGCACTGGTATGATCTCTGCCATTGCAAAATCAAGACCCAGAATCACGTGTGTGACCAAGTGGCCAGCAGGGTGGGGCTGCATGATGTGGCGGCTGCCAAGTTCACGGAGCCCGGGCTTGGAGCTTGCACCGGCACGTGGTGAGCCCTTTTGAAGGCACGCTGGTGGCGGAAGGTGAGCTGTGAGGCCTGGGTGCGCAGGGGCGGGCAAACACCGCTGGGTGGCGGGAGGGGCTGGGGTGCAGCAGCCTGTGTGCGCAGGGGCGGCCAAGCGATGATGGCGTGTGCAATGATTTGTACTCTGCCATTCATAAATCTGGACTCTATTTCAGATAAGGGACCTGGTGGACTGCGGTATATACCGGGACATGGTTGGAAACACAACGGTGGCAGCAGGTGAGCAGTGAGGCCTGGGTCCGCAGTGCCTGCACTCTCTCTCCCTCTCCCTCTCTTCCTTTGACTGTCTCTCTCTCTTCCTCTGTTACTCTCTCTCTCGTTCTCCCTCTCTTCCTTTAACTGTCTCTCTCTCTTCCTCTGTTCCTCTCTCTCTCCTTCTCCCTCTCCTCCTTTGACTGTCTCTCTCTCTTCCTCTGTTACTCTCTCTCTCCTTCTCCCTCTCTTCCTTTGACTGTCTCTCTCTCTTCCTCTGTTACTCTCTCTCCTTCTCCCTCTCTTCCTTTGACTGTCTCTCTCTCTTCCTCTGTTACTCTCGCTCTCCTTCTCCCTCTCTTCCTTTGACTGTCTCTCTCTCTTCCTCTGTTACTCTCTCTCCTTCTCCCTCTCTTCCTTTCACTGTCTCTCTCTCTTCCTCTGTTACTCTCTCTCTCCTTCTCCCTCTCTCCCCCTTTCTCTCTCTCCCTCTCTTTCACTCTCACTCTCTCTTTCTTTCTCTCTCTCTTTCTCTCTCTCTCTGTCCTTTGATGAGCGCATGACACACCTTCTTATCTTGTATTTTGTCTTGCAGGTTGTGTCTTACAGATTGTCCAGAGACGACCCGCCATGACTCTTCCGAATAGTTGTTTTGAGTTACATTTGAATAAAATTATTTGTTTGGAAATTCAAAGATGAATGAATGTTTCTCCTTTTTCTGACCACACATGAATGTTGATTGTTGTACTTGTGCGACATCAGGCGAATTGTTTTGTTCATGATTTCGTAAAGTTGATGTGAAATATCTTTGTCCGGGGTAGGGCCCCGGGGAAGGGCCCTGGGGGGGGGGGTGAACTGGGGGGGCGGGGAGGCGGTTGGTGTTGTGGCCCTCTTGGGTGTCCGGCTGCGTGATCAGTGGCTCCATGGCATCTGTTGTTCTTCTGGTGTGGCTGTGGGCTGGGCTCCCATTTCTGGTGCAGGTTATCGTCCGACTTAATACCAGGAAAGAGCAGGTGTTAATTCCCTGCTGCTAACGTGCCTTATCGCATGTTTTGGGATCTTATCGCCGATCTGGCTGGTTGTTGAGAATGTTGCGAAAGGGTGTTTTCGCTGCTTTTTGCACAGGAACGCCTACTCTGCATCTCATTAGCGTTAGTTGCCGGTGTCATCCGTGGCGATGTTTTTACGGCTGCTATCGCGGGAAAACGGCCGGTATCGGCTGTTAGCACTTGCTTGTGAATAGGGCGATGAATCTATCGCCACTGTGGCTGCGATAAAGTGACGATAACTCGGCGATGTGTCCTTGAGAATATGCCCCTAAATATTCTGCAAGTTTTTTAGGTCTTTCACAGTCAGGTAGCAAGATATAAAATAACGGGCACCATAAATTAAAATAAATTCACAAAGTTGTTACTCAGTGAGAAATGCACTATAGTACATTATGAAACCTCTCTTCAATTCAATTCAAAAGATCTTTATTCGGCCATGTGTGGCCATAAAAGAGAGTAACAGAGCATATTAAAAAACAAACAAGTAGTACAAATAAATACTAAAAATCATATAAAAACCATAAATACAATCTGTTAATATAGCAACATAATCGACCGAGGGAGCAGGTAAAGTGGGACAAACAGCAAACTAGTTATTCCTTAAACTTTGCAATAGCAGTGGCTTTTAAATTGAAGACAAGTCATAAAATACATACACAACCAATACAAGATTCATGTAATACAATTTAGTTGGTAAGGCAGAAATGGTTACAATATTTGTGTTCTTATAAATGACCGCTAGCAAGAGCTGCAGTCAATAACAAGTTTTGAACAACAAATATGGGGGAGTCGTACCAGAAAGCTACCCTTCCATTGAGTTTCTGCATCTCACTGCAGCTTTAAGAAAGGAACTAACCCAAACGCATATGTCACAGCCATTCAGCAACTGCAGATGGAACAACGCTTCTCTGCATTTGCGGTACCCCAGGTTAATTAATAGCGGTTTGAAGAAAGTGTCTGAACAGAGGATTGAAAAACCTCTATTAGTTAATGCACTGCAGAGGTCTGTGTGTAACCAGAGAGCCACAGAATTAAATCATGGCTGGTGCAGTGGAGAATAAAGACTTGTGTAATTTTAGTGCTACTCGGTCACAGCCTGTGACATAAAGCACTGTGAATATGTAAGTCTTTATTTTATGCTTGCATTACACACAGTAAAAAGAAAGACTTCTACAAAATGCGCAAAATGTTTTACGATAAAATGGTGCTTCCAAAATATAGATTTTAGTAATAACCAGACCCTACGTACTGCAATTAGAGTTGCTTAAACATCTCAGGGGGTTTTAAGAGCTATGTAAATACAATTACAATTAAAAGCACACATTTCACGGCTCAGTTATTAACTCTTTGCACTACCACTCAAAAAGAATAATTCTTTGTCATCGCAAAGCTTCGAGTGATTTATCAATTAAAGCCAGTACCGGCTCCCAAGCATCCTTTACATTTGCAGATTACCCTTTACATTTGCGCATTAACTCATAGAGCACATTTGCATTTCTTTCAGGCAAGCAGGCATCCTGGCAGGCAAGCTTGCTTAGATGTCTGCTCGGGTTCAGTTTCACAGCACAGGACACTCCCTGAATGACACTTCAGCTGAAGCATTTTAACTATTGGAACTAGCCATCTAAAGAGAAGAGCAACCATTTTGGATTCAGGGCAGAAGTGAGGCTGGGGAATGAGCGAACACCTTCCCATGACTCCACGGCCCCCCAGGGCATTGCGCCCCACAGATCGACCTCTGCTGTAGAGCAAAGTCTTTGTGCGGTCGGTAGTGGAAGAGAACTCTGATATTTGTCATTGTTGAAGACGGGTGCAATCTGGCATCCAGGAGCAGGACAATCTTGACGTCCTTTGGCTTGGGCTTGGTGTCGGGCTCAATTGCCGTTCACCTCCAGTTCAGTGTTAAGGTCATCGTAGGCCTTCATTGGTATTCACGGCAAGAAACCCTCAGTTCGGCATCGATGTTGAGGGATGCAAATCTCAGCTCTTGCAGTTGGGAGACAGGAGGAATATACTCTAACACCAGCCAAGGGTCCAGTATATAGAGGGCACAACTTGGGGGTTAAGACACACTCCAACAGAGGCCAAAAGCAGGGTTCAGTGCAGGTCCAGTTGTTACTGGTCAGTTGCAGGGAGAGAGAAGCCTCTGTAGGCTTGTTGGGTCCCTGTAGCTCAAACAGCAGGCCAGCCAACTGTCCCTCGGCATCACTTCTGGGCACTGGAGTGAAGCAAGCAGGTCCAGATTTCCTTTAGGGTCTTCGGACAGCAGGGCAATATTTCAGAATCTTCTCAAGTCCAGGCGTGTTCTGAAGAGAGGTCTGGAGAGTCCACTTGTGTGCCAAGTGCCAGCCTGTGGGTCAGTTCTTTCCCTTTCTCTGAGTTTGGAGCCAGCCTGCCTAGAAAAAAGGAGGCAGGCCTGGTTGTGAGCTTCCTCTGCCAGTGAAAAAGTAAGCCTCTGCGGAAGCCTGCAAAAAGAACAATTGATGGACAGAATGCAGAACAATGTCATACATTCACCCCAGTACATAGATCTGGGCCTAAATCCATCGTTTTTTTGCTCACAATGCCATTCCAGTTTGGAGCAAGCCATATGCAAATCAGTCTTGACCCTGCGCCCAATGGGAACAGTCCAGCCCGAACTGCCAGGCCCTCCCTGGACTGAAACAAGCATCCTAGGACTGGTTTCGGAATTTCAGCCCTCATCAGCCAGGATAGCTTGATTCCAGTGGAATGGAGAGCACAGAACCCACGTCTGGGCATACCGGTCCCACTCGGGGTGACAAATGCAAAAAGAATAATTTTGGACAGAATGCAGAACAATGTCATACATTCACCCCAGTACAGAGATCTGGGCCTAAATCCATTGTTTTTTTGCTCACCATGCCATTCCAGTCTGGACCCAGCCATATGCAAATCAGTCTTGACCCTGCGCCCAATGGGAACAGTCCAGCCCGAACTGCCAGGCCAGGTCCTCCCTGGACTGGAAACAAGCATCCTAGGCCCGGTTTCGGGCTTTCAGCCCTCATCAGCCAGGATAGCTTGACTCCAGTGGCATGGAGAGCACGGGACCCACGTCTGGACATACGGTCTGGACTGTTCCCATGAGGCACAGGGTCAAGACTGATTTGCATATGGCTGGTTCTAAACTGGGGTGGCATGGTGAGCAAAAGAACAATGGATTTAACCCAGATCTCTTGACTGGGGGTGAATGTATGATTTATTCAGCATTCCGTCCATCATTTGTTTGCGTAGCACTTTTCACCCTAAGTGGGATGGGTATGCCCAGACGTGGGTCCCTTGCTCACTGTGCCACTGGATTCAAGCTAGCCTGGCTGATGATGCGTAATACCCAGAAACCGGTCCCAGGATGCTTGTTTCCTGTCCAGGGAGGACCTGACTTTGCAGTTCAGTCTGGACTGTTCCCATGAAGCACAGGGTCAAGACTGATTTGCATATGGCTGGGTCTAAACTGCGGTGGCATGATGAGCAAAAGAACAATTGATTTAACCCAGATATTTTGACTTTGTGTGAATGTATGATTTATTCATCATTCCGTCCATCATTTGTTTGCGTAGCACTTTTCACCCTAAGTGGGATGGGTATGCCCAGAAGTGGGTCCCTTGCTCACTGTGCCACTGGATTCAAGCTAGCCTGGTTGATGAAGGGTAATACCCAGAAACCGGTCCCAGGATGCTTGTTTCTGGTCCAGGGAGGACCTGGCTTGGCAGTTCGGTCTGGACTGTTCCCATGAGGCACAGGGTCAAGACTGATTTGCATATGGCTGGGTCTAAACTGCGGTGGCATGGTGAGCAAAAGAACGATGGATTTAACCCAGATCTCTTGACTGGGGGTGAATGTATGATTTATTTAGCATTCCGTCTGTCATTTGTTTGCGTAGCACTTTTCACCCTAAGTGGGATGGGTATGCCCAGACGTGAGTCCCTTGCTCACTGTGCCACTGGATTCAAGCTAGCCTGGCTGATGAAGGGTAATACCCAGAAACCGGTCCCAGGATGCTTGTTTCCGGTCCAGGAAGGACCTGGCTTGGCAGTTCGGTCTGGACTGTTCATATGAGGTACAGGGTCAAGACTGATTTGCATATGGCTGGGTCTAAACTGGGGTGGCATGGTGAGCAAAAGAACGATGGATTTAACCCAGATCTCTTGACTGGGGGTGAATGTATGATTTATTCAGCATTCCGTCCGTCATTTGTTTGCGTAGCACTTTTCACCCTAAGTGGGATGGGTATGCCCAGACGTGGGTCCCTTGCTCACTGTGCCACTGGATTCAAGCTAGCCTGGCTGATGAAGGGTAATACCCAGAAACCGGTCCCAGGATGCTTGTTTCCGGTCCAGGGAGGACCTGGCTTGGCAGTTCGGTCTGGACTGTTTCCATGAGGCACAGTGTCAAGACTGATTTGCATATGGCTGGGTCTAAACTGGGGTGGGAAGGTGAGCAAAAGAACGATGGATTTAACCCAGATCTCTTGACTGGGGGTGAATGTTTTTTTTTTTTTTTTTTCAAAACCTTTATTGAGGACAAAAAGCAGTAATCACAGCAGACTGCCTACATCCCTGGGTGGGCCGGCATTGCAATGTAACATGTTTAGGAGTTGGCTAGGGCTGAGAAGGAATACACAGCAAGCCGCCTACAACCACAACGGGCCGGCCGCGTCATGAGGGACGAGGAGCGCTAGCATCAGTAGATAGTCTTGAATTGTTTAGTTACAAAACAACAACAGCAACCGATAAAAAGAAACAAACAGTACCACTGTTATGCTGTACGAAGGTGGGACATGCCTATGTGTGTTAACGCCGTTCGATCAGTGAGATATGGAATGGTAGTATATGGGGGAGTATTGTCTCCCTTAAATAGTGTGGTTCGGTCAAGGTAAAGTTTCTCTCGCCTCAGTTCCCGACTCTAATTGGGGGTTCTTCTTCATTGTTGCGGGGGTGCCGTTGAGTCTGTGATGGTGGTGTGTTCCAATAAGTATGTTTGTAGGGGGGCCCATATATCCCGCGGACGGGAGGAAGGGGGCAGGAGTTCCGCATAAGTGTATAACTGCTCCTGGCAGTAGATAAGGTCTTGTAGCCAATCTTTGAATTTGGGTGCCCTTCCCCTGCCCCATCTACAAGCAATCCGTCTTTTAGCGAGGAGGAGTGCTAAGGAGGTGTATCTGCGCATTGTGGCAGCCAGGGGTTCTGTGTATCCTAGAAGTGTGGTGAGGGGGTCATCAGGAATGTGCAGTCCAGTCATGTGTTCCAATTCTGCTAGTACCTCCATCCAAAAACTATGGACAGGTGGGCAGTCCCAGGCTATGTGCTTAAAATCCGCCCCCTCACTCCCACATCGGTCACAACGGTCATTATCGCGAAGGCGTAGTCGGTGTAATCGTGCAGGTGTGTAGTAGAGACAATGAATATATTTATAGTGTATGATACAAAATCTGCTGCTAGCAGAAATGTCTCCCGTTTGTCTGCAGCAGAAGGACCATTGTTCGTCAGTGAGCGAGCATCCCAGTTCCTCTTCCCATCTGCTCCTGGCGAGGGGGGTGCATATGTTCTGTCCTTCTGAACTGTACGATATAATAATGAAACCGTGTGTGTGGGAGCCGTTTGTTGTAGTAGGGCGTGAAGGGGGGCCATGATGGGGGGCTCTTGTGGAAAGCAGGGAGTGAGGGCTTTCACATCTTGACGCAGCCTTACGTAATAAAATCGCTCTAGTGGGGTGGGATTTATAGAGTCAAAAAATTCTTCGCAGGTGCAGAACTTGTCCCCAATGTATAGCTGTCCCCACGTTTGGATGGACAATTTGCGGAGGAGCCGGCGGCATCCGCCTTCTTGTGTAACTGGGATATCCTTTCTTCCTGAAATAGGGAGGAGGGGGGAGTATAGCAGGGCGCAGTGTGTTAAGTTAGCTAGGTCGTGCCAGGCGCTAGTAGTGCATTGCACAGTGGTGGATGCGAAGCGCCTTGGGACAGCGGGGGTGCTCAGATAAGCAGCGTGCGGAGTCGGGGCCATATATCTGCCCTCAGTTGCAAGATGAGGCATGTAAGGGGGGGTTTATCCAATATGATGCAAAATGGGCTTGAGCACATGTGAAGTAGAGTTCCAGATCAGGTACTTCGAATCCACCCTCACAAAAGGGGCGCGTGAGAGTATCCCACCTCAGCCTGGCTTGTTTCCCTCCCCAAGTGAGTCGTATAAGCTGAGTTTTGACAGCTGAGAAAAAATGTCGGCTGGGGGCATAAGGGATGTTGATGAATAGGTAGAGCAGTTTGGGCAGTACTACCATTTTTATAAGAGCAACTCTGCCAGCCAGGGATAGGGGTAACGCGATCCATCTGGTGATTTTTCCGTTACTATATCTAGTGCGCGGCCATAGTTGGCTCTCATCAGCTCCTCTCGATTGCGGGAGATGACTATACCGAGGTAAGTAAGTGTATCGCCGCACCACGTCAAGGGATAATTGGGCGCAAAGTGCGGGGTGGAGTCGGTAAGGGGATAGATCTGAGATTTACCCCAATTAATGTTGACCCCGGAGAGACGACCAAAGAGAATAAATAATCTGAGGATTGGGTTCAGACTTTCATGCGGGTTCCGTAAATAAAGGGTGAGGTCGTCCGCATAGAGGGAGATTAGTATTTGTCTTTCGGGATAGATGAGAGCGTGGTCTCGAAAATGTTGACGGACCTTAGCCGCGAGAGGTTCAATAGCCAGGGCAAATAATAGGGGCGAGAGGGGGCATGCTTGCCTAGTGCCTCTAGCTATTCTGAAGGGGGAGGAGCGCGTGTCGTTGACCAACACTGTGGCCCGCAGGTCTGTGTATAGCAGGGTTATCCAAGCCAGGAATGGGGGAGAAAAGCCCATGCAATGTAATACAAAGGCTAGATAATCCCACTCCAGGGAATCGAACGCCTTAGTGGCGTCCAGGAAAATGGCAGCCGCGTTCGCATCAGGGTCAATGTCATGAAGGATCGCAAACGGGGTATGCCGATTATGTGATCTGCTTCTATTTGGGATAAACCCCGATTGGCCAGGGAGGACCAGTACAGGCATAAGGGGGCTGATGCGATTCGCAATCAGTTTGGCTAATATCTTGGCGTCAACATTGATGAGAGACAGGGGCCTGTACGAGTCGCATTGCGTAGTTGGTTTCCCCGGTTTTGGTAAGGAGATGATGAGCGCTTCGCACATTGTTTGGGGCAGAGTACCCGATTCACGGGCTTCTTCAAAGACATGGCGTAGCACAGGGATGAGCAGGTGTCGGAATGTCTTGTAAAATTCGGCCGGGAGGCCGTCCGGCCCTGGGGCTTTGCCCGATTGTAACTGCATAATGGCGGATATGATCTCCTCATCTTCGTAGTGTGCAAGGAGGGTTTCTCTCTGGCCGTCTCCCAACCAGGCGATGGCCGTATCTTCAAAAAAAGGGGTAAAATCTACAGGGTGTGCTCTGTGCGTTTTGTATAGATTTTTGTAAAAATGTTTGAATATGCCCACTATTTCTGGGGTGTTTCTATGTGTTTGCCCATCCTCATCTTCAATTTCTAACACGGTGTTGGAAAAGCGGGGAGGGCGGATCACGGCAGCCAGCGCTTTGCCCGGTCTCTCTCCCTCTCCATAACTGTGTGCCTGATGGTATTTACCTCTGAATTTACATTCCCTCTCAGCAGTTACTTGGTATTCGGTAAGCAGTTCACGTAAGCGTGCTTTAAGTTCTGGGGTGGGCGTAGTTTGGATTGACCGTTCTGTTTGTTTTATCTCCAGTTCAAGTTTCCGAAGTGTGGTGCAGATGTCCCTTAATACACCTCCACTTTTGGCGATGCATACCCCCCGTACAGTGACCTTAAAGGCCTCCCATACCGTAGCGTACTGCCGCACTGAGTTGTCATTTCGGGGGAAAAATTCCGTTATTTCTTGTTCTAATTCCTCTTTGAAAACGGGGTCTAATAGTGTCTGCGGAGCGAGCCGCCATGAAATGTAAGGCGAGGTTCCATGGGGCGGGGTGAGGGTCAGCAGGACAGGCGCGTGATCTGAATATGTGCGTGTGAGATGAGACGAGTGCGATACCCAGGGAGCTAACCCTTTAGTGAGTAGCCATCCATCTATGCGCGACCAGGAGGAATGGGCAGCGGAGTAGCAGGTTCCCTCTTGCGCTTGTGGGTGAAGTGTACGGCAGGCGTCTACGAGGTCGTACTCATCTACAATGGTTTTAAGTGCGTGTCGCACGTTAGAGTAATGATGAGGTTGTGGGTGTGATCTGTCCATTGCCGGGTTTAATGTGACATTAAAATCTCCCCCCCATATCAGTTGAGTGGAGCCTATATCCAGTATTTTGCCCCAAAGGATCCGGAAAAATTCCGGATCATCAGTGTTGGGTCCATAGCAAGAGACAAGGGCGATGGATTGGGTGGATAATCTGCCCCACAGGATACTGTAGCGGCCTTGTGGGTCTCCATATGATCCAATGGGGGTGTAGGGGAGCGTGCGCTTTACTAGGATAAGTGTACCTCGGGCATATGAGGAGTAGGACGAGAAGCATCTGCTATCTGCCCAGCGCATTGCAAATGTGGTAGCTGCATTGGGGGCGAGGTGTGTTTCCTGGAGCATTGCGCAGTGAATCTAGTGGCGATCCAAATAAGCTAGGATATGGCGGCATTTGCGGGGGTCGCCTAATCCGCGCACGTTCCAAGTCAGGAAGTTGTAGTTGGGGGAGCTAGGTCTGGATTCCATTGTATGTGCGCCCATTAATCATTGTAGAGCGTGCGTATGGTGTATTCGGGATTTTCAACATAGGCATGCGTATACAAAGTGGTGTAATAAACAGTGGTATTAAACATTTCCCCTTTCCTCCCCCCACCCACAACAGCAGCCCAAACCCGCTGTGACTGTTCCCCTTCTCCCTCCCCGTATATTCCCTGTGCCCCCTTCCCAACTGGGGTCAACATTTTAACCATTTCAACACAAGTTAGTGTAGGGTTCACCTGTGGGTAGCCGAAAGAGGGCGTCCATTCACCCCTTGTGCCAACAAGGGTGCTCGGGGGGTGGTAATAGCGGTGCTCTTCTCCAGTCCATGGTGAATGGGGGGCCAACGGCAGCCCCGGAGACAACTGATTTCAGCATGGGATTCGTAATCCGTAATGTGCTATGGAGAGGGTTGTGGAGGGATTTCTCCCTCTTGGCATTGACCTTGTGCAGGTGGAGGTAGGCTGTAGAATTCTGGAGTCAGCTGTTACTCTACGTCCGACATATCTCCCCTCTCTTGGGAGTGTCTGGATGGGGAGAGTTTTTAGGAAATCCTGGACATGTTGCGGATTCGTGAAGAAGTGCTGTTTCCCCAGGTGGGAGATCTTAAGGCGTGCGGGAAAGAGCATGGCATACTCGATGTTCATTTGCTGGAGCTTTTTCTTCACAGGAAGGAATTTTCTGCGTCCCTCTTGAACGGCCTGGGTGAAATCCGGGTATATTGATACCTCAGTTCCGTCGAACAGGACTTTCTTGTGTTCTCTGGCGAGCCAAAGGGCAGCATCACGGTCCCGGTAATTGAGGACTCTCGCTATAATGGGACGGGGCGGAGCTCGGGGCACCGGGCGGGGGGCCAGCGAGCGGTGTGCCCTTTCAACAATAAACATCGGGGAGAACGCTTCCTTGCCAAAGGCAGCCACAAGTATCCGTTCCACATAGTCCTCCATTTTCCCAGTGGCGGTGGATTCTGGCACGCCTAAAATTCGCAAATTGTTACGCCGAGAGCGTGATTCCAAATCTTCGTTCTTTTCGGCTATTAGTTTCAATATTTTTTCCATGTTCAGCGTTTTGGTGATGTTGGTAGTGGAAGCGTCGTCGAGATCAGATATGCGCTGCTCGGTTTCCTTCAGCCTCTCTTCATGTTGGTCACTTTTGTGCGCTAGGAGGTCAATGCGCGCGTTCATTGTGTCCATTTTAGTTTCTATGGAGGTTAGACTAGATTGTATATTGAGGAGGAGGGCTTTGAGGTCATCTGTAGATGTGGGTTGCGCTGATGTTGCGGTTTGCTCATCCTCCATTTCCGTTTGGGATCTTGAGGACTTTTGAGTGTCAAAGTAGAGTTTGGGCTGTTTTGCATCGGTGCGGCCCATGACGAGGTGGGGGTGCGAGAGTGTTGCAGAGTAAGGGCGCTGGTGAGCCTGCACGGCGTCCCCTGTCGGGCCGGCGATCTTCAGTGGCGCAATTGCGTGAGGGTCCAGGGGGTTCTCTATCCCCAAAATGTGGAGGAGTCTGTCCGCCTTGCTCTGAACTTGCAGGCTCCTTAGATAGAGGGTGTTTGACGGTAGTTGCGGAGTGGCTAGCCAGTGGGAGATGGTGCAGCAGCGCGGACGGTAGTCAGGAATCCTGCGGTATTGCGCTAGCGCAGCGATTGGTCTACCTCGCAGGAGGCCAGCGGTGTCCGTGGGCAGTGAGTGCACAGGCCTCCCCAAGCAGATCCCCAAATTGTAGAGCTCCGTCCCAGCGGCGGGGCTGAGGGGTAGTCTGATTGCTCCAGGTATGACCTCTCCCTTTCCTCGGGCGTCTAGTGGAGGCACCAGGAGAGCGCTTCTAGCAGAGGCAGCGAAACGCAGTCTGGCTGGGTAGATGAGGGGCTTAATGAGGCGAGCCCTCCGCTATGGGAGCCGTGTGGGGATGCAATGTGGTAGGCAGGAGTAGCTGATGGCAGTGCCAGACTCACCAGTATCTCGGCGGGAGAATGTCTTTGTTCCAGCCCTGGCCGTTCAGTGTTGCAGAGGCGTCCCTTCGTGTATCGCAGAACCCGCGGTGCCCAGCTACGCGCTCGTCCGCTTCAGGAAAGCACCTCCGCCCGCAGGCACGGGAGCGCCAGCAGCGCCCACCTCGGTCACTGTTTCCTGTCGTGCGGCTGTTTGGATTGTCCGGGGGCAGGGAAGCGTAGCGGTAGGCCCCTCCCGCAGGCCGATCTCTCCGGATAACTCAGGTGGCGGCGGGCCCAGTCTCCGAGCCTGTTTGGCTAGGCAGGCGAGGGGCTGGGTGAGACAAGCCCTCCGCTATGGGAGCAGCGTGGGGATGTAGTGTGGGAGCCAGGAGTAGCTGATGGCAGAGTCACTCACCAGTCTCGCGGCGTTGGAGGATATTCCTGCTCCAGCCCCGGCCGATCAGCACCGCACAGGCGACCCTCTGTGCACCGCGGCTCCCACGATTCCCAGATGCATTCGCGTCTTCCTCAGGAGAGCGCCTCCGCACGCAGGCTCGGGAGCGCCGGCAGCGCTCGCCTCGGTCGGTGTTTCCGGATGTGCGGTTAACCTGATTGTCCGGGGCAGGGAGGCGTTGCGGCAGGCCTCCCGTGCAGGCCGATCACGCCGGACCACCCAGGCAACAGCGGCGCCCGATCTCCGAGCCTGTCACGGAGGTCCCCGCTCAGCCTCGTCAGCAATGCAGAGGTCCCGGCCCGGGCAGCCGCAAGGAGCGCGTGTCGTGGTCGTTCCGGCTTGGTGAGTGGCAGCGGTCAGTGTAGCATACCTCCGGTAGTCAAGGTGCTGGAACGGCTGCGATCCCTGCGCCCGCCATTTTGGCCCGTACAGGCGCGATCTGAACAAGCTCAAAATCCGGGGCTGTCTGTCATATCACGGCAAATTAAGTGGTGCTGGGGGGGGCTAAGAGTTAGGTCTAGGATCTCAGACCAGTTGCCACCGTGTAGGGCTGGATAGAGGGAGGATTCCTATTGGATTTTTTCCCCGAGCAGCAGGATCCTCACAGAGGTGCGGCCATCTTGCTTGGCGCCCTCTAGCGCCCCCCGACTGGGGGTGAATGTATGATTTATTCAGCATTCCGTCCATCATTTGTTTGCGTCTGCGGAAGCCTAGCAAGGGACTAGGCACAGCCCCCAGGCTGTCCTACCCAGAGAGGAATTGCCTTCTTCACACCAAGATCCCTTTGCCCACTGTCTGAGAGCAATACACATCTCCCCCAGGAGATCCAACAACAGGAACAGCCAGTGTGACACCCCCAGGTTAGCTCTGGAAACTTTAGGCAGAAAACTGCTAAATGTGCTCATTCCAAAATAGTTAGACAAAATATGAGTTCAGCATTAAGTTGGATTTTGAATTCCTATTAAAATGAGTCTTTGAACCCTTTTCTCCCAAACTGAACTTAGCACTTATTAAATGTAATAGTTTAAGCCAGTTTTAGTCTATGGGAGAGTCAGTCTTGCCACTGTGAAAAATGACTATAGATGTTTTTCTCTATCAGGATATGGGAAACATTAAATATACATGTCCCACTTTTTAAATACTGTGCACCCTCGCCATGAGCGTTTAGGGCCTACCTTAGGAGTGACTTATAAGTATTAAAAAGGAATGTTTGGGCGTAACAAGAGGTTAATTTTGCCATGTCGAAATGACAGTTTATAATTGCACACTCAAGCTGCAATGGCATGCCTGGGACATATTTTACAGGGCAACTATCGTGGCTGGCAAATGAATACTGCAGCTCACTAGTCGCATTTAAAATAAAATCCCTGGTCACATGTAGTACCACATATTAGGGACTTATAAGTAAATTAAATGTATCAATCAGGTGGTTACAAAATGTTACCATGTTTGGAAGGGAGAGCACAAGCACTTTACTTACACCTGGTTAGCAGGGGTCAAGTGCACAAAGATCTAATGCCAACAAAAACAGGTTCAGCAACTGAAGAAAAACACCTGGGGGTGACCCAGCAGAATGGAATATTTCCAACAAGCAACCAAAAGGCCAAAGAGACTAAGGGGCATATTCTCAAGGAACTATCGCTGAGTTACCGGCACTTAATCGCAGCCAAAGTCGCGATAAATACATCGCCCCATTCACAAGCTGGTGTGAACAGCCTATACCACCAGTTTACCCGCGATAGCAGCCGCAAAATACTTCGCCACAGAAGACCACGGCAACTATCGCTAATGAGATGCAGAGTAGGCGTTCCCGTGCAACAAGCCACGACAACACCACACCACAACATTCTCAACGACCAGCCACATCTGCGATGAGAACACAAAACATGCGATAAGGCGAGTTAACTGCAGGAAATTAACACCTGCTCTGACCTGGTGTAAAGTCGGACGACAACCGGCACCATCAAAGGGAGCACAGGCCAGAGCCACACATGAAGAACAACAGATGCCATGGAGCCACTCACCATGCATCCCTGAGCCCCGAGAGGGCAACAACACCCACCGCAACCACCCCCAGGACCCCCACTCCCCGGGCCCCACTACGGGCACCACCCACCCCTCCCCGGACAAAGAAATGTCACAACAACGTTACCAAAATCATACACAAAACAATTCGCATGAAGCTGCTCAATCACAACACATAACATACATCTGTGGACAGAAAAAGGAGAGTCAGACATCCACATCATGAAATACCAATAATATGTTTATTACAGAACAAAACCAAAACAAGAATACTGAAGAGTCATGGAGGGTTCTCTCAGGACAATCTGCAAGTCACAGCCTGCAAAACAGAAATCTAGATAAGAAGGTGTGTCATGCGCTCATAAAAGTACAGCGAGAGAGAGAGCGAAAGAGAGAGAGAGAGGGAGAGAGAAACAGAGGGCGAGAGAGAGAGGGAGAGAGAGAGGGCGAGAGAGGGAGAGAGAGAGAGAGAGAGAGAGAGCAAGGGAGAGAGAGAGAGAGCGAGAGAGAGAGGGAGAGAGTGCAAACACTGCGGACCCATGCCTCACCGCTCACCTGCTGCCACTGGTGTGTCTCCAACCACATGCCGGTATACACTGCAGTCCCCCAGGTCCCTCATCTGAAACAGTTTCCAGAGACATGAATGGCAGAGACCATACAGTTGCACACGCCATCATCGCTTGCCCACCCCTGCGCACACAGGCTGCTGCACCCCCGCCCCTCCCGCTGCCCAGCGGTGGTTGCCCACCCCTGCGCAACCAGGCCCCACTGCTCACCTTCTGCCACCGGCGTGTCTCCAAGAGGGCCCACCACGTGTCAGTGGGAGCTCCAGGCCCGGGGCCCGTGACCCTGGCACCCTCCACATCATGCAGCCAGGCACCGCGGGCCACCAGGTCACACACCTGATTCTGGGTCTTGATTTTGCAATGGCAGAGAACAATTCAGTGCACAGGGCATCATCGCAGGCTGCACACCTGCTCAGCCCAATAGGTGCCACTAACTCTGTGAACTGCAAGGCGACGCCACGTGGCGGGAGGCACGCACTGCCCGCTGGCTCAGGCCTACACTGCAGTCCAGCAGGGCTCACACTAAACCTTGCCAGTCCTGACTGCCAGGACGGCGCATCATCGCAGGCTGCACACCCACTCAGCACTTCAGGTGGCCCTATCTCAGTGCACCGAAAGACACGGTCTCGTGGCGGTGTGCCTGTGCCTGCCGCAGTGTATCCGGTGCCACCAAGTCTGTGCACCGCTAGCCATGGACCCTTCATGATTGAGTCCCGTGGTGCGGATGCCATCATGTCACCCCCGGCACTGGGCAATGTGAGGTGGCAGGGCCCTGGCCCTCATGCAGAAATGAGAACCACACGGAGACAGCCAGTCAGAGATTGGAAATGGCATCCAGCATGTGCGCCAGGGCCTTTTTATTGGCAGGGTCACATGTCCTGTGACGCCTGTGCTGGATGGGTGTGGTGTGGGTGTAAACATCCGTGAGGGAGTGGCTGTGGCAGGCTGACAACTAGACCTGTGAGCAGCAGATCCCTACAGGGAAGACCTGGGACATGTAGCTTTGTCGTCGTCCCCTGTGAGCATAAGCGGAGTGGGCTGTCCTTGCGTATGCCAGTCCAGCGTAAGGGTGTGAACAATGACCCCAGGGCCCTGGGCGTGGTTCCGTACTGGGCCGGACAAGGAAGCAACTAATGGATGTGTCGCTGTCGGAGTGTCGGCTCCACACGGACTGCAATTGGCAATGTGTCACCCTGTGACGCAAGTCCCACAACATGCGCAACATGGACGTAAGGGGAGGTCACTGACCCTACATTTATACCTACTTCCACACTTGAAAGATCATAGACATGACACATCTGTGTTAACATGAATGTTTATTGCACATTCAGTGGTGTGTTGCAGCTGGAGCAGTACAGGGCCATGCAGACCCCACTCTGCATCGTTGACACGTGGAGGGCCAGCCAGAGTCCCTCAGGGAATGACGAGCACATCGGGGAAGGAAGAGTTCAGTCTGCAGACTGATATCCGTGTCGTTGGTGGCCAAACAGATTATGGCAGTCCATGTCGTGGTCCAAAGTGAGTGTCGCAGAGTGCATCGGGTGACAGTGGCAGCTGATGATGCAGAGGGCAGAACCCAGCAGAAACAGGCCACATTTTTGGAGATGGATGCTACCGCTTCCTTCTCACCACCAAGGCGGATTCATCCGCATCTTCGTCCTCTGCTGTTGCATGTGCCTCACATGTGGGTGGTGGTGTTCTGTCTCCAGCACTGTGTGGCAGTGACACCCCAGGGGCCGGAGGTGGAATGTCTGCCGCACTGTGTGGCACTGACACATCAGGGGCCAGAGATGTGGATGGGGCGGTAGCAGCAGCATGCATCAGCGCCAGGCCTTGTGGCAGCAATGCCATGAGGATGGTCTTTATGTCATTGAGGGACCCAGCTACCTCTCGCTAGTGTGCAGCAGTGGCAGCCGCTCTTTCTGCCTGCGTCCGCTCCATGTTCTCCATGAGCCTCGTCGGAGTCGAAAGGAGTGGTGGTCCTCTTCGTCATCAGAGAAGAGAGGTTGGGAATGCTCTGCAGGGGGTGTTGGAATTCCTCCTGCAATGTGAAGGGGAGATGCAGTTTAACAATGTGTTCACATGTATGTTGATGCATTGTACATGTTTACATTCAGACTGCATGACAGTGTACATTGTGACTGTGTGTGGGGAGCTGCCTATTTGATGCGGGACACTGGACATTCCGACAACTTCACGGATGTGTGTTTGTACTTGTGCATTGTCAACTCACATTTCCCTGCATTGCCAAATGTGATTGGCCAGTTTCTACGCACATGCGGCACCAATTGTGTCCCCTGTTCTGTTGTGGACGTGTTGCGGTCTGTACCGCATCGTTGTCAATGTTGATGTGCTCTGCATGTGATGTGTGTGTGCCGCATTTAGGGTGGGTCGCCCATGGAGCTCAGTTTTGGCTGCACCTCATCACTTGTATGGGGTATGCCTCTGGCTTCTGTGCTTATGCAGTGCTGAGATGTTGCATACTTGTGTGCATTGGTCTCTTGGTGGGAGTTGGGGGTCTGGGGCTTGGTCTGTCCGCAGATGTGCTTTGCTTAATTGTGCATGTGTGCCATTGTGCCCATCTCCCCCCGTCCCCCCGGTCCCTGTAGGGTACTCACCCTGTTGCTGTTGTGTCCGGTCATGTTGAGCAGTGTCTGGGCCCCCAACTCCTGCCACCGTCTCCCCATTGATGACTGTGGACACCATTTCCTCCATCTCGTCCAGCTCCTCCTGTGGCGCTGGACTGCCACCTCCAGTCTGCATTGCTGCCTTCCGGTTGTTTGCGAGTTTCTGCTTGGTTTTGCGCTTCACATCATTCCAGCGCCTCTTGACCTTGTCCATTGTCCACTTCAGCACTCCGACTGCATTCACCTTGTCCACGATGGTCTGCCATATTCCATTTTTAGTTGCCAGTGACACAGTGGAGGTGACGAACAGTAGTTGATGGTGTTCTGTCACCTCCGTTATCAGGATCCTGTTTTCCTGCGGACTGAACCGCTTCTTCCTGCTCTTCTTGTCCTTGCCCTTCCCTGACCCCGAGGTCCCAGGCTGGTCCTCCGTGGGGCTTGTGGGGTTCTGGTTGTCCTCTGCACTTGCTCCGGCTGCCTCCATTGTGCTTCGCTGTGGTTTGGCATTTGTTTGTGTTTTTTTTTTCGACTTTTATGGTGCATTTTCACGCATGACGCGTGGGAATTGCAGGCCTGTGGCTGATTTTCGCAGATTTTTGTATCGGGGTTGGCGTCATCGCAGGATTTTACGCGTTGGTGTTTCGCATTTTTGCGGCGTTGCGTTGATTTTAGCACGGTCATTTGACGCGTTCTCGTGGGACTATCGCATGGTGCCGCCTGCTTGCGAATTCCACGTTGGCACTGTGTTATTTTCCCGCGATGGACTGCGATGTGAAGAGTTGCGTTAAGCTACTTTTGCGGTAGTTATCACACGTTCTTGAGAATATCCCCCTAAGAGTGCCTAAGAGTATGCAGATCTTGAATGGTCTTATCTAGTTGATGTCCAACAAGCAGAACAATTAGATTTTCAATTCATCACTGAAGAGCTTTCATGAACACAAACTGATTAAAAGCTGAGGCTATTATTCCTTGATAGTTTCCTGATGAAAGTTTAACTGAAATCTTGAGGTTGAAGTCAATTTTGCTTTGTACATTAAGTATCCAGACAAAGACATTATGTTTCCTTAGGTATCCAGTTGAAGATTTAGGAGTTCCCTTTTAGGTATGCAGTCAAAGATAGTAGAATTTCTTCATACAGAGTATGAACTGAAGCTGTTATTTGAACTTTGATCCTTGATTTTTTCCCATAAATTTGGTGCTTAGATTTTTTAGAATTTTTGTGGGAGAAACTTGGCAAGTGGCAAGAACATTTGCTGAATAATTTTGCATTTAATATTAGTGATTATGATGCTAATATTCACAGTTGATTTATTAGTGGGATACAGCACTTCAATCAGACATGCTTCTCCTAAAGTAAAGATTAATCAGACTTTCGAAGATGAAGGGCCAGATGTAAGACCCTTCCATTTTGCGAGTCGCAAATTGTGATGTTTTGCGACTCGCAAAATGGAATGCACAACAGTGTCTGAGACACTGTTTGTGATTCCTAATGGGGTCGCAAATAACCTGCCTCATTAATACTCATGAGGTAGGACCACTGCCTGCTCTTAAAAAATATTTCCCTGCCAGTCACAAAGGGGAAGGGGTCTCCTGGGGACCCCTTCCCTTTTGCGAGTGGCTTACCACCTACTTGAAGTAGGTTGTAAACTGTGAGTGTTTTGCGACCGAATTGCAGTCACAAACCAATTGTACATAGAAGTGTGACCCACTATTAGGAATGGACGCCCTTGGCACACCCCTTCCTAATAGCAAGTCTCAAACCCTATTTTGCGAGTAGTTAATAGGTTACCGACTTGCAAAATAGAGTTGGTACATTGCACAGACCTATTGAGTGGTTGCAAGTGGGCCGATTTCCCATTTGCAATCGCTAAAAAGGTTGTACATCAGGCCCAAAAAATGTAATCAGATAACAAACCTTTCCTTAGAGATAGTTCTGTAGGTAATTTTGGGGAACATGTTTATTGTAGGTTATTAAATTAATATTCGAAACCTATGGACATACAAAGCTGTTACACTTGTACTTTTCTGCCTGCAGCTGTGGCTCAAGGGGTGGCTTGTCATCACCCCCTCCCCCCACTCGCTTAGTCTCTGTCTTAAAATGTGTTTATAAATTTGCTTTTGTCAGCAAGATTTTCTTGAACTTCATCTTTTGATGTGCCTTTAGAAAATGTGCCTCTTGTTAGGACCTCATATGTTTGCTAAGAAAGTCTGGAGTCTTTGTTTAAATATATTGCAGTCATCAGGCAAATTATTGGAACCAACAATAGTGGTAATTCATTTGCATGTTGATTAAATGAAGTTGAAAATGAGCTTGTGGAAGAGCTTACTCAGCAAAAGGTGAGATTAAGTGAAAATGTTGAGGAGGAGAAAAGGGTTGAGTTGGAAAGGGAAGAAAAAGGAGTTAAGCGTGAAAAGGTAATCCAAGATTTAGGGGCCGATTCCGATCTCGGTCGGAGGCGCACCCAATACCATTCGGTCGGGAAAAAAGCCATGCGAAAGCCTGTTACCCGACCGAACCGTACGCGGGTCCGGCCGAGCGAGTACGATGCGAATTCGCCGACCGACTCGTCCGGGCGACCCGACCGCTCCGACCGACTCGTACCCGGACCGTACCGCTCCGACCGACTCGGTCGGACCCGATTCGCACCGCGCAATGGAGACGTTTTCCGGCCGGGTAAGTACGATGCGCACCTCGACCGCTCCGACCGACTCGCGCCGTCCGACTCGAACTCGCTGTCGGAGCCGTACTTTGGGGGTCCGTGTCGGACCCCCCTGTACGCGTACCCGTGCGAGGCGCACACAGGGGGGACCCAAGGGTCCCCCCTACCTGTGCGTGTACGCCGCGAAGCGCTTCGCGGCGTACTCGCTGTAGGGGGCGCCCTTGTCCGACTCGCAGCCATTGAGTCAATGGGAGCCCGCGTACGCGTTGTACGACCGGCTCCCATTGACTTCAATGGGAGTCCGACCGACTCGTGTCCGATAACATACGGACGCATCGGACTCGTTCGGTCGGACTGCACGGGTCCGATTCGGTCGGAAATCTCTCCGGGTCCGGCTCGGTCGGGGAAATTTCCGGCCCGAATCGGAATCGACCCCTAAATGTTGATAAAGTCGAGTAGAGGCAGATGTGAATAATATATGATAAGAGATGAAATGGCAGAAGTAGTCGATTGGAGCGAGTGTGAGGAAAGCTTTTGACAAAGAATATTATTTTGACAGGACAAGAGACTATCATTAAAGGGATTCATATGTATGTGGAAGGACAGCCTGTCAGCAGCCAGCAGAAGAAAAGAAAACGTGAAGCGGGACCGCATTTTGTGAATCTGCTAAATGTAATTTCAGGTTTGGAATCATTCCTTCTCTAATCTGATTCGTCTAAGCTGTGTGACTCTTGCAGAGTTATGGTGAATGCATAATTATCACTGCATTTTGTATTATAAAAGAAGCCACGTGAGGAGGGCTTTGGGATCATTTTTCCAGATTTTTTGAAGGCGACACTTTGTTGGTCTGTTTATTCCAAGCTTCATGCTTGTGAATGACAAGTGACTGACTGCCCCTTGCAAATATTTTTTTTCCTTTCTGTAATGCTTTACATTTTTAATAAACCTTCATGGTTTCCAATATAATACTTGTCAGTCTTCATTGCAAAGCCTAATGTGTTTTACACTTTACTCTGAAATGTCACGTGATATTGAGTGAATTTAACTCTTCAGATCCAGACAGGAGCAGCAGAGTCTTGGGAGATTCACACCGCTCTCAGTCTGTCAGAAGCACCTGTATTTTACATGAGAGAAAAAAGAGTTCTATCACAAGTAAAACTATAGTCCTCAAATAAAATACATATCAGTATGACATACAGGAGTACAGTTATAAATGCACTTCATTGAATGCATACTAAAAAGAGGATAACCTTAGAAAAACACAGTTTCAAACGTACACACTCCTGTATGCTGTGAAGTAGGAGCAGTCAAATAAACAAAGGCCACTCTAAAGGAATTTACAACAGCAGGGGACAGGAACTTATAAAGCTGGAATGTGCCCTTCTCACTTCAAAAACAACTTGAAGAGCCACTGGAAAAAATCTAAACGCAAAGGTACCCATAAAGTAATAAAAAAAAGTAAAAACAAAAATGCTGGCACTGAAGGCAAGTACCTTGTGTGTGGCTGTGCTCTCTGTGAAAGAGCAAAATGCAGACCCGTTGCCCCTTGCTGCATGCTGAAGTGGGTGGAAGCAAAATGTGAATGACACACCAACAGACCAGTGATGAAGAGAGCTGGAGGAAAGCCCCTTAAAGTAAGTATATTATGCATATCATTTTAGAAAAATCAAAAGCTCTTTTCGAACGAACGCCAGACCTAAAAAGCTAGGCTCCTGCACTTATTTCTTCTTTCATGAAAACTGAGCACTTGTTAGACGGGTGCCAAAGGGTGAGTCTTTGGTGACTGACAAATGAGCAGTCTGTGGCTCACTTCTTTAATTATAGGCATGAATTAGTCAGGACCCCTGGTATTATGTGAGTCTGCAGCCACAGGGTTTTTAACATAATTAATAACTATCCACATTTGCCGCATAATTAATCATCTGCTGCATAATCTACTGAATTTAACAACACAAATTGTCTGTATCTCAAACAGATCAAAAGTTACTGAAAATGCAGTGTTACATTTAACCACGCCGTGAAAAGTCCATCACAAAGGTTGGCTGGTCATCTTTCAGTTTTTCATTGCTGAATTTGGGTGTTAAACTGGTACTCGTGAGGTGAAAACTTTGTTGAGGGAGTGTTTTAATGTGTACAAATGACAAAATATTAAGTATAGAAAAATGTGCTGCATAAAGTCACATATCGTGCCGTTTCTTGGGGCCAGATGTACGACCATTGAATTTTGCGACTCGCAAATTGCGACAAATTGCGAGTCGCAATTTGCGACTCGCAAAATTCAATGTACAACAGTGTCTCAGACACTGTTTGCGATTCCCAATGGAGTCGCAAATTGCATGCCTCATGAATATTAATGAGGCTGTCGCAATTTGCGACCCCATTGGGAATATCTAGCACTCCCAGGGATGGTGGCCTGCTGGGGTCAGAAGACCACCATGTCTGGGACTGCTTTGTCAATAAAGCAGTTCTTTTTCTTCTCAATGCAGCCCGTTTTCCTTAAAGTCCTTAGTCCTTAGTCAACCCTGCCGCATAATTTGGTGCTCCCCGGCCACATATTTCCAGTGGCCCTGGTGTTAATTTGACAACAACAAGGGCACCACCTTCTTAGTTTAAGCGAAGCTAGAACACAGTAAGATAGAACAAAAAGCTTGGTTGCGGTTTTCTATTTTGCTGAGAGGAAGCACAGTTCCATGGGAGGACAAATATGAAATTGTTTCTCAAATGTAATTCCTCTTCGCTGGCGGTGGTGGGAGGGACTTTGTACACAATTCACCCTGATGTATTTATTAGGTGGAGTTTGAGGAAAGCCTGCCTTGTCATTAGTTGGTTTTTAAGGAGGTTCTTGCCCAAGGAACTATCTTTAAATAGCTGTGTGTAGATCAATTGTCAAGTATAGAAATTCACAACGTAGCGGTACTGGCAGAGAGTTGGACTGGCAGAGCTGTGCTGTAATCACTGATGTGTGTGGGGGGAAAGGGGGGGTAGAACCTCGCCTGAACTCATTTATTGTGCAATCCTGGCACAAGCAGAGAAGGGAAGGGATCTGACGTACCCAGTTGGCTGGCAAGTGCTTATAATAAGAGCCACTTCGCACCAGGTCCTGGCTCGACCCTGACACCATCTCTTTTCTTAGGCAGACGAATAGAAGGAAAGCGCAGGAATGGAAGAGGGAATGCACGCGCAGGTTTTGCGAAACGTGGCCTTGGCGGGAATGCTGATGGCTATTCTCTTGTCTCAATGTATGTTTTGGGGTGAATGTGTTCCTAGACGTGCACAACGCCCACTGGGCCAAATGGACTCTAGTCCCCCCAACCCTCCCATGCCCTAGACCGGGTAGCTGCAGCTTCGACGACGCACACACAGCTCTTCAGCTGTTGTGTGCTTGGGCAGCACAGTGACCATGGGGCCTCAGTGGCCGCCCCCTACAAAGTATTCACTTCTTAAAACAAGAAGGGAGACTGAGTGCAGGTCAAAAATGTGTCAGAAAAGGACAAAATATTCTACAACTATCATGTTAGACTTTCACCTTCATAAATTAAATATAAATGCAAGTTGAAGTAATCTGTGGGAAATGCGTTATTTTATGTCACGAGAGATCATTTGGTTAACGCTGTCACTGCAGATGTCTGTTTATATAAGGAGAGTCCTACAACTGAATCCTGGTTGGTGCAGCAGGAATAGTGACGTCTATTTATAGCGCTACAAGGTCCCACCTTGAGACTGAAAGCACTGTAAATATGCAAGTCATTATTTTTAAAATTGTATTAAATACACAGCAAGCTAGGCTGCCACATAATGGACAGAGATATTTTGGTCATGAGGTGCAAAGCCATTTTGCGGTCCCAAAGATTGTCATTCAAAAAATGACAGGGTTTGCGACTGCTAAATGGCTTTTTTTATGTACTAAACCCATTTTGAGATTTGCTGACATTTGCTACATTCCAAAATGGATTTAGAAAGACATAACGAATCAGTATTCAGAAGAGGCGAGTTCTGGGCGCCCATTCGAAATAGTGTTTCGTTATGGTTTTATCAATGTTTTTTAGCCGAAATCCAGCCACACATCATTGAAAAGTTACAGATTCCTGAGTTGGGTGGTAACACATTTGTAATTGTGAATGTAATAAAACAAGTTTGTTGGGGAGTAGGCAGTGGGCCAGAGGTCCAGTGCAACTCTCAAACAATCCTAAAAATAAACTTTTCTTGTTTAACTGCAGCCCCATTTCTTTTAAGAAAAAACAGTTTGCCGTTAAAAACAAGAAAGTTTATTTAAATGTGATTACAGATACAGTGTTCTGTTGACCCAGCAGGCTACCATCCAGGACTTAAATGTAATCCAATCATCGGGTCACACGTATGAAACAATTTTGCAATCGTAAACGGTGCGAATCGCAACATTCGGCTGTTTGTGAATGCAAAATAACCTTTCAAGTTGTATGAAAGGCTTTGTAGTTGCAATTTTATGTAATCGCAAAAATAGCGATTACCTAAAATTGCGACTACCAATAGAGAATCTCAGTTTGCGATTCCTTAGCACATGTACCTAGCATTTTCTAAATTCAAATTGTGCATTTAGGAAAATGCTATTACCATTGACTCCAAGTCGATGGTAACCATGTGCAAATTTTAAAAAATGCACAAAAATGCATTTTTAGGTCGTGCCTAGGCAGCGCATGCGCCGTCTCTCGACATGTGGTCATTTGCTCTGTGGGCTTTCACCACGTCCACAGGTTTTTATTGTTTCCTATGTCTGCCTTTCAAAATTCCTTCTGTTTCTTTGGTGAATGGTTCACATTTGTCCCACCTTTTGACTGTTTTGTTCTGACCTAGAGCCTGAGCCTATTACATGTATCAGTTCCCTTCTGGTCATTTGTGTAGGTTTGGGTACTACTTTTTCTGTGGCCTTGGCTCGCGTTGACTTCCTCCCACCACCTTTCATCGTGAAGATGGCTTCATCCAACGCATCCCGTCTCAATCATCCTACGCAGTGCTGTGAAGGGGGGTATTCACACGCAGCGCAAGCACAGCCAGAAGGAGCAGCGCTTCTGAGTCCTGCTGTCCATGTTTCTTTAGCATCTAATTGCAAGCATAACATCAATCACCCATTAACAGCTTTGTAGAAAGATTAAACTAGTTGAAATCTTTCTGCTAAAAACTTTCTTTAAGTTCAATAGAATTAAGTAGTGCAATGGAAAAAATCTTAAAGGAGAAAAAAAGTTAAACGCTTTCACCTCTTTGGAAAGAGTACAGCCAGAAACTGCATGGCGGGATCAGCAGAGTTGTTTAGAAAGACGAAAGCACTTCCACAGGTCTGGGTCGGCTGCTTACATTTTACGGGACTGCCACTGTGAGGCTTTTACTAAATAAACTCAATAGATTAGCAATTGCTATTTCTGGACTTGTACTCTCCCTTTGTCTGCTTTGATGGAGCAGAAAAGAGGCTGAGAAATAAAATCGTGGTTGTGTTTTCATGCCAGCTCTCTGTGCATTCAAGTGTGCATGTGTTTTAAATCTTGTAAAAATGGCTTTTTTTTTTTTTTTGATTACCCAACACTGACAAGTACAGCAGGCATTCACACTGCAAGCACCCTGCTCACTAACAACTCATGAAGACACAGCAAAGCTTCTACTCTGCCATTCAGCATGCACTCAACCAAGCAGACCTCATCTGGCGCTCACAGTCACACCTCTCACACTACACTGACATGGTCATACCTCTCACCCTGCAATCACATAGGCACATCTCTGACCCTGTACTCAACCAGGCAGAATAATCTTCCCCAGACTATCCCCCAGACTCCCCCAGACTGTCCAACCTACAAATTTGGTTTAGGCTGGAACTGCGTTCTGGGCAATGTTAGATCTCTGCCCAAGCATGCCACTGAAATCTGGGATCCACTATCTTCTGAGAATCTTGACATCGGATTTCTGACTGAAATCTGGCTCAAACCTAGCTCCACCCCCGCTATTGTGGTGGCACTCCCTGATGGCTACCGCATTCAAAGGCTGGATAGACAGTCTAAGGTTGGTGGAGGTATAGCCATTATCTATAAAGACATTATTAAAGTATCGACACTCGAGCAATGTTACAATGATAAAATAGAAATTTCGGTTTTTAGAATTGATTTTCTACCCCATTATAGCTGGAAAGGCGCCCTTGTATACCGACCCCCAGGCCCCTCCTAGATTTCTCGCTCCAATTGATGGAATTGATTGCCCCTCATATTATCTCCACTAAACATTTTTTGTTATTATGGGACTTCAATGTACATAGTGAGAACACTTCTAATCAGGATGCCTCAATGTTTCTCGCCGACCTGGCCACCTTAGTACTAGGGAAGATCAACGAGGGTCCTACACACCTAGCAGGGCACACGCTGGATCTTATCCTGACCAACTCTCCAAACATCTCTTGTGAAGCTCCTCACCCACTCACATGGACAGATCATTCTTTAATTGACTTCCAAATTAGGGGACCTAGGGTCAACCCTGCCCCTTCCACGGCCTCCTACAGTTTCCGTAGACGGTGGCATAAAATAACACCTGACCGTTTTATGAACACATTCCCAGCAATTATTAACCTGGAATCAGGGAATGTTGAGGAAAGTTTGGCCAGCTTTAACTCCATAGTAAAAACAGCCATAGATCAGCTGGCCCCATTGACCCATTACCCTAAATCGCCAGACGCCCACACACAGCGTGGTTCTCTCTAGATTTACGGAAGGAAAAATGTCTTTGTAAAAACCTGGAAAGACGTTGACGTCACTCTCATGATGTAAATGATAAAGAAAGGTATAAGACCTCTCTAGCTCGATATCATAAGAACTTAAAGAACGCACGGGGAGCCCACATAGCGTTGCAGCTTAACCAGGCAGGGAGCGCCCCCAAAGAATTATACCAAATCATTAAATCCTTTACCAACTCAAAGGCCTGCAACAATGAAGTTGCTCCATCTCAAGAACTCTGCGATAAAATAGCTAATCATTTTGTACAGAAAATCGAGCTCATTCATGATAAAATCACTAAAGACTGGAACCCTCTGAATAACACTGAATTCTGCTGTCCTCCATCCTTGACCAATGTGCATTCGCTGGAAAGCTTTTCCCCTCTCACAGTTGATCTTTGAAGACACTGCTGAACACAGTGAAATCAGACTCCCCTTTGGATATTATTCCAGCCAAAATGTCCTCGCCACTTTTTAAACAGTTGTCCCCATCTATCTGCTCAATTCTCAATCTTTCACTGAGAGAGGGCCAACTACCACTTGAATGGAAGGCTGCACAAAACATTCCCATCCGAAAGAAAGCTAATGTCCCAATGGAGGACCTGTCCAACTATCATCCGATTTCTCTGCTACCCCTTCTGAGTAAGTTATTGGAAAAACATATCAATAAACATCTCTCTGACTATGTCGAATCTACTGGTTGCCTTGACTCCTCTCAGTCTGGGTTTAGGCCAGTGTACAGTACGGAGTCAGCAATGATTGCCGTTACTGACAATATAAGGCACTCCCTTGACAAAGGACAAGGAGTACTCCTAGTGCTGCTGGATCTGTCAGCAGCTTTCGACATGGTTTCTCATCACATCCTACTCAGGAGACTTAGAGAAATTGGAATCCAAGGACAAGCCTTTCAGTGGATCTCGTGCTTTCTCACTCACCGGACTCAGACCATTAATCTTGTCCCTTTCCGCTCACAGACCATGGAATTGACCAAAGGAGTGCCGCAGGGATCCTGCCTTAGTCCCACTCTGTTCAACATTTATGTTGAACCGTTAGTTGGTCTACTTAGAAAGCTGGGCTTCACACCAATCTCGTATGCTGATGACACCCAGCTTTTACTGTCATCTGACAAAAATTCTCACAATACCCAGACTGCTTTCTCGGAAGGCATGACTACCATCGCTACCTGGATGAAGAATAATTTCCCGCAGCTAAATGCTGGGAAAACTGAGATCATGCTGTACGGAGAAGCCTCTCTGCTCTGGTCCCCAGAATGGTGGCCTCCCGAAATAGGCGACACCCGGTCCCTAAGACTGTGGTCAAGAATCTAGGCATACGTCTGGACCAGAAACTCACAATGAAAGAGCAAGTTACAACCACTGTGGGCTCATGCTTCCATATGTTAAGCCTCCTACGCAGGTTATTTCCCTTTCTCCCCCTAACCGTATGGAAAACACTCATCCAGGCACTGGTGATAAGCCGCGTGGACTACTGTAATGCTCTCCTGATTTCAGCGAGTGAGTCCTCCCTAAGTAGGCTTCAGGTATTTCAAAACACCGCGGCTCTCGTTGTCTCAAACTCTCCTGCCAGAACAGCTTCTCTCCCTCTATTACAATGTTTGCACTGGCTTCCTATATGCAAGCGGGTCAAATTTAAAATATGCTGCATTGTGTATAAAGCACTAAACGGTAAAGTTCCTGGCTATCTAGCAGAAAAACTTACTCAATATCAGCCAACTAGACCTCTACGCTCAGGAGCCAAATCTTTGCTCCTTGTTCCGCGTTTTAAAAAATCCCGCTTGGGTGGGAAAGTATTCTTCCACTTAGCCCCCTAATACTGGAATCAACTCCCTAGTCATCTACGGAAATGCCCAGAATTCCTTCTATTTAGAAAGCTCCTTAAAACCGACCTCTTCTAAAATTCCTGCTTCTCATCTGCTTTGACTGCTACTCCTCCGTAGCGCAGAGATACCTCTTAGAGGGTGATTCGGGCGCTTTATAGGTTTTTAATATTAATAATAATTGAACTCTACAACATGGCGAGTCCATGATTATGGCAACAGAGCACAGTAAGTTAAGGCACTCCCTGGAGTAAATTAGGAAGCATGTGTAAGTAGGAGTTTATTGTAGCATTTACAAGTTTTAATCTTCAAAGTGTGCCAGGGAGGATGGTCGCCAGTTTGCACACACCCGTCTACGTAACGAGCCTGGTGGTGTAATGTATGCATATTATTTTAGAGTCCAAGAAATAGGATGCCCTCAACGTTGGAAACCAGCAGTTGTGAGCGACAGTCTATAGCTGTTCGGTTTTATTGTTTTGTGCTGTAATGCGTGGAGACAACTGTTTTATTGTGTGCCTAATCATTGAGCTGTTTTGCTCATCTTATGTCCTGTGTTCTCAAAACAGTGTCTTTGGCTGATCTTACAGTATTCTCATAACAATGTATGCCTTAACTATGATTATCATTCCTCACTGATGCGATGTGACTATGTGAATAAAAGTCTACGCCCTTGGTTAAACCACATTAATTGCAGCTGTCTATCTCCTTGGGAGTCCTTTCAGTGGGAGGTGGCGAGTCACATGTTGTGAGCGCACTATCACCAGGCGCCCCCCGCAAAAAGCGGTGGGGTGCCCTTAGTTACTCCATGTTCAGGAGCCAAACCGGGGAGTCCCTCTTCTGTTTTTGTCAGGAAGGGGAAAGGGTTGCCAGTGACGTCATCTGGGAGCGCCCGGACAGCTTATAAGGAATGACGAGACAAGGGATCGGAGTCTTTTCTCTCCATCGCGCACCAGCCAGCATACCACAGTAAACACCCACGCACCCTCTCCTGGAGGTAGGAGGAATTGGCACAATTTCTTGCAGCAGAAAAGGGGTGGCTAGCCAAAACTTTGGACTGATTTACTGAACTTATACCTTGTAGGGGTGTTGTTTTGTGTGGGCACTGGGCAGGCAGGAGGGAGGACAGACCTGCTGGTTGTCCTTGACCTTTCTGCTGTACCTCAGGATGCCTGGAGTTGAACATTGTGGGGGTTTTGCCTGGTGACAGGTACCTCCGCCGGGGCGGAGTGCTATGCGGTGCACTGGTGTATGTGGAACTGCGGGTAATGTATTGCCCATCCCTGTGAATGATGGAGGGGAAGTTGCCACAAAGTTATGCCCCGGATGCCCTGGGCTTGAGGGCGTGGGCGATGGATATGGATTAGGGGCCTGCTGACACTTTTGCATTCAGAAGTGTTGACGACTATTTTATTGCTTGCACAATCTTTGAGCTGCGTTGCTGGTCTCACGTACTGTATTCTCAGAACAATAATTGGCTTGGACTGATCTTACAAGTGCATTCAGAAGTGTTGTGCTGTAAAGGGTGGAGACAACTGTTTTAATGCTTGCACAATCATTGAGCTGTTTTGCTGATCTTAAGTCCTGTATTCTCATAACAATGTCTTTGGCTGATCTTACAGTATTCTCATAACAATAATGTATGCCTTCACTATGGTTATCATTCCTCACTGATGCGATGTGACTAAGTGAATAAAAGGTGTACCACATTAATTGCAGTTGTCTATCTCCTTGGGAGTCGTTTCAGTGGGGGGCGGCGTGTTGCGAGCGCACTAAAACCCCACAACCTGCACCTAAAATGAAACTTAAAAAAAAAAATTACATAATTAAAATAATTAATTGTCAATTAAATAAGTAATAGTATTTAACAGCTAATTATTAATGAATTTAAATTAATTTTCTCCCCACCCTTTAAACCTATAAACTAAACAACCTGCACCTAAAACAAAACAAATTTATATAATTAACATAATAAATTATCAATTAATCAACATTAACGACTAATTATTAACTGATTAAAAATATATTACTTCCCACCCGTTACTCCTATAAACCCCACAACCCGCCCCTAAAAAAAAGAATTACAAAATTAACATAATTAATTATCAATTAATTAATCAATATTAATTAACAACTTATTCATTAAAAAATAAATTACTTTCCGTCGTTTACCCCATAAGCCCCACAACCTGCACCAAAAAAAAAAATGCAATTAACATAATTTATTATCAATTAGTTAATAAATATTAATTGACAAATTATTAATTAATTAAAAATAAATTAATTCCCACCTTTTATCCCTAATAACCCCACAACTCACACATGAAATTTATATTAAAAAAATTAAAAGCACAATTAACTTAATTAAATATGAATTAAAGAAATAATATCAAATACAAAATAATCATTAATGTAGTATAATCAAATTACTCCCCACCCTATACCCCTATAAACCCACAACCTGCAATGGCACTAAAAATCACAAATGTTAATTAACGTATATTTAATAACTACTAAAAATGTTACAAATATATTAAAAAACATAAACAATAATTGTACACAAAATGTACATCATATACATTTAAAATATGTACTAAACTACATAACAATAATTTAAAAACTGTATTTTAAACACCTATAATTTTGCAAACGATATTAATGACTTCGATATTTTAAAAATCGATATTACTTACCTAAAAACGATATTTTTTACAACGATATACTTGCTGATGATATTTCCATAGCACAATATTTTGGACACGATATTTTGGTTTGGCGATAATTTTACTTCAATATTTTGTCTAAATACCCAATATAATACTTGTCTGTCTTTATTGTAAAGCCTAATGTGCTTTACCTTTTATTCTGAAATGTCACTGGATATTGAGTTAATTTAAATGATCTGATCCAGACAGGAGCAGCAAAGCCTTGGGAGATTCAAACCGCTCTCAGTCTGTCAAAAGCATCTGAATTTTACATTAGAGAAAAAGAGTTCTATCAAAGTAAAAGGGAGGTCCTCAAATAAAATACATATCAGTATGACATACAGGAGTACAGTTGTAAATGCACTTCATTGCATGCATACTAAAAAGAGGATAACCTTAGAAAAACCCTTTTCAAACGGACACAGTCTGTTATGCTGTGAAGTTGGAGCAGTCAAATAAACAAAGGCCACTCTAAAGGAATTTACAACAGCAGGAGACAGGAACTTATAAAGATAGAATGTGCCCTTCTCACATCAAAAACAACATGAGAGCTGCTAGAAAGCTCTAAACACAAAGGCACCTCTAAAGTAATAATAAAGTAAAAACAAAAATGCTGCCACTGAAGGCAAGTAAGTACCTTGTATATGGATGTGCTCTTTGTGAAAAAGCAAAATGCAGACCAATTGCCCCTTGCTGCATGCTGGAGTGGGTGGAAGCAAAATTTCAATGACTTAACAGACCAGTGATGAAGAGAGCTGGCGGAAAGCCCCTTGAAGTAAGTATATTATTCATATAATTTTAGAAAAAATCTATTCTATCGGCAGACCTACAAATCTAGGCTCTTGCACTTATTTCTTCTTTCATGAAAAGTGAGCACTTGTTAGACAGGTGCCAAAGGGTGAGTCTTTGGTGACTGACAGATGAGCAGTCGGTGACTTTGTATCTTTAATTATAGGCATGCATTAGTAAGGACCACTGGAATTATGCGTTCTGCAGCCATGGGATTTTTACATAATTATGAATTAGCCACATTCACCACATAATTCATCCTCTCCTGCATAATTTACTGATTTTAACAACAAAAATTGTCTGAAGCTCAGGCGGAAGTTATTAAAAATGCAGTGATAGTTTTGCCGTGCAGTGTTAAGCCCTTCGCCAAGGTTGGCTGGTCATCTTTCAGTTGCCTATTGCTGAATGTGATTAAACCGGTACTCGTGAGGTGAAAACTTTGTCCAGGCAATGTTAAAATGTGTACAAATGACAAAATTAAGAGCATCAAAAATGTGCTACATTAAGCTGCATAATGTGCCGTTTCTTGACGCATGATTTAGTCAACCCTGCCGCATAATTTGGTCCTCCCCGGCCACATAATTCCAGTGGCCCTGGTATTAGTTTAACAACAGCAAGGGCACCAGCTTCTTAGTTTAAGCAAAATTAGAACGCAGTCAAGATAGAACGAAAAGATCGGTTGCGGTTGTCTTTTTTGCTGAGTGAAAAAAAGCGCAGTTCAAGGAGAGGACAAATATGGCTGTTTTTTAATTCCTCTTCGCTGGCGGTGGTGGGAGGGACTTTGTAAACAATTCACCCTGATTCATTAATTGGCTGGAGTCTGAGGAAAGTCTGCTTTGTCATTATTTGGTTTTTAAGGAGGTTCTTGCCCGAGGAATTATTTTTAAGAAGCTGTGTCAAGATCAATTGTCTAGTATAGAAATGCACAAAGAAGCAGTACTGGCAGAGGGGCTGGCATAGGGACTGGCAAAGCTGTGTCCGGCACTCCCTCTGGAAACAGTGACGTGTGTGTGTGTGTGTGTGTGTGTGTGGGGGGGGGGAGTGGAGGGTTGTGGGAACCACGCCCGAACTCATCCCTTGTGCAGTCTGGCGCAGGCAGAGAAGGGAAGGGACGTGACGTAACCAGCTGGCTGTCAAGTTGCCTACAAGACCCACTTCGCACTAGGTCCTGGCTCCACTCTGACACCATCTGTTTTCTTAGGCAGGCGAACAAGAAGGGACACGCAGGGATGGACGAGGGAATGCACGCGCAGGTTTTGCGGAAAGTGGCCTTGGCGGGAATGCTGATGGCTATCCTCCTGGCTCAAGGTATGTTGTGGGGTGTTAGAAATGGGGGTCTCTAGTTGGCAATGGCTGGCCACTGTCCAAGTAGGGACCCTTCTTCCTAAGTCAGAGTGAGAGGGCTACTCTCCTTGATACCCCCGCTCAACCCTGTGGTAACGTAGCACGAGCAGGTAGGCTTATCTCAGAGGCAGTGTGTGAAGCATTTATGACCATACACAGTAACACAGTGAGGGACACTACAAAGGGACACCACACAGGTAGTTATAAAAATAAGTATCTTTATATATATAGATGCAGACTTATCACAAGACCAATAACTGTAAAAGCCACAATACTGTCAAAAATAGGATTACTGTTGCAGGACTGTCAAAAATAGTTCAAGGGTTGCAAAAATAAGGTTCAAATTCAAAGCAGTGGTCTCTGCGACCCTTTCTCTCACAAAGTACCTGGATTTAGCAGCAAAACCAACAAAATGTCGCAAAGAAGTTGTAGCGATGATTTTCCTCACGCGAGGCCGGCGATGCGTTGAAATCCTTGCCGCGAGGGAGGATGATGCGCCGATCTGCTGATGCGTGCGGAGGTGATGCGACAAACTTCTGCACGCTAGGCCGGCGATGCGCTAAGGCCTTGCCGCGAGGGCGAAGACGATGCGACGATCCTGTTGCGTGTGCGAAGACGATGCGACAAATTTCTGCACGCTAGGCCGCCGATGCGATGACTTTCTTGCCGCGAGGGAGAAGTCGATGCGACGATCCTGTTGCACTGTGCGATGGTGTTGCGATGCGAAGAAATGGCGCTCCGCAAGGGAGCGACGAAATCCGGTGTGATGCGATCAAAATGGCGGACGCACGGTGTCCGCAAAGCGATGACTTGAAGCGCTGATTTCTTTAGGGTGTGCGAGCGCTCGGCGACAGCAGCGCGATGATTTTCCCAGCGCGTTTCAGCTGCAGCGGCTCGCAAACAGTCGTCAGCGATGATGTCGGGTTGCGAGCACCCAGCGGCAGCAGGGCGATGATTTTTCCAGCGCTCTCGGCTGCAGCGGCTCGCAAACGTGCGTTAGCGACGAAATGAAGTCTACTGGGCCTGAGACTTCAGTCAGGAGGCTAGTTCTCTCTCTAGCCCTTGGGTGATTGTTGTAGCACAAAATAAAAGTTCTTTTCCCTCTTCTTTAAGGTCCCGTGGTCACTGCTGCAGGCCAGTGCAAGAAACAATACACAAGCAAAAGGACAGTCACTTCCTGCAGATTCCTTCAGTGGCACGGACAGAGGTTCCTCTTCAGATCCAGGAGCAATACAATTTGTAGGGGTTTGAGCACAGATATTTATACCCCAAAAGTCTTTGTTCTCAGAAGCTACAAGTCACTGAGCCTAGCCAGAACCAGTTCTGGTCAGTCCTGGAGCACTTTGTTTACCAGGCTGCATCCTTCCTTTCAGAAAGAGGGGGTCTGCTATCAGACACACAGTAGGAGGTGGAGCCAGCATTCACTTTGCCAGGCACAGCCCTATTCAGGTCAAGGAGCCACCCCTCCCCATACTCTAAATGCAGATCTCTCTATTCAACCCAGGTCTGACTCAGCCTGCCCTGTCCCTCCAAAACCAGACAGCCAATACACATAACAGCAGAGCACACTGGAAGGCTTAGGCAAGAAAATACCTACTTTCTAAAAGTGGTATTTTCAAACACAGAATATAAAAATAAACTTCACTAAAAGATGTATTTTAATATTCTGAACTCAGGCATACTAAATTCGGTTTTCTACCATGTTCCTGGGGTCAGTTAGGACTATAGCATGTAATAGTCAAACTGCCCATTCTGGCCTATGAGGAACAGGTAGCCTTACAGTAGTGAAAAACGAAATTGGGTGTAATTCACTACCAGGACATGCTACACACACCAAGGCATGTCCTACCTTACACATACAATGCACCCTACCATAGGGGTGACTTACATGATGCCAAGGGAAGGTTCAGGGGCTGGGAAGTGGGTGCACTTCACAGCCAAGATGGCAGTTCTGGACTGCACACAGACACTGCAGTGGCAGGTCTGAGACATACTTTACAAGCTGCTTCTGTGGGTGGCACACATCAGTGCTGCAGGCCCACCAGCAGCATTTGGTTTACCAGCCCTGGGCACAAACAGGCCACACATCTAGGGACTAACAGATAAACCAAATAAGCCAATCAGGGATATACCAATTCACATAGACATATTTACAAAGGGAGAGCATATGCACTTTAGCACTGAACAGCAGTGGTAAAGTGCCCAGAGTCATAAAACCAACAAAAACAGATCAGCAAAAATACAGGAGGCAGGCAAAAAGTTTGGGGGTGACCCTGCAAAAAGGGCCATTTCCAACACAACCCCCTTCCAGCCAAAACGCAGGGTAGACCAATCACTACCTTGATGGGCTTCCCTGCTTCGGGCGATAGAACACGGAACTGGCCCACACTGCAGGGGCATATGTCAGCTCTACTCCAATCTGAACCCTGGTGGATTCCTCTGTACACACTCTCAGGGCCCACTAAGATAACCAATGGGGAATTCTTCCCCTCTCCTGTGGACAACACCTGTGCAGCACCTAACCTTAACTGGCCCCCAGGTGTGTCCCAACAGATAGACAACAAGTCACAGTAGCCACTGACAATAGAAAGTGACGAGACCCAGGCCTTATACCTCTCAGGCTCCTCCAACATTTGTGGCATCAGAGAGTGGGGGGCAGTAACCCCAGGTGCTGGGCACCTTTTGTCCACTCTCCCTCCTGTCAGGTCAGGCAAGGCACTCTGACACTGACCCACCAGCCCTGGGCCTGTACCCAGCGGCTGGGCCAGAGACTGGGGTGGGCTCTCCCACACCCGGTCCTCCTCTTTGGTGCTCGGTACCCTCCCACCTGGAGCGTACCCTTTTCCAGAATTGTCAGGGCACCTATGGAAGGTGTCCTGCACAACTTGCCCACCAGTTCAGGGGTTCTATCCTGCAACTGGTATCCCAGCATAGGGTCTGTACCCTTAGACTGGGCGGAGGTCAGGGGTGAGGCTGCCCTCTCGCTGCCTTTACTGGGGCCTGGCACCCTCCCACCTGGAGAGGTGCCCCATAACACAAACTGGTAGGGGCACTGTTAGCAGTTGCCCCTTCCTCCAGGTCAGAGGGGACACCCTGAACCTGGCCCCCTAACCCAGGGTCTGTACCCTTAGGCTGGACCTGTGCCTGGCAACCCAGGACTTCTGGGGGAGTACACCAATTCCCCCCAAGGAAAGCACACTCCTCCACCGGTTCAGGGCTTGGACCCTGCAACTGATCTACCAACCTGAAAAAACCCTCAAGTTGCACCGGGGTCAGAGGCGAGGACTCCCTCCCTCTGCACCCCCTTCCAGCATACTGCACCCTCCCACCTGGAGTGGTGCTCTTAGAAAAAAAAATGGCTGGGACACTGCTTACAGTTGTCCCTCCCTCCAGGTCAGACAACACCTGGACCTGACTTACCATCCCAGGGACCAACCCCTGCGGTTGAACAACTGCCTGGCCAACCAGGACTTCCTGAGGGTGACACATACCTAGCGTGTCGTGTGACAGTCTGCCTGGCACAGAGCTCACGACCTCCTGACCCTCTGACAGTGCGTGAAGATGCCCCAGGACAGAAGTGGCGTCCCCATGGCCAATCCTATGAGGCTCAGCCCTTCTGGCTGGCCCCTGACCCACTCGTTCTTCCACTGGGGACTCTTTCCCCCTCTCACCCCTCATTCTGGACTCCTGCACCCTCCCAACTGGAGTGGTACTGCCAGACACTAGAACTGCTGGAGGTCTGATTACAGGCACTCCCAGCTCACCTAACACGGGGAGACCCCCCACAATGGACGGTCCATCCGGACAGACTAGGTTCCCTACCTGGTGTTCCCTCATGGAACCATCCAGTCCTGGAGACTGAGGTTGGGGCACTTCGGGACCTATCCCAGTCTCACTCCTGCTCCCACGAGACAGGATGTGAGGCCCTACAACCTCCTCACAACAAGGGGACCCAGCTGTAACACTCTTAACCTCTCCCACCAGTCTGGGTTGGGAGACATCTGAACCACTCCTCCTAGGGTCATTCCCCAATACCTCTACAGAGCCTCTGGTACTCACCCAGAGGTCTGCCTCCTGCGCAAGTTCCCTAGGATCAGAGAACTCGCACTCTAACACATGTTGGTTTAGCTCTGGAAAATAGGAACTCACAATATGCTCTCCCACAATTGGATTACACAGTTCCACGCAGGTGCTAACCTTTACCTCACAATCCAGTGTCTCACACACGTACCCCACACCACTCTCCTGAAATGGGCGAGACATTAACTGACTGTCTCTATCACTCAACCCACACTCTTCTGGGCGGTCCTCACACTCATACACCAGGGCTTCAACCACGGGGGAACCCCTCTCCCTGCACCTCTCATCCAGAGTCGGTAGAGTGTCCCTCCCTTCACTAGGACTATGGGCCCCTGCGCTAGTTCCCCAATCCACCTCAGGGACACTGCACATCAATGGAGCTACCTCATATCCTTGAATGCCCTGGTGTAGATCAACCCCCTCCTTCAAGTCAGGTACCACATCTCTGGGTGGGTGTACTACACTGTCATCACTATATACTTCAATTTTGCTGCCACCACTGGACCCCACCCTCACTGGTGAATCCAGACAATAAAAACTGTGCTCAGGGGATAACCTACCCTCCCGAGCTAACTTCTCCTCTTCTGCTATCTGCGCTAGGTGCGTCTCCAGCTGGGCAATCTCTATTCGGAGCCTCTCTAATTTCAGCTGGTTCTCCCTCTCCCTCTGTGTGTCCAACTCCTCTGTGGACCATGAAGGGGATTGGGCACTACCCTGTGCACTAGACTCCGCAAGGGACGCCCCACCTATGGGACCCTCCCGCCTGTCCACTAACTCCTCTGGGGACCACGAGGGGAATTGGGCACTACCATAGGCACTAAACTCAGTGAGGGACTCCCCCCATATGAGATGTTCCAGACCAGTTTTTTTCCCTCCCCTTCAGACTCTCCAGAGCCACCCTCAGACCAACTACCCTCTTGGTAGGTGTACTGGGACTCCAAGAATCTCCATCTGTCTTGTTGCCAAAGTCTCAGGGATGTCTGCAGGGATAGCGGAGTCTCCTTCCTACTCACTGCTAAGCCCCTCTCCTCACAGAACATCCTTAGCTCCTCTAGACTGTAGGTCAACAGATCATCTATATAAAAGGTAGGTCTCATTTCAGCAAGACCCATTGTAGCAATAACTGGCAATATCAATAATAAAAAAATAGGCTTGCCCGTTGTAACAATCACAGGCAATATCAATCACAATATAGGATCCAACAATTCTCAAAAATGTATGCGGGTACTATCACCTGGCAATATCAATAAAACATAGGCTTGCCCATTGTAACAATCACGGGCAATATCAATAAAAGATAGAAGAAAACTTCTCAAGAAAATGTATGCAGGTAAAAAATCACCGGCAATATCAATCACAATATAGGTGTAGGAGAGTAGGATCTGCTTCACATGGGTACCCCCACTTTTTGCTGATGCTTCACTGTTTTTCGACATTAGTCTGGCTGGGGCCCTGCTAATCAGAACCCCAGCCTAGCTGCTTCCTCTCTAAAATGGTTTCCATGTGCCTTAGGCACATCACTGATTGGGATCTGGAGTGCCCTTATAAGTCCCTAGTATATGGTATACTATGTACCAAGGGCCTAGGTACCTCAGAGGCCTGCCAGGGGCTGCAGCATGTATTATGCCACCCCTGGAAGGCCATCCAAACTGACACCACAGGTCTGCTACTGCAGCCTGGGTAAGGTGGTGCATGCACCTCTTACTGTGATATAGGTTACCTATATCACTAAATACATACACACATATAAACCTATAAGTCACTCCTAAGGCAGGCCTTATCAATCCTAAAGGCAGAGTGCATGGTTCCTATGTGAGAGGGTGCCCCTGCATGAGCAGGGCCCCTCTGCAGCGTTCGGAGACCATCTCTGATGCTGTTTGTAGTGCAGCCTGACCATATACTCTTAAGCGCATTATATCCTCGCGGTAAAATGCTAACTTTGGAATGGCTGCACCTAAACATGTCGTGTTTGGTGTCAAACATCTTGGAATACTATTCCCCCCCGCCAATCCTGGCGGCGGGGGTAGCATTGCACCCTTCTAGAGGGAAAGACATGTTAACTCTGACTAGTCCGGTAACTTCTTTCCAGAGCCCTGGCATCACAAAATGGATGCTGCTGCCACAGACACGAGTCTGGCCTCCTGCTGCTGGACGAAACTCCGGCAGGGGAGGCCTGGACAATAGGTTTCCTGTCCCAGGGAGGTGTGACCATCTCCCCAGACAGGATAATGTGTATTGGGGCTGGGCGGGAGCACTTTCGGGTGCTTTGAAGTCCTGCACTGGGGGCACATTTGGTGTCCCTAGTGCATACCCCAGTTCAAACCGGATCAGGGCTTGCAGCCCCTGCTTTGGCGCGAACTGGACAAAGGGAAAGGGGTGTAGCCACTCCTCTGCCCTGACCCACCCATAGGTGGGGCCACAGAGTAGTCCAACCCCTATCTTTAGTATAAAGGTAGGAACCCAGTCCTTAGGACTTTAGATTATCCCTGGACGAAACTCTGTAACTGAATCCTGGACCTTCGACGCTCTACTCACGATTAGAGGACAGAAGAATCTCCCTTGGGGTCAAGGAGTGACTCCCCTGCTTGGCAGGCACCAAAGAAGCATCTGTCCGGTTCGCATTTCTGAAGCTCCCGTCGGACGCCGAAGTCATCGCATCACCAGAGGTGGATTCTCAGACTTCCCCGAGGCTACCCTGAGTCCCCAGCAAAGCTGAGGCCCGTGGCTATCGTGGGTGACTTGAGACCGTGACCCCTGGACACCGAGCACATTTGCAAGTGCATCCTCTTCTGGGTCTCCCAAGAAGTCGTGCTTTTGGCTCCGAGTAGCCCTAGCCTCCAGCACCACCTGCACCGAAGATCACTGGCCCCCACTCCACGAGTGTCCTGTAAGCCAGATCCACGTGCGGCGTCATGAGGCTCCTTCGCGGTCGCTAGCCCGTTGGCTAGTAGCCCTTAACGAAGGCCAATCTTTTTCTTACTTGGCATCCTGGTTGCTCCAGGCCTGCCCTCACTTACCCTTGCTGGGTGAGTTCCACAGACCTTGCTGGTCTGCACCATCGACGATCTACATCTTCACCGAGACATGCCGTTGCCAAGGCTTGTTGGGTCCAATCCGGTCGCCGACACCTCAGCACTCGACAGACATCGTGTACCAGCCCGAATCCTGCTCCTGGTCGCCGACAACGCCTCCTGGACCTCGTGGCTGAAGAGTCAAGACGACCATCAACGCACCTGAAGCACTCAACATCGGTGGGCATCTGTCCATCGCCTTCCTGGTCACTGGCTAGTGACCCAGACTCTGTCCCCTCTGCTTTCAGGTTCTTCAGAACTCCGATCCACTCTTGGATCCATCCGGACACTTTTCCCTTGGCCGCCAGCAGCACTTTGCAGCAGATCGCCATTCGAATCGACGACGAAACCCGACCCCGAAAGGCACCTATGCACCCGGCTTCCCTGGGTGAGGTAACACGAGTACTCCGGTGCTCCCGTGGGTAGAGACTCTTCAAAGTCCTAGATCTCAAAGGGTTTTGTCCTAGTCCTCTTTTAAGTGTCCCTTTCTCTAATTTCCCGATCCCGACTTTCTCCATAGAAGTCAACGGCGTATCGCGGTTGTGTATTTACACTGCACGCGTCTCCCGTAGGTCCCCTGTGTCACTACCTTGGGTGGTTCCTTGTGGTCCAAGCACTTCTAGAGGCTCTAGGCCTAGTGTCTAGTTCAGTCGTGGTTCGCATACCACTTTATTGGTATATGGTTTGGTACGCCCCTAGGGCCCAAACGTGTATTTGTGCTATTATTGTGATTTAATAACTTATAACTTATGTACTTCGAACTCTAGCCTCATAAAGAGACTAGAGGGGTGTGTTTAGCAATAAATACATATATTTTGAGTATATACCTGGTGTGGTGCTCTTTCATTTGATCACTCAAGAGATTATAGACTGGTAAAACAAGCTGCTTTACATTCCTTCAAGACTTAGCCTGAAGGCTGCTCTCCATAGCTACCACTAGGATAGCTTTCAATAAAGTTGTCTTTAACCTATCTCCAATAAGGGGTTGTTTGGACTGGTGCAAGGTGCCCACTATAATTAGTGGACAGCATATGCCAGGCCAAATTCTCACAATAGGATCCAACAATTCTCAAAAAATGTATGCGGGTACTATCACCGGCAATATCAATAGAAAATAGGCTTGCCCATTGTAACAATCACGGGCAATATCATTCAAAAATAGAATCAAAACTCTCAAAAATGTATGCGGTACGTTATGGTCTGCACTCACTAGTAGTGTACAATATAATTACTGTATGCGATCATAAATGCAAGTCCAGATCCCACCGCTGCCACCAATGTTAGAAATGGGGGTCTCTAGTTGGCAATGGCTGGCCACTGTCCAAGTAGGGACCCTTCTTCCTAAGTCAGAGTGAGAGGGCTACTCTCCTTGATACCCCCGCTCAACCCTGTGGTAACGTAGCACGAGCAGGTAGGCTTATCTCAGAGGCAGTGTGTGAAGCATTTATGACCATACACAGTAACACAGTGAGGAACACTACAAAGGGACACCACACAGGTAGTTATAAAAAATAAGTATCTTTATATATATAGATGCAGACTTATCACAAGACCAATAACTGTAAAAGCCACAATACTGTCAAAAATAGGATTACTGTTGCAGGACTGTCAAAAATAGTTCAAGGGTTGCAAAAATAAGGTTCAAATTCAAAGCAGTGGTCTCTGCGACCCTTTCTCTCACAAAGTACCTGGATTTAGCAGCAAAACCAACAAAATGTCGCAAAGAAGTTGTAGCGATGATTTTCCTCACGCGAGGCCGGCGATGCGTTGAAATCCTTGCCGCGAGGGAGGATGATGCGCCGATCTGCTGATGCGTGCGGAGGTGATGCGACAAACTTCTGCACGCTAGGCCGCCGATGCGCTGAGGCCTTGCCGCGAGGGCGAAGACGATGCGACGATCCTGTTGCGTGTGCGAAGACGATGCGACAAATTTTTGCACGCTAGGCCGCCGATGCGATGACTTTCTTGCCACGAGGGAGAAGTCGATGCGACGATCCTGTTGCACTGTGCGATGGTGTTGCGATGCGAAGAAATGGCGCTCCGCAAGGGAGCGACGAAATCCGGTGTGCTGCGATCAAAATGGCGGACGCACGGTGTCCGCAAAGCGATGAATTGAAGCGCTGATTTCTTTAGGGGTTGCGAGCGCTCGGCGACAGCAGCGCGATGATTTTCCCAGCGCATTTCAGCTGCAGCGGCTCTCAAACGGTCGTCAGCGATGATGTCGGGTTGCGAGCACCCAGCGGCAGCAGCGCAATGACTTTTCCAGCGCTCTCGGCTGCAGCGGCTCGCAAACGTGCGTTAGCGACGAAATGAAGTCTACTGGGCCTGAGACTTCAGTCAGGAGGCTAGTTCTCTCTCTAGCCCTTGGGTGATTGCTGTAGCACAAAATAAAAGTTATTTTCCCTCTTCTTCAAGGTCCCGTGGTCACTGCTGCAGGCCAGTGCAAGAAACAATACACAAGCAAAAGGACAGTCACTTCCTGCAGATTCCTTCAGTGGCACGGACAGAGGTTCCTCTTCAGATCCAGGAGCAATACAATTTGTAGGGGTTTGAGCACAGATATTTATACCCCAAAAGTATTTGTTCTCAGAAGCTACAAGTCACTGAGCCTAGCCAGAACCAGTTCTGGTCAGTCCTGGAGCACTTTGTTTACCAGGCTGCATCCTTCCTTTCAGAAAGAGGGGGTCTGCTATCAGACACACAGTAGGAGGTGGAGCCAGCATTCACTTTGCCAGGCACAGCCCTATTCAGGTCAAGGAGCCACCCCTCCCCATACTCTAAATGCAGATCTCTCTATTCAACCAAGGTCTGACTCAGCCTGCCCTGTCCCTCCAAAACCAGACAGCCAATACACATAACAGCAGAGCACACTGGAAGGCTTAGGCAAGAAAATACCTACTTTCTAAAAGTGGTATTTTCAAACACAGAATATAAAAATAAACTTCAATAAAAGATGTATTTTAATATTCTGAGCTCAGGCATACTAAATTCGTTTTTCTACCATGTTCCTGGGGTCAGTTAGGACTATAGCATGTAATAGTCAAACTGCCCATTCTGGCCTATGAGGAACAGGTAGCCTTACAGTAGTGAAAAACGAAATTGGGTGTAATTCACTACCAGGACATGCTACACACACCAAGGCATGTCCTACCTTACACATACAATGCACCCTACCATAGGGGTGACTTACATGATGCCAAGGGAAGGTTCAGGGGCTGGGAAGTGGGTGCACTTCACAGCCAAGATGGCAGTTCTGGACTGCACACAGACACTGCAGTGGCAGGTCTGAGACATACTTTAGAAGCTGCTTCTGTGGGTGGCACACATCAGTGCTGCAGGCCCACCAGCAGCATTTGGTTTACCAGCCCTGGGCACACACAGGCCACACTACTAGGGACTAACAGATAAACCAAATAAGCCAATCAGGGATATACCAATTCACATAGACATATTTACAAAGGGAGAGCATATGCACTTTAGCACTGAACAGCAGTGGTAAAGTGCCCAGAGTCATAAAACCAACAAAAACAGGTCAGCAAAAATACAGGAGGCAGGCAAAAGGTTTGGGGGTGACCCTGCAAAAAGGGCCACTTCCAACATGGGGTGAACGTGTTCCTAGAAGTGCACAACGCCCACTGGGTCAAAAGGACTCTAGTCCCCCCAACCCTCGCATCCCTAGCCCGCGCAGCTGCAGCTTCGACGACGCACACACAGCTCTTCAGCTGTTGTGTCGTTTGGCAGCAGTGACCACGGGGCCTCAGTGGCCGCCCCCTACAAAGTGTTCACTGCTTAAAACAAGTAGGGAAACTGAGTGCAAAGGGGACTAGGTCAGAAATGTGTCTAAAAAGGACAAAATATTCTACAACAATCATGTTAGCCTTTCACCGTCATAAATTAAATATAAATGCAAGTTAAAGTAATCTGTGGGAAATGCTTTATTTTATGTCACGAGCGATCATTTGTTTAATGCTGTCACTGCAGATGTCTGTATATATAACGAGGCAGTCATTCATACAACTGAATCCTGGTTGGTGCAGCAGGGAATAGTGACGTCTATTTATAGCGCTACGAGGTCCCACCTTGAGACTGAAAGCACTGTAAATATGCAAGTCATTATTTTAATATTGTGTTGAATACAGAGCAAGCTAGGCTGCCACATAATGAACAGAGATATTTTGGGCCTGATGTGAAAAGCCATTGTGCGGCCCCAAAGCTTGTGATTCACAAAATGACAGGGTTTGCAAATACGAAATGGCTTTTTTAATGTACTAAACCCATTTTGTGATTGGCTAACAGTTTTCCATATCGCAAAATGGATTTAGAAAGACATAACGAATCAGTATTCAGTAGAGGCGTGTTTAGGGCGTCCATTCTAAAGAGTGATTTGTTATAGTATGTATAAAAGTATTTTAACCAAAATCCGGTCGCGCATCTTTGGAAAGTTACAGATTCCTGAGTTGGGTGGTAACACATTTGCAATTGTGAATGTAATAAAAACAAGTTTGTTGGGAAGTAGGCAGTGATCCAGAGGCCCAGTGCAACTCTCAAACAAGCCTAAAAATAAACTTCTTGTTTAACTGCAGCCCCATTTCCTTTAACTAAATGTAGGCTGCAGTTTATTTAAATGCGATCGCAGATATGGTGGTCTACTGACCCCAGCAGGACACCGTCCATGCCTTAGATGTCATCCAATCATAGTGACTTGCAGTTTGTGCCCTCCCTTATGACTATTGATGAGGTTTGCCGGATTGCAACCTACTATAATTCAGAATTTTGGGAACTGACCTGTAAGTACATAGGTCGGTTAGCCAAATTGTTTCCATTTGTGAAAAGAAAGTGTGCTATTTGCAACCACTGTTTGCCAATGATTTTGTGGCACACCAGGCTCTTAGAGTTTAAGGCAAAAATATATATTTGTAGTAATATTCAGTCAGACTATACCTAGTGAGAACCTCTTAAATAATTTTCCATAAGAAGGATGCACTCAGAATGCAACTGATAACACTTTTGCATTTCTTCTAAAAAGGATAAACCTTCCGTAAAGCCTGAAATGGATCCATCAATTGAAGCCTACACCCGCTCCAACGCGGCCTTTAGATTTGCTGATTAACCAACTGCACACATTTACATTTCTTTCAGGTAGCAGGCATCCTAGCAAGAAGGCTTGTTTCTTCTTTTCCTGTATGCCTCTATCTTGGCTTCGCAGAACAGACCACTACCCTTCCATTAAATCCAGAGACACCTAAAAAGCCATAATCATTCATTCCCTAATTGTTTTTTTTTAAGTATGCGCACTGTTAATGTAAAAGTTAAACACAGATTGGGACTATCATACATAATTAAACCTGCCCATATCAACTAGGGCATCCAAAAGCCATTTACAGGTAGAGGATGCGTTGTTTTTTCATTGCTTCTCATGCCTCATGGTGTCGAACTCTCTGTCTAATCAGCCCGCTTGCAAGGAGCTCATATGATTGGGTACGGTGCACAGCAGAATTCGTGTATGGAATTTCATTCCACCAAATTTTAAGAGGTCCATTGTTCCAACATTGGTATTCACAGACTGCGGGAACAACAAATCCTATTTGACCAGCCGGAATATTCAGCAGGTAAACTCACTGTGAGAAAACACTGCATTGTAACCCAGACACATTTAATGACCCCCTGCCTAGACCTCACACAAGGCACTGTGGGAGCATGTCATGTTCTCCCCGCCAACCAACATTCTTCTGTCCTTACTTCGCCCTCCTCACCTCCTTCTGTAGCTTTTTCCTTCACCAGAGCCTGTTTTGGGGTTGATTGGAAGCACCCTTGAGCGCTGTTACTGCCTGATTCAGTTTGCACCTCTCAATGGTAGCTTCCATCATATCTGTGCACTTTCTTAGTCCTGTAGTCTTGTGATTCGGACTGTATATAAACAGATTTCTCCATAGATGGCAGGTACTGTGTTGTGATCTCACAGGTAGAAACCAGGAGCCAGGATGTATTTTGTAGTCTTCTTTATTCACTCCTATGACCAGTTACATCAATCTTAAGTCCAACTAGCACTGGTGTGGTACCAGCCCCACCAGGAGCAGCCTGCCTAGCTGCTCAGCCCATCTCTAACTGCCAACACTCATCCACTCAGACACCCAGGCATTCCACGCATCACAGGCACACCAACATTCCGTAACCAACTCACACTCTGGCTGAGCAGCTAGAGGCAGCAGGGCTAGAGTACATGTTATACAACTAAGTAGGGTATAACATTATCCCTTTTTCTTCAAAGAAAACGAAAAATGAATATAATATAACATCAAGCAAGAACTATAAACAAGAAAAATGAATAATGGTACAAGTCTCTCGGGTGCAGCAATAAAGACAAAACATCGCAGGAGAAAGAACCATTAAAGCAAGAAAGGATGGTAAAGATACAGCAAATAAACTATTGACCAACAATATCCCCCCATCCTCCCTAATAAGAGATTATAAAACATTTTGAAGCGTAAGCAAAAGTGTAGCATTACAAGAAATACAGTTCAAGCATTTTGTATAATACACTGTAACTTAATGTACTATAACGCAAAGGGTAAAAGACCCCGCAACACAAATGCCAAAAAGCATAACGTAGAGTAGCGAAAGGTAGCATACCCTGCAACTTCAATCCCAAGAGTAAGGGAACAAAGCGATACCAAAGGGGATGATGGACGGAGCGTTAGAGCAAATCAAACACTCACCCCCAGTCAAATGATCTGGGTTTAATCCATCATCATTCTTTAGCTCACTCCACCACCCCAGTTCAGACATGGCCATATGCAAATCAGTCTGACCATGTGCCTCATGGGAACAGTCCAGCCCGAACTGCTTTGTTCGCCCTAAGTTGGCAGGGTATGCCCAGACGTGGGTCCCTTGCTCACTTTGCCACTGGATTCAAGATAGCCTGGCTGATGAGGGTTTTGAACCCGAAACCGGTCCCAGGATGCTTGTTTCCGGTCCAGGGAAGACATGGCTTGGCAGTTCGGGCTGGACTGTTCCCATGAGGTACAGGGTCAGACTGATTTGCATATGGCCATGTCTCTGAACTGGGGTGGTGGAGTGAGCTAAAGAATGATGATGGATTAAACCCAGATCAGTTGACTGGGGGTGAGTGTTTGATTTGCTCTAGCGCTCCGTCCATCATCCCCTTTGGTATCGTTTTTCCAAAACAGCAGGACCTCAGTTTTGCCCGAGTTGAGGCCAAGGCAATTTTCACTCATCCGTGAACTGACGTTTACCATGCAGTTTTGAGATTTTTCAGCTGTCAAGGCAAGGTTGCCAGACACTGATACAATGATTTGGGAGTCGTCGGCATATGACACCACAGTGAAACTGAAATTCCTAACAAGTTTGATTAATGGGATGATATAGAGATTAAAAAGAGTGGGGCTCAATCAATCAATCAGGCGTTTGTTAAGCGCGACTACTCACCCGTAAGGGTCTCAAGGCGCCTGGGGTAGGGAGGAGGTGCAGGTTCCAGTCCCTAAGAGATGCACCCTGGGGGACGCCGCATTGAAGGGTAAAGAATTGAGATACGCAGCCATTTATGGCGACTTGTTGTTCCCTCTCTGATTGGAAAGAGGCTAGGAGAGATAAAGCGGTTTCTCTGATGCACAGATTGTGCAGACGTTTTATGCGGATCTTATGGCTAACCGTGTCGAAAGCTGCAGACACATCCAGTCAAATCAGAGCCGCATTATCACCTCGGTCAATGATAGATCTTATGTTCTCTGCTGCCATAATAAGGGCTGTTTCGGTACTGTGCTCTTTGCAGAAACCAAATTGGTCTGCATCGATTAGATTATGTGCATTGATGAAATCCGATAGCTGAAGATTCAGTGCTTTATCTAGCACTTTGGCTGGAAGGGGCAACCGCGAAATGGAGCGATAATTCTTGGGATCTGAGAATTATAAATTACTTTTTTTTAATCAGAGACAGGATAGAAGCTTTTTTCCAGAATATGGGGAATATTCCTGTATTGATGATTTCATTGTATATGAGAATCAGCTGAGCAGTCACTACCTCTGCGGCCTGATGGAGAGTTTTTGGAGGACAGGGGTCGTCCAGTTATCTAGATTTAGTACCAAGAATTAAAAGGAGTACTTATTCAGTGGTAAGGGGAGAAAATGTATTCAAGGTTTCTGCTAGCTGGCTATGGCTTATGACCTCGGTAGTACACGGTGTCCCTGAGGTAAATGCCGAAAACACGTTTAAAACTTTAGATTGAAAAGTTTGCGCAAGCATATTACAGAAGGATTGATTTATGTCAGCATTATCGGGGGCAGGTGGGTTTGATAGGAATTTAACTGTATTAAATAGTTCTTTGATAGAGGTTTTTGCCAGCTCAATCTTTTGAGTACAATAGGTTGACTTTTCATCCAGAATCATGGCCTTATATTTGGAAAGGGCCTTGCTATATTCAACTTTGTCGGATGCTAAATAATGCTTCCGCCATTTTTGTTCCAGGTTCTGACACCTTCTTTTTTGTGTTATAAGATTTGCTGAGTACCAAGGTTCTGAGGGTCCTCTTCTGTTGTTTAACTGTCTGGCAAAAAGGGCTAAAATAGTTGTGGCATTCATGATCCACGAATGATAGTTTACAACCATGCTTTCTGGGTCAATCCCAGTCATTGGAGGGGAAGATAATAAGATATTATTGAGTTGTTCAGGGATTATTTTGAGCCAAAGTCTAATTGTTTTCTGTAAAGGAAGAGAGACAATGGGGATTGGACTTCCAATTGTAATATCGAATAAGATGGCTGAGTGGTCAGACCAAGAGAGAGAGAGAGCTTTGCCGAAAGAGAGAGATGGATGGTCTGTAAAGATTCCATCCAAAGTATGTCCGGCCATGTGGGAGGGACAGCTGACAATTTGTTTCAGGCCGAAACTGGACATTATGTCTATAAGATAATAGGCCTCTTTGTCAGTGATGTCTTCCAAATGGTAATTAAAATCACCAAGGATGGTGAAATTTGTGTGATAGAATCTGGATTCAAGACATGTGCCAATACATTTTAAGAATTGGGTTTTGTTCGTTGGAGGACGATAAACGAGAATGCCATTAAAAGTCTTTTTTGCATTTAAGTTAAGTATAAATGTAAGTGCTTCGTAGACCTTGTTAAAGGGGAAAGGTGTGCAGTTAATGGATTTTTTTTTTTTTTTAAATGATTGTGATACCACCTCTTCTACGCACAGGTCTGTCTAGCCTAAGAATGGAGTATTCAGAAGGCAGGGCTTGGGTAATATCTGGTCGTGAAGCTGAGTTTAGCCAAGTTTCTGTTAAGAAAGCTACATCAATGAGATGTTGCATGATAAACATGTAGAAATCCATGCTGTTTTTAACTAGCGATCTGGAGTTAACAAGCAGACATTTCATGAGTTTGGCTGGTTGTTTATTGACCAACTCTTTACTAAGAGGAGCTTTCGCCTTTATTTTTGCATTACTTAGGGTGAGTTTGCAGGTTTGCACTTCTGAAGCCCCCCAGCATTCTTCAAAGGCGTTGACATTGCCCCTGCCCCTTCTGGGAAATTACAAAGAGAGAAGTATGCAAACTGCATAGCCCTCCAAGGGCTTGTAGGGCGCTCCTAGGCCCGATGACGTGAATATTAGATTAGTGGCTTTGACCACTCAGGCACTTAGTGCTGCAATGGTTGGGGGATACAGGGGGAGCACCATGACCCCTGCAGCACTTGCCTGTTCCTCGAGCTGCGGCGCCTGCCTGTTCTCTGAGATGCTCCACCACTCCCTTGGTTGCTTGATGCAAGCTGGCCCCTTCTATGCTCTGCCTGACTGTGAGAGCCTTGGTGTGGGCTGCAAATGCCCCCAAAGACGTGTGCATCAGGGTTTGGTGAAGCATCTCACTGGCTCAATGGTCCTTCCTGTCCCATGTTAACTTATGTTATGTAGATTTGTAAAGCGCACTATCAGCAGGTGTGAGACTAGCCAAACCTAAGGCCTAATAGAAGTACTCAAAAGGAGGTGCCCTGAACATAGGGAAAATCCTCGACAACCTGAAGGAGTCTATTCTTTTCTGGAACCGGTTACTGTTGTCCGTCATGGGGTGGGCAGCACTGGCGAAGATGGTCCTGCTTCCCAGATGTCTATACACCCTCCAGAACTCATTATGCCGCATCCCGAATGACACCTTTACCACTCTGATTAGCCTACTGGTTTTGCTGGTTTGGGTGGGCAAGCGGAGCAGAGTTAAGCTTGACCTCCTAAAGCTGGACATGGAACAGGGCGGCATGGGGCGCCCGGACCTGCGCTTATATTACATTGCGGGTCTCCTCCAATATGCAGCACAGTGGTGCGTGGAGGACTCGAACACTGAAAAGAGATTGTTGGCCGGCTGGTGTCTGGAAGCAGAGCTCCCTAAGTACCTGATGATGGGAGCGAGGACTCCTCCGCATTGCCCATTCATAGTGAAACAGGTTGCCTGGGAATGGGCTGTGACCCTGGTGTTGCAAAAGGCCCCCTATGCGCGGGCGCTCCCACTGGAATGGCACCCGGGATACCGCCAGATACAATCCGTAATGGATGTGGCCAGTTGGAACGCAGGTGGCTGCGCCATGACGGGGGATCTTTACCTCAACGACTCCTTCTTATCCTTTGAGGATGCCAAGGAACACTATGGGGTCCCGGAAGGCCACTTCCTCCAATATGCAAAGATAACCCGCACGTTTTGAAAAATCTGGACTACTTTCCCGAGTAAGCCAGAGGAATCAAGCACACTGTGCACGATCTTGGACCCAGGCTCCTTCTGAGGATTAATATCCCGGCTATACAAGGCCCTAAAAACGGACCGCAGACTGGACATGTGCCAGACACGGGGGAGGTGGGAGGAAGACCTGCCTACGCCATTGATGGATGGGGAGTGGAAATGTGCTTTGGCACTAGTTCAGGAGGTCTCGAGCAACGCCCGGTTCAAACTTACGCAGTTCAACTATTTGCACCGCACCTACTTGACCCCTGTGCGCCTGGCGAGGTTTGACCCAATGCGCTCACCTAAGTGCCCAAGATGTGGCTTCTTCCTGGCCCACTTCATTCATGTGACCGGGGACTGCCCCAGGCTCGGCTCCTACTGGAGCATAGTACTGGCCACTCTGCGAAGAGCATCGGAGCTCTCAACTGAATCCTCAATTAAGCGATGCCTTCTGGGAGTACTCCCGACCCCCAAGGCCACAACTCGCATGCAGCATAAATTTGCTATGCTTGGTCTGGTATTAGCGAAACGCAGCATAGCTATTCACTGGAAGGCAGATACGCCTCCCCACTGGAGAAATGAAGGGCGGACTCACGTGAGTGGGATGTAGTGGAGGAGCTTCGACTCAGATCGGTTCGCAGAGATGAGAATGCGGACAGGGACTTGGAGACCTGGAGTATTATGATGGACCATGCGCAGGGGCAAATCGCCAGGACGGGACCAGCACTGACTACTCTGTGGACGATACTGGGCCACCCACATGACATGGCCCTCTGATGGGGACCCACTCTCACACCCCCACCCCGCCTGTAGGCATATAGCGACAATGACGCTAGGACTTCACCCACGTAGGGGCAGTACCTAGGGGGCACATATACTCCCACGCCCTGACCCAGTAGACCCCCGCGGTCATGCCTGTGTGGCCCTACAGATGAGCTAGGCCCCTACTGTCAGTCTGCCTTAGGAGTGTACCTCTCCACACGCGCCCCCTGATCCCCCGCACAGACACACCTTCTACAGAGTATAGGGGTCAGAGATGGGACACTGTACCACGCTAGAACTTGCCTAAATACTACAGAAAGACGCACTACTACAACCTATGGAGGGACGCCCAGTCCGCCAGAAGCTGTCAAATAGCAATGGAAGATTGTACGTTTTGTTTTGTTTTTGTTTCAGAAAAACGCAAATCAAAAAAAGCAGTAATGTGATTACAGGATGCAATTGCAAATGGACCATTATGATGGTGGGATATAAAGGTTCCTCAGAAGGTTGCACTAGCAATATGGCCAAGGTTACACTGTAAGATTAACTCCTGTATGACACCTCTTAAGGGCAGCGCTCCACGAGATGGGAATTGTGCCAAGCTGCTGTCACAGCCGGGCAACAATATATTGCATTGATGTTTGTAATATGATGTCTGTACATTGATCCTTACATGCATACTACCAATAAAAAGATTTGTTTTAAAAAGAGTTGATGGAAAGGGTTGGTGGAACATTTCTAGAGTTTATAAGATCCCTAAACATATTGTAGACAAGATGAATTTGGCGTGTGATTCTGAATGCGACAAAGGTCTCTCGTTATGTGATTATTCTGTTGAAATCTCAGTCCCACGAAGTGGTCTGCAGTTGAACACAAAACTCAGAGCAAGTGAGAGGAAGGTGTTGGTCAGGATACCTTTGAAACTAAGGAGAGAGCCACGCAAAAGTGGTAGGAGAGTTACTCAGCCCAACCGTTATGGTTGGTAGGTCTCAATGGTTTATTCCCTATATCTTTGTGATTTATACAGGTACTGTGTTATTTTTTCCCTTTTTTGTTTTCTTTGTTCTATCTATTTCTGTCTTTGTTTATAGTGTTATCTTTTAAATTTCCCTTCGTGTTCTGAGCACTTTGCATTCCTTTTCAGGTTCTCCTATCTCCTTTATAAAGGAATGGAAATGTTGTAGTAGGTAATCTGTGCGTGCGCACAGCTATTATCATGTATTGGTTCTGTTATGGAATGTTGCTGTTTGAAAGGTCAGTTACCATTTTCTCTGGAAGATGCGGGGAATGTACATCGAATAAACTGTAGCGCTTTCCCACTCACCTGTGTTGGAGTGATCTCTACAGATTTCCTGTTCGTGTATTTGTCTGCCAGCTAAGTGCCACCTCACCTGTGACCTGTCAATCAGTAACCAAGGTCCTGGGTCGCAGAGCCTGCCTGACCTCGTATTTTTGAGTCGGGGTTGACGTGGAGTTCATAACGGGCAAATTTGACAATAAAGATGCGATTTCATTTCTGTACATGAATGTATCATTATTAACATTGACTTTCTCAATATTAACATTGGGTAATTTCATGGATATGGGGTGGTGAGGGTCATTTTAGGGCTTAGGGGCGGATACTCGTGAGTGGTAAGGGTATTTTTAGGGTTTAGAAGTGTGTGGTGTAAAGGATGGTAAGGAACATTGGGTACTGGTAAAGGATGTTATAGGTAATTTTGTGGGGTTAGGGGTGGGTAGTGATAAAGGGTGGTAAGGGGATTTTTAGGGTTTGGGGTGGTAAGGGTAATTTTAGGGTTTAGGTTTGGGTAGCAGTAAAGGGTAAATTAATTTTAGGGTTTAGGGGTGGTAAGGGTCATTTTAGGGTTTAGGGGTGGATAGTGGTGAGTGGTAAATGGTGATAAGGGTATTTTTAGTGTTTTGGGGTGAGTGGTGTAAAGGATGGTAAGGGAAATTTTAGGGTTTGGCGTGGTAAGGGTACATTTAGGGTTTAGGGGTGGGTAGTGGTAAAAGGTGGTAAGGCTATTTTTAGGCTTTAGAGGTAGGTAGTGGTAAAGGAAGGTTAGAAGTATTTTTTTTAGAAAAAGGGCGGTCTTCGGGGGGTTCCCCAAAAGAAAAAAAATACATTTAAATGAAATCTAATATTAAATTATATATACATATATATATATATATATGTATGTATGTATATATATATATATTTATATATACATACTACAGTTATGTTAAGTTGCCAAGATTTATAAAGGACATGGCTGCCCCAACAAAGGGGCTTCCCAACTCTGCACCATAATTTAGAGTGTTACACAACAGAAGTTAAACAGAGAGGGTAGAAGCATTAAAGAGCAGGAAAAAGAACTAGGTTGTAAACAGAAAACATTTAAGCTGTTTCCTAAAACTAAGATGGTTACGCGTTTTCCTTTGGTATGAGAGCAAGCTGCTCCAAAGGACTGGAGCCAGGACCCGAAAAGAGCAGCTTCCTGATCTCTTTCTATTAAACCATGGAGTAACCACCAGGTTTAAGCCGGCTGAGCGAAGGGATCTTGAGGGTGAATAAGGATGTATAAATCCAGAGAAAATGGGGGCTCCTAATGCATACATGATCTTGTGAACAATACTTAGAACTTTAAACTGTATGCGTTTCTCAATGGGCAACGAGTGGAGTTTCTGAAGTAGCCCAGAGGTGCAGCATAAATTGGGGAGGAAAAACAGTAAACTAGCAGGAGCATTTTGGACCGACTGAAGCCTCTTAATAACGGATTTCTTGGCATCTAGATACAGAATGTTACAATAATCCAGGCACAACAGGATTACTGATTGAATCATCAACTGCCAAACTTGAAGTTGAAACAAACCAATAACTGGTTTGAGTTCTCTGCGAGAGCCAAAGCAAGTACCTGCAAGTGTTCTAACTTGGGTCTCAATTGAGAGAGTATTATCCATCTAACAGCTCAAATTTTTTATGGATGATTTTGGTTTAGGGGAAGGCCACCAGTGATCTCCCCGGGTCTGGGTATGTTTCCCAAGCAGAAGGATCTCAGTTTTAATGACGTTTAGCTTTAAGCGGTTATTTTCCATCCAGCTAGCTACTGCAAGCATGCATTCCTGGAAGTTGGCTATGTCTTTTGCCGCATCCATAGCAAGAATAAGAATAAGTTGTGTGCATACAAAAATAGGGCTGCACAATCTCTGCCAATGGATGACATCAATATTAAAAAGAGTGGGACTCAACGAAGAGTCCTGTGGAGCACCGTGTACCAAGGGTCTCTCTGAGGCAGAGAAGAGCAGGGAAATTCCTTGAAAAGAGTGGTCGCTCAGGAAGGAGGCAAACAATGTCAATACCTTGTCTCGTATCCCTATACCATGGAGGCGTCGGAGAAGCACCTTGTGTGATACTGTATCTTGTATTTACCTTATAATACTTACCATGCTTGTTAAAAGCATGTGTGGTAAAGGCATCTGTTTGGTAAAGTTTGCATGGGATAGGCATACATAGTAAAGTCATGCGTGGCATTGTCATACAGCCATCTGTGTTGAATCATCCATGCATGTACTGACATTCGTCATGATCTTTGGGTTGTATGGATATCCCAAATGTTAACATGCTGGAAGTTTAGTACTGATCAAGCTTGGTGACCTCTAAGTTCCAGTTCATCAGCCTCTTTGGCTTGAACATGTTTACATTTTGCATGTCACCCTAGAGAAGCCCAGAATTACAGAGCATTCATACAACGAGCACTGTGTAAATATTTGCTGTGCTGGGCTGTGTTGTGTTAAAGGATGGAAAGGTGAAAGGGTAAAAGACAGTGCAGCATCATATCTACAATGATGGTGCTGCTGCTAGCGCTAGCACACAAACCGCTGCCTTGTGACACACATTCACACACCTTGGTGCAGAGAGGCATATGAGATTCTACCATAGGAAGAATCCCTTTCCATATAAAATTCTATACCTAGACAAATGCAGAAGGCTAGAGTCCATTGGATGTGCATTGTGCAGAAAGCAACCTAAGCAACACATGTCCCCTTGTTAGCGCCTGCTTCCGTTAGAAGCTAAGTCCGATCTGGCACCTAAGGGAGTTTGTGCAGATCTGTCCAAATAACACCCCAAATAACGCCTCCTCGATGCAAAGTAGCTCAAAGCACATTGTGCACTGTATAGTAAATTGCCATTGCCCCTTGTAAGAGACAGCACTAGTTGACCTTTGGAAATAGGATTATCGTACTCACTGATTGATTACTTACCTGTAATCTCTCAAGCACCTCTCATCAAACAAACCAAAGAAAGAATTATCTGCCCTCTTTAGCAATTAAAGGGGAAAGAGTCCTCCAGTACTCCTGATCATACCAACCCTCCACAAACACTCACAATTAAAAAGAGAGAGAGGCACGTAAGTAATGAGATGAGGAATAAAGAATCGACGTAAGGCAAATTACCGGTAAGTAATCCAGGCATTGCCTCCTCATTCACTCCTCATCTCATTACTTACTCCATGCAGGAATACCCAGGTATGCATAAAAGAAATAAACCTGTAATGATCAATGAAGGTAGGATGCCCAGGTTGCCGCAGCACAAATGTCTCAAATGGAGACGTCTCCCCATTCTGCCCATGAAGCAGCCGTACCTTGTGTTGACTGAGCCTGAAGAGAACCTGGGGGCACACGTTTATCTTTGGTGTAAGATATAGAAATTACCTCATTTATCCAGTGGGATAAGGTAGAAAGAGAAGATTTTTCCCTTTGTTAACTAAAAGTGTGACACTTCTTTTGCAGATCTAGTCAAAAAATCTTAACTGCTCTGACCACATCCAAAAGAGAATCCGAATCAGAGGGAGGACAAAGTGCATGAAAAATGATCTCCTGAAACCTATGAAATAATGTATTATATTTAGGGACAAACCGAGGACAAATCTTTAAAACAATATTATTCTCAAACAAACAAATGTAAGGACAATTAAAATTCAAAGATGATCAGCCACCCACAAAACACCTTGAAAGACAGAAATTTGAGGAGACCTTAGATAAAGGTTCAATGGAAGGATTCTATAATTCTCTGAAAACCAGAAGAATATACCTCAAACTCATAGATTCAAAAAACACCCATGCATACCGCTAAGACTCTCAAACAATCAAACACACTATCAGACACCAAGGCACGCCTTTTGAAAAATAAGTGCCCCATTACACCGATAGTGCAGCACCAGTAGACAAATACCCTCATGCACCATCTCTCAAATACCCACACTCAGCCACTCAAGAGACCAGGAGATTATCATATTTTCAGACATTATCACCTGTACACACTCCTGAACAAACATAGATACCAATAGAGAACTACAAAAGCTGTGGTACACTCAAATTATCTGTTCCTATACTACTTAGGGTCTTTAGAATAACTCATATAAGAACTACATGACAGGATGGACAGAGGGAGCTGATCCCGTTCTCTCACAAAACTCTGACTCTGGAAATTGTGGTGCATGTTCCTTTTTTGATTTTTTCACTCTTAGCTCTTTTTTACCTTTTCACTCTGCTTCCTCTCCTTTTTGTGACTTTGTACCACTTGATGCCCTCTTCCACTCTCTGTTTCCCACCTCCCACCTTCAACACCCATTTCCTTCTCCCCCACTCCTTACCTGTTCCTTCCTGTGCCACTGCTCCTTCTTCACGATAAGCCCCACCCACTTTCCCCTGCTCTCCTCCCCCATCTCAGGGGTCGCAGCGTTAAGAAGCACGGAGGGGACAAGTCCGTCTGCCCCTGGACTACGCCCTGTGTCACAAACCCTGGTTCTTCCGCCACTCCTACGCTACTCTGCAGCATCCCTCTGGTCACTTAACCCGGGACTCCCATCCCTACGCAGCTACAGCACCACACCACAGTAGGAGCCTTCGCTTGCACCTACTGCCACTTTGCATGCAACACTGCAACCACCACAACCATACCACCCACAACCTACACATAGCACACCTCTCGCACCCACTGGCAGACGCACACCCTAAGATAAACTATCATGCATGCTCCTTAACACCCGCTCACTCAGCAAACATGGCACAGAAATCTGGGACATCCTGAACAATGATGGTCCATACCTCTTCTTCCTCATGGAAACATGGCTGACTGGCAAGTCGGCACCCGACATTGCCATGGCCATGTCAGCAGTAGACAAGATTGCACAATAGGACAGCCAGTACAAATTCGGAGGAAGAATCACGATAATCTTCAAAGAAACCATCAATTTTACCACAACCACAGAGAATGCGCCCCCTTTCATGGAGCACGTATATTACAAACTGCGAATCGCAGCAACATATACCCTTAACGGAAACCTCATCTTCCGACCACCAGCTACTTTCGCCAACAACATTGCAGATTTCCTCCTTGCCATCGACTCCAAAGACTGCATCCTGCTAGGAGACCTCAACATCCACCTCGAAGACCGGAACAACCATAGCTCTATCACACTCCTCGAAAGTCTAGGAAATCTCGGACTGACACAAGATGTTGCCGAACCCACAAACTCCACCTGACGCACCCTTGACCCTGTCTTCACCACCTTTAACGTCATCAAAATCACTGCAACCACGCCTCTCACCTGGAATACTCATGCCATTATCCCCTTCTAAATCAGCATCCCTTGCCAAACAAAACCTTTTATCATAAACCTGGCCAGACGCAGCTGGAACAGCTTCTCAGAATCTAACTGGCCCATGAACCAGCCCAACTGCACTGGCGACCTAAGCTGCAACATCAAACAGCTCGACGAGTGGATCACAGAATGTGCTAACTCCATGGCACCCCCACAAACGCACCACTCAAAGGAGAACCCAGAAGCAAGAAAGCTAGTTCAGTGAGGAGCTCTGCTCAACCAATCAACCCTGCAAACAACTGAAAAGAAGATGGAGAATGAGCCACAATGAAAATGACAAGGAGACTTACAAAGAAGCACTGAGACTCTTATCACCAGCAGATCAGAGAAACCAAGAAGGCCCAGGCACAGCACATTGACAGCTCCAATAGCTGTAAGGACATTTTCAAGATCATCAAAGATTTCACCTCACCAGCTTCCATTACCAGCAGCATCACCCCCTAGTAAGAACTATGTGATAATCTTTTAGAATTTTTCAGCAATAAAATCAAAACCATCTACAACAATTTCAACCCTCAACCAAACCCCTGCACCTTCACCTCCAGCCTTCTCACAAGAAATCACAAAAACACCCTGACTACCTTGTACGCAATCACACCAGAAGAGACAGCCATCACCACCACCGAAACATTCCCAAATGCCTGGAAACAAGCAATCATCAAGGCACTTCTAAGGAAGCCTTTGTCAGACCCCACCCAGATAGCAAACTACTACCTGATCTCCCCTCTATCCTACCCATCCAAGATCACGGAGAAAGCCATCAACAAGCAACTCGCCCACTACCTTGATGACCAACAACTCCTGGACACCACACAATCAGTTTTCTGGCCCAATCACAGCACCAAGACTACCCTCATCGTAGCAAAAGAAGACATCAGGATGATCTCCGACTGTGAAGAAACAGCAGCCCTCATACTGCTCGACCTCTCAGCGGCCTTTGACATGGTCTCCCACTCAACCTTGATAAGAAGACTACTCAAAACAGACATCCAAGAAACTGCCTTCAACTGGCTCTGCTCTTTCCTCACAGGAAGAGCACAAAAAGTCAGGATGCCACTCTACAAGTTCGAATTGAAGAACCTCATCTGCGGAGTCCCTCAAGAACCATCTCTCAGTCCGACGTTATTCAACATACACATGACAACACTGGCACACCTCATCAGATCACACGACATCTCCATACTTTCCTACACAGACGACCCCCAAGGGATACTCTCCTTGTTGGACAAGAACCCCGCAACAAAAAAAACTTCACAACCTGCATGACTACGGAAGCCACCTGGATGAGATTCAACAGCCACAAGCTCACCTCAGACAAAAACCAAAGTGATGATCTTCTCAAGTGCTCTGACCACTACTGGGCTTTTTAGCTGTGGTCCATGGCCCATTCCCTTTTTTCAGTGAATTGCGGGTTTCTAGATCTTCTCTGGAAGGAGTGTGACGTGAATCTCCTTTTTCACTTCACAGGAATCTCTGAAACGCTACCAAGGCTTTCTTAGAATCTTGGAGTGAGAAGTTGGCCTGGTATATGATGTCCAATAATTAAAGTGAGCACCTTGCACCAGTCCAAACAACCCTTATGGTGAGGTCAAAGATAACCTTTAGAAAGCTATCCTAGTGGTAGCTGTGGAGAGCAGCCTTCAGGCTTAGTCTTGAAGGAATGTTAAGCAGCTTGTTTTACCAGAATGCAATCTTATTGTATTGGTTAAATGAAAGGGGAACCACACAGTAGTTATAAGAATATATATTTATTATTATAACACCTTAAATGCCTCACAGTATCTGCCACACGCAGATAAACACAAAGCACACAATACTATGGCACAGAAACAATCGTAAGTAGCACTAATACACAGTGGGCTCCAGGGGGAGACCAAACCATATACTAAAATAGTGGTATAAGAACCACGACTCGAGTCAAGACAGAGTCTAGAGAGTGTAGAATCACTGGGACCACAAGGAACCACCCAAGGTGAGTAGTAGGGACCCCCGAGGATGGGTGCAATTTTAAAGTTAAATTACCCTTCCCGGGGGATTACGATTAAAACCCTTTGGAACATAGAAGATTGGAGAGCCACCCCACACGTGGACACCGTAGTACCAGAGTTACCTATCACAGGGAAGCCGGGTGCATCGGTCTGAAGTGGTGTGAGAAACCGTTGTCGTTCTCAATGGGAGTCTTCAAAGAAATGCCACTGGTGGAAAGAAGAAAAGTGTCCGGTGGAATCCGCTGGTGGATTCTTGATGGAAGGAACCTGATAGCAGAGGGGACAGAGTCTGGGTCACTCAGGAGTGACCAGGGGCTCGGTAGACAAATGCCCACCGATGTCGGGTGCTTCAGGTGTGAAGGAGACTTTGACTATGCAGCTGCAGGGACCAGGAGACGTCCAGGACAACCAGGTGCCAGATACAAGCTGTCCCACGAATGATGTCGAGTGCTGAGGGGTCGGTGTCCGTCGGGAGCACCAACAAGCCTTGGCAATGGCAACCCACGAAGAAGGTCAAGATAGATTACGGTCTGGCCCAGCAAGGACCAGTAGACTTGCCACAGCAAGGGAAGCCAGGGCAGGCCTGGAGCAACCAGGGGAGCCCAAGAAACTCTGGATTGTCCCTCAAATGGTCCCACAGGACAAAGGCACAGGAGTCGCAATGGGACCTCTAGCAGTTTCACCAAACAACAGCTCGCAGGGCACAGAGTGTGAGGAGGCCAAAGTCCTTAGTACGAAATGTGCGCAGAGATTGGGGCTATCGACAGCCCAATGCACAACATTGGGGAATGCCAACAAGCATATGCACTTGCAAAAGTACACAGTGCACAGGGGTTCAGGTTATGTGGTCCCCTTGGGGGATACTGGCCTCAAACTTGGTGAGACGGCAGCTCAACCTTAAGAAACATAGGAACCCACCTCCTGTGTTGATGGAGCCTTCGGAGTCCGCAGGAGCTCAGGATCAGCAGACTGGTCAGTTGCATTACGGTGCCTGCAAACACAAGGGAGTGACTCCTTCACCCCAAGGGAGTTACTTCAGTTGTCCGTGATGCCCTACAGGTCCTGCATGGAGCCTGTATGGAACACGGGCACAGACGATGCTTTGGACAGAGAGGGAGAGAAAGTCGGGCCCAGTCGAAGTCCAGGGAAGTCCAGAGTGCCCAGACGGTCGAAGGTCAGTGTTTTCTTGTTTCAGAATCTTGTCCACGTCGAATCTAGGGTCCTACAGCAGGTAAGCCCTAAAGTACCCACAGGAGAGAGTTGGACAGATTCAGGGGACCCTCCTAGGGAAGGGTTTGGACAGTGGGGAGGTTACTCCCATGTCCTTTGTCCAGTTTCTTGCCAGAGCAGAAGCCAACGGCTCCCAGAACTGGTTTGAGCTGGACTATGCACAGGGACACCAAATGTGCCCCTCGTGCAGACTTTCTGGCACTTTGGAAGTGCACCTACCCAGCCCCAATACACTAAATCCTGTCTGGAAGGTGGTCACACCTCCCCGTGACAGAATGCCTATTGTTCTACCTTCCCCTGCTCGAGCTTGGCTCAGCAGCAGGAGGGCAGAAATGTGTCTCTGGTTGGCAGCAACCATTTTGTGCTGTCCGGCTCGAGAAGGCTAGTACCGGGAAGACCAGGGACCCCACGAAACTTGCTTCAGAAGGGTGGAATCATACCTCCCACACTGGCTACCGGTGTGGATGTATGATTCAAAGGTGTTTGATTCCAAACATGACATGGTTCGTTGCAGCCGTTTTCAAGATAGCATTTACCGCGAGGTTATAATGTACCTCTACCTATATGTCTGGCTGTGTCACAGACAACCAAGGAGAATGTTCTCCGAAGGCTGCAGAGAGGCTCTTCTCATGCAGGGACACCCTCTCACGTAAAACTCAGCACCCTGCCTTCAGGATTGTCAAGGCCTGCTATAGGGGTGACTTATAGGTTTTAATTGTAGTGACCTATAGATATAGTGAACCTATATCTTTCGTAAGTGGTGCAAGCACCAACTTACACAGGCTGCAATGGCAGACCTGTAGTTCCATTTTGCATGGTCTCTCATGGGTGACATAATACATGCTGCAGCCCATGGGAAACCTCCTGGGTACCTATGCCCTGGGTACATGTGTACCATATACTAGGGACTGACAAGGGTACCCCAGTATCCAATCTGGAGTGTACCTAGTACATTTCATAACAGTTTTAAGGAAAAAGCCGATAGGCTGGGGTCCTGATTAGCAGGATCCTAGCCAGACTAGTCAAAAACAGTATTACATTCAGCAAAAAGTGGGGGTAACCATAAGAAGCAGATCCTACATTGGGTAACCTTATGTCACGAGAAAAGGTAACGCAGCCAGGCGCAGCACCTAGCAGAGTTGGTGGAACATTTTTTTCAGTGTACTTCTTAGTTTGCCTATCCAAAGGTTTGAACTTCTTATTGAGTAATGACTGAGACAAGGGTGAGTTGAACTAACACTTATGAAGGTCACCAGTAATAAATCAGAATATTCTAGTCTAGTGTTATAGATACCGATGAAGACCCGAAGCTGGAGAAGAAAAAGCCACTTATCCGTAACAAGGGCTCTACATCATTGCTGTTTTCATTATCTTCATAAACAACCCACTCCCCTCCCTGATACAAATCATTGGGGGTTTGGGGTATCCTTACTTTGTTCATTAGATTATCAAAATGAACTGAGGGAATGAAAGGCCACTGTAATGCATCCTAGGATTGTGTTGGCCTTTAACTGCATCAAAGTGACTGCAGTATTTCCTTTATTTGAGGTGGCAAGGGATAATATGGAAAATATTGTAGCAGGAATTCAGTCCTGTGTAGTTTTGTGCCCATTTTGATTTTACAGTAGTATTTTAATCCAATGAGTGTATTTTTCTGAGCAGTGAAAATAAAATGCTGCCTCTGCATAGGCCGGGTTTATTTATTATTGGAGAGATTTATTTCTCTCTGCTAGAGAAGTGTTCCTGGTCTTACACATGCAAAGATATTGTAAGGCATGTATTGTAAGGCATGTGCACAAAATGAATATTCAATGATGGAGAAGTCTACATTAATCAAGAAAAACATATGAAATGACATGCAGGTACTGGAAAAACATACCTGTCATGTGACGGTGTCTGGACAAAGGAGGAAAGAGTAGAGCTTTTAGCGCCGAAACACTCACCATTGAGTTTTGAGTAATGTGTTTGTAAGGCCAGCGAAAAAGATGGCAGCAGGACCTGGGACGCTAAGAAGAAGAGGTCTGATGAACCAATCCATGACATTGTTAATCTGCTTTACCTCTGAGGGTGGATTGTTTGCCCTCTACCTGCTGCATTCTAATTTCATTTGTGGTTCCTTTTCTTTGCTCCCTTATGTTTCTGCTTCACCCTGGCTCTTAATTATAGTAGATAATATATGGGCCCAGATTCTGAAAGCTGTCTGGCAAAGCGGTGTAGCACCCAAAGATGCTGCGCTCCATGACAGGAAGGGAGCAGGAGAGAGCCATATTCACATATAAATGCCTCTATGCTCCCCTTTACCTAGCGCCGGCGCTGATTACAGCTGCCCAGCGCCACACACACACCTTAGCGCCATAGTGCTAGGGTGTGTGCGTTAGTCTAGCATAGGTTTTGTACAGGAAGCATACCCTTCCTGTACAAAATACTATGCTTAAACAAGTGCAGAAGCTTTTCCTACTTTCTATGTAGGCTGCACAGTGCAGTACACATGGAAAATCAGAAAAGCATGGAGAAATGAAACATTTCTCTGTTTAACGCCTGCTTTTCAGCAGAGTTAATTTTTGCTGCTAAACCCTTTCTACTGATGTTTGAGAATAGGGTTTAGCGTAAAAAGCATGGGTGGTAGCACAGGTGTGCCCATGTACCAGCCATGTAACGCCCCTTGATGCAAAGTAATGCAAAGCAGCGTCTTACACTGCTTTGCATTACTTTTACATACAAACCAACGCTAATACCAATTAGCATTGGTATCTTAATCCCAAAACAGGTTTAGCGTTGGGTTTGTGTTCAAAAAGCTAACCCGATGCTAAACTTTTGAGAATCTGGGCCACAGTGTTATGTTTTTTACGTGACTGTTGTTTTACTGTATTTGTTCAGTTTTTTCTGTGTTGTAGACCAGTGGGACTGTCTTTTTCACAGCCCATCACCGTTAGCCACCCCATTTGTACAACAAAGTGACTCTCCTTTAGGGGTCCCATCTTAGGGTGGAGGGTGTGTTTACTGTATGGCGGTGTGTGAGCAGTCTAGCTACCGACAGTTTTGCAACATTGCCCTCTCCAATGGGGTTGAAGTTTCACTCCCCTATCAGTTTTAATCTATCTCTTCGGAGCACCCAAATAAAGGATAGCATAGGTGTAGGAGAGTAGGATCTGCCTCTTATGTTGCCCCCACTTTTTTCTGATGTTAGCACTGGTTTCTGGCTATAGTCTGGCTGGGTCCCTGCCAATCAGGGCCCCAGCCTCTCTGTTCTCTCTAAACGACATGGAGTGCACTCTAGGTGCACTAGTGATTGGATACTGTGGTGCCTTATGAGTCCCTAGTATATGGTACCTTAGGTGCCAAGGGCATAGGTACTTCACAGGCCTCCCAGGGGCTGCAGCATATGTTATGCCACCCCTGGGAAGCAGTCTAAATCTGACACCACAGGCCTGCTACTGCAGCCTGGGTGAGGTGGTGCTAGCACTCCCTCACTGAGATATAGGTTTCCTATATCTCTCCTGCACACACATATAAACCTATCAGTCACCCCTAAGGCAGGCCCTATCAATCCTGAGGGCAGGGTGCTTGGCTTCTATGTGAGGGGGTGCCTCTGCCTGAGCAGGGCCCCTCTGCAGCTCTCAGAGTCTATTCTCTGGTGCTGTTTGTGGATGCGGTTAAACCATATACTATTTAAGTGCATTATATCCTCGCGGTAAATGCTAACTTTGGAATGGCTGCATCAAAACATGTCGTGTTTGGTGTCAAACATCTTGGAATACTACCCCCCGCCAATATTGGCGGCGGGGGTAGCATTCCACCCTTCTAGAGGGATAAGACATGTACCTGCTGTGGAAACGCGGTAGAATCCTAAAGAGCCCTGGCATCACAAAATGGATGCCACCAGTCACAGACACTGGGCTGCCCTCCTGCTGATGACCGAAACTCGCAGTGGAGGAAGCCCAACAATAGGCATCCTGTCACAGGGAGGTGTAACCACCTCCCAGACAGGGTTTAGTGTATTGGGGCTGGGTGGGTGCACTCTTAGAGTGCTTTGAAGTCCTGCACTGGGGGAGCAGAAGGCTCCTCTGTGCATATGCCAGTTCAAACCAGCTCAGGGGCTACCTGCCCCTGCTCTGGCGCGAAACTGGACAAAGGGAAGTGGGTGTAGCCACCCCCTCCCTTGACCCTCCCATAGGTGGGGTCATAGAGCTAGTCCATCCCCTCTTTTAGTATAAGAGGGGGAACCTTGCCATTGCAAAGCAGATAACCCCTGGACGATGCTCTACAGAAGAATCCTGGCCCTTCGACGTTCCACTACCTTTGGAAGACAGAAGAATCTCCCTTGGAGTCAAGGAGTGATCCCCTGCTTGGCAGGCACCAAAAAACGACAACGACGGTTGCAAACTACGCCGCTCCCGCCGGAGTCCGAAGTCCCTGCAGCCCAAGAAGTAGATTTCCTGACCTCTCCCAGGCCATCGTGAGTCCCCAGCGAAGCTGAGGCAAGTGGACCCCACGAGTAACGAGGAACCGCGACCCCTGCGTACCGTGCACTATTGTCGAGTGCAACCCCTTCACAACGTTCTACGAACTTGTGCTTTGGACCACGTGTGGTCCCGACCTCTAGCAGGAATCCCTCCGAAGATCAGAGGCCTACACCGTCTCGAGTGACCGTGGGCCCCTGTTGAGTGATTCCGCCCGAGGTGTCTTCGCGATCCCTTGCCCGCCGGCTTGTGGGTCCCCAGAAGACTTCTTAAAGAAACCAAAGGGCTCCCTGGTTGCTCCAGGCCTGCCCTGACTTACCCTCGCTGGGTGAGTCCCTCAGACCTTGCTGGTCTGTGCCATCGACTTTTCTTCATCTCCCCGAGACTTGCTGCTGCCAAGGCTTGTTGGCACCTATCGAGTTGCCGACACCGCAGTCAGCTGCAGACGCCGAGGGACACACCGAATCCAGCTCCTGGTCGTCGTCGACACCTCCTGGACCACGTGGCTGAAGAGTCAAGGCACCCACAACCGACCTGAATCAACCGACGACGGTGGGCATCCATCTTCCTTGCCCCGGGTCACTGCCAAGTGACTTTGAACACTGTCCCCTCTGCTTTCAGGTCATCCTTCTTCAGAATCCAGGCTTGGATTCCACCGGACACTTCTTCAGCTCCCGCAAGCAGCAAGTCTTCTTTGTTCGCCATTGAAAACGACGCCGCGACCCGACACCAAAGGACACCTGTGCACCCGGCTTCCCTGGGTGAGGTAACTCCAGCACTACGGTGCTCCTGTGGGTGTGGGCCCTAGAACTACTTACCCTGTAAGTGACTTGCTTGTAGGTTCTCCCGAAGTATCCTAAAACTCTTTATTTCCAACCGCGACTTGCCCCATTGAAGTTAACGGCGATTCGCGCCTGTGTATCCACACTGCACGCGTCCCCCGTGGGTCCTTTACTTACCTGCCTTGGGTGGTTTTGTGAGGCCCCAGCACTTCTGAAGGCCCTAGGCCTTGTCTCCCTGCAAGTCGTTGTTTCTAAGTCTCTTACTTAGTATATGGTCTGGTACGCCCCTAGGGCCCCAGCCATATTTTGTGCTTAACTTATTGAGAAACGTTGATTTGTGCATATGTTTGTCTTCTAATCTCATAAAGAGATTAGTAGAGAGTTATTTAGAAATAAATACATATATATTTGATATATATACCTGTGTGGTGTCTTTTCATTTGGTGATTCAAGAGATTATATGGTAAAACAAGCTGCTTTACATTCCTCCGAGACTTAGCCTGAAGGCTGCTCTCCACAGCTACCACTAGGATAGCTTTCTTTAAAAGGTTGTCTTAAACCTATCTACCATAAGAGTCGATTTGCCCTGGTGCAAGGTGTCCACTTTAATTAGTGAACAGCATATACCAGGCCAACTTCTCACATTGGTGGGCAGCGTGTGGGATTCCAGCTTGCCATTGTTTTACCAGAAAATCTCTATTTGAATTACTAACTGAAAACCATTATAGGTACTCAAGGTACATATAAAGTCAAGCTTAGTATCAATAAGTTCTACTGAACTTAGAGCTGTGTACCAAAGGGATAGCACACCCTTTCCACAGCTCAAGCTAGGATCAGTAGGCCACAAACTAGTGTAGGTAGTACAACACTGCACAACACTAGAATGTCCTTAAAGGGTGGACCCAGTGGATCCACTCAGCCTCAGTATAAGGACATGGCTTTCTCTGACTTGAGAGCCATGTGTGTTGACAGATACCTGAGGATAGGACAGAGTCCCTCAACCCTGCACCTGATAGATCTGCTGACAGCAGATGACCTGAGATTGGCTCTAGGAGCTAAAGGGTTTGAATCAGTGGGTGGGTCAGTCATAGTATCTGGGTCAGATGATGAAAATCAGAATGACCAAGACTCTGTGATTGAAGGGCCAGGCTCCAAGGGGCCTGAAAAGGACAGAGGAATTCTCCCTAAGAGAACTGACAGAGAGGAGGAGAGGCACAGATCCCCTTCCAGGGAATCTGACCACTCTTATCACTCTGGCAGAGAATTTGTCCAGCAGAGGAGCTCATACTTTTCCTTAAGAGAGACCTCCTCTGAGAGAAGGTGCAAACTGTTCCAGTATGAGGAAGCCAGAGTGGCCCTCAGAACCAAGCAGTTGGCACTGGATAGGGAAGCCCTGGAGATCCAGAGAGCTTCTAGAAAAGAGGGGTTAGAACCCCCTGGTGGCAGCAACAGTGTCCCTAGAGGCAGAGAATATATTCCTGACCATAGGAACCTGAGCAAGGTTGTTCCTCCCTACCAGAGTGGGGATGATATCCACAAGTGGATAACTGCTATGGAGAGGGCCTGTAGAGTACAGCAGGTCCCCCAAAAGCAGTGGGCAGCAATCTTGTGGCTCTCCTTTTCAGATAAAGGAAGAGACAAGCTCCTCACTGTTAGAGAGGAGGATGCTGATGATTATGAGGTCCTGAAGAGTGCACTGATAGATGGGTTTGGCTTAACCACTGAGCAGTACAGGTTGAAGTTCAGAGATACCCAGAAGGCACAGACTCAGGACTGGACTGACTTTGTTGATTGTGCAACCAAGGCTCTAGAGGGTTGGCTGGTTGGCAGTAGGGTTACTGATTTCAAGGGATTGTATAATCTGATGATGAGAGAACAGATCCTAAATAATTGCCAGAACCAGTTGTTGCATCAGTACCTGGTGGACTCTGATCTGACCTCTCCCCAAGAATTGGGAAAGAAGGCAGACAAATGGGTCAGAACCAGGGTGAGGCAGAAAACCCAGAACCAAGGGGGTGACACTAAGAAGCAAGATCCTAAAGGCTCTGAGAAAGGTGGGGATAAGTCAAAAGACCAGAAGTCTTCACAAGGGCCCCAAAAATCTGCATCTGGTGGGGAGTCACAGTCCAACAAGGGAAAAGGCCAAAAGAAGCCCTGGTGCAAATTCTGTAAACAGAAAGGGCACTGGACTTCTGATTGTACCAAGTCCAAAGACCAAACCACCACCACTCCTGCCCCTAAGGCAACTGTGCCCCTAGCTCAGCTACTGGTGGAGGTGGAACGCAGAATAAGGGTGTAGTAGGGTTGACCCTGGGTTCTGAAGTGGATTCTGACCTAGTCAGAGTGACCACTCAGGCAATGCTGATTTGTGAGGGAAACATTGATATGTCCTTCCTAGTAAGCCCCAGTAATCTGGGCAAGTACAAACAGCAGCCTTTGATAAATGGCAAACAGGCTTTGGCATTTAGGGACACAGGTGCTAGTGTCACCATGGTGGCAGAGGACCTAGTGGACCCTGGACAGATCATCCTGGGTGAAATGTACCAGGTGACCAATGCAAGCAATGTCCAGACCACCCATAGTCTGGCAGTTGTGAATTTCTCCTGGGGAGGGGTAACTGGCCTCAAGAAGGTTGTAGTCAGTGCAGACCTCCCTGTAGAATGTCTGTTGGGCAATGATCTAGAGACTTCAGCCTGGTCTGAAGTAGAGTTATGGACTCATGCTGAGATGTTGGGCATCCCTGCAGAGGTATTTGCTGTGACCAGGTCACAAGCAAGAATGCATGACACTGAACCAGCTCTGGATCCTGGAACAATGGACCAGTTGCTTCCCAAGAGGAGGAGCAGTAGGGTTAAGGCAGTGCCTTCCCCTCTGTCTCAGATCAAGGATTCACTTCCAGAAGGAGGTGAAGCAGAACCTGAAGAAGGAACTGCCCCAGAGGGACTTGAACCTGACCAGGTTGAGTTCTTGGGGGCAGGGGCCCTTCCAGGGAAGATCTGAGTAAGGAGCAACAGTGCTGCCCCTCTCTTGAACCCCTCAGACAGCAGGCTGCTGCTGAGGCTGCTGGGAGTGCTAGTGGGTCCCATAAAGTTTATTGGGATGAGGGACTCCTATATTCTGAGGGTAGAGACCCAGCCCCTGGAGCCACCAGGAGGTTGGTAATACCTCAGAAGTTTAGGGGGTTCCTCTTGACCTTAGCACATGATATCCCTTTAGCAGGTCACTTGGGCCAAAACAAGACCTGGGACAGGCTTGTTCCACATTTTCATTGGCCACATATGTCAGAGGACACAAAGGAGTTTTGTCGCTCCTGTGTCACTTGCCAAGCCAGTGGTAAGGCAGGTGGCACAACAAAGGCCCCCTGATACCACTACCTGTGGTGGGGGTACCCTTTGAAAGGGTAGGGATTGACATTGTTGGTCCCCTTGACCCTCAGACTGCATCTGGGCACAGATTTATCCTGGTGGTAGTGGATCATGCCACCAGGTACCCAGAGGCAATTCCTCTGAGGACCACCACAGCACCTGTGGTGGCAAGAGCCCTCATTGGAGTTTTCTCCAGAGTGGGTTTTCCAAAGGAGGTCATTTCTGACAGAGGTACCAACTTCATGTCAGGATATCTGAAAGCAATGTGGAAGGAGTGTGGTGTAACTTATAAGTTCACCACCCCTATCACCCACAATGCAATGGTTTAGTTGAACGCTTCAACAAAACCTTGAAAGGAATGATTAAAGGACTCCCAGAGAAGCTTAGGCGGAAATGGGACCTTCTTCTTCCTTGCCTGTTGTTTGCCTACAGAGAGGTTCCACAGAAGGGGGTTGGTTACAGCCCATTTGAGCTTCTGTTTGGGCATCCTGTGAGAGGTCCACTATGTTTGGTAAAAGAGGGCTGGGAGTTACCTCTCAAGCCCCCAAACAAGATGTGATGGACTATGTACTTGGTCTCCGCTCCCGGATGGCAGAGTACATGAAAAAGGCAACCAAAAACCTGGAGGCCAGCCAAGAATTGCAAAAAGCTTGGCATGACCAAAAGGCTGTGCTGACTGTCTACCAGCCAGGACAGAAAGTGTGGGTGTTGGAGCCTGTGGCCCCAGCAGCCCTCCAGGACAAGTGGAGTGGCCCCCATACAATAGTTGAACAGAAGGGAGAAGTCACCTATCTGGTGAATCTTGGAACTCCCAGGAGCCCCCTAAGGGTGCTTCATGTCAACAGATTAAAGCCATATGTTGACAGGGCTGACATGGGCTTGCTCATGGCAACTGATGAGGACCAGGAGGAGGAGAGTGACCCTCTCCCTGACCTGCTCTCTCAGAACCCTGATGATGGGTCAGTAGATGGTGTTGCTTTGGCAAGCAGCCTCACTGACCATCAGCAAACTGAGTGCAGACAAGTTCTGCAACAGTTTAGACATATGTTTAGCCTGACCCCTAGTCAGACTACCTGGTGCACCCATGAGGTGGACACTGGGGACAGTCTGCCTGTCAAGAATAAAATCTACAGGCAACCTGACCATGTCAGGGACTGTATCAGGACTGAAGTCCAGAAAATGTTGGAGCTAGGTGTAATTGAGCCTTCAGATAGCCCTTGGGCTAGCCCAGTAGTCCTGGTACTCAAGCCTCATACCCAGGGTGGTAAGAAAGAAATGAGGTTTTGTGTAGACTACAGAGGCCTCAATGCAGTCACTAGGACTGATGCCTATCCCATACCAAGGGCAGATGAGCTGATTGATACTTTGGCCTCAGCCAAGTACCTAAGCACATTTGACCTAACAGCTGGCTACTGGCAAATCAGATTAGCTGATGATGCAAAAGCCAAAACAGCATTTTCGACCCCTGGTGGGCACTACCACTTTGTGGTGATGCCCTTTGGATTGAAAAATGCACCTGCCACTTTTCAGAGGTTGGTGAATAAAGTTCTGGCAGGGATGGAAACTTATTGCTCAGCTTATCTAGATGATATTGCTGTCTTTAGTTCCTCCTGGCAGGATCACCTGGTCCACCTCAGAAATGTTTTGGAGGCCCTGCAGAAAGCAGGCCTCACTATCAAGGCCACCCAGTGCCAGATAGGGCAGAGTCAGGTTGTGTACCTGGGCCACCTTGTAGGTGGAGGCCAGGTTCAGCCTTTGCAGAGCAAAATCCAAACCATAATGGAATGGGTTGCTCCAACCACCCAGACACAGGTGAGAGCTTCCTTGGTCCTGACTTGGTACTATAGGAGGTTTGTCAAGGGATATGGATCTATAGTGACCCCCTTGAATGATCTTACCTCTAAGAAAATGCCAAAAAGGTTCAGTGGACAGCTAGCTGTCAAAAGGCATTTGAAGACCTAAAGCAGGCCATGTGCACTGCCCCCATCTTACAGAGTCCAGACTACACCAAAAAGTTCATTGTCCAAACAGATGCTTCTGAGCTGGGTGTGGGAGCTGTACTGTCTCAACTGAATGATGAAGGTCAAGACCAGCCAGTAGCTTTTATTAGCAGAAGGCTGACCCCTAGAGAGAAGCGTTGGTCAGCTATAGAGAGGGAGGCCTTTGCTGTGGTATGGGCCCTGAAGAAGCTGAGGCCATACTTGTTTGGTACTCACTTCATAGTTCAGACTGACCACAAGCCCCTCCTATGGCTAAAGCAGATGAAAGGTGAAAACCCAAAACTTTTGAGGTGGTCCATTTCCTTACAGGGGATGGACTATACAGTGGAACATAGGCCTGGGACCCAACATGCCAATGCAGATGGACTCTCAAGGTATTTCCACTTTGAACACGAAGACTCAACTGGTCAAGGTTAGTTTAGTGTCCCTACGTTTGGGGGGTTGTGTAGGAGAGTAGGATCTGCCTCTTATGTTGCCCCCACTTTTTTCTGATGTTAGCACTGGTTTCTGGCTATAGTCTGGCTGGGTCCCTGCCAATCAGGGCCCCAGCCTCTCTGTTCTCTCTAAACGACATGGAGTGCACTCTAGGTGCACTAGTGATTGGATACTGTGGTGCCTTATGAGTCCCTAGTATATGGTACCTTAGGTGCCAAGGGCATAGGTACTTCACAGGCCTCCCAGGGGCTGCAGCATATGTTATGCCACCCCTGGGAAGCAGTCTAAATCTGACACCACAGGCCTGCTACTGCAGCCTGGGTGAGGTGGTGCTAGCACCTCTCACTGAGATATAGGTTTCCTATATCTCTCCTGCACACACATATAAACCTATCAGTCACCCCTAAGGCAGGCCCTATCAATCCTGAGGGCAGGGTGCTTGGCTTCTATGTGAGGGGGTGCCTCTGCCTGAGCAGGGCCCCTCTGCAGCTCTCAGAGTCTATTCTCTGGTGCTGTTTGTGGATGCGGTTAAACCATATACTATTTAAGTGCATTATATCCTCGCGGTAAATGCTAACTTTGGAATGGCTGCATCAAAACATGTCGTGTTTGGTGTCAAACATCTTGGAATACTACCCCCCGCCAATCTTGGCGGCGGGGGTAGCATTCCACCCTTCTAGAGGGATAAGACATGTACCTGCTGTGGAAACGCGGTAGAATCCTAAAGAGCCCTGGCATCACAAAATGGATGCCACCAGTCACAGACACTGGGCTGCCCTCCTGCTGATGACCGAAACTCGCAGTGGAGGAAGCCCAACAATAGGCATCCTGTCACAGGGAGGTGTAACCACCTCCCAGACAGGGTTTAGTGTATTGGGGCTGGGTGGGTGCACTCTTAGAGTGCTTTGAAGTCCTGCACTGGGGGAGCAGAAGGCTCCTCTGTGCATATGCCAGTTCAAACCAGCTCAGGGGCTACCTGCCCCTGCTCTGGCGCGAAACTGGACAAAGGGAAGTGGGTGTAGCCACCCCCTCCCTTGACCCTCCCATAGGTGGGGTCATAGAGCTAGTCCATCCCCTCTTTAGTATAAGAGGGGGAACCTTGCCATTGCAAAGCAGATAACCCCTGGACGACGCTCTACAGAAGAATCCTGGCCTTTCGACGTTCCACTACCTTTGGAAGACAGAAGAATCTCCCTTGGAGTCAAGGAGTGACTCCCTGCTTGGCAGGCACCAAAACGACAACGACGGTCGCAAACTACGCCGCTCCCGCCGGAGTCCGAAGTCTCTGCAGCCCAAGAAGTGGATTTCCTGACCTCTCCCAGGCCATCGTGAGTCCCCAGCAAAGCTGAGGCAAGTGGACCCCACGAGTAACGAGGAACCGCGACCCCTGGGTACCGTGCACTATTGTCGAGTGCAACCCCTTCACAACGTTCTACGAACTTGTGCTTTGGACCACGTGTGGTCACGACCTCTAGCAGGAATCCCTCCGAAGATCAGAGGCCTACACCGTCCCGAGTGACCGTGGGCCCCTGTTGAGTGATTCCGCCCGAGGTGTCTTCGCGATCCCTTGCCCGCCGGCTTGTGGGTCCCCAGAAGACTTCTTAAAGAAACCAAAGGGCTCCCTGGTTGCTCCAGGCCTGCCCTGACTTACCCTCACTGGGTGAGTCCCTCAGACCTTGCTGGTCTGTGCCATCGACTTTTCTTCATCTCCCGAGACTTGCTGCTGCCAAGGCTTGTTGGCTCCTATCGAGTTGCCGACACCGCAGTCAGCTGCAGACGTCGAGGACACACCGAATCCAGCTCCTGGTCGTCGTCGACACCTCCTGGACCACGTGGCTGAAGAGTCAAGGCACCCGCAACCGACCTGAATCAACCGACGACGGTGGGCATCCATCTTCCTTGCCCCGGGTCACTGCCAAGTGACTTTGAACACTGTCCCCTCTGCTTTCAGGTCATCCTTCTTCAGAATCCAGGCTTGGATTCCACCGGACACTTCTTCAGCTCCCGCAAGCAGCAAGTCTTCTTTGTTCGCCATTGAAAACGACGCCGCGACCCGACACCAAAGGACACCTGTGCACCCGGCTTCCCTGGGTGAGGTAACTCCAGCACTACGGTGCTCCTGTGGGTGTGGGCCCTAGAACTACTTACCCTGTAAGTGACTTGCTTGTAGGTTCTCCCGAAGTATCCTAAAACTCTTTATTTCCAACCGCGACTTGCCCCATTGAAGTTAACGGCGATTCGCGCCTGTGTATCCACACTGCACGCGTCCCCCGTGGGTCCTTTACTTACCTGCCTTGGGTGGTTTTGTGAGGCCCCAGCACTTCTGAAGGCCCTAGGCCTTGTCTCCCTGCAAGTCGTTGTTTCTAAGTCTCTTACTTAGTATATGGTCTGGTACGCCCCTAGGGCCCCAGCCATATTTTGTGCTTAACTTATTGAGAAACGTTGATTTGTGCATATGTTTGTCTTCTAATCTCATAAAGAGATTAGTAGAGAGTTATTTAGAAATAAATACATATATATTTGATATATATACCTGTGTGGTGTCTTTTCATTTGGTGATTCAAGAGATTATATGGTAAAACAAGCTGCTTTACATTCCTCCGAGACTTAGCCTGAAGGCTGCTCTCCACAGCTACCACTAGGATAGCTTTCTTTAAAAGGTTGTCTTAAACCTATCTACCATAAGAGTCGATTTGCCCTGGTGCAAGGTGTCCACTTTAATTAGTGAACAGCATATACCAGGCCAACTTCTCACAATAGGATAAAATTTATAGAACGCACTAAAACCCAAAGGGGCCAAAGCGCAATAGCAGGACAGATGAGTCAGCAGGAGCAGCACAGCCAAGAATCAAGGTTTCTGAGATGAAAAGAGACAGGTTTTCAAATGTTTTTTAAAGGGCATAAAAGAATCTACTTCTGAGATATAGGTAGGCAGAGCGTTCCATAGTTTGGCAGCGGCTACCGAAAAGGGGCGCCTACCCCATCTAGTCTTCCGAAATCTTGGGATCTTAAGTTTTTTACAGCACAAGGATCTAAGTAATCTGCCAGGAGTGTACCAATGAAAAAGAGCATTCAATTGAAGGGGGCCTTGTGAAGTAGAGCCTTAAAAACTAAGGCCTTGAAAGAAATTTTCCTCCTGACAGGGAGACAATGAAGGGAACGAATCACGTCTCTAACCGAGTGCCATTTGGAAATGTTCAGAATAAGGCAAGCTGCCGCATTCTGTACAACCTGAAGTTTATTCAGGGAGTAACTATTGATGTTAAGGTAAAGTGCATTATAGTAGTCCTACCCTGAGGTGACAAGGGCGATAGTGAGTGTCTGGTGCAATCCTGATGGAATGTAGGGGAAGATCTTTTTCAGGTCCTAATGAATTAAAACAAGCACTGATAATGCGACTGACCTGTGCATCAAAACTCAGCGTATTATCAAATAAGACCCCAAGGTTTTTAGCTGACTTGACGGGGTGGGGAGAGGTCCACAGACATCTGGCCACCAAGTGTTTGACCTAATGGAATTTTGAGAGCCAAACACAAGCACTTCCGTCTTGTCTGCATACATTTTCAGGGAATTGTCCTTCATCCAGCAGATAATGCTGGACATGCACTGGTTGAACCTCCCCATCACCAAAGGCAGATACAATAATTTGAGTATCGTCTGCATACAACAGCCCTTGAAACCCAAATGAATGCACCAGATCAGCCAGATAAAGATTAAAGAGGGTTGGCTCAAGGATGATCCCTGAGGCACACCACAGGGGAGACTGAAAGCCTTTACCTTGAAACTGGACAAACTGACAATTTGCACCCTGTTCGTCAAAAAATAGTAGAGAAGCTGAGAGGCGGTCCCACTGACCCCAGCTTGATGCAGACGCTGAACCATCCATGCAGGCGAGACGGTATTGAATGCTGCTGACAAGTCAAGCATTACCAAGATAGCCGCCCCAACCTGATTGACCTAGGCACGGATGCTGTCTGCGGCCACAATATGGGCAGTCTCTGTACTATGGCCAGCATGAAATCCATAATGAGAAGGAACAAATATCTCCTGGGTATCAATGAAATTTCATCAGCTCCTGATTGATAAATGTTTCTAAGATCTTAGCAGGAGCCGGCAACAAGGAGATGGGACGAAGATTTTTTATATCTTCTGGATCGGCGTTGGCTTTTTTAAGGAGCAGAGAGACAACAGTTTCCTAACATATAGCACGAAAAATGCCTGATTGAAGTGTGCAATTAAACACCTTCTGCAAAAAAATTGCAATATAATCCAGAGCAAGTTGTAATGTTTTGGGCATGCAAGGATCAGATGGGGACCCTGATTTTAAACTGAACAATAAGCCGTTGGTTTGCTGGACAGAGAGCTGCGTGAAAGCTGAAAAAAGATTGTCAGAGGGGCAGAGAACAGATTTATCAAAGAATATTTCATCTACAACAGGCAGATTAAAATTCAGGAAGATTTTGAGAACTTTATCTTGAAAATATGCTGCTGCTTTGTCGCAGAACTCTTGAGAAGATTTAAGCGCACGCTGAATAGGAGGTTCTGATAGCTCCTTCACTACTTTAAACAGCAGCTTAGAAGAATTATTAGCTGACCTTATTTTCTCCATAAAGACGTAATTGCTCAGCCCACCAAGAGGTACTTTTAACCTCCTTACTATCACTTACCTCACACTATGCAGTCCTCACCCTCACCACTAACGGTCATAGGACCTTGATTAAAAACATACCTCAGGAGCTCCTTCTTGTTTAAGGTAGTTGTGAGAAGTTGGCCTGGTATATGCTGTCCACTAATTAAAGTGGACACCTTGCACCAGCCCAATAAGACTCTTATGGTAGGTAGGTTTAAGACAACCTTTATAGAAAGCTATCCTAGTGGTAGCTGTGGAGAGCAGCCTTCAGGCTAAGTCTTGGAGGAATGTAAAGCAGCTTGTTTTACCACACAATCTCTTGAATCACCAAATGAAAAGACACCACACAGGTATATATATCAAATATATATGTATTTATTAATAAACAACTCTCTACTAATCTCTTTTTGAGATTAGAAGCCAGGAACATATGTACAAGTCAGTGTCTTATCAAAATAAGTTAGCACAAGTTAATATCACAATCTGATCTTGGCTAGACCGTGGTCTAGAGCATTTAGAATCGAGGGACCCCAGAGAACCACCCCAGGTAGTTGAAGGAGACCCACAGGGGACGGACGAGGTGTTCAGACACTGGTGCGAGTCCTGTACGAGTCTATGCGAGAGAATGCGATTGAGTTATCAATGTTACAGGTCCCTGGCGTGTTCGAGGCGAACATACTGATCGGTCAGTACGAGTCGAGGGATGCGGATACTGATAGAGTTACAAGGGAGTTGGACGCGATGTGTCTAACACAGACGCGATGGAGTTAGCAACGTTACAGGTCCCTGGCGTGTTCGAGGCGAACACACCGATCGGTCAGTACGAGTCGAAGGACGCGGTTACTGATAGAGTTACAAGGGAGTTGGACGCGATGTGTCTAACACAGACGCGAGCCCTGTACGAGCCAGTGCGATAATCGCACGGGGAAAATAGGAGATTTAGGGCACTTCTAGGGTAGCTACGAGCAAGCCACTTACAGGGTAAGCAGTTCTAGGGCCCACACCCACAGGAGCACCGTAGTGCTGAAGTTACCTCACCCAGAGGAGCCGGGTGCATAGGTGTCCTTTGGTGTCGGGTCGCGGCGTCGTTCTCAATGGGAGCCAATGAAGACTTGCTGCTTGCGACGACAGAAGAAGTGTCCTTTGGAATCCAAGCCTGGATTCGGAAGGAGGAAGACCTGAAAGCAGAGGGGACAGTGTTCACAGTCACTTGGCAGTGACTCTGGGCAAGGAAGATGAATGCCCACCGTCGTCGAAAGCTTCGGGTCGTCCACTGGGGTCTTGACTCTTCGACCACGTGGTCCAGGCAGCGTTGATGATGACCAGGAGCTGGATTCGGTGCGTCCCACGATGTCTGCAGCTTACTGAGGTGTCGGCGACTCGATTGGAGCTAACAAGCCTTGGTAGCAGCAAGTCTCGTGGTGACGAGGAAAAGTCAAAGGTGCAGACCAGCAAGGTCTGGGGGACTTACCCAGCAAGGGTAGGTCAGGGCAGGCCTGGAGCAACCAGGTGAGCCCTTTGGTGTCATTGGAAAGTCTTCTGGGGACCCACAAGCCGGCTGGCAAGGGATCGCGAAGACGCCTCGGGAGGATCCACTCAACAGGGGCCCACGGTCACTTGGGATGGTGTAGGCCTCTGAATTCGGGAGGGATCTCTGCTAGAGGCTGGGACCACACGTGGTCCAAAGCACAAGTTCGTGGAACGTTGTGAAGGGGTTGCACTCAACAATAGTGCACGGTACCCAGGGGCTGCGGTTCCTCGTCGCTCGTGGGGTCCACTTGCCTCAGCTTCGCTGGGGACTCACGATGGCCTTGGAGAAGTCAGGAAATCCTCTTCCTGGGCTGCAGGGACTTCGGGCTCCGGCGGGAGCGGCGTAGTTTGCGACCGTCGTTGTAGTTTTTGGTGCCTGCCAAGCAGGGGAGTCACTTCTTGACTCCAAGGGAGATTCTTCAGTCTTCCAAAGATAGTGGAACGTCGAAGGTCCAGGATTCTTCTGTAGAGCGTCGTCCAGGGGTATCTAGTTTGAAAGTTCAAGGGTTCCCTATCTTATACTGAAAAGAAGGGAGGGACTAGCTCTATGACCCCACCTATGGGAGGGTCAGGGGAGTGGGTGGCTACACCCACTTCCCTTTGTCCAGCTTCGCACCAGAGCAGGGGCAGGTAGCCCCTGAGCCGGTTTGAGCTGGCATATGCACAGAGGAGCCTACTGCTCCCCCAGTGCAGGACTTCAAAGCACTCTAAGAGTGCACCCACCCAGCCCCAATACACTAAACCCTGTCTGGGAGGTGGTTACACCTCCCTGTGACAGGATGCCTATTGTTGGGCTTTCTCCACTGCGAGTTTCGGTCATCAGCAGGAGGGCAGCCCAGAGTCTGTGACTGGTGGCATCCATTTTGTGATGCCAGGGCTCTTCAGGATTCTACCGCGTTTCCACAGTAGGTACATGTCTATCCCTCTAGAAGGGTGGAATGCTACCCCCGCCGCCAGGACTGGCGGGGGGGTAGTATTCCAAGATGTTTGACACCAAACACGACATGTTTTGATGCAGCCATTCCAAAGTTAGCATTTTACCGCGAGGATATAATGCACTTAAAAGTATATGGTTTAACCGCATCCACAAACAGCCCCAGAGAATGGACTCTGAGAGCTGCAGAGGGGCCCTGCTCAGGCAGAGGCACCCCCTCACATAGAAGCCACGCACCCTGCCCTCAGGATTGATAGGGCCTGCCTTAGGGGTGACTGATAGGTTCAAATGTGTGTGCAGGAGAGATATAGGGAACCTATATCTCAGTGAGGAGGGCTAGCACCACCTCACCCAGGCTGCAGTAGCAGGCCTGTGGTGTCAGATTTAGTCTGCTTCCCAGGGGTGGCATAATACATCCTGCAGCCCCTGGTAGGCCTGTGAAGTACCTATGCCCTTGGCACCTAAGGTACCATATACTAGGGACTCATAAGGTACCACAGTATCCAATCACTAGTGCACCTAGAGTGCACTCCAAATCGTTTAGAGCGAACAGAGAGGCTGGGGCCCTGATTGGCAGGGACCCAGCCTGACTATAGCCAGAAACCAGTGTAAACATCAGAAAAAAAGTGGGGGCAACATAAGAGGCAGATCCTACTCTCCTACACAACCCCCACCCAAACGCAGGGACACTAAACTAACCTTGACCAGTTGAGTCTTCGTGTTCAAAGTGGAAATACCTTGAGAGTCCATCTGCATTGGCATGTTGGGTCCCAGGTCTATGTTCCACTGTATAGTCCATCCCCTGTAGGGAAATGGACCACCTCAAAAGTTTTGGGTTTTCTCCTTTCATTTGTTTAAGCCATAGGAGGCCTCGGCTTGTGGTCGGTCTGCACTATGAAGTGAGTGCCAAACAAGTATGGCCTCAGCTTCTTCAGGGCCCACACCACAGCAAAGGCCTCCCTCTCTATAGCTGACCAACGTTTCTCTCTATGGGTCAGCCTTCTGCTAATGAAAGCTACTGGCTGATCTTGACCTTCATCATTCAGTTGAGACAGTACAGCTCCCACACCCAGCTCAGAAGCATCTGTTTGGACAATGAACTTTTTGGTGTAGACTGGACTCTGTAAGATGGGGGCAGTGCACATGGACTGCTTTAGGTCTTCAAATGCCTTCTGACAGCTAGCTGTCCACTGAACCTTTTTTGGCATTTTCTTTGAGGTCAGATCATTCAAGGGGGTCACTATAGATCCATATCCCTTGACAAAACTCCTATAGTACCCAGTCAGGCCTAGGAAGGCTCTCACCTGTGTCTGGGTGGTTGGAGCAACCCATTCCATTATGGTTTGGATTTTGCTCTGTAAAGGCTGAACCTGGCCTCCACCTACAAGGTGGCCCAGGTACACAACCTGACTCTGCCCTATCTGGCACTTGGTGGCCTTGATAGTGAGGCCTGCTTTCTGCAGGGCCTCCAAAACATTTCGGAGGTGGACCAGGTGATCCTACCAGGAGGAACTAAAGACAGCAATATCATCTAGATAAGCTGAGCAATAAGTTTCCATCCCTGCCAGAACTTTATTCACCAACCTCTGAAAAGTGGCAGGTGCATTTTTCAATCCAAAGGGCATCACCACAAAGTGGTAGTGCCCACTAGGGGTCGAAAATGCTGTTTTGGCTTTTGCATCATCAGCTAATCTGATCTGCCAGTAGCCAGCTGTTAGGTCAAATGTACTTAGATACTTGGCTGAGGCCAAAGTATCAATCAGCTCATCTGCCCTTGGTATAGGATAGGCATCAGTCCTAGTGAATGCATTGAGGCCTCTATAGTCTACACAAAACCTCATTTCTTTCTTACCACCCTGGGTATGAGGCTTGGGTACCAGGACTACTGGGCTAGCCCAAGGGCTATCTGAAGGCTCAATTACACCTAGCTCCAACATTTTCTGGACTTCAGTCCTGATACAGTCCCTGACATGGTCAGGTTGCCTGTAGATTTTACTCTTGACAGGCAGACTGTCTCCAGTGTCCACCTCATGGGTGCACCAGGTAGTCTGACTAGGGGTCAGGCTAAACAAATGTCTATACTGTTGCAGAACTTGTCTGAACTCAGTTTGCTGATGGTCAGTGAGGCTGCTTGCCAAAGCAACACCATCTACTGACCCCTCATCAGGGTTCTGAGAGAGCAGGTCAGGGAGAGGGTCACTCTCCTCCTCCTGGTCCTCATCAGTTGCCATGAGCAAGCCCATGTCAGCCCTGTCAACATATGGCTTTAATCTGTTGACATGGAGCACCCTCAGGGGGCTCCTGGGAGTTCCAAGATTCACCAGATAGGTGACTTCTCCCTTCTGTTCAACTATTGTATGGGGGCCACTGCACTTGTCCTGGAGGGCTGCTGGGGCCACAGGCTCCAACACCCACACTTTCTGTCCTGGCTGGTACACAGTCAGCACAGCCTTTGGTCATGCCAAGCTTTTTGCAATTCTTGGCTGGCCTCCAGGTTTTTGGTTGCCTTTTTCATGTATTCGGCCATCCGGGAGCGGAGACCAAGTACATAGTCCATCACATCCTGTTTGGGGGTTTGAGAGGTAACTCCCAGCCCTCTTTAACCAAACACAATGGACCTCTTACAGGGTGCCCAAACAGAAGCTCAAATGGGCTGTAACCAACCCCTTCTGTGGAACTTCTCTGTATGCAAATAACAGGCAAGGAAGAAGAAGGTCCCATTTCCGCCTAAGCTTCTCTGGGAGTCCTTTAATCATTCCCTTAAGGGTTTTGTTGAAGCGTTCAACCAAACCACTGGATTGTGGGTGATAGGGGGTAGTGAACCTATAAGTCACACCACACTCCTTCCACATTGCTTTCAAATATCCTGACATGAAGTTAGTACCTCTGTCAGAGATGACCTCCTTTGGGAAACCCACTCTGGAGAAAACTCCAATGAGGGCTCTTGCCACCACAGGGGCTGTGGTGGTCCTCAGGGGAATTGCTTCTGGGTACCTGGTGGCATGATCCACTACCACCAGGATAAACCTGTGCCCAGATGCAGTTTGAGGGTCAAGGGGACCAACAATGTCAATCCCTACCCTTTCAAAGGGTACCCCCACCACAGGTAGTGGTATCAGGGGGGCCTTTGTTGTGCCACCTGCCTTACCACTGGCTTGTCATGTGACACAGGAGCGACAAAACTCCTTTGTGTCCTCTGACATATGTGGCCAATGAAAATGGGGAACAAGCCTGTCCCAGGTCTTGTTTTGGCCCAAGTGCCCTGATAAAGGGATGTCATGTGCTAGGGTCAAGAGGAACCCCTTAAACGTCTGAGGTATTACCAACCTCCTGGTGGCTCCAGGGGCTGGGTCTCTACCCTCAGAATATAGGAGTCCCTCATCCCAATAAACTTTATGGGACCCACTAGCACTCCCAGCAGCCTCAGCAGCAGCCTGCTGTCTGAGGGGTTCAAGAGAGGGGCAGCACTGTTGCTCCTTACTCAGATCTTCCCTAGAAGGGCCCCCTGCCCCCAAGAACTCAACCTGATCAGGCTCAAGTCCCTCTGGGGCAGTTCCTTCTTCAGGATCTTCTTCACCTCCCTCTGGGGGTGAATCTGTGATCTGAGACAGAGGGGAAGGCACTGCCTTTACCCTACTGCTCCTCCTCTTGGGAAGCATCTGGTCCATTGTTCCAGGATCCAGAGCTCGTTCAGTGTTATGCATTCTTGCTTGTGACCTGGTCACAGCAAATACCTCTGCAGGGATGCCCAACATCTCAGCATGAGTCCATAACTCTACTTCAGACCAGGCTGAAGTCTCTAGATCATTGCCCAATAGACACTCTACAGGGAGGTCTGCACTGACTACAACCTTCTTGAGGCCAGTTACCCCTCCCCAGGAGAAATTCACAACTGCCAGACTATGGTTGGTCCTGGCATTGCTTGCATTGGTCACCTGGTACATTTCGCCCAGGATGATCTGTCCAGGGTCCACAAGATCCTCTGCCACCATGGTGACACTAGCACCTGTGTCCCTAAATGCCAAAGCCTGTTTGCCATTTATTACAGGCTGCTGTTTGTATTTGCCCAGATTACTGGGGCTTACTAGGAAGGACATGTCCATGTCTCCATCACCAATCAGCATTGCCTGAGTGGGTACTCTGACTAGGCCAGAGTCCACTTCAGAACCCAGGGTCAACCCTACTACACCCTTATTCTGAGTACCACCTCCACCAGTAGCTGAACTAGGGGGAACAGTTGCCTTAGGGGCAGGAGTGGTGGTGGTTTGGTCTTTGGACTTGTTACAATCAGAAGTCCAGTGCCCTTTCTGTTTACAGAATTTGCACCAGGGCTTCTTTTGGCCTTTTCCCTTGTTGGATTGTGACTCCCTACCAGATGCAGATTTTTGGGGCCCTTGTGAAGACTTCTGGTCTTTTGACTTATCCCCACCTTTCTCAGAGCCCTTAGAATCCTGCTTCTTGGTGTCACCCCCTTGGTTCTGGGTTTTCTGCCTCACCCTGGTTCTGACCCACTTGTCTGCCTTCTTTCCCAATTCTTGGGGAGAGGTCAGATCTGAGTCCACCAGGTATTGATGCAACAACTGGCTCTGGCAATTATTAAGGATCTGTTCTCTCATCATAAGATTATACAATCCCTTGAAATCAGTAACCCTACTGCCAACCAGCCAACCCTCCAGAGCCTTGGTTGCACAATCTACAAAATGAGTCCAGTCCTGAGTCTGTGCCTTCTGGGTGTCTCTGAACTTCAACCTGTACTGCTCAGTGGTTAAGCCAAACCCATCTATCAGTGCACTCTTCAGGACTTCATAGTCATCAGCATCCTCTTCTCTAACAGTGAGGAGCTTGTCTCTACCTTTATCTGAAAAGGAGAGCCACAAGATTGCTGCCCACTGCTTTTGGGGGACCTGTTGTACTCTACAGGCCCTTTCCATAGCAGTTATCCACTTATGGATATCATCCCCACTCTGGTAGGGAGGAACAACCTTGCTCAGGTTCCTATGGTCCAGAATATATTCTCTGCCTCTAGGGACACTGTTGCTGCCACCAGGGGGTTCTAACCCCTCTTTTCTAGAAGCTCTCTGGAGCTCCAGGGCTTCCTTATCTAATGCCAACTGCTTGGTTTTGAGGGCAAATCTTGCTTCCTCATACTGCAGCAGTTTGTACATTCTGTCAGAGGAGGTCTCTCTTCTTGGGTAGTAGGAGTTCCTCTGGTAGACAGATTCTCTGCCAGAGTGATAGGAGTGCTCAGATTCCCTAGAAAGGGACCTAGGCCTGTCCTCCACTATGTCAGTTCTCTTAGGGAGAATTCCTCTGTCTTTTTCAGGCCCCTTGGGACCTGGCCCTTCAACCACAGAGTCTTGGTCATTCTGATTTTCATCATCTGAGCCAGATACTGTAATTGACCCACCCACTGATTCAGATCCATTAGCTCCTAGAGCCATTCTAAGATCATCTGCTGTCAGCAGATCTATCAGGTGTAGTGTGGAGGGACTCTGTCCTAGCTTCAGGTGTCTTTCAACACACATGGCTCTCAAGTCAGAGAAAGCCATGTCCTTATACTGAGGCTGAGTGGATCCACTGGTTCCACCCTTGAAGGACATTCTAGTGTTGTGCAGTGTTGTACTACCTACACTAGTTTGTGGCCTACTGATACTAGCTTGAGCTGTAGAAAGGGTGTGCTATCCCTTGACACACAGCTCTAAGTTCAGTAGAACTTATTGATACTAAGCTTGACTTTATATGTACCTTTAGTACCTATAGTGGTTTTCAGTTAGTAATTCAAATAGAGATTTTCTGGTAAAACAATAGCAAGCTGGAATCCCACACGCTGCCACCAATGTGAGAAGTTGGCCTGGTATATGCTGTCCACTAATTAAAGTGGACACCTTGCACCAGCCCAATTCGACTCTTATGGTAGGTAGGTTTAAGACAACCTTTATAGAAAGCTATCCTAGTGGTAGCTGTGCAGAGCAGCCTTCAGGCTAAGTCTTGGAGGAATGTAAAGCAGCTTGTTTTACCACACAATCTCTTGAATCACCAAATGAAAAGACACCACACAGGTATATACATCAAATATATATGTATTTATTAATAAACAACTCTCTACTAATCTCTTTTTGAGATTAGAAGCCAGGAACATATGTACAAGTCAATGTCTTATCAAAATAAGTTAGCACAAGTTAATATCACAATCTGATCTTGGCTAGACCGTGGTCTAGAGCATTTAGAATCGAGGGACCCCAGAGAACCACCCCAGGTAGTTGAAGGAGACCCACAGGGGACGGACGCGGTGTTCAGACACTGGTGCGAGTCATGTACGAGTCTATGCGAGAGAACGCGATTGAGTTATCAATGTTACAGGTCCCTGGCGTGTTCAAGGCGAACACACCGATCGGTCAGTACGAGTCGAGGGACGCGGATACTGATAGAGTTACAAGGGAGTTGGACGCGATGTGTCTAACACAGACGCGATGGAGTTAGCAACGTTACAGGTCCCTGGCGTGTTCGAGGCGAACACACCGATCGGTCAGTACGAGTCGAAGGACGCGATTACTGATAGAGTTACAAGGGAGTTGGACGCGATGTGTCTAACACAGACGCGAGCCCTGTACGAGCCAGTGCGATAATCGCACGGGGAAAATAGGAGATTTAGGGCACTTCTAGGGTAGCTACGAGCAAACCACTTACAGGGTAAGCAGTTCTAGGGCCCACACCCACAGGAGCACCGTAGTGCTGCAGTTACCTCACCCAGAGGAGCCGGGTGCATAGGTGTCCTTTGGTGTCGGGTCGCGGCGTCGTTCTCAATGGGAGCCAGTGAAGACTTGCTGCTTGCGACGACAGAAGAAGTGTCCGTTGGAATCCAAGCCTGGATTTGGAAGGAGGAAGACCTGAAAGCAGAGGGGACAGTGTTCACAGTCACTTGGCAGTGACTCTGGGCAAGGAAGATGAATGCCCACCGTCGTCGACAGCTTTGGGTCGTCCACTGGGGTCTTGACTCTTCAACCACGTGGTCCAGGCAGCGTCGATGATGACCAGGAGCTGGATTCGGTGTGTCCCACAACGTCTGCAGCTTACTGAGGTGTCGGCGACCCGATTGGAGCCAACAAGCCTTGGTAGCAGCAAGTCTCGTGGTGAAGAGGAAAAGTCAAAGGTGCAGACCAGCAAGGTCTGGGGGACTTACCCAGCAAGGGTAGGTCAGGGCAGGCCTGGAGCAACCAGGGGAGCCCTTTGGAGTCGTTGGAAAGTCTTCTGGGGACCCACAAGCCGGCTGGCAAGGGATCGCAAAGACGCCTCAGGAGGATCCACTCAACAGGGGCCCACGGTCACTCGGGACGGTGTAGGCGTCTGAATTCGGGAGGGATCTCTGCTAGAGGCTGGGACCACACGTGGTCCAAAGCAGAAGTTCGTGGAACGTTGTGAAGGGGTTGCACTCGACGATAGTGCACGGTACCCAGGGGCTGCGGTTCCTCGTCGCTCGTGGGGTCCACTTGCCTCAGCTTCGCTGGGGACTCACGATGGCCTTGGAGAAGTCAAGAAATTCTCTTCCTGGGCTGCAGGGACTTCGGGCTCCGGCGGGAGTGGTGTATGTTTGCGACCGTCGTTGTAGTTTTTGGTGCCTGCCAAGCAGGGGAGTCACTCCTTGACTCCAAGGGAGATTCTTCAGTCTTCCAAAGGTAGTGGAACGTCGAAGGTCCAGGATTCTTCTGTAGAGCATCGTCCGGAGGTATCTAGTTTGCAAGTTCAAGGGTTCCCTATCTCATACTGAAAAGAAGGGAGGGACTAGCTCTATGACCCCACCTATGGGAGGGTCAGGGGAGTGGGTGGCTACACCCACTTCCCTTTGTCCAGCTTCCCACCAGAGCAGGGGCAGGAGCAGGGGCAGGAGCTGGCATATGCACAGAGGAGCCTACTGCTCCCCCAGTGCAGGACTTCAAAGCACTCTAAGAGTGCACCCACCCAGCCCCAGTACACTAAACCCTGTCTGGGAGGTGGTTACACCTCCCTGTGACAGGATGCCTATTGTTGGGCTTCCTCCACTGCGAGTTTCGGTCATCAGCAGGAGGGCAGCCCAGTGTCTGTGACTGGTGGCATCCATTTTGTGATGCCAGGGCTCTTCAGGATTCTACCGCGTTTCCACAGTAGGTACATGTCTATCCCTCTAGAAGGGTGGAATGCTACCCCCACCACCAGGACTGGCGGGGGGGGTAGTATTCCAAGATGTTTGACACCAAACACGACATGTTTTGATGCAGCCATTCCAAAGTTAGCATTTTACCGCGAGGATATAATGCACTTAAAAGTATATGGTTTAACCGCATCCACAAACAGCCCCAGAGAATGGACTCTGAGAGCTGCAGAGGGGCCCTGCTCAGGCAGAGGCACCCCCTCACATAGAAGCCACGCACCCTGCCCTCAGGATTGATAGGGCCTGCCTTAGGGGTGACTGATAGGTTCAAATGTGTGTGCAGGAGAGATATAGGGAACCTATATCTCAGTGAGGAGGGCTAGCACCACCTCACCCAGGCTGCAGTAGCAGGCCTGTGGTGTCAGATTTAGTCTGCTTCCCAGGGGTGGCATAATACATCCTGCAGCCCCTGGTAGGCCTGTGAAGTACCTATGCCCTTGGCACCTAAGGTACCATATACTAGGGACTCATAAGGTACCACAGTATCCAATCACTAGTGCACCTAGAGTGCACTCCAAATCGTTTAGAGAGAACAGAGAGGCTGGGGCCCTGATTGGCAGGGACCCAGCCTGACTATAGCCAGAAACCAGTGTAAACATCAGAAAAAAAGTGGGGGCAACATAAGAGGCAGATCCTACTCTCCTACAGTAGTTGTAGCCCATACCAGGAGCCATTGGTCCTGGTGTGATGAGGGACCTGATGACGAAACATGTCACCTAAGGGCGGGTGAGGGTTACCGTCCTGAACCAAGATTCTTGCAAGCAGCACAGAGACACGTCTTTTGGAGTTTGATCTCCGTCTAATAGATTGCATGTACCTTATTGTGCAATAAACTGTGTTTCCAGGAGCGGTGCACAACCGGTCATCTAGACGCTTCCTTTAACTCTCTTTGTAATCCAAAAGAATTATTTTGCCAGGGCGAAATGGCAGTTTAACACTGCGCTACAGCCCGAGACATGCTTTAGTGGGTAGCACAGGAAGTGCTTCTGCCCACTATTAGCATTGAATTTACAGACACTGGTACATGTAGTACTATTTACCAGGCACCTATAAATAAATTAAGCGTGTCAATCAGGTGTAGGGCAATTTTACCATGTTTAGGGAAGAGAGCACAAACACTTTACCACTAATAAGCAGGGATAGAGTGCACAGTCCTAATGCCAACAAAAACGAGTTCAGCAAAAATAGGGGAGTGATGTCAAACAGTAAGCCACAGGAGGCTGGAGTTGTGCTCACTTGCATGTACCTAAACTGCAGCTCTTTGCCCAAACATCAATGGAATGCGTTAAACATATCTGCATGATTCGTCATAATAGGATCTAGTTAATGACATCCTTAAAGAATATAAACATTTTCACTCAAAACAGTAAATGCCAATAGTGTGTGGGTGTTACTATTATCTAAAGGAAGGTTTCCCGTCACAGAACATCCAGGAGGATTCAGTGGTATAGTGCAAAACTGTAATCTATCAAGTTCATAGCTCTCCTGAGCAGCCTGTTATATTGATGCTTGCTTATCGGCCACCTCATGCAATCAGTGACATCACCTGTGTGTTTATGAATCCAAGCACAGAGAGAGATCCTTAACCTTCAGCAAACTAGTGATGGCAGGGACCTTTAATCGATGATTGAATAACACCCTGGGTAATAAAGCAACTGAACTTCAGCAATCCCTGGAATCCCATGGGCTAAGTTACTGGCCAAGGATGAAACACATTACAGCAGACGTTCTCTAGATTTACTCCATATTTTTAAAAAAAGTAAAAAAAGTCAGTAATTTTTATTCAGCTATAAAAGAGCCATAAAAGCACGAAAAGTATTAATACAGACACTGTGCAAAGAGGCAGAGACACCATAATATATGAACCAGTACTAGATATTAAAACACATAAAACCTGATAATATTAGCAGCAAACAATATTGTAGTAAGTCCGCATGTTGCAGAAAAAATTACTTTCAAACCTAAGCAGACAATTATTAGTAAAATTAATCCTCTAGTATTGTTTTGCTGGATGAATCCGCAGCCTGGAAAAACATAGCTACACAGCAACAAGAGTCATCATCTATCAAGGTGCGTAAAAAACGATAGGCCTGCATACAGGATCGTATCTTTCTGGATCTCATCCCGGCTAGCTTTACTCCAGCGGCACAGAGAGCACGGGGCTCATGTCTGGGCATACCCGTCCCTCTCGAGGTGACAAATGCAAAAAGAACAATAGATGGACAGAATGATGATATATGTCAAACATTCACCCCAATACAGAGATCTGGGCCTAAATCCATCGTTTTTTGTTCCCCATGCCATTCCAGTTTAAACCCAGCCATATGCAAATCAGTCTTGACTTTCATGGGAACAGTCCAGTCTGAACTGTCAGGGCAGGTTTTCCCTGGACGGGAAACAAGCATCCGAGGACCGGTTTTGGGGTTTCACCCCATATCAGCCAGGCTAGCTTGACTCCAGTGGCATGGAGAGCACGGGACCCATGTCTGCGCATACCCGACCCACTCGGGGTGACAAATGCAAAAAGAACAATACATGGACAGAATGATGATCAATGTCAAACAATCACCCCAGTACAGAGATCTGGGCCTAAATCCATCGTTTTTTTGCTCCCTATGCCATCCCAGTATATACCCAGCCATATGCAAATCAGTCTTGACCCTGTTCCCCATGGGAACAGTCCAGCCCGAACTGCCAGGCCAGGTTCTGCCTGGACCGGAAACAAGCATCCCAGGACCAGTTTCGGGGTTTTTACCCCTCATCAGCCAGGATAGCTTGACTCCAGTGGCATGGAGAGCATGGGACCCACGTCTGGGCATATACCGTCCTACTCGGGGTGACAAATACAAAAAAAACAATAGATGGACAGAATGATGATCAATGACAAACATTCGTCCCACAACAGAGATCTGGGACTAAATCCATTGTTTTTTTGCTCCCCATACCATTCCACTTTAAACCCAGCCATATGCAAATCAGTCTTGACCTTGTTCCCCATGGGAAAAGTCCAGCCCGAACTGCCAGGTCAGGTTCTCCCTGGACCGGAAACAAGCATCCTAGGACCGGTTTCGGGATTTCACCCCTTATCAGTCGGGCTAGCTTCACTCCAGCGGCATAGAGAGCACGAGGCTCATGTCTGGGCATATCCGTTCCACTATGGGTGACAAATGCAAACAGAACAATTGATGGACAGAATGTAGAACAATGTCATACATTCACCCCAGTAAAAAGATCTGGGGCTAAATCCATCGTTATTTTGCTCCACATGCCATTCCAGTTTAAACCCAGCCATAATCAAATCAGTCTTGACCCTGTTCCCCATGGGAACAGTCCAGTCTGAACTGTCAGGCCAGGTTCTCCCAGGACTGGAAACAAGCCTCCTAGGACCGGTTTTGGGGTTTCACCCCTCATCAGCCAGGCTAGCTTGACTCCAGTGGCACGGAGAGCAATGGACCCATGTCTGGGCATACCCGTCCCTCTCGGGTGACAAATGCAAAAAGAACAATACATGGACAGAATGATGATCAATGTCAAACAATCACCCCAGTACAGAGATCTGGGCCTAAATCCATCGTTTTTTTTGCTCCCTATTCCATCCCAGTTTAAACCCAGCCATATGCAAATCAGTCTTTACCCTGTTCCCCATGGGAACAGTCCAGCCTGAACTGCCAGGCCAGGTTTTGCAGGGACCAGAAACAAGCATCTCAGGACCGGTTTCGAGGTTTTTACCCCTCATGAGCCAGGCTAGCTTGACTCCAGTGGCATGGAGAGCAGGGGACCCACGTCTGGGCATATACCGTCCCACTTGGGGTGACAAATACAAAAAGAACAATACATGGACAGAATGATGATCAATGACAAACATTCGCCCCACAACAGAGATCTGGGCCTAAATCCATTGTATTTTTCCTCCCCATACCATTCCACTTTAAACCCAGCCATATGCAAATCAGTCTTGAACCTGTTCCCCATGGGAACAGTCCAGCCTGAACTGCCAGGCCACGTTTTGCCGAGACCAGAAACAAGCATCCCAGGACCGGTTTCGAGGTTTTTACCCCTTATCAGCCAGGCTAGCTTGACTCCAGTGGCATGGAGAGCACGGGACCCATGTCTGGGAATACCCGTCCCACTCGGGGTGACAAATGCAAAAAGAACAATACATGGACAGAATGATGATCAATGTCAAACAATCACCCCAGTACAGAGATCTGGGCCTAAATCCATAGTTTTTTTGCTCCCTATGCCATCCCAGTTTAAACCCAGTCACATGCAAATCAGTCTTGACCCTGTTCCCCATGGGAACAGTCCAGCCCGAACTGCCAGGCCAGGTTCTGCCTTGACCGGAAACAAGCATCCCAGGGCCAGTTTCGGGGTTTTTACCCCTCATCAGCCAGGCTAGCTTGACTCCAGTTGCATGGAGAGCACGGGACCCACGTCTGGGCATATACCGTCCCACTCGGGGTGACAAATGCAAAAAGAGCAATAGATGGACAGAATGTTGATCAATGTCAAACAATCACCCCAGTACAGAGATCTGGGCCTAAATCCATAGTTTTTTTGCTCCCTATGCCATCCCAGTTTAAACCCAGTCATATGCAAATCAGTCTTGACCTTGTTCCCCATGGGAACAGTCCACTCCGAACTGCCAGGCAAGTTTCTCCCTGGACCGGAAACAAGCATCCTAGGACTGGTTTTGGGGTTTCACCCCTCATCAGCCAGGCTAGCTTGACTGTAGTGGCATGTAGAGCACGGGACCCACACGTAGGAGCATACCTGTCACACTCGGGGTGACAAATGCAAAAAGAGCAATAGATGGACAGAATGATGATCAATGTCAAACATTCACCCCAGTACAGAGATCTGGGCCTAAATCCATCGTTTTTTGCTCCCCATGCCATTCCAGTTTAAACCCAGACAAATGCAAATCAGTCTTGACCATGTTCGCCATGGGAACAATCCAGCCAGAACTGCCAGGCCAGGTTCTCCCTGGACCGGAAACAAGCATCCTAGGCCCGGTTTCGGGATTTCACCCCTTATCAGCCCGGCTAGCTTTACTCTAGCGGCATAGAGAGCACGGGGCTCAGGCCTGGGCATACCCATTCCACTCGGGGTGACAACTGCAAAAAGAGCAATAGATGGACAGAATGTTGATCAATGTCAAACATTCACCCCAGTACAAAGATCTGGGGCTAAATCCATCGGTTTTTTGCTCCACATGCCATTCCAGTTCAAACCCAGCCATATGCAAATCAGTCTTGACCCTGTTCCCCATGGGTACAGTCCAGCCCAAACTGCCAGGCCAGGCTGTCCCTGGACTAGAAACAAACATCCTAGGACCGGTTACGGGGTTTCACTCCTCATGAGCCAGGCTAGCTTGAATACAGTGGCATGGAGAGCACGGGACCCATGTCTAGGCATACCCGTCCCACTCAGGGTGACAAATGCAAAAGGAACAATAGAGGGACAGAATGATGATCAATGTCAAACATTCACCCCAGTACAGAGATCTGGGCCTAAATCCATCATTTTTTTTGCTTCCCATGCCATTCCAGTTTAAACCCAGCCATATGCAAATCAGTCTTGACCCTGTTCCCCATGGGAACAGTCCAGTCCGAACCATCAGGCTAGGTTCTCCCTGGACAGGAAACAAGCATCCTAGGACTGGTTTCGGGGTTTCACCCCTCATCAGCCAGGATAGCTTGACTGTAGTGGCATGTAGAGCACGGGACCCACGTCTGGGCATACCTGTCCCACTCGAGGTGACAAATGCAAAAAGAACAATAGATGGACAGAATGATGATATATGTCAAACATTCACCCCAATACAGAGATCTGGACCTAAATCCATCGTTTTTTGCTCCCAATGCCATTCCAGTTTAAACCCAGCCAAATGCAAATCAGTCTTGACCCTGTTCGCCATGGGAAAAGTCCAGCCCGAACTGCCAGCCCAGGTTCTCCCTGTACCGGAAACAAGCATCCTAGGACCGGTTTCGGGATTTCACCCCTTATCAGTCGGGCTAGCTTCACTCCAGCGGCATAGAGAGCACAGGTTCATGTCTGGGCATACCCGTTCCACTCGGGGTGACAACTACAAAAAGAACAAAAGATGGACAGAATGATGATCAATGCCAAACATTCATCGCAGTACAAAGATCTGGGGCTAAATCCATCGTTTTTTTGCTCCACATGACATTCCAGTTTAAACCCAGCCATATGCAAATCAGTCTTGACCCTGTTCCCCATGGGAACAGTCCAGCCCGAACTGCCAGGCCAGGTTCTGCCTGGACCGGAAACAAGCATCCCAGGACCGGTTTCGGGGTTTTTACCCCTCATCAGCCAGGCTAGCTTGACTCCAGTGGCATGGAGAGCACAGGACCCACGTCTGGGCATATACCGTCCCACTCTGGGTGACAAATACAAAAAAAACAATAGATGGACAGAATGATGATCAATGACCAACATTCGCCCCACAACAGAGATCTGGGCCTAAATCCATTGGTTTTTTGCTCCCCATACCATTGCACTTTAAACCCAGTCATATGCAAATCAGTCTTGACCTTGTTCCCCATGGGAACAGTCCACTCCGAACTGCCAGGCAAGGTTCTCCCTGGACCGGAAACAAGCATCCTAAGACTGATTTCAGGGCTTCACCCCTCATCATCCAGGCTAGCTTGATTCTAGTGGCATGGAGAGCACGGTACGCACGTCTGAGCATACACGTCCCACTTGGGGTGACAAATGCAAACAGAACAATTGATGGACAGAATGTTGAACAATGTCATACATTCACCCCAGTACAAAGATCTGGGCCTAAATCCATAGCATTTTTACTCCCCATACCATTCCACTTTAAACCCAGCCATATGCAAATCAGTCTTGAACCTGTTCCCCATGGGAACAGTCCAGCCTGAACTGCCAGGCCAGGTTTTACCGGGACCAGATACAATCATACCAGGACCGGTTTTGAGGTTTTTACCCCTTATCAGCCAGGCTAGCTTGACTCCAGTGGCATGGAGAGCACGGGACCCATGTCTGGGAATACCCGTCCCACTCGGGGTGACAAATGCAAAAAGAACAATACATGGACAGAATGATGATCAATGACAAACATTATCCCCACAACAGAGATCTGGGCCTAAATCCATTGGTTTTTTGCTCCCCATACCATTCCACTTTAAACCCAGTCATATGCAAATCAGTCTTGACCTTGTTCCCCATGGGAAAAGTCCAGCCCGAACTGCCAGGCCAGGTTCTCCCTGGACCGGAAACAAGCATCCTTGGACCGGTTTCGGGATTTCACCCCTTATCAGTCGGGCTAGCTTTACTCCAGCGGCATAGAGAGCACGAGGCTCATGTCTGGGCATACCCGTTCCACTAGGGGTGACAACTGCAAAAAGAACAAAAGATGGACAGAATGATGATCAATGTCAAACATTCACCGCAGTACAAAGATCTGGGGCTAATTCCATCATTTTTTTGCTCCACATGCCATTCCAGTTTAAACCCAGACATATGCAAATCAGTCTTGACTTTCATGGGAACAGTCCAGTCTGAACTGTCAGGCCAGGTTTTCCCTGGACCGGAAACAAGCATCCGAGGACCGGTTTTGGGGTTTCACCCCTTATCAGCCAGGCTAGCTTGACTCCAGTGGCATGGAGAGTACGGGACCCATGTCTGCGCATACCCGTCCCACTCGGGGTGACAAATGCAAAAAGAACAATACATGGACAGAATGATGATCAATGTCAAACAATCACCCCTGTACAGAGATCTGGGCCTAAATCCATCGTTTTTTGCTCCCTATGCCATCCCAGTGTAAACCCAGCCATATGCAAATCAGTCTTGACCCTGTTCCCCATGGGAACAGTCCAGCCCGAACTGCCAAGCCAGGTTCTGCCTTGACCGGAAACAAGCATCCCAGGACCAGTTTCGGGGTCTTTACCCCTCATCAGACAGGCTAGCTTGACTCCAGTGGCATGGAGAGCACGGGACCCACGTCTGGGCATATACCGTCCTACTCGGGGGACAAATACAAAAAAAACAATAGATGGACAGAATGATGATCAATGACAAACATTCGTCCCACAACAGAGATCTGGGCCTAAATCCATTGGTTTTTTGCTCCCCATTCCATTCCACTTTAAACCCAGTCATATGCAAATCAGTCTTGACCTTGTTCCCCATGGGAACAGTCCACTCCGAACTGCCAGGCAAGGTTCTCCCTGGACCGGAAACAAGCATCCTAAGACTGATTTCAGGGTTTCACCCCTCATCATCCAGACTAGCTTGATTCCAGTGGCATGGAGAGCACGGGACGCACGTCTGGGCATATCCGTCCCACGCGGGGTGACAAATGCAAACAGAACAATTGATGGACAGAATGTAGAACAATGTCATACATTCACCCCAGTACAAAGAACTGGGGCTAAATCCATTGTTTGTTTGCTCCACATGCCATTCCAGTTTAAACCCAGCCATATGCAAATCAGTCTTGACCCTGTTCCCCATGGGAACAGTCCAGCCTGAACTGCCAGGCCAGGTTTTGCCGGGACCAGAAACAAGCATCCCAGGACCGGTTTCGAGGTTTTTACCCCTCATCAGCCAGGCTAGCTTGACTCCAGTGGCATGGAGAGCAGGTGACCCACGTCTGGGCATATACCGTCCCACTTGGGGTGACAAATACAAAAAAAACAATAGATGGACAGAATGATGATCAATGACAAACATTCGCCCCACAACAGAGATCTGGGCCTAAATCCATTGTATTTTTCCTCCCCATACCATTCCACTTTAAACCCAGCCATATGCAAATCAGTCTTGACCCTGTTCCCCATGGGAACAGTCCAGCCTGAACTGCCAGGCCAGGTTTTGCCGGGACCAGAAACAAGCATCCCAGGACCGGTTTCGAGGTTTTTACCCCTCATCAGCCAGGCTAGCTTGACTCCAGTGGCATGGAGAGCACGGGACCCATGTCTGGGAATACCCGTCCCACTCAGGGTGACACATGCAAAAAGAACAATACATGGACAGAATGATGATCAATGTCAAACAATCACCCCAGTACAGAGATCTGGGCCTAAATCCATCGTTTTTTGCTCCCTATGCCATCCCAGTTTAAACCCAGCCACATGCAAATCAGTCTTGACCCTGTTCCCAATGGGAACAGTCCAGCCCGAACTGCCAGGCCAGATTCTGCCTTGACCGGAAACAAGCATCCCAGGGCCGGTTTCGGTGTTTTTACCCCTCATCAGCCAGGCTAGCTTGACTCCAGTGGCATGGAGAGCACGGGACCCCTCACGTCTGGGCATATACCGTCCCACTCGGGGTGACAAATACAAAAAAAACAATAGATGGACAGAATGATGATCAATGACAAACATTATCCCCACAACAGAGATCTGGGCCGAAATCCATTGGTTTTTTGCTCCCCATACCATTCCACTTTAAACCCAGTCATATGCAAATCAGTCTTGACCTTGTTCCCCATGGGAACAGTCCACTCCGAACTGCCAGGCCGGAAGCAAGCATCCTAGGACTGGTTTTGGGGTTTCACCCCTCATCAGCCAGGCTAGCTTGACTGTAGTGGCATGTAGAGCACGGGACCCACATGTAGGAGCATACCTGTCACACTCGGGGTGACAAATGCAAAAAGAGCAATAGATGCACAGAATGATGATCAATGTCAAACATTCACCCCAGTACAGAGATCTGGGCCTAAATCCATTGTTTTTTGTTCCCCATGCCATTCCAGTTTAAACCCAGCCAAATACAAATCAGTCTTGACCCTGTTCGCCATGGGAACAGTCCAGCCCGAACTGCCAGGCCAGGTTCTCCCTGGACCGGAAACAAGCATCCTAGGACCGGTTTCGGGATTTCACCCCTTATCAGCCTGGCTAGCTTGACTCCAGCGGCATAGAGAGCACGGGGCTCATGTCTGGGCATACCCGTCCCACTCGGGGTGACACATGCAAAAAGAACAATACATGGACAGAATGATGATCAATGTCAAACAATCACCCCAGTACAAAGATCTGGGGCTAAATCCAACGTTTTTTTGCTCCACATGCCATTCCAGTTTAAAACCAGCCATTTGCAAATCAGTCTTGACCCTGTTCCCCATGGGTACAGTCCAGCCCAAACTGCCAGGCCAGGCTCTCCCTGGACTAGAAACAAACATCCTAGGACCGGTTATGGGGTTTCACTCCTCATGAGCCAGGCTAGCTTGAATACAGTGGCATGGAGAGCACGGGACCCATGTCTTGGCATACCCGTCCCACTCAGGGTGACAAATGCAAAAGGAACAATAGAGGGACAGAATGATGATCAATGTCAAACATTCACCCCAGTACAGAGATCTGGGCCTAAATCCATCATTTCTTTTGCTTCCCATGCCATTCCAGTTTAAACCCAGCCATATTCAAATCAGTCTTGACCCTGTTCCCCATGGGAACAGTCCAGTCCGAACCATCAGGCTAGGTTCTCCCTGGACCGGAAACAAGCATCCTAGGACTGGTTTCGGGGTTTCACCCCTCATCAGCCAGGCTGGCTTGACTGTAGTGGCATGTAGAGCACGGGACCCACGTCTGGGCATACCTGTCCCACTCGAGGTGACAAATGCAAAAAGAACAATAGATGGACAGAATGATGATATATGTCAAACATTCACCCCAATACAGAGATCTGGGCCTAAATCCATCGTTTTTTGCTCCCTATGCCATTCCAGTTTAAACCCAGCCAAATGCAAATCAGTCTTGACCCTGTTCGCCATTGAAACAGTCCAGCCCGAACTGCTAGGCCAGGTTCTCTCTGGACCGGAAACAAGCATCCTAGGACCGGTTTCGGGGTTTCACCCCTTATCAGCCAGGCTAGATTGACTCCAGTGGCATGGAGAGCACAGGACCCACACGTAGGAGAAACCTGTCACACTCGGGGTGACAAATGCAAAAAGAGCAATAGATGGACAGAATGATGATCAATGTCAAATATTCACCCCAGTACAGAGATCCGGGCTTAAATCGATCGTTTTTTTGCTCCCGATGAAATTCCAGTTTAAACCCAGCAATATGCAAATCAGTCTTGACGTGGGTCCCTTGCTTACTTTGCCACTGGATTCAAGCTAGCCTGGCTGATGAGGGGTGTTACCCGGATACAGGTCCCAGAATGCTTGTTTCCGGTCCAGGGAAGACCTGGTTTGGCAGTTTAAGAACAGGGTCATGACTGATTTGCATATGGCTGGGTCTGAACTGGGGTGGCAAAGTGAGCTAAAGAACGATGATGGATTCAACCCAGATCTGTGGGGGTGCTTTCTCTTCATAACCCTCAGCCATTTTAGGGGAAATAAGGTCGAAAAGAGCAGCAGGATGGCAGAGGATCTGATCTGTGAGAGAGGATGACTCAGAATGAACACAAAATGGCTGCCAACAACTTCCTGTGATGTATTTCCTGTCTCCCACTTCCTGTATGTCATTTCCTGTATGAAATAATGGGTTCCAGTTCAATTTCGGAGATTCCGGCCCGGAGGTGGAGATTCCGGCCCGGAGATGGAAATTCCGGCCCGGAGGTGGAGATTCCGGCCCGGAGGTGGAGATTCTGGCCCAGTGGTGGAGATTCCGCTCCGGGTGCAGAAACTCCGCTCCGAGTGCGGAAATTCCGGCCCGAGTGCGGACGTAAAGTTAGTAGTCGTAAATCCATTCTGTGAATACCAAAAGTAGTAAGTGCATTCTGTGAATACCAAAAGTAGTAAGTTTAGGATTTTGTCTCAGATTAGTTCTGTGAATCGGGCCCGGAGCCACTGGATTCAAGCTAGCTTGGCTGGTGAGGGGTGTTACCCTGAAACCGGTCCAAGGATGCTTGTTTCCAGTCCAGGGAAGACCTGGCTTGGCAGTTCAGGCTGCACTGTTCCCATAAGGAACCGGGTCAAGACTGATTTGCATATGGTTGAGTCTGAACTGGGGTGGTGAAATGAGCTAAAGAAAGATGATGGATTCAACTCAAATCTGTGACTGGGGGTGAGTGTCTGGAAAGTTTCAGCGCTCCGTCCATCATCTCCTTGTGTTTGCTCAGTTAAAATAATGTAAACAGAACAACCCAGAGACATTATTAGTGTAGAAAAACATGTTGATCTGCATACACAGGAGTGCTCTAGGAGTAGGAAAAAAACAACAAACATGAATATCTAGTTGAATGCACACAGAGCAAGAATTCGACTTGTGAAAACGTATCATTGGATAATGACAAAGAACGGAATGAGCTCTGTCTCATGGATTGTGACTGATCCTTTTGACTAACTGTTCAGATTTCAAAGCAACCCTCACAACCCAAGTCCCTATGCGTCTGTTTACACGTATGGAAAACCTCAATCAGCTGTTCCTGGTGGACAGGAGGTCTTTGTCAACCAAGCAAAACAGAGCAGCAGAGCTCTCCCCACCTTTTTGCATCTCATCTAGGCGGGCGCTGAAGTGTTGGAAAGCAGCAAAGAAGCCAAATGGAGAATGAGTGGGTGTAAGGGGGAGGAAGGATGCGGTTCAATGGCCAGAGCTGCAGAAATGGAGAGCCAGGTTAGAGTTTCGGCATCGGCTCAAGGTCTTATGACCCTGAGCAAATCATTTAAAGTAGAAAAAATTATATTAATGTGAACTTGTGTAATGTTACTGGTGATCATGTAAAGCTCTTCAATGCCTTTGGGTCCAGTCATGGTCGTGGTTATATAATACAAGAAAAAAGCGAGCAGCAAACAGCTGAAGTAGGTGAGAAATAGTACCTGAATCACGTTGGGAGCAGTGGACGGGCACAGAATTAACTTGAATTAATCTGCGCTTCGTTCCTGCTCCACAGAAGTGACTGGAAATTATGACCCGTCTGCATTGGCCAATTAAGGAGGCTATAAAGAACACTGAGGGGAAGGCAACAAATGGTAAGCAGTTGGTGGGCTCCAAGCCCTTTTTGTATACAACAGTGTCTCGCAAGCGAGATGCATGTGCTAGCGCACACATTCTTAGGCTCGACCCTAAAAAAAGTACTGTGGGAAGCATGTGGCCAGTGGAAGGACACTGGCACTGGAAGCAGTACTTGGTCCACACTTCACCTCATGGAGGAAGACTTCAAGCCCAGGAGAAGGAGGCCAGAGGCCAGGAGGAGCCTGACCAATAGGAAGCAAGGAAACAAGAGTGATGTGGTAGCCAATCAATGATAAGTAAAGGTAAGTAATGGGCCGACTCTAAGCCCCTTTTAAGATTTGTTTTTTATTTACAAGAGATTTTGCAAGCACAGTGCAAGCACTGTGCAGGCAACACCTAACGACCATTGACAAAGCCAATAGGTCTTGCCTTTGCCAGATCTATGTTTTTTAGGCATGTTGCAAATGGCTGAAAATAAAGAAAAAAAGCTTTATCACAAAGCCAGCGTTGACTGCGTTATAGCATTTTCTTTTACTTGCAGCTATGCTACACTGAATCTAGCTCTGCTCTATACCATAACATCCGTGTATATCTACAGTCTGGGAGCCACAAGCGTCCTTCTGTCCTTTGCATGCGGCCCCCTGTTCAAAACAGGCAAGCATTTATTTACAAGTTAATCGACGAGAAAGAAAGCAAGTAACTGAGGTGTTCTGCACAGTTAACTTTTGGGCCATTTTTAAAGACATTCTGCAACAAACGTGTAAAATATGAAAAAGTTTCAAATATGTATTTTATTCACATGCAGAACTGTTTCATCTTAGTAGTAATGGTACATCAGAATAAATCAGTTCAAGTATTTTTTTTATGGAATCATGAATTTTGAAACGTTCATTGTTCCACCCACCCTAACAGTGCCAATAGTGAACTAAGAGGCAAGTCAGTTATGTGCACCCTTTGGATGGCCTGGGGAAAATATGATGTTACAACACGTACTAATACCACGCGTACCATTACAACGCGGGTATTACTACGCAAATACTTTTACAACAACCTACAATTACAACGCAAACCTTTACCATGCAAGCCATTACAACGCAAAGGCATGCGTGGTAAAGGCATACACTTGGTAAAAGTGGTTAAGGTAGGTATCTATATATATATATATATATATCAACCAACAGAACGAAGGGTCAAGGCACGCAAATCCTGCACTCATGAACACGGAGTAATAAGAGTAACGATGAACTATACAGTGGTGCAAAGAACCAGAGATGTGACCCTCCTACATCTCTTTAAAGGAAAATAAATTTCCAAAGCAAGATTCTCAAAAGTGGTTCAGCACTCAACTCTCCAGTGAAATGTCTATATAACACATTTTTAGTCCATATTGTGCAAATAAAAATAGCTGTGATTTTAAAGAAAAACTAACGAATAAAGAGTAAAAGGAATTTTGGATGAAGGAACGACTCCTACATTTGTTGTTTGAAATTATATTGGCTTACTATTTTTATTTGCACAATAGGGACTAAAAAATGTGTTATATATATATTTGACTGGAGAGTTGAGTGCTGAACCACTTTTGACAATATATATATATATATATATATATATATATATATATATATATATATATATATATATTGATCCAAAATTAGTCCAACAATTAGGGATGCACTCGAAGCCGGGCGAGTCCCGCAGTTTCAACAGGACTCTTTATTTAAATCAGGAACCGGCATACGTGCTTGGATATTTCTGTCTGCCCTACGCGTTTCGGAGCTCCTGCTCCTTGTTCACGGGCATGTTGATGGCTGATGCAGTGAGAACAAAGTCCTGTGTTAGTTCTTTTATAACGCCCTCAGATGGGAACAATAGCATCTTGGGACTTGTAGTGTTCGCACACAATTTCACCCTTAGATGGGTTCAGTCTCATAAACATACAAATATACAAACTTAAAGCTCATGTGAGCCTCCAAAGTGCGGCGTCGGCACACTAAAGTTAAACCTGAGCCTCTGCCTTAACGCTATTGGTGTATCTTCAAGCGGCAGTCCACCTTACATTATAGTGGCGGTGCACCTCCTCCGACCTTGGACAGGCCGCAATAATTCATCCAAAAGTAGTCCAACAATTAGGGATGCATTCAAAGCCATGCGAGTCCCGCAGTTTCAACAGGACTCTTTATTTAAATCAGGAACCGGCATACGTGTTTGGATATTTCTGTCTGCCCTACGCGTTTCGGAGCTCCTGCTCCTTGTTCACAGGCATGTTGATGGCTGATGCAGTGAGAACTAACACGGGACTTTGTTCTCACTGAATCAGCCATCAAGCGCGTATGAATTATTGCGGCCTGTCCAAGGTCGGAGGAGGTGCACCGCCACTATAATGTAAGGTGGACTGCCGCTTGAAGATACACCAATAGCGTTAAGGCAGAGGCTCAGGTTTAATCGTAGTGTGCCGACGCCGCACTTTGGAGGCTCACATGAGCTTTAAGTTTGTATATTTGTATGTTTATGAGACTGAACCCATCTAAGGGTGAAATTGTGTGCGAACACTACAAGTCGCAAGATGCTATTGTTCCCATCTGAGGGCGTTATAAAAGAACTAACACAGGACTTTGTTCTCACTGCATCAGCCATCAGCATGCCCGTGAACAAGGAGCAGGAGCTCCGAAACGCGTAGGGCAGACAGAAATATCCAAGCGCGTATGCCGGTTCCTGATTTAAATAAAGAGTCCTGTTGAAACTGCGGGACTCGCTTGGCTTCGAGTGCATCCCTAATTGCTGGACTACTTTTGGATGAATATATATATATATCTATATATTTTTTTTTTTATACCCCCTAAAATTACCCTTACCACCCCAAAACCCATACCCACCCTAAACCCTAAATTAACCTTGCCACCCCAAAACCCATACCCACCCTCAACCCTAAAATTACCCTTGGCACCCCAAAACTCATACTCACCCCGAACCCAAAAATTACCCTTGACAGCCCAAAACACATCCCCACCCTGAACCCTAAAATTACCCTTGGCACCCCAAAGCCCATACCCACCCTAAACCATAAAATTACCCTTGGTACTACCGAAATCCATGCCCACCCTAAACCCTAAAATTACCTATGCCAACCCTAAACCTATACCCACCCTGAATCCTAAAATTACTCGTGGCACCCCAAAACCCATACCCACCCTGAACCCTAAAATCAGCCTTGGCACCCCAAAACCCATACCCACCCTAAACCCTAAAATTATGCATGCCACCCCTAATCCAATACCCACACTAAACCCTAAAATTACCCTTGCCACCCCTAAACCCATACCCACCCTGAACCCTAAAATGACCCTTGCCACCTCAAAACCCATTCACACCCTGAAGCCTAAAATTACCCTTGCCACCTCAAAACTCATACCCACCCTAAAGCCTAAAATTACCCTTGCAGCCCCAAAACCCATACCCACCCTGAACCCTAAAATTACCCTTGCAACCCCAAAACCCATACCCCTAAACCATATATACTTACCTTATACTTACATGTAAAACACATATACCTTTACCATTCATGCCTTTACAACGAAATTCATTGTAAAGGCATGCGCGGTAAAGGCATATGTGTTGTAATGGCATGCGTTGTGATGGCAGTGCGAGGTAATGGCACTTACGTTGTAATAGCATGCGATATGATGTGATGGATTTGTTGTAATGGATGTTTCCCCCTGCAAGTATGTAATTCAAGATTGTATTATATGTAATAATAAAGAACAAGCGCTGGCAAAGCCAATAGGGTTTGTCTATGTGAAATCTATTGTCTTTGTCAATGATTTTGTACATGTTGTGAAGTAATGGAAGAGCTGCCAACTTGGGGAACCGGGTTTGAGTCTTGGCATTGGCTAAACATACTGTGATCCTGGCCAAATCATGTAATCTCCACAGTGCTATAAAAAATATAACTGGTTCTCTTATAAAGCACTGAAATACTTTCTTGAAATTGTAAGTGCTTTTCATAAAAGCTGCTCATACTGTGAAAAAAGGTGTTCCAGTGTCCTAGGTAAGGAGAAGAGGAAGCCTTCGAGGGAGGAAGTCCATGGGGGAATAGAGGTAGACTGTTTGACCGAACAGAGAACCACAACGCAGCTAACAACCACATCACCTTGAGACCCTTATGGGTGATTTGCAGCGCTCTATAAATGACTGATTGATAGATTGAGGAAGGGTCAGGAAGTACAGCGACACTCGCACTGTGCTACAGGGTGCACTGGGACAGCAGATGGTCAGTAAGGAATGGGAGATATCGGGCAGAGCTTATTCCGAGTTAGGGGTATTAGTGAAATATAGCAATAATTGGTATTCAGTGGGTTTCCTGGACCTTCGCAATTGCACCTGCTGCACAATTCAAATAATGACCCTAGTGCCTGCAAGGTACTTGCACTTGTGACTGTTGTTTAGTAGTAAAATATAGCAATCATCGGTGTTGAGTGGGTTTCCTAGATCTTTTGGCCCCTGTTCCAATGCACCTGCTGCACCATTCAAATCATGACCCTAGTGCTCGCAGGTAATTGCACTTGTGACTGCTTATTTATTAGTAAAATATAGCAATAATCGGTGTTCAGTTGGGATTCCTAGAACTTTTGCCCCCTCTGCACCTGATGTACCATTCAAATCATAACTCTAGTGCCTGCAAGGTTACTGCACTTGTACTGCTTGTTTATTAGTAACAATTTAGCAATAATCTGTGTTCAATGGGTTCCCTAGACTTTTTAACAAATAAAGACCCTAGTGCCTGCAAGGTAATATAGAAATAATCGGTGTTCGTTGATTTTTCTAGAGCTTCTGGCCCCTGTGCCATTGCACCTGCTGCACCATTGAAATCATGACCCTTGTGCCTGCAAGATAATTGCACTTCTGACTGCTTTTTAATTATGCAAATATTGCAATAATCGGTGTTCAGTGGGTTTCCTAGAGCTTTTGGCCCCTGTGGCACTGCACCTGCTGCACCATTCAAATCATAACCCTAGTGCCTGTAAGGTTACTGCACTTGTGACTGCTTATTATTTAGTAAAATATAGCAATAATTGACGGTCAGTGGGTTTCCTACACCTTTTGGCCCCTGTGCCACTGCCCCTGCTGCACCATTCAAATCATGACCCTAAAGCCTGCACGTTAACTGCACTTGACTGCTTGTTTAGTAGTAAAATATAGCAATAGACGGTGTTCAGTGGGTTTCCTAGAGCTTTTGGCAGCTGTGCAACTTCACCTGCTGCACCATTTAAATCATACCCCTAATGCCTGCAAGGTATCTGCACTTGTGACTGCGTGTTTAGTAGTAAAACATAGCAATAATCGGTGTTCAGTGGATTTCCTAGACCTTTTCAAATCATGACCCTAGTGCCTGCAATGTAATTGCAGTTGTGACTGCTTTTTTAGTAGTAAAATATAGCAATAATCGGTGTTCAGTGGGTTTCCTAAAACGTTTGACCCCTGTGCCACTGCACCTGCTGCACCATTCAAATCATGACCCTATTGCCTGCAAGGTAAGTGCACTTGTGGCTGCTTGTTTAGTAGTGAAATATAGCAATAATCGGTGTTCAGTGGGTTTCCTAAAACGTTTGACCCCTGTGCCACTGCACCTGCTGCACCATTCAAATCATGACCCTATTGCCTGCAAGGTAAGTGCACTTGTGGCTGCTTGTTTAGTAGTGAAATATAGCAATAAATCGGTTTTCAGTGGGTTTCCTAGAGCTTTTGGCCCTTTGTGCCACAGCACTTGTCGCACTATTCAAATCATAACCCTGGTGCCCTGTAAGGTCACTGCACATGTGACTACTAGTTTAGCAGTAACATACAGCAATAGTTGATGTTCAGTGGGTTACCAAGACCTTTCGGGTCTGTGCCACAGCACCTGCTGCACCATTCACATCATACCCCTAATGCCTGCAAGGTACCTGCACTTTTGACTGCTTGTTTAGAAGTAAACAATAGCAATAATTGGTGTTCAATGGGTTTCCTAGACCTTTTCAAATCATGACCCTAGTGCCTGCAAGGTAACTGCAGTTGCAACTGCGTATTAAGTAGTGAAATATAGCAATAATCGATGTTCAGGGCTTTTCCTAGAGCTTTTGATCCCTGTGCCACTGTACTTGCAGCACCATTCAAATCATGACCCTAGTGTCTGCAAGGTAACTGCACTTTGATATGTTTTCTAACCTAGGCCTAAGTAGCAAAGCGACCTTTTACCTACATTTGTTCTACCTTACTCTGCATAATGGTTCTTGCAATTACCTTTTACCCAGTTGTGTGTTGAATAAATGTCGATTGGTTTCCTTGAAACTAGCCTAATTTATTATGCATGAGGATTCTTAGCATCATATCTTAATCCCCTGCATATGACGTACATAAGCAGGATCAACATACTCTGTACAAAAGTAATCGCCATCTTCATCCTCGGGTGACAGGCCCACTTTGCATAATTACAATTATTCATTCAGGCTCATCTACATAATCGTATTTACAACATATCGATTGTGGTAGAACCCCTGAGGCTACCCTATTGGTATAAAAGAACCGCACCTTCACTAGGTAACTAGAGGAGACTCTTCCACGCTGACACTGACACAGAGGTCCCTGCGCACTGGAGCTTCAACATGCATTGGTCTGACAATCCGTGAGGTTTCCAACTTGTGACTATGACGGGATCCTTAATTCTCTCCCATCAGGTAACGGGGTTGGTCTTTCCTAGGGGATTCTTGGCTTTACACCCACATCCATGCTAGATACATTTAGGTACACTTAGGTAGGGTCTGCCTCGTAGGAGTACGCAAAGATTACTGCTTCCATATATGCCTGCATATATTCATTGCTTTAGCACAATGGTGGAAATGTACCTACTGGTCACTCTTTTGGTGCTTGTAATCTCTTACATTTGCTTCTGTCTATTTATTGTTGCAGCAAACATGTTTTTTACTAGAATGGCGCTGGTTCAATAAAATGCTTATTGAAAACGTCCCCAACGTTTATTCTGTCTATGTCTATGTGAGGATACTTGTAGAGCGCACTGCTACTCCAAGGAGTGTCCTGGCGATGAAGCAGAAAAGGCAGCAGCATGGAAGAAAGGTTAGGGGCAGGAGAAAAGCCAGGTTTTCAGTTTTTTTTGGGAACAGGGGTATGGATTCAATGATTCTCAGATGGAGGGCCATTTTGTTCCAGTGAGAGGGTCCAAGGTAGGAGAGAGCCCTACCTCCTGACCTAGTCTTTTTGAAACTGGGAATATTGGCTAGAAGCAGATTAGAGGAGCGAAGATTTCTACGTGCGGTATAGAAGGAAATCCTGTGTTTGAGGTAAGCTGGTCCTGCCCCGTATAGGGCTTTCTGTGTGATGAGCAGAGTTTTAAAGATTATTCTTTTCCTTACAGGGAGCCAATGAAGGCTCTTCAGAAGGTGGGACACATGCGCATTTTGAGGGAGCTCAAAGATGGCACGGGCTGCTGCATTCTGGACAAGATGGAGCCTGTCCAGCAAAAAACTAGGCATGCCTAGATAGAGCCCGTTCCCGTAATCCAGCCTGGATATAATCAGAACTTGAATCACCTTTTGTCTGGCCGCTTTGGACAGAAGAAACAGGAATTTCCGCAGAAGATGCAGCAGAGCAAAACAGGTGCCTACTACTGCATTAACTTGAGCGCGGAATAGCAGCTGGTTATCCAATTTAAACCCCAGATTTTTCACCACCAGGTTATTCACCGCAGGGGCGGGAGCATCTGCTGGCCAGAAGACCTGCAGCAGAGTCTCAGCATCCTTGCCAAAGAAAAGTAGCTCAGTCTTTCCAGCATTACATTTCACCTGATTCGTGGCCAGCCAACCGAAAACAGCTGAGAGGCAAGAGCTGATTAGTATACCCGGGCAGGGCTCGTTTTCCTTCCATGTAAACAACAGCTGTGTGTCGTCTGCATAGGACACAATCTTAGCTCCCAATGATTTGACCATCGCGGCTAATGGTGTGAGGTAGATGTTAAAGAGGGTCGGACTCAAGGCCGAACCCTGTGGGACCCCAACCTTCAGTGAGCGAGAAGAAGCTGAGTAGGGACGACACCAGACCTCCTGCCCCCTCCCCTCTAAAAATGATGCCAGCCATTTCCATGCCAAGCCCCTGATGCCAATCGTGTGGAGCCGAGTCAGAAGCATCTGGTGCGACACAGTATCGAAAGCGGCTGATAGATCTAATAAAATCAGCAACGCCCTCTCGCCTGCCTTCTGACTCAGCCGGCTGGAATCAACCACTTCTAGCAGAGCGGTTTCAGTGCTGTGATTAGGGCGAATACCCGACTGACTGGGGTGAAGTAGGCAGTCGTTTCCAGAAAAGATGATAGCTGCTGGTTCATGTGTTTCTCCAGGAGCTTTGAGAAGGCTGGGAGCAGGGAGATCGGCCTGTAATTGGCAGGGTCAGAGGGATTAGCCTGGGCCTTTTCTAGCAATGGGATGACCTTAGCCTGTTTCCATTTAGTGGGGACCGTGGCAGATGAAAGGGAGGGATTTAATAGCTGATTCATGTGTGGATTGATTGCCTCCGCTCCTAGAACCAAAATAGAAGCGGGGCAGGGTCCAATGGAGAGCCAGATTTAAGGCATTTTAGGGCCCTTAAAGAGTCCTCCAGGGAAATGGGGTCGAAGGAGTTCAAGGAGCATACTTCCATAGTAGAGGGTAAAATGTCGTTGAGTATTTCTTGAGTGTTGGCCCCCTCTAAGGCCGGCCCTAATATACCATAATCCACCACGGGTGGAGGGAGGCTGGCCTGGATAGACAGAATTTTTTCTTGGAAGAATGAGGAAAGCATCTCACACCATTCCTTAGAGGGTGGTTTCATAATGGAACCGACTTCCGGCGCGGATAAGGACTTCACAATTTTGAAGATTTCTCTAGAGTGGTTTCCTGCCTTTTAGATCCTGGCCTCGAAATAGTTTTTCTTTGCAATTTTAATTTCTTTATAATAGTTCCCTAGCTCTGCTTTATAGCCTGCTTTGGCTGCTGGACAGTATTTTATCCTCCATAGCCTCTCTTTACGTTTGCAGGCCAATTTCAATTTTTTTAAGGCCGGGGTGAACCAAGGACTAGGCACTTTTGATCGAAGCTGTTTTGTGCCGCTTTCCGGAGCCAGAGAGTGACATGCGGACTCAATCCAGTCCTCAACCAGGCCTACATCAATGCTAATCTCGCCAGTCAGCGAAGGACTTGTGGCTTCAAGCTTATTGATCAGTGAGTCCGATTTGATTTTGCCGAGAGCACTGACCGTGCGAGGGGAGTTGCTCTCTTTAAAAGGGATGTTACTGAATTTTGGCCATCTGAACCTAAGGAGAAAATGATCCGACCAGACCAAAGGCACGGGTGGATCCACATCAAGGGGAATTGACGTGAATATTTGGTCCAGCGTATGTCCGGCCAAGTGAGTCGGGCCATAGTGGAAGGCATAAGGCCCATGACCGTGCAACTCTCCATCAGCGTATGGCTATCCTTTAGCTGATCACAGTCCATGTGTAGATTAAAATCCCCCAGCAGAACACAGTGTCCGTACCTCAGGGCCAAAGGAGATACAGTTTCACAAAGAGCCGAAACGAATCCTGCAGATGTGCCCGGGGGTCTATATATAAGGCCCCCGGATATTGATTGTTTGGGAGAAATAGTTAGGATAAATCCCAGTATCTCTGCCATCTCCAGGTTCACCTGGGGCAGCTGGGTCAGGGTATAGCAGTCTTTAAAAATAAAATAGCTAGCCCACCACCTCTGCCCCCATTTCTATCCTTCCGTACAATTTTATCGCCCTCAGGGATAGCTGTCTAAATATCAGGACCCAACGAGTCCGTAAGCCAGGTCTCTGTTACAAACAGAGCATCAAGGTCTTCCTCCCCAAGGAGGTCATATATATCAATGGCATGCTTAGGTAGGGAGCGTGCATTTATTAGTGCCGCCTTTAGCAAAGGGACTTGTTCTGAGTAGTGTGGGAGGGTGGATTTATTGTTCCTCAGGATAAAATTATAGGAGGTGCATCGGTTTCCAGAGAGACCTGGAGCATCCAAGCTCAGCGGGGTACAGCTGGGGATGGTATTGAGCGAATGGAGTTGCAAGGAGTTATAGGTGTAGCGGTGCTTAACAATATTGCTCATTTGGGCATAATGGCTGGCGCTGGTCGCCTCCGGGGCGCTGACGGGCGCAGACGGGCTTGCCATTGGCGCGTCCGCTCAGCAGCCCGGTTTAAATGCATGAGCCTGTTTGGAAAGCTAGAGCGCGCACTAGCAAAGATGGCCGCTCTAGTTGTCCCTATCCCTGGAGGAAGAAATGGTGGCTGCTCACCAACACTCGAGACGGCCGGCAAGAGAACCCCCACCTGTCTCCCACAACCAGCACAGCGGAGCCAGACTACAGAAGTAAGAGATAACCTAGGAGCGAGTAGTGCAGCTCACAATTCAAATTCAATACAGTTTCCAATTTTAACATTTACTTATTCATAAAAAACATACCCCCTCCCCAAGTGCGGTCTGTAGCAGTGCAGAGTTAAAAAAAAACAAAAGGATAACACAAAACAGGTAAAATTATAAAACAGGGTATAAAAGAGAGGCTCAGCACATAACACACGCTGCTAACCTTTCAACAAACGCGTCCGCGCAGCAGACCGGTTTATATGCATGAGGCTGTTTGGAAAGCTAGAGCGCGCACTAGCAAAGATGGCCGCTCTAGCTGTCCCTGTCCCTAGAGGAAGAAATGGCGGCCGCTCACCAACACTCGAGACGGCCGGCAAGAGAACCCCCACCTGTCTCCCACAACCAGCTCAGCGGAGGCGGACTACAGAAGTAAGAGATAACCTAGGAGCGAGTAGTGCAGCTCACAATTCAAATTCAATAGAGTTTCCAATTTTAACATTTACTTATTCATAAAAAACATACTCCCTCCCCAAGTGCGGTCTGTAGCAGTGCAGAGTTAAAAAAAACAAAAGGATAACACAAAACAGGTAAGATTATAAAACAGGGTATAAAAGAGAGGCTCAGCGCATAACACACGCTGCTAACCTTTCTGTGTATCTCTCAGAGACTAAGTGAGCACGATTAACTGAGCGAAAAGTACTGTACTGTTTCCACAATCCCTGAACGGCCAAGGGTTGCATGTTAAATGGGTGCCAGAAACTATTCGTTCCTTGGTATGTTTGGGGGCTTATAGTGGCACTGTGAGCTAGTTGGTGTATAGGCTGATATATCCTGTGGGGTGTCTGGAATCAGTCTGGACACCAATCCCTTAGTTTATGTTGTCCAACAAATGCGCAGATCCTATGTATTTTTAGGAACTGCACGACATGGCGCCGCCAACATTGGTTCGGTAAAATCTGAGTAGTTCAGTCGTGCTTTCTCAGAGACCCCAACTCACATGTAATCAGAGATGTCTGTATGAGAAGAGAGATCCGCCTCAGCTGAGTAGGTAAACCCTATGTATTTACTGTAGATTATGCAAGCTTGAAGGATTAAACTTTCCCACACTGTGCAAAACCTTCTCTTTTCCCTACTACTTTTTCTCACAATATCTGTCAATGGAGACGGCGTTGCGAGTACAGGAGAAGAAGAGCAGGAAGTTGCTCTTAACATTACAGAAAATTGCAGACATGCAGTTACTTTGAAATTATTGCAATACGCCTCCCGGCAACGGGTGGTGGTGCTATTTTCGTGATTCAGGCACACGAGTCATTCAGAACAGATGCATTCCATTCTTGGGTCAGATTGCTGCCTCCAGATGCACATACAAAGCTGTTTCATACTTACATTGAAGATGACACACCTGAAGAATACTTTCCATACTTGGACATAGAAGTCCCGTTAACATACCAAGAGCATATTAATTGGTTTAAAGGTGCCCTCCCCACACCACAACAAATGTGAGACTCAGTCCGCTCAGCAGAGAAGCAGTGGCCTGGCCGGTCCTAGCTGCTTACACACCGCATCCAGACATTGATACATTGTCAGCAGCAGAATTGCGTACACTTTACAGAGACATAGTAAAACTATACAGAAACCTTACACAGTTTGTAATGCGAACACTTCCAATTCAACCTGTGCGGGTTGCTCAAGCTGGTCAACCTCAATTGACTACACTAACTATCAGCCCACAAATGCTGAACGAGGTTATGGGAAGTATGCCCACCAAGCGGGAGCAAATCACGTTCTGGATAGCACAGAAAATAGCGCAGCTTGAAGCAGTATTTCCCCATAAGTGGCCCACAGGAAAAACACAGAATATTAACAATTTGCTTGACAATGGGGATGGCTCCCCCGATAGAGGACCGTACCACTTGGAGTACAGTTTTCACTGCTGTTTATACCAGAACTCATGGTACCCCCTCAATAGCAGCTTTACCAGATGTATTGAAATTAATACAGAATGAGTACGGGGCAGAACCTGCCCTGGACTTGGGGATGAAACTGATGAGCAATTTTGCCGAGGTATCAGCAATTATGTTAAGCAACATTACAGGGGAGGCAGCCACGGTGGCTAAACGCCAATGCCTGAGGGAATTCACTCCTGCACAACAGGAGCGAGAACTACCTAAGACTATCGAAGAAACCTATGCTTCGCTGGGTAGAGATAAGTGGCAGGTAATTCTGAAAAAGATAGCTCGAAGTAAGCACCAGATTCTTCTAAAAAGAAATGGGATAACAAACTATCAAAAAATAATAAATAGAATGCATCATAACCAGGGGTGGGTCTCCTCAACAGGAGCCCTCTGAAAAGAGATACAATCTTAGAAACCGTGATAATATTAAAAATACCTGACAGTTATCAAGATGCTGATACACGTTCCTTTGTTTCCTTTCAGAGTTCATCAAAAAACTCTGAGAGAAAGGACAGTCAGAACACAGATCAGAAGAGTGAGTCAAGTTGCACTTCAGACTACATTATCAAACAAGAAGATAAACCCAAAACTAAACCTCAATTTAAAAAGAAGAAGGTAGCTGGCCTTAAAATAAGAAATGCCCAGGCTACTGAAGACTCTGCTTCTGAACGGGGAATTGGCTCTGATGATGCTAGACAGCACAGCAGAAGTAACAATAGCTTGTCAGAACCTGATAGAATTTCTGATGACAGAACGTTGATTGAACATATCACGGTGAAGACACCTGATACAAGGGTAAGTGTCCTACATCGGTTATATGAAATTACGCTCCACATGGAGGGGGACATACCCAGGAAAGTGAAAGGTCTCTTTTGGGAGAACCTGACGTATGGATACAACGTCCTTTTGGCCAGAAGAGATTCGCAGCCTGAGTTCGTCATGGAGTGCCCTAAGGGGGAAGATGTAATTTTACCAGCTTTCTCCGACCTTGTTCCAGAGTCACTTAAAAATTCATACGCACAGGAGTGGGAGTTAGCACTAGCTCCTGCACTTTACCGAAATCATGTAGGGTGGGATGCTGAGTCCCCTCACCATGAAATCCCATTAAAATCTACTCCTACTCCATGGAGGCAGTACCCAATAAAACATGACACAACGAAACGAGTCAGGGAGATCTTAAATCAACTTGAGTACCAAGGTGTGATTGAAAACTGCACCTCTTCCATGAATAATCCTTTGTTTCCTGTAATGAAACCAGACAATTCATACTGTCTAGTTTTAGGCTACAGGCATTTGAACACATGCACACGGACATTTCCAGTAGAAAATGCACACAGTGCTGCATTAATTAATAACATTGTGCGGAAAAAATACAAAACAACACTAGATATCTCGATTGGGTTTTCGGCCAAAATATAGCGCCTGAAAGCAGATATATGACAGCATTCTCGGCTTTAGGCACTCAACGCCAATTCTGTAGACGCCCTAAGGGTATAAGAATAGCCCTGGGTTGTTCTCAGCAAGAGTAGCAGAGTTACTTCAAAATTGTAATGAGGAGGCATTGTCCTACATAGATGATATTTATCTGACAGATGATGAGTTATTGGAACACTTGAGCAAGGTAAACAACATAATTCTGGGGTTCGCCAGTTTGGGCTACAATTCAACTTTAAAAAATCAAAAATTGCCCACCTCAAAGTCCTAATTTTGGGATATGAGCTATCAAGTGAAGGTAAAAGCCTGGCAGCTAATTCTTTAGAAAAATGTGCGCTGCTCCAACCTCCAAAGACTCGGAAAAGTTTACAATCAGTTTTAGGATTCCTAAATTTTGGCAGAACATACATTCTGGATTACACTGAAAGAGTTAAACCTTTCTACAACCTAATCAGACCTGATTTTTCAGTCCAAAGACAGAAGTCTGTTGCACTGTCTTATTCAGGAAGATCATTTGATGTGGAAGGAAGAATGCTCTAAATAAAGCCTCAGATCCCTGAACTTGCCAATTTTTAGTCCCCCAGACAGATTTTGTGTCTATAGTGCCCCTCCAAAAGTCAAAATCCTGTAAAGACAGTTGGGAAATAAAGGAAGCAAAGTATATCAGCTTAGTGTTAGTGAGCATATTTTTCTTTGCAGGTGTAGGTGGAAGCCTATAATAATAAGAGGCTGGGTCTGAAGTGTTAAACCCAGAAAAATAAGCAAACTTTTGTGCAAATGTTCTTGAACTACCTTTCGGCAATGTTGGGCAATATTCCCATTGATGGTAAGTAAAAACATTACGTGGGATACTTGCTTTGTGCAAAAAATGGTGACCATATTGTTGGTCCCCATCACCGCCAAATCCAACCTCCACGAAGGAATGAAGGCCGTCGCCGACTGGATGAAGATCAGCCGACTGAAGCTGAACTCGGACAAGACGGAGGTCCTCATCCTCGGCTCCAACCCTTCAGCCTGGGACGACTCCTGGTGGCCGACGGCACTGGGGGCAGCCCCGACACCCACCGACCACGCATGCAACCTGGGAATCATCCTCGACTCAACGCTGTCCATGGCCAAGCAAGTCAACGCCGTCTCCTCCTCCTGCTTCAACACCCTCCGCATGCTCCGCAAGATCTACAGGTGGATCCCGACAGATATAAGAAGAACAGTCACCCAGGCCCTCGTTAGCAGCAGACTCGACTACGGAAACGCCCTCTAAGCGGGAGCCCCGACCAAGCTCATCAAACGACTGCAACGCATCCAAAACGCCTCTACACGACTGATCCTCGACGTACCACGCCACAGCCACATCACCCCCCACCTGAGAAACCTGCACTGGCTCCCCGTCAACAAGAGGATATCCTTCAAGCTCCTCATCCACGCACACAAGGCACTCCACAAGACCGGCCCAGCCTACCTCAACAGACGACTTTCCTTCTACATCCCCAACCGCCAGCTCCGCTCCGCCGACTTCGCACTCGCCACCGTCCCTCGCATCCGAAGAACAACCACCGGCGGGAGATCCTTCTCCCACCTCGCCGCCAAGACCTGGAACACCCTCCCACTGAGCCTACGACAGACCCAAGACCTGCTGACCTTCAGGAGGCTACTAAAGACCTGGCTGTTTGACCAGTAGCGGCCCCCCCCTCCCAGCGCCTTGAGACCCTCGCGGGTATGTAGTGCGCTCTACAAATGTCTGATTGATTGATTGATTGATGTCGCTAAAATTAGATGTACCATCATATATTTAATCATTTGAAAATGCAGCGGATTGTTCTAAATCAGACAGCATAGTATGCACAGTTCAATATCCCAATCATGAGAGAGAGTACTAGAGGTGATGATATCACTAAGAAATTTTGAACAAATGAGGTATTCTTAAAAGTTCAGTAGGACCATACACATCATAGGAAACCCTGTCCCATACTATTCGGTCAGGAACTGGAACTGCTGTAATGTTCACTAAGGACAGGTCCCTCTGTTCACAGTGTGATGATGCATGCGGTTTCAGCTCCAAATTCACATGTTGTACTACAGAGCATTCTGGGAGGCAATGTCCATTCAGGAGCAAGAAAAAGACAGTCACTATACCAATCCAAAGGACTAGGAACAGTAGACCAATTGCAATACAGAGCTGTAGCCAGGGAATAACAAAGTAAGTATTTTTCAGCCAAAGGTAGAAATCATGAATTCATTGTTTGTGCGGAACAGGCTGTAGTGGTAACTTGGGTTCACTTGGATCCGATGAAAAATCATCAAAATCGGTGAAATAGCCAGACACAGTTTGATCTATCTTTGGTAGCTCAGCAGGTTTTGTGGAACTGGCAGATGCCTCCTTTCAAGACATATTTACATAGACAGCGGTATTAGGCCAAATTGAGATCTGTGTGTGATTTGTAGTTTGATGTTGCTCAGTCTCAACCAGTACAAGTTGCATTCCACTTTTGTTAACTCCTTCACTTCGCAGAGTGGAGTCCTCAAATGTTATTAATCTTTCCATCTGAAGTTCCTGTATGATAGCGAGAGGAGATCGGTGGCTACCCAGGAGCCGATGCGGCCTACAGTTGAGTATCGGCCACATAGTGTGGTTTGATCAGATCAATTGAGACGAATCTCTAATCTTTGCAGCCGGCAAGGGGCGTAAGAAGTACTGTTTTTGTTCCTTCTATAGCCAAGACAGGTACAGGCACTCTGTAAGATGGCCCGAATTCTTTTTGTCCACTATCTTTTCTCTGACCAGGTCCCCAATTTTTGGGACCCAGGCAGGTCTTGCCTGAATAGTTTTCACTTCTCCAGTGGCGGTGCATTTTACTTGGACATTGCTTTGTAAAACCCGGAATTCATTGAGTTCCTGTAAAACAGCCAAACGATCATTGATGTCAAATGGTTTTTCATCTGCCACTGTGCTGCCACAATCGAGGTCTGGTACCCACATTCTTATCCCGAACAGGACTTCATATGGAGTATGGCCCCCAGGGATTTTCTTGGCATGTTGTTAGTTGCCCTCCGGACCCCATATAGGTGATTGACCCAACTGCCACCGAGCCTAATATCCTAGCTGTTAAGGATTGCTTTAAGTTCCAGTTTATTCTCTCCACGATTGAATTTCCCTCTGGATGATACGGGGAGAAGTACCACAATGCTACACTCAAACTTCCCAAGGCTTCCTTGTAAGCACGTGAGCTAAACTAATGTAATATGCCAATTGCGTATGTCCCTAGGAAGACTCGCAAATCCTTTATAACAGTTCGGGCATCAGCCGAGCACGGAGGCCAAACCCACAGGAATCTAGAGCATGAATCCACTGCCACCAAGATGTACTTGTAACCCCGTCAGATTGTAAGGGGCGGCAGTGATCCAAATAGACACCTGTGAGGGGTCTGTCTGATATCAGTAGTGGTGTTTGAGGTGGGTGTGCTACGGTGGCACCTTTCATCTGCTGACAGATGTCACATCTGAGGACAAAACCCTTGGTCTGTTTAGCAAGACCTGGCCTCCAATAACGCTGCCTTAGTAGTGAAACAGTTGCAGCAATACCTGCGTGTGCTGAACCCAGACCCTCATGTGCAGCTAGAATTAATCCTAATCTGCGATCCATGTTTGGTGTGACTCTATCCCCCACTCCTGGAATTTGAGCATACAGAATATTTTGCGCATCTAACTTGTAGGAGTACTAGAGTGGAAAACCTTTTGGCAAGGCTGAGCTGTTGCGTGTGGCATTTACACCTATCATTATTCGTCCATCCATCTTCGTGCTAAAACGAGTGATTGCAGCAACGGCATCAGTCCGCACTGTCACCTTGGCGGCTTCATCAGCCAATGAATTCCCTTCAACGTGTACGCCAACATGCTGATGACTCAATGTTTGAATGTTTGAATGACATAAGCCTGTGGCAAGCATTCTTTCAGCTTTGCCACCAGTTTCCAAAGCAGCTTGTGCTTTATTGTGCAACCTTTGGAATCTCTAAACCCAGTCTGGCCCAAATAGTGAAGATATTCATTGTATGACTGGACACAATTAAACGAATCACACACAATGAGTGTGGGGAATCCCCGATCCGTATTTTGTAGTGCCAGTATCAGGGCTTTTAGTTCTACCAGCTGCGTGGTGCAGTCCCCTAGGGATTGAATGTTTGTTTTATCAGATCGGAACTATCCGTAATGCATGCACCCTTTAACGAATGCGCAAGCCACAGAGTATTGCTGTTTCATTCCTATGGTGTGCTGAGCAGATCTGTCAGTATAAATGATCCATTCATACTGATCGGGAGGCAGGATTTCATTCGGGAGAGGATATTCTTGTTCGTACTGCAGAAATGCTTGTGTTTTCAGTGTAGGATCATACCTGTAATCTACATGTGTTGCAGGGAGAGAATTAGTCCATTGTATCCATCGTGGATGCAGTGCTTTTGCGTTTGGAACGCTTGCTTTGGTAAAAGCCTCTAAGGTTGGTACTAGAGTCACAACTATTATGCGTTTCCCCTGTGCTAGAGCTCTTTCTCTCACTACAGCAGTTTGTACTTCTGTCAGTATCTTTTCCGTCGATGCAAAACGCATTTCAGCTTTTATGTACAAATGTGATTTGTATGCTATGGGTACCATTTCGCCTTCATTGAAGGTGATGTAAGTGTACCCTGATTGGCCCGCGACTACACGGATCACCAAATTTGTGCTATTTACACATGCGTGTAAGTGTTTGGAAGCTATCATGTCAGCTTGTACGGAACTGAGAATTTCTGTGTGTTCCTGATCAAGCCAAGATCAAGGATTTGAACACACCTAAGACTCCATCACCTACACACTTGGCAAAAGTATACACTACACAGTGAGGATACATTAGATGCCATGCTACAAAATGGTTCTTACAATTCATCAGACCCCAATTGGAAGGGATGGTTGGTTTGGTCTATCGAAACAAATAGGTGTCAGTCAGGATTCAGGGGTACCACCAAGGGGTTTAGTATCCATAGGCCTGATCAGCGCTATGTATAATAAGAACACTCAGGTGGTGACATCTTACAGTGTTGGGAAGTTATGCCTAGAGTGGCTAAAGACCTCAACACTGTCCCAAGTGAAACATCGCTTATCCCTTCTCTGAGATGACATAGATTTATTGAGTTTTTGTTAGGTCCCCAGAAGCTACGCAAAAAGTGCTTCTTGTATGCTATTTACAACGAGCTATGAAAAATCTCCCAAGAGGAGGCTGCTGGGAGACAACGTGAAATAGACAGGATTAACCTTGAAAAGGCTTTGGCTGTTGTCAACAGTGGTCTGACCACACTATCATCCAGAATGTATTCACTGGGAAACATTGTGTCTTCTGCAATAGATATAATGGACAGGATTTGTCTATTCTACAACATGGACAATCGCAATTGCAGTCCATCACATTATTAAGCTCAATGTTAAAAAATAAATGTAAATCCGTATTTGTAAAGCGCGAACTACTCACCCTTACGGGTCTCAAGGCGCTAGGGGGTGTTGTGGAAATGAAGTGAGCTATTGCCCAGAGTCACATGGTGCTGAGCTGAGCTGCTGCCGGAGCCGGGGATCGAACCGTGAGCCCTGTGCTCCGAAGTCAGCTGCCCTGGCCGCTGCACCACACCTCTCAATCATAACGTTCTGGCCACATGCCCATGTTATATCAGCAGCACTACTCTGTTTTCTGTATACAATCTAACGGAAGGATAGATGGTTATGGCACGCAGAGATGCAAAATATACCATGTTGCGCATTGAAAAATTGAACCAATTAACTTTCACTGTGGCTGAGTCACCTTCCACAGAATGGTTGATCCATGGCTACATTACACTGCAAGTCACGACATTCCATTTTCAATACTGTCTCAAATACCATCAGGTAGGCAGATATGAAGCGCTAGGGGAAGGGTACATACAGGAGTACTGGGAATTACCATACAGATTTAGATTCAGGAATGGGGACACTGAAGTTTTTCTCAGCGGTTCAAACTGTGAAAGTGCTTTAAGTGGACCCTTCGTGTGAAAGGACATTTCGCTTCACGGGGCCTGTAATGCTTCAGTTGCAAACTTGTCCTGTTACTTGAAGGGTTCCCCAGCTGCTGTTATTCATCCGGTGTTCGAGCTGCTCTCGAATGGTAGCTATTTGATGCTGAATGATCAAGGCTGTTGTGGGATGGTACCAGGCATCGCATATCTGGTCACAGTAAGTTCCAGGGTTACTTGTTGTGTGCAGGTATTATTTCTACCGTTCCACACAGTTAGGGAGGCAACGCTATGGCCTTCATTGAATGTTTCCTTCATACGGTTTGATTCTTTGAGCAGACTGAAAGCCATGCTTTTTCAGAAAGATGTGGTCTTAACCTCAGCCAGAGAGACGTTTGATCTCCAGGTTGCAAGGTCTTCATCTAAGATACAGGCACTAGTCTGTAAAAACTTCCCGCTCCATTTCAGGGAAATGGTTCATCGTATCTTTAACATGTCTGATATGAGGGGGATCGTGCACCAATTTAAACGTATAGGTTCTGGACTGTTGAGCACCTTTCAGACAATCTTCGAAGTCATTCCAGCATTCATACACTCGGTATTGGGAAGCATTTTTGGAGGGCTTTTGCTGGTCCTACTACTTGTAGTGGGTATCCTGGTTTTAGTTTTCCTGCTTCGCAATGGACACCCCAGTTCATTGAGAGATGGAAAAAGCACTGCTGGTGCGACGTCGTGAACACATGGTGCTCCATCTGGGCACACCTCGGCTTCGGGAGCTAAGTGAGCATTAGTTCCTATCGTTCAGACCAGTCTGGTTTGACCGCATCTTGCCTGTGTTCTGCTGCCTATCCTGCAGATACGAATGCATGTGTTTTTTTTTTTTACCGAGTTTATATAGCGCGAACTTGACCCGAATCGGGTATCAGAGCGCTTTACATAGCACCAGTTGCGTTACATGAGGACACATTCATTTTTTGAAATTAAGTGATTTGCCCAGAATCACAGGATGTTCAGCGTCATTGCCGAGACTCAAACCCAGTTCCCCAGATTCGAGGTCGACCCTCCTCGCCGTTAGGCCAACTCCTCTCCCCAACTTGTGTCTGACCCTTCCATCGGTTGCGCCACCGGACATAGACGTACTACTGGCCCCCTTAAAGGCCCACATGTATTGGTGTCCTCAGCGTATTCCCATGATGATGATGGCATTCTTAGAGCCTCCACGGGATGCTTCAGCTCCTGGCGGAACGGACAATGGCTCTACAACAGGCTTACAGGTGTCAAGTGCTTCCTCAGTGGCTGCTGTGAGAACGGGAGAAGATCACCTTTGCTCCATTGACCTGATACAAGAGGTGTTACAGGGCCCGTCGTCTGCGAATGCAAACGACAATGATGTTGCATCTCCGTGTGCTGGGAACAATTTGGCCTTTTTCCAAAACAAGCCAAATTGGTATGAGAAACATTGTTTTATTTTATTTTTCTTCTGCACTCTCTGAGGTGCCATGGCTTTCGATCTGCTCAGTCAGTCTAATCATATATTGATTCTTTAGTGGACTTGTAGAGCTTTTGAATTTTAATAGCATCTTTTTTCCATTTTTACATATAACATGTTTTTAGACACTGGTTTTATCACAATGTTTTTATGCTTTTTAGCAGGCTTATTTTCGCATTAGTTGTACTTGTCGACTTTCAGATGAGGAGTGGGAGTTATGTTTCCTAACCTAGGCCTAAGTAGCAAAGCAACCTTTCACCTACATTTGTCCTACCTTACTCTGCATAAGGGTTCTAGAAATGACCTTTTACCCAGTTGTGTGCTGAATAAATGTCGAATGGTTTCCTTGAAACTAGCCTCATTTATTATGCATGAGGATTCTTAGCATCATATCCTAATCTCATACACATGACGTACATAAACAGGATTAACATACTATGTACAAAAGTCATCGCCATCTTCATCCTCGGGCGACAGGGCTACTTTGCATAGTTACAATTATTGATTTAGGCTCATCTACATAATCGTACTTATAACATATCGATTGTGGTAGAACCCCCGAGGCTACCTTTTTGGAATAAAAGAACCGCACCATAACTAGGTAACTAGAGGAGACGCTTCCATGCTGACACTGACACAGAGGTCCCTGCACGCTGATGCTTCAACATGCAGTAGTCTGACATCCCGTGAGGGGTGTCCAACTCGTGACCAAGACTGGGTCCTTCATTCTCTCCCATCAGGTAATGAGGTTGGTCTTTCTTAGGGGATTCTTGGCTTTACACCCACATACATGCTAGATACATTTAGGTACACTTAGGTAGGGTTTGCCTCGTAGGAGTACGCAAAGATTACTGCTTCCATATATGCCTGCATATATTAATTGCTTTAGCACCGTGGTGGAAATGTACCTACTGTTCACTCTTTTGGTGCTTGTAATCTTTTACATTTGCTTCTATCTATTGATTGTTGCAGCAAACATGTTTTATACTAGAATGGCGCTGGTTCAATAAAATGCTTATTGAAAACGTCCCCAATGTTTATTCTGTGTATCTCTCTGAGACTAAGTGAGCACGATTGACAGAGCGAAAAGTACTGTACTGTTTCTACGATCCCTGCAGGGTCAAGGGTTGTCATGTTCAATGGTTGCCAGAAACTATTCGTTCCTTGGTAGGGTTTGGGGGCTTATAGTGGCACTGTGAGCTAGCTGGTCCTTAGGCTGACATATCCTGTGGGAGTGTCTGGAACCAGTCTAGATACCAATCCCTTAGTTTATGTTGTCCAACAAATGCGCAGATCCTATGTATTTTTAGGAACTACACAACAACTTTACTGCTTGATAAAATATGGCAATCATCGGTGTTCAGTGGTTTTCCTAGAGATTTTGGCCGCCGGGCCTCTGCACCTGCTGCACCATTCAAATCATGACTCGAGTGCCTGAGGGTAATTGCACTAGACTGATTGTCTAGTAGGTGAATATAGCTATAACTAGTGTTCAGTGGGATTCCTAGTGCTTTTGGCCCCTGCGACACTGCACCCGCTGCACCATTCAAATCATGGTCATAGTGCCTGCACTTGTGGCTCCTTGTTTAGTAATAAAATATAGCAATAATCGTGTTCAGTGGGTTTTCTAGACCTTTTCAAATAATGACACTTCTGCCTGCAAGGTAATTGCACGGGTGACTGCTTGTTTAGCAGTAACATATAGAAATAATTGGTTTTCAGTGGGTTTCCGAGACCTTTCGGCCCCTGTGCCGCTGTTCGAGGGTAAATGGAGTGACACTGCGGCGGTCACACTGGGCTTACCAGCTCACGAGAGCAAGGGGTGCGCTCTGCTCGTTTTCTCTGAGAAATAAGGAACAACAGTGTGAAATACAGTGGCACTTTATTAAGCAATTCAGTAAAGCACAGAACTGTTCATCTTCAAATGCTACTCATCAACACATGAGCAGGATGGAATAAAAGCATTGACAATTTTATAAATCATATTTTAAGTGAAGCAAAAATATTCAGGTATATATCAATTAATGTGCAGCAGCCTAAAGGGGCAAGTCTTAAATGAGGGATCAAGAATAGGCAAGTGCCTAGAAGGCAAATCTTAAATAAGATAGCAAAAACCATCCAAGGCTACACAATTTAAGCTAGGATAAATGCAATGAATTGGGTGTGAATGAGCTAAATTAGAGTGGCTGACAAAGTCAAAAGGCTAGCAATCAGAAAAGAGCATTACCACCTGAGAATGGAGGTTCTAGGCCCAAGATCAGGAGAATGGTCGACCGGGAACCCTCAACATGCAAGGCACTGGAAGAAGAGTTCAGGGCGTGGACATGGGTGCAAATGTTTTATATGGCTTAATGCAGAACTGCCACCCACAGTTGACGTGGGCCCTGACGTGGGTCCTTGACCGCACGCTTACAGTAACTTTGGAAAGTTTTGGAGAACACAGAAGTGGTATCATGGTGAAACAGGTGCTTTTAGCAGGTGGTCAGTGCTCTTGACCGCAAACATAAAAAAAGATAACTTCCATCGTAAGATGATCGGAAATTTATATTTTATACATTATCTCTATGCCAGGCAGCCGTTGTTTGGTCAATCAATCAATCACGGCATTTATAGAGCGCGCTACTCACCCGGGAGGGTCTCAAGGCGCTGGGGGAGGGGGTAAGTTACTGCTCGAACAGCCAGGTCTTGAGCTGCTTCCTGAAGGCGAGATGGTCCTGGGTTCGCCGAAGGTGAGTGGGGAGGGAGTTCCGCTCCGCTTCCGTTTGGTTTCGCTTGAGCAAGCTTGGAAAGTTTCTTAACTAAAAATATTGCAAATATTGCTTGTGAAAGACCAAGATGTCACGTACGTTTGGGCTAACCTTATTCTTGTAACTGTGGAAATTTACAGGGGGGGGGCTGGTGCCTCGCAGCACAGCGCCGTGGATGGCACAAGTCCCTGCTGTCAGATCAGTGAAGCCTATGAGATCTGTTTTATTAAAAAATGATAGCAAGAGGCAATGGGCTTTGGGCCTATGTGTATGTATCTAAGGTGGTGGGCTTGGGCCTAAGTGTGTGTGTCTAAGGGGGTGGGGACCACTGTGACAGATACTAAAAGGCTGAAGAAAAACGGACAACTTAGGTCACCTATCAGGGCCTGACTGGTGGGGCCTATATGGGAGTGTCATGTTTGATGGGCAGAGCAGAATGGTACATAGGATCTCTGTTATATGGTAGAACGGGACCCTACTTCATTTCCCTCCTCTTGTTCATTTTTGAACAAAACTTTCATATAGTACTTTGCTGGTCCCTCTTCTGTTTGGTACATACAGAGTGGGTCATTAATGTAGAGGCACTGGGTCTGAGCTGGCACTCCTGGTGTTATGGTAACATACTCTCCATTGTTGTTGTCAATTAACTGCTCATACTCGTGAGTGGCATGCTCCTCCCTTACGGTGTACCTGTGTGGTGGGAGTAGGGGAGCTGCAGGTGCGCTAGGAGAAGCGTCCGCGGCTGTTTATTCCCTGTGCTCTGCTAGGGCTGGCCCATCCCCGTCCCCAGGAACACGGTCCATGACCTGGTAATGTGCATTCTGGTGCATCCCTGTGTTAGCGTAGTTCATTCCTACCACCTTGGTGCTAAATCTGTTGACACATCTAATTATTACCTGTGCACCGCAACACACTAACATCAGCACACAGCAAATAGGTAGCAAAATTTTCAAGATAGCAGACAGCCATGAAGGCATCCAGTCCATGTTGAACCAATTAGAAATAACATCTGCTTCAGCACCTCCCTCCTCACGCATCTTTCTTCCCAGATTGTCCAAGTCCTCAAAGGCCTTAGCAAGTGTCCCATTATCTGCATCATTAGATGGTATGAAAGTGCAGCAGGATTTTCCGATCCGGGCGCATACCCCACCCTGCATAGCTGTGAGCTGATCTAGAACATATCTATGCTCTAGAACCATGAGCCTTAAAGGCCGTAACTCTTCCTGTATTGCGTTGAACCCATCGCGGGTGTTGTTTATCAGTGTCATAAGTTCGTAACGTGTGACCTGCAGCCACCTGGCATTAGCTGATGTTTGCCAAATGGGCCACAGGCCCCCAAAGAATTCCTGTGCACCTTTAAAAAGGCGAAATTCCTGAGGAACTTCGCTAAAAGCGTTGTTAGCAAAATATTGAGCACTCCTTCGGTGACGGTGGAGCAGGGTGACATCGCCTGTCATGGGGTCATTATGCACATGGGAAATGTTGGATGCCGGGACAATCGGATGCAGCTCATGCATAGTGACCATGGTGCATAGGCCGTTCCATTGAGGAGGCAACTGGAGATAGAGGCGTTCTCCGCATGCCCAATAGATGTCCATGAGGCCGGAGGTGCCGTCTTGGAGGTCCAAATTAAAGATAGTGCTGTTGCAATTGGTGTTGCGGCCCACAGGACGTGTACCATTACCTAGGAAGCAAAGGAGAGGGTGTTTTAGCTTGTATGCTTGTTTCCATTTGTATGTTGTATCTTTACCAAAGGTATACCTTCTAGTTTCCTGTGCCCACACCTGCTTGCACTGAGTCTCAACATCCCAATCAATATCATGTTCATAATCTGTATCTATAAATGGTTTTCCTATGGAAGCTGCCTTACAGGTGAGGTTGTGTGGGCCATGCCATCTATTTTTGAAATAAATATTGGCCTGGACATGTAGTGCAGTCCTGAGGTCACAGGGGTATTGGGTCCTGCGTGAAGTATCGTTTAAAATTAGCCTGCTCTCTTTTGCTTGGCATATTGGTGAGGGTGTGGTAAAGAGGAAATACCCAACCTCCTTGAAGAAATCCTCATAACCCTGTATCAGTACCATAGGTGTTTCAGCCGCGTAATCGTGCTCTAACTCCCTCTGAAACTCTCGTGCGTCAGTCACAACCTTGTGTGAGAGATACTTATAATCCCATGCTGTGGTGTTTACAAACACAGCGTCTATTTCTGCTGACAGAAACTGGATCAGTCCTTGTATACGGCAGAGAAACAAATGGAGGAGACATTTGGTAGTTGGTGGTGGGACTTCTTGTGGAAAAATCATTTTTTCTGCGCCCACTGCTTGAGGAATGTGTGAGCACACAAAACATGCCTCTTTTGTTACCTTTTTCCCTATTTTGGACATGTCCCGGTACCACATGTTATCTAACAGGGCATTATGGGTTCCATGATCCTCAGCTAATTTGTCAGGACATGTGGAATGGAAGGCAGGCATGCGATGCTGATGTGCAATGTGAACCATTGTGTCTTGGAGAGCGGTGGCCCAATCTGGCTTGGCCTCAGGCTTCCTGCTTGGTCTACGGGTCCTCAAAAACCTTGGCCTGCCCCGTCTAAATCTACGGGTGTTGCGGGAATTGGAGCGGCGGGGAAATTGGGGACCTATTGTGATGTCCACGACACCATCCCATGGATTAGTACTTTGGACCAGGACAGGAGCTGGGGATGTGGGATGTGTGCCAGTATGCGTACTGTGAGTGATACTGCCAGGGTGTTGTGGGCCTTCAGGGTTGTGTTGTACCTGTGTTTGGGCATATGTGACTGCTGGTACAAGTGGTGGTGCTGTAAAATGTGTGCGAGTATTTGCAGGAGAATACATTTTTACGGCATTACGGTAAAAGATATACCAGTTGAAAGTTGCAAGTGCCACTGTAGCAATAAGACAGGATGATAGGACAAATAAAATACATAACTTTGCATTTCCATTATGGTCTTCATCAATGTACATGTGAGTGTCGTCGTCTTCTTCATCAGAGGAGGAAGGAAACCCGCTGTCTCCGTTTAGCGGCACCAGTGGTATGGCTTTTCCCTCCTCTAGTCCATTGCCTGGAGCTGTGGTGGTGCGGGGTCCAAGCGGACGTGGTTGCGATGGATCCATGCCTTTCTTTCAGCGATCCGTACTGCAGTTGGTGATGAGTCTATCACCTGGAAGGGGCCTTCGAACTTAGGGTCCTTCCAACGTCGGACGTTTTTGCGGACAAAAACCAGGGTCCCGGGACGGATTGGTGGGAGCTCAGGATCGGTGGGGCCCTTCGTTTTCCTCTTCGATACCTGGGTAGAAAGGAACTGCGCTGCGCGGGTTAGTGCACACAAATAGTCGTAAAGCTCGGCCCTAACTATTTCAGCAGATGATTCATTATCTGTTTTGGGGCGTGTGGACGGGACAGTTACATTTATGGATCGTCCAGTGACAAGCTGATGGGGCGTGAGGTGGTGATCCGAACTTGGGGAGTTTCTTAGTGCAAAGAGGGCTATGGGTAGGCAGTAAAGCCATTTCTTTCCTATTGTGGCACTGATTTTGCTTATTTTATTTTTGAGCAGGCCGTTGAGGCACTCACAAATGCCGTTGCTTTGTGGGTGATAGGCTGATGTCAGTTTGTGTTTAATACCTAGCATTGTGGTCAGGAAGGAAAATATTGCGTTTGAAAAATGACTTCCGTTGTCGGTCCGGATGGCGTCAGGGACGCCCCATCGAGAAATGACCTCACGGAGTAGGAATGTGGCCACTGCTTTGGCATCGCAGTGGACGCAGGGTCCAGCTTCGATCCAGCGTGAAAATGGGCACACTACTACAATGAGATAATGGTAATTTTGGCAGCGATCGATCATGTCGACATAGTCAATGTGTAATTCTTTGAAGGGGCGTGATGGTTTGGGAATTGTGGAAGCAACTGTCTTGAGCGTTGGGTTTGGTGAGTATTGTTGACAGATGAGACATTTATTAACAAAAAGTTGTATCTGTTCGTGGGCATTGGGAATGAACCAATCTGTTTGTAATGTTGTGGACATGTTATCTCGGGTGGCATGCCTGGGAAGGTGGAGTTGATCTAATGCCACTTGCAGTAAAGCTTGTGGCATCACAGGTTTCCCTGTTATTGTTTGCCTGTAAATGAAGTCAGCGGAGTCCTGTTGTACTCCCCTCTTCTTCCACAACTCTTTCTCTTGATCTGGTGCACTTTCTTGTATTTCTCTGAGGTGCAGTTGTGCAATGTGATCATATTGCTGTGTTGAGTCAATGTCATATGGGGAGGATGTGTGTAAGGTACCTTCATTTGTATTATCCTGTTCTGTTGTAGGTAGTGTTTGGGCAAGTAAGATGGGAGCAAATGGAACTTCTGGTGTCACCTGAGCTGGGGGGCCTCTGGCTGCAGCCTTAGCTGCCCAATCTGCCAGGGCGTTACCTCTGGAGACAAAATCTTGGCCATTGGTGTGCGCTGCGCATTTGACTACGGCTACTTCAGCTGGTAGTGTAAGGGCCTCAATAAGGTCCTCCAGTAGTTGCTTGTGAACGACAGGTGTACCATCTGATTTGAGGAAGCCACGCCTTTTCCAGCGAAGGATGCTGGAGTGTGTTGTGGTGGTGACGTATGCAGAGTCGGAGTAAATAGTGATGCGGTCATCAACTCCAATGTTTAAGGCAGCTATCAGTGCTACTAGTTCAGCTGCCTGGGCTGAATAATGTGATGGTAATGTAAGCTGCTGTACAATGTCTAGGGAATCAGAGGAATCGTTCTGCTGTGCTTTAACTACTGCAGCTCCTGTGTACCTGACTCCTGTTTCTTGATCATTGGTAGAGGAGCCATCAACAAAATATACAGTACTGTTTGGCAAGGGGTCCTCTTTGGCTGCTCCTGACTCATCTGGTGAGTATGTGGCACAATCATGGGGGTCATCATCTGAAGTGGCAATGGGATGGGCAAAGAACGTGGCAGGGTTTACTGTGTGGCATTTGACAATTTTCAGAGAAGGTAATGACAGTATGACTTCGTAACCTGATACTCTTTGGGTAGTTAAAGTTGTCTTGGCTTTCTGTATTATTGCAAAGACGGCATGTTCAGTGTACATGGTCATTACGATGGGGGTGCTTTTCTCAACTGCAAATGCTGCAGCAGCGAGGGCCTGCTCGCAGGGATAATGACCCTGCATGACAGAGTCCAGCATGCCGCTGAAGTAGGCAATGGGCTTATGGCCCATAGGGTATTTCTGCGTGAGTATTGCAGTCATAACGTGGCCATCACAGTGAGTGAATAGGTAGAATTCTTTTGTATAATCAGGTGAACCTAACACTGGTGCATTTGTGATCTCATCTTTTAGCTGTGTATAGGCTGTTCTCATTTCAGGCGTCCACTCTATTTTATTGTGTCTGTCTTTGGCCATTTTGACTGCTTTTAGCAAAGGGGCGTTTATTGTTGAGAAATCAAAGAACCATTGGCGGACATAATTCAGCAAACCCAGGAATTTCTGCATGTCCTTTACAGTTTGGGGTTCAGAGGTGCATTTTATTGCCTCAACTCGATCTGGTGTGACTCGCCTTCCTGATGCTGACAGTAGCTGACCTAGATAGTGTACCTCTTTTTGGCAATATTGTAACTTTTGTTTGTCAACTTTGTATCCTCTTTGTGCTAGGGTGGCTAGTAAAGAGATGGTGTCTTTCCTGCATTGCTGTTCTGTGGGGCTGCAGAGCAGTATGTCATCGACATATTGCAGCAGGGTGCTGTCACATTGGAAATTTGACAAATCTGTTTTGACAACTCTGTTAAAGACGCTAGGAGACTCGCAATAACCTTGAGCCAACCTTCTGTATGTCATTTGCACATTTCGGAATGAGAAGGCCAATAGGTATTGGCTGTCTGGGTGCAGGGGAACGCTGAAAAAAGCATTTTTCAGGTCGATGCCAGAAAAGTACTGTGCATCGGGGGGACGTTCGTGAGGATGACAGAGGGGTCTGGGACGATGGGGAACTCAGGTACGACTATGTTGTTAACGGGACGAAGATCATGAACTAGCCTCCATTGATTTGTCTTGCCTTTCCGCACAGGGAAAAGACACGTGTTGCAAGGAGAAATACAAGGGTATATTACTCCTTGATCCAGCAATGCTTGTATGGTAGGGGCAATACCCTCCTCTGCGGCCTTAGACAAGGGATACTGTTTTATTCTTGGCAGGATAGCACCTGGTTTCAGAGTTATTTTAAATGGTGCGGCAGAGCTAATAAGTCCTACGTCGTTTGGGCCTGTTGTCCAAAGATGTGCTGGGACTTGAGCAAAATCTGCCTCACGGGCAGAGTCATAGCTGGTTGTGGGAGTTGGTGTTCTTATTTCCACTGTCACTGAGATGGGAATATTATTTTGATAGATAATCTCAGTTTTGGAGTAGTCTTCAGGGGGTCCGAATAGTTGGGCATCTGAAATGTCTCTGACCAACCCTTCAGGTTCAATGAAGATGACGCAAGCCCAAGTGTGAGCGTCATCATCGCATGCCAGGAATGCGCCGTAGGTGGGTGTTATCTCAAGGGCGCATATGTCTAGGGTGACGTGTTTGTCTGATATCTGTGAGCCTAATGCTTGGGGTCTGAAAAGAAACTCTTTGGGTAGCTGAACAGTGCGGCCTTGTAATTCGGGAGTGGTGGCAACAATAGTGTGGACAGCTACAGAGAAGGCGTGCTCATCCACTGGACGTGCTCTGACCTGGCTGCTCAAGGAGCAATGAGTGGTGACTGCCATTATTCTAGCCAGTGGTGTACCTGGTATGGAGCAAATCATTGTTCCGTTCTCATCAAAGTGGATAGTCATGTTTAGTTTGGCCATGAGGTCACGTCCTAGGAGATTCACTTGGGACCTTGGTGAGTAGAGCAGTGGCTGCTCCACGACATGGCCTCCTATCTCAATTGATACTGGCTTGGTGAAGGGGACCCTTGCTATCGCCCCAGAGAATCCCTGTGTGTCCGCTATCTGATCAGAAATGGGCAGAGGGCCACCTGTAATGCAGGAATATGTGGCACCTGTGTCAACAAGAAAGCTGTATGTTTTGTTATTTATCGTGACACAAGCAATAGGGTCCTCCTCGGTATTGCTAGTGCATGACAAAATTGGGCACACAAGAGTTGTCTGTGGGCTGTCCTAGCCAGTGTATCCTCCAGCCTGATACTGCTGGATGGTGCCCTGGGCGAATGGGTTGGTAGAGGCAACTATTGTGGCTCCTAGGGGCATAGTATTTTGGGCCTGGGGTGCCACCTGATATGCAGATGCTTGCTGCGGCTGTGCAGGTGTTTGCTGTGGCTGCTGCATCAGAGCCTGCACCTGTTGGACCGATGGCTGAACGTGGACAGAGGGCTGAACTTGGGCCATCATAGGTGTTGGGAGCTGTACTTGTTGCACTAATTAAAGTGGACACCTTGCACCAGCCCAATTCGACTCTTATGGTAGGTAGGTTTAAGACAACCTTTATAGAAAGCTATCCTAGTGGTAGCTGTGGAGAGCAGCCTTCAGGCTAAGTCTTGGAGGAATGTAAAGCAGCTTGTTTTACAACACAATCTCTTGAATCACCAAATGAAAAGACACCACACAGGTATGTATATCAAATATATATGTATTTATTAATAGACATCTCTCTACTAATCTCTTTATGAGGTTAGAAGCCAGGAACATATGTACAAGTCAATGTTTTATCAAAATAATTTAGCACAAGTTAATATCACAATCTGATCTTGGCTAGACCGTGGTCTAGAGCAGTTAGAATCGAGGGACCCCAGAGAACCACCCCAGGTAGTTGTAGAAGACCCACAGGGGACGGACGCGGTGTTCAGACACTGGTGCGAGTCCTGTACGAGTCTATGCGAGAGAACGCGATTGAGTTATCAATGTTACAGGTCCCTGGCGTGTTCGAGGCGAACACACCGATCGGTCAGTACGAGTCGAGGGACGCGGTTACTGATAGAGTTACAAAGGAGTTGGACGCGATGTGTCTAACACAGACGCGATGGAGTTAGCAACGTTACAGGTCCCTGGCGTGTTCGAGGCGAACACACCGATCGGTCAGTACGAGTCGAAGGACGCGGTTACTGATAGAATTACAAGGGAGTTGGACGCGATGTGTCTAACACAGACGCGAGCCCTGTACGAGCCAGTGCGATAATCGCACGGGGAAAATAAGAGATTTAGGGCACTTCTAGGGTAGCTACAAGCAAGCCACTTACAGGGTAAGCAGTTCTAGGGCCCACACCCACAGGAGCACCGTAGTGCTGAAGTTACCTCACCCAGAGGAGCCGGGTGCATAGGTGTCCTTTGGTGTCGGGTCGCGGCGTCGGTCTCAATGGGAGCCAGTGAAGACGTGCTGCTTGCGACGACAGAAGAAGTGTCCGTTGGAATCCAAGCCTGGATTCGGAAGGAGGAAGACCTGAAAGCAGAGGGGACAGTGTTCACAGTCACTGGGCAGTGACTCTGGGCAAGGAAGATGAATGCCCACCGTCGTTGACAGCTTCGGGTCGTCCACTGGTGACTTGACTCTTCGACCACGTGGTCCAAGCAGCGTCGATGATGACCAGGAGCTGGATTCGGTGTGTCCCACGACGTCTGCAGCTTACTGAGGTGTCGGCGACTCGATTGGAGCCAACAAGCCTTGGTAGCAGCAAGTCTCGTGGTGATGAGGAAAAGTCAAAGGTGCAGACCAGCAAGGTCTGGGGGACTTACCCAGCAAGGGTAGGTCAGGGCAGGCCTGGAGCAACTAGGGTAGCCCTTTGGTGTTGTTGGAAAATCTTCTGGGGACCCACAAGCCGGCTGGCAAGGGATCGTGAAGACGCCTCGGGAGGATGCACTCAACAGGGGCCCACGGTCACTCGGGACGGTGTAGGCCTCTGAATTTGGGAGGGATCTCTGCTAGAGGCTGGGACCACACGTGGTCCAAAGCACAAGTTTGTGGAACGTTGTGAAAGGGTTGCAATCGACAATAGTGCACCGTACCCAGGGGCTGCGGTTCCTCGTCGCTCGTGGGGTCCACATGCCTCAGCTTCGCTGGGGACTCACGATGGCCTTGGAGAAGTCAGGAAATCCTCTTCCTGGGCTGTAGGGACTTCGGGCTCCGGTGGGAGCGGCGTAGTTTGCGACTGTCATTGTAGTTTTTGGTGCCTGCCAAGCAGGGGAGTCACTCCTTGACTCCAAGGGAGATTCTTCAGTCTTCCAAAGGTAGTGGAACGTCGAAGGTCCAGGATTCTTCTGTAGAGCGTCGTCCAGGGGTATCTAGTTTGCAAGTTCAAGGGTTCCCTATCTTATACTGAAAAGAAGGGAGGGACTAGCTCTATGACCCCACCTATGGGAGGGTCAGGGGAGTGGGTGGCTACACCCACTTCCCTTTGTCCAGCTTCGCGCCAGAGCAGGGGCAGGTAGCCCCTGAGCCGGTTTGAGCTGGCATATGCACAGACTGCTCCCCCAGTGCAGGACTTCAAAGCACTCTAAGAGTGCACCCACCCAGCCCCAATACACTAAACCCTGTCTGGGAGGTGGTTACACCTCCCTGTGACAGGATGCCTATTGTTGGGCTTCCTCCACTGCGAGTTTCGGTCATCAGCAGGAGGGCAGCCCAGTGTCTGTGACTGGTGGCATCCATTTTGTGATGCCAGGGCTCTTCAGGATTCTACCGCGTCTCTACAGTAGGTACATGTCTATCCCTCTAGAAGGGTGTAATGCTACCCCCGCCGCCAGGACTGGCGGGGGGGGGTAGTATTCCAAGACGTTTGTCACCAAACACGACATGTTTTGATGCAGCCATTCTTTAGCTCACTCCGCCACCCCAGTTCAGACATGGCCATATGCAAATCAGTCTGATCCTGTGCCTCATGGGAACAGTCCAGCCCGGACTGCCAAGCCATGTCGTCCCTGGACCGGAAACAAGCATCCTGGGACCGGTTTCTGGCTTACAGCCATCATCAGCCAGGCTATCTTGCATCCAGTGGCAAAGTGAGCAAGGGACCCACGTCTGGGCATACCCTGCCAACTTAGGGCGAACATAGCAAAACCAAAGGGGATGATGGACGGAGTGTTGAACATTGCAAGCACTCACCCTCAGTCAACTGATCTGGGTTTAATCCATCATCATTCTTTAGCTCACTCCGCCACCCCAGTTCAGACATGGCCATATGCAAATCAGTCTGACCCTGTGCCTCATGGGAACAGTCCAGCCCGGACTTGCAATGTTCAACACTCCGTCCATCATCCCCTTTGGTTTTGCATTGTTCGCCCTAAGTTGGCAGGGTATGCCCAGACGTGGGTCCCTTGCTCACTTTGCCACTGGATTCAAGATAGCCTGGCTGATGAGGTCTGTGAGCCCGAAACCGGTCCCAGGATGCTTGTTTCCGGTCCAGGGAAGACATGGCTTGGCAGTTCGGGCTGGACTGTTCCCATGAGGCACAGGGTCAGACTGATTTGCATATGGCCATGTCTGAACTGGGGTGGCGGAGTGAGCTAAAGAATGATGATGGATTAAACCCAGATCAGTTGACTGGGGGTGAGTGCTTGCAATGTTCAACACTCCGTCCATCATCCCCTTTGGTTTTGCATCCATTTTGTGATGCCAGGGCTCTTCAGGATTCTACCGCGTTTCCACAGTAGGTACATGTCTATCCCTCTAGAAGAGTGGAATGCTACCCCCGCCGCCAGGACTGGCGGGGGAGTAATATTCCAAGATGTTTGTCACCAAACACGACATGTTTTGATGCAGCCATTCCAAAGTTAGCATTTTACCGCGAGGATATAATGCACTTTAAAAGTATATGGTTTAACCGCATCCACAAACAGCCCCAGAGAAGGGACTCTGAGAGCTGCAGAGGGGCCCTGCTCAGGCAGAGGCACCCCCTCACATAGAAGCCACGCACCCTGCCCTCAGGATTGATAGGGCCTGCCTTAGGGGTGACTGATAGGTTTAAATGTGTGTGCAGGAGAGATATAGGGAACCTATATCTCAGTGAGGAGTGCTAGCACCACCTCACCCAGGCTGCAGTAGCAGGCCTATGGTGTCTGATTTAGTCTGCTTCCCAGGGGTGGCATAATACATGCTGCAGCCCCTGGTAGGCCTGTGAAGTACCTATGCCCTTGGCACCTAAGGTACCATATACTAGGGACTCATAAGGTACCACAGTATCCAATCACTAGTGCACCTAGAGTGCACTCCAAATCGTTTAGAGAGAACAGAGAGGCTGGGGCCCTGATTGGCAGGGACCCAGCCTGACTATAGCCAGAAACCAGTGTAAACATCAGAAAAAAGTGGGGGCAACATAAGAGGCAGATCCTACTCTCCTACACAACCCCCCCAAACGCAGGGACACTAAACTAACCTTGACCAGTTGAGTCTTCGTGTTCAAAGTGGAAATACCTTGAGAGTCCATCTGCATTGGCATGTTGGGTCCCAGGTCTATGTTCCACTGTATAGTCCATCCCCTGTAGGGAAATGGACCACCTCAAAAGTTTTGGGTTTTCTCCTTTCATTTGTTTAAGCCATAGGAGGCCTCGGCTTGTGGTCGGTCTGCACTATGAAGTGAGTGCCAAACAAGTATGGCCTCAGCTTCTTCAGGGCCCACACCACAGCAAAGGCCTCCCTCTCTATAGCTGACCAACGTTTCTCTCTAGGGGTCAGCCTTCTGCTAATGAAAGCTACTGGCTGATCTTGACCTTCATCATTCAGTTGAGACAGTACAGCTCCCACACCCAGCTCAGAAGCATCTGTTTGGACAATGAACTTTTTGGTGTAGTCTGGACGCTGCAAGATGGGGGCAGTGCACATGGCCTGCTTTAGGTCTTCAAATGCCTTCTGACAGCAAGCTGTCCACTGAACCTTTTTTGGCATTTTCTTTGAGGTCAGATCATTCAAGGGGGTCACTATAGATCCATATCCCTTGACAAACCTCCTATAGTACCCAGTCAGGCCTAAGAAGGCTCTCACCTGTGTCTGAGTGGTTGGAGCAACCCATTCCATTATGGTTTGGATTTTGCTCTGTAAAGGCTGAACCTGGCCTCCACCTACAAGGTGGCCCAGGTACACAACCTGACTCTGCCCTATCTGGCACTTGGTGGCCTTGATAGTGAGGCCTGCTTTCTGCAGGGCCTCCAAAACATTTCGGAGGTGGACCAGGTGATCCTGCCAGGAGGAACTCAAGACAGCAATATCATCTAGATAAGCTGAGCAATAAGTTTCCATCCCTGCCAGAACTTTATTCACCAACCTCTGAAAAGTGGCAGGTGCATTTTTCAATCCAAAGGGCATCACCACAAAGTAGTAGTGCCCACCAGGGGTCGAAAATGCTGTTTTGGCTTTTGCATCATCAGCTAACCTGATCTGCCAGTAGCCAGCTGTTAGGTCAAATGTACTTAGATACTTGGCTGAGGCCAAAGTATCAATCAGTTCATCTGCCCTTGGTATGTGATAGGCATCAGTCCTAGTGACTGCATTGAGGCCTCTGTAGTCTACACAAAACCTCATTTCCTTCTTACCACCCTGGGTATGAGGCTTGGGTACCAGGACTACTGGGCTAGCCCAAGGGCTATCTGAAGGCTCAATTACACCTAGCTCCAACATGTCCATGTCCCTGACATGGTCAGGTTGCCTGTAGATTTTACTCTTGACAGGCAGACTGTCTCCAGTGTCCACCTCATGGGTGCACCAGGTAGTCTGACTGGGGGTCGGGCTAAACATATGTCTAAACTGTTGCAGAACTTGTCTGCACTCAGTTTGCTGATGGTCAGTGAGGCTGCTTGCCAAAGCAACACCATCTACTGACCCATCATCAGGGTTCTGTGAGAGAAGGTCAGGGAGAGGGTCACTCTCCTCCTCCTGGTCCTCATCAGTTGCCATGAGCAAGCCCATGTCAGCCCTGTCAACATATGGCTTTAATCTGTTGACATGGAGCACCCTCAGGGGGCTCCTGGGAGTTCCAAGATTCACCAGATAGGTGACTTCTCCCTTTTGTTCAACTATTGTATGGGGGCCACTCCACTTGTCTTGGAGGGCTGCTGGGGCCACAGGCTCCAACACCCACACTTTCTGTCCTGGCTGGTACACAGTCAGCACAGCCTTTTGGTCATGCCAAGCTTTTTGTAATTCTTGGCTGGCCTCAAGGTTTTTGGTTGCCTTTTTCATGTATTCCACCATCCGGGAGCGGAGATCAAGTACATAGTCCATCACATCCTGTTTGGGGGGCTTGAGAGGTAACTCCCAGCCCTCTTTGACCAAACACAATGGACCTCTTACAGGATGCCCAAACAGAAGCTCAAATGGGCTGTAACCAACCCCCTTCTGTGGGACCTCTCTGTAGGCAAACAACAGGCAGGGAAGAAGAAGGTCCCATTTCCGCCTAAGCTTCTCTGGGAGTCCTTTAATCATTCCCTTAAGGGTTTTGTTGAAGCGTTCAACTAAACCATTGCATTGTGGGTGATAGGGGTAGTGAACTTATAAGTCACACCACACTCCTTCCACATTGCTTTCAAATATCCTGACATGAAGTTAGTACCTCTGTCAGAGATGACCTCCTTTGGGAAACCCACTCTGGAGAAGACTCCAATGAGGGCTCTTGCCACCACAGGGGCTGTGGTGGTCCTCAGGGAATTGACTCTGGGTACCTGGTGGCATGATCCACTACCACCAGGATAAATCTGTGCCCAGATGCAGTTTGAGGGTCAAGGGGACCGACAATGTCAATCCCTACCCTTTCAAAGGGTACCCCCACCACAGGTAGTGGTATCAGGGGGGCCTTTGTGGTGCCACCTGCCTTGCCACTGGCTTGGCATGTGACACAGGAGCGACAAAACTCATTTGTGTCCTCTGACATGTGTGGCCAATGAAAATGTGGAACAAGCCTGTCCCAGGTCTTGTTTTGGCCCAAGTGACCTGCTAATGGGATGTCATGTGCTAGGGTCAAGAGGAACCCCCTAAACTTCTGAGGTATTACCAACCTCCTGGTGGCTCCAGTGGCTGGGTCTCTACCCTCAGAATATAGGAGTCCCTCATCCCAATAAACTTTATGGGACCCACTAGCACTCCCAGCAGCCTCAGCAGCAGCCTGCTGTCTGAGGGGTTCAAGAGAGGGGCAGCACTGTTGCTCCTTACTCAGATCTTCCCTAGAAGGGCCCCCTGCCCCCAAGAACTCAACCTGATCAGGCTCAAGTCCCTCTGGGGCAGTTCCTTCTTCAGGATCTGCTTCACCTCCCTCTGGGGGGGAATCTGTGATCTTAGACAGAGGGGAAGGCACTGCCTTTACCCTACTGATCCTCCTCTTGGTAAGCATCTGGTCCATTGTTCCAGGATCCAGAGCTGGTTCAGTGTTATGCATTCTTGCTTGTGACCTGGTCACAGCAAATACCTTTGCAGGGATGCCCAACATCTCAGCATGAGTCCATAACTCTACTTCAGACCAGGATGAAGTCTCTAGATCATTGCCCAATAGACATTCTACAGGGAGGTCTGCACTGACTACAACCTTCTTGAGGCCAGTTACCCCTCCCCAGGAGAAATTCACAACTGCCAGACTATGGTTGGTCCTGGCATTGCTTGCATCGGTCACCTGGTACATTTCGCCCAGGATGATCTGTCCAGGGTCCACAAGATCCTCTGCCACCATGGTGACACTAGCACCTGTGTCCCTAAATGCCAAAGCCTGTTTGCCATTTATTACAGGCTGCTGTTTGTATTTGCCCAGATTACTGGGGCTTACTAGGAAGGACATGTCCATGTCTCCATCACAAATCAGCATTGCCTGAGTGGGTACTCTGACTAGGCCAGAGTCCACTTCAGAACCCAGGGTCAACCCTACTACACCCTTATTCTGAGTACCACCTCCACCAGTAGCTGAACTAGGGGGAACAGTTGCCTTAGGGGCAGGAGTGGTGGTGGTTTGGTCTTTGGACTTGTTACAATCAGAAGTCCAGTGCCCTTTCTGTTTACAGAATTTGTACCAGGGCTTCTTTTGGCCTTTTCCCTTGTTGGATTGTGACTCCCCACCAGAAGCAGATTTTTGGGGCCCTTGTGAAGACTTCTGGTCTTTTGACTTATCCCCACCTTTCTCAGAGCCCTTAGAATCCTGCTTCTTTGTGTCACCCCCTTGGTTCTGGGTTTTCTGCCTCACCCTAGTTCTGACCCACTTGTCTGCCATCTTTCCCAATTCTTGGGGAGATGTCAGATCTGAGTCCACCAGGTATTGATGCAACAACTGGTTCTGGCAATTATTAAGGATCTGTTCTCTCATCATTAGATTATACAATCCCTTGAAATCAGTAACCCTACTGCCAACCAGCCAACCGTCCGGAGCCTTGGTTGCACAATCAACAAAGTCAGTCCAGTCCTGAGTCTGTGCCTTCTGGGTGTCTCTGAACTTCAACCTGTACTGCTCAGTGGTTAAGCCAAACCCATCTATCAGTGCACTCTTCAGGACTTCATAGTCATCAGCATCCTCTTCTCTAACAGTGAGGAGCTTGTCTCTACCTTTATCTGAAAAGGAGAGCCACAAGATTGCTGCCCACTGCTTTTGGGGGACCTGTTGTACTCTACAGGCCCTTTCCATAGCAGTTATCCACTTATGGATATCATCCCCACTCTGGTAGGGGGAACAACCTTACTCAGGTTCCTATGGTCTGGAATATATTCTCTACCTCTAGGGACACTGTTGCTGCCACCAGGGGTTCTAACCCCTCTTTTCTAGAAGCTCTCTGGAGCTCCAGGGCTTCCTTATCTAATGCCAACTGCTTGGTTTTGAGGGCAAATCTTGCTTCCTCATACTGCAGCAGTTTGTACATTCTGTCAGAGGAGGTCTCTCTTCTTGGGTAGTAGGAGTTCCTCTGGTAGACAGATTCTCTGCCAGAGTGATAGGAGTGCTCAGATTCCCTAGAAAGGGACCTAGGCCTGTCCTCCACTATGTCAGTTCTCTTAGGGAGAATTCCTCTGTCTTTTTCAGGCCCCTTGGGACCTGGCCCTTCAACCACAGAGTCTTGGTCATTCTGATTTTCATCATCTGACCCAGATACTGTAATTGACCCACCCACTGATTCAGATCCATTAGCTCCTAGAGCCATTCTAAGATCATCTGCTGTCAGCAGATCTATCAGGTGTAGTGTGGAGGGACTCTGTCCTAGCTTCAGGTGTTTTTCAACACACATGGCTCTCAAGTCAGAGAAAGCCATGTCCTTATACTGAGGCTGAGTGGATCCACTGGTTCCACCCTTTAAGGACATTCTAGTGTTGTGCAGTGTTGACTACCTACACTAGTTTGTGGCCTACTGATCCTAGCTTGAGCTGTAGAAAGGGTGTGCTATCCCTTGGCACACAGCTCTAAGTTCAGTAGAACTTATTGATACTAAGCTTGACTTTATATGTACCTTTAGTACCTATTGTGGTTTTCAGTTAGTAATTCAAATAGAGACTTTCTGGTAAAACAATAGCAAGCTGGAATCCCACACGCTGCCACCAATGTGCGAAGTTGGCCTGGTATATGCTGTTCACTAATTAAAGTGGACACCTTGCACCAGCCCAATTCGACTCTTATGGTAGGTAGGTTTAAGACAACCTTTATAGAAAGCTATCCTAGTGGTAGCTGTGGAGAGCAGCCTTCAGGCTAAGTCTTGGAGGAATGTAAAGCAGCTTGTTTTACCACACAATCTCTTGAATCACCAAATGAAAAGACACCACTCAGGTATGTACATCAAATATATATGTATTTATTAATAGACATCTCTCTACTAATCTCTTTATGAGGTTAGAAGCCAGGAACATATGTACAAGTCAATGTTTAATCAAAATAAGTTAGCACAAGTTAATATCACAATCTGATCTTGGCTAGACCGTGGTCTAGAGCAGTTAGAATCGAGGGACCCCAGAGAACCACCCCAGGTAGTTGTAGGAGACCCACAGGGGACGGACGCGGTGTTCAGACACTGGTGCGAGTCCTGTACGAGTCTATGCGAGAGAACGCGATTGAGTTATCAATGTTACAGGTCCCTGGCGTGTTCGAGGCGAACACACCGATCGGTCAGTACGAGTCGAGGGACGCGGTTACTGATAGAGTTACAAAGGAGTTGGACGCGATGTGTCTAACACAGACGCGATGGAGTTAGCAACGTTACAGGTCCCTGGCGTGTTCGAGGCGAACACACCGATCGGTCAGTACGAGTCGAAGGACGCGGTTACTGATAGAATTACAAGGGAGTTGGACGCGATATGTCTAACACAGACGCGAGCCCTGTGCGAGCCAGTGCGATAATCGCACGGGGAAAATTGGAGATTTAGGGCACTTCTAGGGTAGCTACAAGCAAGCCACTTACAGGGTAAGCAGTTCTAGGGCCCACACCCACAGGAGCACCGTAGTGCTGAAGTTACCTCACCCAGAGGAGCCGGGTGCATAGGTGTCCTTTGGTGTCGGGTCGCGGCGTCGGTCTCAATGGGAGCCAGTGAAGACGTGCTGCTTGCGACGACAGAAGAAGTGTCCGTTGGAATCCAAGCCTGGATTCAGAAGGAGGAAGACCTGAAAGCAGAGGGGACAGTGTTCACAGTCACTGGGCAGTGACTCTGGGCAAGGAAGATGAATGCCCACCGTCGTCGACAGCTTCGGGTCGTCCACTGGTGACTTGACTCTTCGACCACGTGGTCCAGGCAGCGTCGATGATGACCAGGAGCTGGATTCGGTGTGTCCCACGACGTCTGCAGCTTACTGAGGTGTCGGCGACTCGATTGGAGCCAACAAGCCTTGGTAGCAGCAAGTCTCGTGGTGATGAGGAAAAGTCAAAGGTGCAGACCAGCAAGGTCTGGGGGACTTACCCAGCAAGGGTAGGTCAGGGCAGGCCTGGAGCAACCAGGGGAGCCCTTTGGTGTCGTTGGAAAGTCTTCTGGGGACCCACAAGCCGACTGGCAAGGGATCGTGAAGACGCCTCGGGAGGATCCACTCAACAGGGGCCCACGGTCACTCGGGACGGTGTAGGCCTCTGAATTCGGGAGGGATCTCTGCTAGAGGCTGGGACCACACGTGGTCCAAAGCACAAGTTTGTGGAACGTTGTGAAAGGGTTGCACTCGACAATATTGCAAGGTACCCAGGGGCTGCGGTTCCTCGTCGCTTGTGGGGTCCACTTGCCTCAGCTTCGCTGGGGACTCACGATGGCCTTGGAGAAGTCAGGAAATCCTCTTCCTGGGCTGCAGGGACTTCGGGCTCCGGCGGGAGCGGTGTAGTTTGCGACCGTCGTTGTAGTTTTTGGTGCCTGCCAAGCATTGGAGTCACTCCTTGACTCCAAGGGAGATTCTTCAGTCTTCCAAAGGTAGTGGAACGTCGAAGGTCCAGGATTCTTCTGTAGAGCGTCGTCCAGGGGTATCTAGTTTGCAAGTTCAAGGGTTCCCTATCTTATACTGAAAAGAAGGGAGGGACTAGCTCTATGACCCCACCTTGTCCAGCTTCGCGCCAGAGCAGGGGCAGGTAGCCCCTGAGCCGGTTTGAGCTGGCATATGCACAGAGGAGCCTACTGCTCCCCCAGTGCAGGACTTCAAAGCACTCTAAGAGTGCACCCACCCAGCCCCAATACACTAAACCCTGTCTGGGAGGTGGTTACACCTCCCTGTGACAGGATGCCTATTGTTGGGCTTCCTCCACTGCGAGTTTCGGTCATCAGCAGGAGGGCAGCCCAGTGTCTGTGACTGGTGGCATCCATTTTGTGATAGCAAAACCAAAGGGGATGATGGACGGAGTGTTGAACATTGCAAGCACTCACCCCCAGTCAACTGATCTGGGTTTAATCCATCATCATTCTTTAGCTCACTCCGCCACCCCAGTTCAGACATGGCCATATGCAAATCAGTCTGACCCTGTGCCTCATGGGAACAGTCCAGCCCGGACTGCCAAGCCATGTCTTCCCTGGACTGGAAACAAGCATCCTGGGACCGGTTTCTGGCATACATCCGTCATCAGCCAAGCTATCTTGAATCCTGTGGCAAAGTGAGCAAGGGACCCACGTCTGGGCATACCCTGCCAACTTAGGGCGAACATAGCAAAACCAAAGGGGATGATGGACGGAGTGTTGAACATTGCAAGCACTCATCACCCCCAGTCAACTGATCTGGGTTTAATCCATCATCATTCTTTAGCTCACTCCGCCACCCCAGTTCAGACATGGCCATATGCAAATCAGTCTGACCCTGTGCCTCATGGGAACGGTCCAGCCCGGACTGCCAAGCCATGTCTTCCCTGGACCGGAAACAAGCATCCTGGGACCGGTTTCTGGCTTACAGCCGTCATCAGCCAGGCTATCTTGAATCCAGTAGCAAAGTGAGCAAGGGACCCATGTCTGGGCATACCCTGCCAACTTAGGGCGAACATAGCAAAACCAAAGGGGATGATGGACGGAGTGTTGAACATTGCAAGCACTCACCCCCAGTCAACTGATCTGGGTTTAATCCATCATCATTCTTTAGCTCACTCCGCCACCCCAGTTCAGACATGGCCATATGCAAATCAGTCTGACCCTGTGCCTCATGGGAACAGTCCAGCCCGGACTGCCAAGCCATGTCTTCCCTGGACCGGAAACAAGCATCCTGGGACCGGTTTCTGGCTTACAGCCGTCATCAGCCAGGCTATCTTGAATCCAGTGGCAAAGTGAGCAAGGGACCCACGTCTGGGCATACCCTGCCAACTTAGGGCGAACATAGCAAAACCAAAGGGGATGATGGACGGAGTGTTGAACATTGCAAGCACTCACCCCCAGTCAACTGATCTGGGTTTAATCCATCATCATTCTTTAGCTCACTCCGCCACCCCAGTTCAGACATGGCCATATGCAAATCAGTCTGACCCTGTGCCTCATGGGAACAGTCCAGCCCGGACTGCCAAGCCATGTCTTCCCTGGACCGGAAACCAGCATCCTGAGACCGGTTTCTGGCTTACAGCCGTCATCAGCCAGGCTATCTTGAATCCAGTGGCAAAGTGAGCAAGGGACCCACATCTGGGCATACCCTGCCAACTTAGGGCGAACATAGCAAAACCAAAGGGGATGATGGACGCAGTGTTGAACATTGCAAGCACTCACCCCCAGTCAACTGATCTGGGTTTAATCCATCATCATTCTTTAGCTCACTCCGCCACCCCAGTTCAGACATGGCCATATGCAAATCAGTCTGACCCTGTGCCTCATGGGAACAGTCCAGCCCGGACTGCCAAGCCATGTCTTCCCTGGACTGGAAACAAGCATCCTGTGACCGGTTTCTGGCTTACAGCCGTCATCAGCCAGGCTATCTTGAATCCAGTGGCAAAGTGAGCAAGGGACCCACGTCTGGGCATACCCTGCCAACTTAGGGCGAACATAGCAAAACCAAAGGGGATGATGGACGGAGTGTTGAACATTGCAAGCACTCACCCCCAGTCAACTGATCTGGGTTTAATCCATCATCATTCTTTAGCTCACTCCGCCACCCCAGTTCAGACATGGCCATATGCAAATCAGTCTGACCCTGTGCCTCATGGGAACAGTCCAGCCCGGACTGCCAAGCCATGTCTTCCCTGGACCGGAAACAAGCATCCTGGGACCGGTTTCTGGCTAACAGCCGTCATCAGCCAGGCTATCTTGAATCCAGTGGCAAAGTGAGCAAGGGACCCACATCTGGGCATATCCTGCCAATTTAGGGCGAACATAGCAAAACCAAAGGGGATGATGGACGGAGTGTTGAACATTGCAAGCACTCACCCCCAGTCAACTGATATGGGTTTAATCCATCATCATTCTTTAGCTCACTCCGCCACCCCAGTTCAGACATGGCCATATGCAAATCAGTCTGACCCTGTGCCTCATGGGAACAGTCCAGCCCGGACTGCCAAGCCATGTCTTCCCTGGACCAGAAACAAGCATCCTGGGACCGGTTTCTGGCTTACAGCCGTCATCAGCCAGGCCATCTTGAATCCAGTGGCAAAGTGAGCAAGGGACCCACGTCTGGGCATACCCTGCCAACTTAGGGCGAACATAGCAAAACCAAAGGGGATGATGGACGGAGTGTTGAACATTGCAAGCACTCACCCCCAGTCAACTGATCTGGGTTTAATCCATCATCATTCTTTAGCTCACTCCGCCACCCCAGTTCAGACATGGCCATATGCAAATCAGTCTGACCCTGTGCCTCATGGGAACAGTTCAGCCCGGACTGCCAAGCCATGTCTTCCCTGGACCGGAAACAAGCATCCTGGGACCGGTTTCTGGCTAACAGCCGTCATCAGCCAGGCCATCTTGAATCCAGTGGCAAAGTGAGCAAGGGACCCACGTCTGGGCATACCCTGCCAACTTAGGGCGAACATAGCAAAACCAAAGGGGATGATGGACGGAGTGTTGAACATTGCAAGCACTCACCCCCAGTCAACTGATCTGGGTTTAATCCATCATCATTCTTTAGCTTACTCCGCCACCCCAGTTCAGACATGGCCATATGCAAATCAGTCTGACCCTGTGCCTCATGGGAACAGTCCAGCCCGGACTGCCAAGCCATGTCTTCCCTGGACCGGAAACAAGCATCCTGGGACCGGTTTCTGGCTTACAGCCATCATCAGCCAGGCTATCTTGAATCCAGTGGCAAAGTGAGCAAGGGACCCACGTCTGGGCATACCCTGCCAACTTAGGGCGAACATAGCAAAACCAAAGGGGATGATGGACGGAGTGTTGAACATTGCAAGCACTCACCCCCAGTCAACTGATCTGGGTTTAATCCATCATCATTCTTTAGCTCACTCCGCCACCCCAGTTCAGACATGGCCATATGCAAATCAGTCTGACCCTGTGCCTCATGGGAACAGTCCAGCCCGGACTGCCAAGCCATGTCTTCCCTGGACCGGAAACAAGCATCCTGGGACCTGTTTCTGGCTAACAGCCGTCATCAGCCAGGCTATCTTGAATCCAGTGGCAAAGTGAGCAAGGGACCCACGTCTGGGCATACCCTGCCAACTTAGGGCGAACATAGCAAAACCAAAGGGGATGATGGACGGAGTGTTGAACATTGCAAGCACTCACCCCCAGTCAACTGATCTGGGTTTAATCCATCATCATTCTTTAGCTCACTCCGCCACCCCAGTTCAGACATGGCCATATGCAAATCAGTCTGACCCTGTGCCTCATGGGAACAGTTCAGCCCGGACTGCCAAGCCATGTCTTCCCTGGACCGGAAACAAGCATCCTGGGACCGGTTTCTGGCTAACAGCCGTCATCAGCCAGGCCATCTTGAATCCAGTGGCAAAGTGAGCAAGGGACCCACGTCTGGGCATACCCTGCCAACTTAGGGCGAACATAGCAAAACCAAAGGGGATGATGGACGGAGTGTTGAACATTGCAAGCACTCACCCCCAGTCAACTGATCTGGGTTTAATCCATCATCATTCTTTAGCTTACTCCGCCACCCCAGTTCAGACATGGCCATATGCAAATCAGTCTGACCCTGTGCCTCATGGGAACAGTCCAGCCCGGACTGCCAAGCCATGTCTTCCCTGGACCGGAAACAAGCATCCTGGGACCGGTTTCTGGCTTACAGCCATCATCAGCCAGGCTATCTTGAATCCAGTGGCAAAGTGAGCAAGGGACCCACGTCTGGGCATACCCTGCCAACTTAGGGCGAACATAGCAAAACCAAAGGGGATGATGGACGGAGTGTTGAACATTGCAAGCACTCACCCCCAGTCAACTGATCTGGGTTTAATCCATCATCATTCTTTAGCTCACTCCGCCACCCCAGTTCAGACATGGCCATATGCAAATCAGTCTGACCCTGTGCCTCATGGGAACAGTCCAGCCCGGACTGCCAAGCCATGTCTTCCCTGGACCGGAAACAAGCATCCTGGGACCTGTTTCTGGCTAACAGCCGTCATCAGCCAGGCTATCTTGAATCCAGTGGCAAAGTGAGCAAGGGACCCACGTCTGGGCATACCCTGCCAACTTAGGGCGAACATAGCAAAACCAAAGGGGATGATGGACGGAGTGTTGAACATTGCAAGCACTCACCCCCAGTCAACTGATCTGGGTTTAATCCATCATCATTCTTTAGCTCACTCCGCCACCCCAGTTCAGACATGGCCATATGCAAATCAGTCTGACCCTGTGCCTCATGGGAACAGTCCAGCCCGGACTGCCAAGCCATGTCTTCCCTGGACCGGAAACAAGCATCCTGGGACCGGTTTCTGGCTTACAGCCGTCATCAGCCAGGCTATCTTGAATCCAGTGGCAAAGTGAGCAAGGGACCCACGTCTGGGCATACCCTGCCAACTTAGGCGAACATAGCAAAACCAAAGGGGATGATGGACGGAGTGTTGAACATTGCAAGCACTCACCCCCAGTCAACTGATCTGGGTTTAATCCATCATCATTCTTTAGCTCACTCCGCCACCCCAGTTCAGACATGGCCATATGCAAATCAGTCTGACCCTGTGCCTCATGGGAACAGTCCAGCCCGGACTGCCAAGCCATGTCTTCCCTGGACCGGAAACAAGCATCCGGGGATCGGTTTCTGGCTTACAGCCGTCATCAGCCAGGCTATCTTGAATCCAGTGGCAAAGTGAGCAAGGGACCCACGTCGGGGCATACCCTGCCAGCTTAGGGCGAACATAGCAAAACCAAAGGGGATGATGGACGGAGTGTTGAACATTGCAAGCACTCACCCCCAGTCAACTGATCTGGGTTTAATCCATCATCATTCTTTAGCTCACTCCGCCACCCCAGTTCAGACATGGCCATATGCAAATCAGTCTGACCCTGTGCCTCATGGGAACAGTCCAGCCCGGACTGCCAAGCCATGTCTTCCCTGGACCGGAAACAAGCATCCTGGGACCGGTTTCTGGCTTACAGCCGTCATCAGCCAGGCTATCTTGAATCCAGTGGCAAAGTGAGCAAGGGACCCACGTCTGGGCATACCCTGCCAACTTAGGGCGAACATAGCAAAACCAAAGGGGATGATGGACGGAGTGTTGAACATTGCAAGCACTCACCCCCAGTCAACTGATCTGGGTTTAATCCATCATCATTCTTTAGCTCACTCCGCCACCCCAGTTCAGACATGGCCATATGCAAATCAGTCTGATCCTGTGCCTCATGGGAACAGTCCAGCCCGGACTGCCAAGCCATGTCGTCCCTGGACCGGAAACAAGCATCCTGGGACCGGTTTCTGGCTTACAGCCATCATCAGCCAGGCTATCTTGAATCCAGTGGCAAAGTGAGCAAGGGACCCACGTCTGGGCATACCCTGCCAACTTAGGGCGAACATAGCAAAACCAAAGGGGATGATGGACGGAGTGTTGAACATTGCAAGCACTCACCCCCAGTCAACTGATCTGGGTTTAATCCATCATCATTCTTTAGCTCACTCCGCCACCCCAGTTCAGACATGGCCATATGCAAATCAGTCTGACCCTGTGCCTCATGGGAACAGTCCAGCCCGGACTGATAGGTTTAAATGTGTGTGCAGGAGAGATATAGGGAACCTATATCTCAGTGAGGAGTGCTAGCACCACCTCACCCAGGCTGCAGTAGCAGGCCTGTGGTGTCAGATTTAGTCTGCTTCCCAGGGGTGGCATAATACATGCTGCAGCCCCTGGTAGGCCTGTGAAGTACCTATGCCCTTGGCACCTAAGGTACCATATACTAGGGACTCATAAGGTACCACAGTATCCAAACACTAGTGCACCTAGAGTGCACTCCAAATCGTTTAGAGAGAACAGAGAGGCTGGGGCCCTGATTGGCAGGGACCCAGCCTGACTATAGCCAGAAACCAGTGTAAACATCAGAAAAAAAGTGGGGGCAACATAAGAGGCAGATCCTACTCTCCTACATCCAGCTATCAGTGCTACTAGTTCAGCTGCCTGGGCTGAATAATGTGATGGTAATGTAAGCTGCTGTACAATGTCTAGGGAATCAGAGGAATCGTTCTGCTGTGCTTTAACTACTGCAGCTCCTGTATACCTGACTTCTGTTTCTTGATCATTGGTAGAGGAGCCATCAACAAAATATACAGTACTGTTTGGCAAGGGGTCCTCTTTGGCTGCTCCTGACTCATCTGGTGAGTATGTGGCACAATCATGGGGGTCATCATCTGAAGTGGCAATGGGATGGGCAAAGAACGTGGCAGGGTTTACTGTGTGGCATTTGACAATTTTCAGAGAAGGTAATGACAGTATGACTTCGTAACCTGATACTCTTTGGGTAGTTAAAGTTGTCTTGGCTTTCTGTATTATTGCAAAGACGGCATGTTCAGTGTACATGGTCATTACGATGGGGGTGCTTTTCTCAACTGCAAATGCTGCGGCAGCGAGGGCCTGCTCGCAGGGATAATGACCCTGCATGACAGAGTCCAGCATGCCGCTGAAGTAGGCAATGGGCTTATGGCCCATAGGGTATTTCTGGGTGAGTACTGCAGTCATAACGTGGCCATCACAGTGAGTGAATAGGTAGAATTCTTTTGTATAATCAGGTGAACCTAACACTGGTGCATTTGTGATCTCATCTTTTAGCTGTGTATAGGCTGTTCTCATTTCAGGCGTCCACTCTATTTTATTGTGTCTGTCTTTGGCCATTTTGACTGCTTTTAGCAAAGGGGCGGTTATTGTTGAGAAATCAAAGACCCATTGGCGGACATAATTCAGCAAACCCAGGAATTTCTGCATGTCCTTTACAGTTTGGGGTTCAGAGGTGCATTTTATTGCCTCAACTCGATCTGGTGTGACTCGCCTTTCTGATGCTGACAGTAGCTGACCTAGATAGTGTACCTCTTTTTGGCAATATTGTAACTTTTGGTTGTCAACTTTGTATCCTCTTTGTGCTAGGGTGGCTAGTAAAGAGATGGTGTCTTTCCTGCATTGCTGTTCTGTGGGGCTGCAGAGCAGTATGTCGTCGACATATTGCAGCAGGGTGCTGTCACATTGGAAATTTGACCAATCTGTTTTGACAACTCTGTTAAAGACGCTAGGAGACTCGCAATAACCTTGAGCCAACCTTCTGTATGTCATTTGCACATTTCGGAATGAGAAGGCCAATAGGTATTGGCTATCTGGGTGCAGGGGAACGCTGAAAAAAGCATTTTTCAGGTCGATGCCAGAAAAGTACTGTGCATCGGGGGGACGTTCGTGAGGATGACAGAGGGGTCTGGGACGATGGGGAACTCAGGTACGACTATGTTGTTAACGGGACGAAGATCATGAACTAGCCTCCATTGATTTGTCTTGCCTTTCCGCACAGGGAAAAGACACGTGTTGCAAGGAGAAATACAAGGGTATATTACTCCTTGATCCAGCAATGCTTGTATGGTAGGGGCAATACCCTCCTCTGCGGCCTTAGACAAGGGATACTGTTTTATTCTTGGCAGGATAGCACCTGGTTTCAGAGTTATTTTAAATGGTGCGGCAGAGCTAATAAGTCCTACGTCGTTTGGGCCTGTTGTCCAAAGATGTGCTGGGACTTGAGCCAAATCTGCCTCACGGACAGAGTCATAGCTGGTTGTGGGAGTTGGTGTTCTTATTTCCACTGTCACTGAGATGGGAATATTATTTTGATAGATAATCTCAGTTTTGGAGTAGTCTTCAGGGGGTCCGAATAGTTGGGCATCTGAAATGTCTCTGACCAACCCTTCAGGTTCAATGAAGATGACGCAAGCCCAAGTGTGAGCGTCATCATCGCATGCCAGGAATGCGCCGTAGGTGGGTGTTATCTCAAGGGCGCATATGTCTAGGGTGACGTGTTTGTCTGATATCTGTGAGCCTAATGCTTGGGGTCTGAAAAGAAACTCTTTGGGTAGCTGAACAGTGCGGCCTTGTAATTCGGGAGTGGTGGCAACAATAGTGTGGACAGCTACAGAGAAGGCGTGCTCATCCACTGGACGTGCTCTGACCTGGCTGCTCAAGGAGCAATGAGTGGTGACTGCCATTATTCTAGCCAGTTGTGTACCTGGTATGGAGCAAATCATTGTTCCGTTCTCATCAAAGTGGATAGTCATGTTTAGTTTGGCCATGAGGTCACGTCCTAGGAGATTCACTTGGGACCTTGGTGAGTAGAGCAGTGGCTGCTCCACAACATGGCCTCCTATCTCAATTGATACTGGCTTGGTGAAGGGGACCCTTGCTATCGCCCCAGAGAATCCCTGTGTGTCCGCTATCTGATCAGAAATGGGCAGAGGGCCACCTGTAATGCAGGAATATGTGGCACCTGTGTCAACAAGAAAGCTGTATGTTTTGTTATTTATCGTTACACAAGCAATAGGGTCCTCCTCGGTATTGCTAGTGCATGACAAAATTGGGCACACAAGAGTTGTCTGTGGGCTGTCCTAGCCAGTGTATCCTCCAGCCTGATACTGCTGGATGGTGCCCTGGGCGAATGGGTTGGTAGAGGCAACTATTGTGGCTCCTAGGGGCATAGTATTTTGGGCCTGGGGTGCCACCTGTTATGCAGATGCTTGCTGCGGCTGTGCAGGTGTTTGCTGTGGCTGCTGCATCAGAGCCTGCACCTGTTGGACCGATGGCTGAACGTGGACAGAGGGCTGAACTTGGGCCATCATAGGTGTTGGGAGCTGTACTTGTTGCATTGTTTGCTGCTGTGCTGGTTGGGCATAAGAGTACAGTATTTGAGGCTGTTGAGGCTGTTGTTGCATGTGCTGCTGTTGTTGGAATTGTGGGGGCACTTGGTAACCGGGACCCATGGACTGCTGACCCATATCTCGTATTCTAGTGCGGCAATCTCTTTGCACGTGGCCTGGTTTCTGACAGTAAAAGCAAGTGAGTTGTCCTGACTGTTGTGGAAACCTTTGCTGCCCCATCCCTCGCCCTCTTCCCTGTACGCCTGTGTTTCTGTTCACATTTTGTCTATTATTGTAGTAGGGCTGCATGTCATTACTGTAAGTAGGCGGTACTGGCATGTATTGTATAATTGGCTGTGGCTGTGGCTGGACATACTGTATGGCAGGCTGTGGTTGAGCTTTTATGTATTGTACGGCAGGTTGTGCTTGAATCTGTTGTGGGGCAGGCTGGGCGTTGCCTGCAAGAGCATTTATGGCAGCCTGGGGGAATGATGTTACTGCCGTCATCTGAGTGACAGGTGCAGCCAACATGACTGTATCTGGATTGTCTTTTTTCTTATTCAGTTTCTGCTGCACCAATTTGGCGGCGGCATTCTCTATGGCCAACTGTCTATTCCTTTCCTGTTCTTGCCTCTTTTTGCAGAAATGTATAATGTGGTCTTGAATCTCAGGCCATGGCTTACATTCCATTGTTACTATGCCATCTAATTTTTCCTGCACCTCAGTTGGGAGACCCTTCTTTATTAAATCCGTATTTGTAAAGCGCGAACTACTCACCCTTACGGGTCTCAAGGCGCTGGGGGCCGTCGTGGAAATTAAGTGAGCTTTTGCCCAGAGTCACATGGTGCTGAGCTGAGCTGCCGCCGGAGCCGGGGATCGAACCATGAACCCTATGCTCCGAAGGCAGCTGCCCTGGCCGCTGCACCACACCTCTCCACTTGGTTTATTGTGTGATAAAACAGTCTTCCGTACCCTCCTGTAGCATCCCATCGTTGCCCTAACTCCTGATGCCATTTCTCTTTCATTCTAGAAGGTAGTTGGCAGGGTCTTCATTTTGTTGCATGGTCTGTGACAATAGAGCCCCTATATCGGGAACATCCGGAAGCTTTCTGCGCAACTCTGACCATGCTGACGTTCTGATTTCATTAAAGGAGACACCATCATGCTTGGTGTTTGTTTTTGTGAGGTTGGCATGAACACGTGTAAAGAGGTCTTCTGCATCTTCTCCGATGAGGGAGATCAGCAGGCTTTTCACATCTCCTATAGCTATGTTGTTACCTGCGGTGTGCTTTTCAAAAGCCGCAATCCACTTTCCAGCACCCTCCGTGAGGGGTGGGAGTTGTTTTTTAAGATTTTCTTTGTCTAGTGTAGACCACGGGATATAGATGGGGGGATCAGTGGAATTTTTGTACAGCAGTGGCATCTGGCGCATCACTCCGGTGCGTGGCGCCGTAGGCCCTGTAGAGTCATGCTGGCGGGCATATTTCTGCCAGACTTTTAGACTCTCCCGCATGTACTCATAGTCCCAATCCTCATCTCCTAATCCTTTTAGAATACATTCAACTGCTGTTGCCATGTACTGAGGCTCAAAAGAGCCTTCTCTTGGCCAAGGGAGCATTTGTGGTGCTAAGGGTTCTGACCAGCCTGCCAAATCGTCTGAAAAGGGGTTAACCGCATAGTCTGAGCCCTCCCCTAGTGTGACTATCTGATTGGGTGTGAGACCATCGCTAGTTTGTGGTGCACATGGTCTGCTGAGAGACATGTTGTAACGATTTTTCATTCTGATGGTACGCAAGGAGGCAGAGCCCGAGACGTCATATAGTATGTCGTCTGGGCGCCCGTGTGATCCCAGGACTTTGAGTTTCTGTGCTTCTGTGAGCCTAACCTTTGGCCTCACAACCTGACCTCCTGCTAATTGTGGCTCTGTAAATAAAGGATTGTGGCCTTCTGGTACGAGTAGTGTCCTTTGCAACCCGAGTGCTTGTTGTTGTTGGTCGGCCTGGTGTGTATTGGCATGTGTCTGTGTTGTCCCTGAGGCGGCAGCGTCACACTGGTGGGGGTGCTCACTATCGAGTAATTGTGTAATCCCGTCCCCATTCCCATGGGCTCTTGCCTGTGAGCGCTCCTGTATGAGCTGGTTCAGTGTGGGCCGTGGTGGTGGTGCTGGAGTGCCAGTCTTCCTGAGCAGGTCCGAGAATGTGCCCTGAAGGTCTTCTAATTTCATTGACATGCGCCTCAACCTGTCTATGTGATCTGTGTGGCTGGGTGACTGATGCATGGTCTGGCTGGGTGACTGATGCATGTGTAATAGTTCTCTTTCTAGGTGCTCTGGTGGGATGCTTTCCAGGCTCTTGTTCAAGTCTACATTTGTTCTCCAGTTTTCGTATGGGGTGGGGTGATCTGTTAGGGGGGCAAGCTGTCCCTCAGTCATGCACAGCAATGGTGGGTTGTGGAACTCAGAAAGCTGCTGCGGAGCTGTGATAAGGCCAGGCCCTGGTTGATTTGTCATAAGGCCAGACCCCTGTTGCTCATACAAGGGCGCAGTGGTAATGTAGGGCGGCCTATCTTCTGATGGGGGGCGCATGTTTGAGAATGGTTGCAAGAAGGTGTCCCGAAAAGGGTTGCTGGAAGTCGCTGGGCATTGAGAAGATGCGCTAGAGGCAGAGTCAGAGTCTTCCCCTTCATCTAGGCGTGGTTGTGCAGTGCTTAAAGCTGGTGTAAATTTCAGTAAGAGTTGGGCATCTATATGGCCTGGAAGTCCTGATGCTGCTGTCTCCATTATTGTGCCGGGGGAGAGGGGCATGTGTGTTGTCTGACATTTATTCATGGGCTGGTATGGGTGGCTGGGTGGTGTGTGTAAAGCCTGAAGGTCGTCTGTTTGTGTAATGGCTGTGTCTGGACTGGGGTGTTATGAGGGTGCATCATGTGGTAGTGGTTGAGAACCGACAGCTGGACAGTCGTTGGTGGTAACTGCTAAATCTGGTTGTTCCTTGTGAGTGAGTTCAGTATACATACCGCTGCAATGGTATGGCGGGGGAGGCGGAGGAGCAGTGGGTGTGGCTGTGTTGGACATGTCATAGTATGTTTGAGTCTTGTCTTTGAAAATGCGCCAGAGGTCTAAGGTAGCCTTTCTCTTGCGTAGCTTAAGGCCGGAGTACTTGGTGTCTAAGAAGGTGGTAGCATGATCTAGTATGGCTGTGTCAAAACTACCTTCTGAGGGCCACGGGTGGCTCATGTTTTTCGTGAACTTATGGAGCTCTCTACAATGTTTAAGTATGTGCTGTTCCTGTCCTCCAAATGTTTTCAGAACATGTTGAAGTGGAGTGGCCATGTTGGTGTGTTTTTAAAGTAGGGCGCTATAGGCTAGGCCTGAATTGGAGAGGGTGGTGGTGTGGGGAGGTACGTGGTACTTGTACTGGTGTTTGCACGTTCAGGTGCTAGGGTCAATATCTCTGATGAGTTCTTGTGCCACTGCCTGAATGACAATGTCGTATATGCCGTCCTGTAAGTCACGTTCTTGGGCACGAGTGTAAAGGGGGAAGCGAAGCTGGCCGTCAAAGCAGGCCTCAGCAATGTAACTCTGGAGTGGGTGCCTTGGCCAAGTGCTTGATAATATGGCAGTGAGTAGTGAACCTGGGGGACTTATGATGAAAAATATGTGAAAGTGAGTGGACGTTTTATACACGGTAGAGCTCAGTATGCCATTCATGGAAAACTATTTTCCAAGCGCCGCGCTTTCAGGGTGAGTGTCGCTACTTTAGGAAGAGATGTAGTTAGGCATTAGGAGTAGTGAGAAGGACGTCTTTTACTAGCTCCTCTCCTATGGCGCTAATAACAATTTGGTATATTATTTCTCTTAAGTCCAGTTCCTGTGGTCCGGTGTATATTCCGTCAGGGGAGAAGTCAGGGAATTGGAGCTGGTTACGAGAGAGAGCAGCAATGACCTTACTTTGTAGTGGGTTGCGTGGGTAGGATGTTGTTAATGTGGTAGGTATCTCCAAGCCTGGGGATATTAAGCGGATACGTATGTAAATGCAATCCGGTGTTTTGTGAACAGAGGTACCCAAAATTCTATTCATGAGGTCAAGTAGCAGGTGGGGGGTGGGAGTGCACCCGGAAAGGTTAGTGCTTGCAGGGTTTAAGCTCTTTGGCTTTGGGGCCAATGGGATGTGGGAAGGCTGGTGCTATTGAAAGCGTGATCTGCTGTGCGTGAGTGTAGTCGATCCCTAAAACTTGAAATATGGTGAGGAGGACAGTACTTGTTAAGGGTGTAACGTGGACAAAGGAAGATGGGTGACCGGTTGAGAGACCTACGACGTGACTATTGACTAAATAGACAACAATATGAGGTGCAGTGTCATCAAGGGAATGTTCACACATTCCCTAAAGTGACCGGAACTGTGGAGGTAGGCAGACAGGGGCAGGTGCGGCCGGAACGTCCGGTGAAAGGTCCTGCAGGTCCAGTGAATAGTCCTGCAGCAGTATCCTGAGGAGTGGGGACATGTTACCAGGAGAGGGTGGGCTGTGGAGATCACTTCTAGAGGCGGATGCCGATAGTGTAGGAGATGCAGGGGCGACAAGATCAGGGGGTGTTGCTTCTTGAGAAAGTGGCGTGGAGTGTGTGGAGTCTGTGGTAGACTCGCTGTCCGAGTGGATCACAATGGGAGAGGCAGCAGGAGAAGGAAAAAGTGCGAAGGAGGATGTTGAAACAGTGGAGGAATTAGATAATTGATCAGGCCACAGCAGGTCAGGGCGAGTGGTATCTGGAAGTGGCGGAGGATTGGAGGGAACCGTGTTGGAGGGAGGTAAGTCTGTGAGAGATAATAGGGAGAGGTGGATTTCAGTGGTAGGCATGAAGGTAACCCCTAAGATATCCCAAGCAACAGCAAGGATGTCACTCTGATGGCGAGTGAGGGGAATAAAACGATCAAGGGTGGGGTGGTAGACTGCGGTGGCTGTACCATGCACGGAATGAATAAGAAGGTTAAGGATGTGCGGGGGAGCAAGGGACATACCGGAGAGGAAGGTGTTAAGGGAGCTGACAAGAGGAATGGAGAGAAGCCTCCACCCCCCCTTTGGCTACCAATTGGCTTGGACAAATGGTAGGCAAAAGTGTGAGAGACAGAAAAAGAGGCGCAATGGAGGGGCAATGTGAAAGGGCAGTAAGGGAACAGCTACCTAGCGGGGTTGCTGAAACTAGTGGGAAAAGAATGGAGGCAAACCAGACATCAAGAAATACCTAGCAGCCCTGTGACTCGGCTAGTGGGTTGTAGAGTTGGCAGGGCAGCACCAGGAGAGGCGGGGCTGGGAGGCAACTGGAGGGGGTGGGGGCGCAGGGCAGACGGAGTGTTAAAAGGGAACAGAGGCACGAAGAACAGAAACAATAGACAATAAATAAACAATTATTACATACAACATATGCATATGCAATATTAATTGTGATCACAATGATAAACGTGGAGCTATTGATGGAGAGGCGAAGTGCAGCTGTCGAGGACAGAGCAGGGAGGGGCGGGTGGAATCAGCGAGGCAGAGAGGACCGGGGAGAGAGGTACTTCCTCTTTCTGGCAGCGCGCTGAGTAGAGAAGGGCGGGTGGAAGCTGTGAAGGGCACAGAGGCTGTGAGATGGGCACTTCCTCTTTTTGGAAGTGCGCAGATAAGAATCGAAAGGTACGCGTGGAACAGAGAGAGATGAATTTTGTAGATAAAAATAAGAGTACACCCAATCCATGCAGAATGAAATCATGAGAGGAAGAGAGGGACACGGCAGAGAAGGAGGAGAAAGAATGAGGGCTGGTTGTGGGACGAAAGTGGGCAAAGGAAATGCGCATTTAAAAAGCACTTGCTAAAGCCCAGAGGAGATCGGTGGAGGCGATGAGCACAGAAAGTGCGTGGGGGAACCCCCCGAATGTAGGAGGCAAACCTATAAAGCACAAGGTATACACCACAAGCAATGTAAAGAAGCACAACCTATAGACCACAATCAATGAGGACCGAAACCTGCGTAGAATTTAGACACTGTAGGACAGTGGCAAGGACTCAAACCTGTGCAGAATTTAGACACGGTAGGACAGTGGCAAGGACTCAAACCTGTGCAGAATTTAGACACTGTAGGACAGTGGCAAGGACTCAAACCTGTGCAGAATTTAGACACTGTAGGACAGTGTCAAGGACTCAAACCTGTAGAGCACATCAGTACTCAAGCAATAAACGTTAACCGACAGCGATAAGTAGAGTGGCATATAGTAAAAAAGAAAGCACTAAGAAACAATACTGAGAAAGGCAAACAGAAGGCAAGTAGCACAAGGGAACCAAGATGGGGCCAAGGAGAGAGGAGCGGAAAGTGTTGAAAAACCCCGTCGAGGTGTGACCAGCCACAGAGGTTGTCGTGCCAAGACAGTAGAGCACATGGGGACGAAGGAACAGACACAAGGGAGACCCCTGAGGGCTGAGGCAGCCAGACCTACCCCTCCACACACGCCACAGTTCGCAGTAAATTCAAGGGGAAAAAAAAACAGTCCCTGACTTACCGGGGTGGCGGTGAGGAGAGGAAAGGGCGGGGCTGTCCCAGGTGTGTCCTAGGTCCGCACTGTAGAAGAGCCGTCTGGGACGAGACCTTCGTGGTACGCCAGCTGTTTGAGGGTAAATGGAGTGACACTGCGGCGGTCACACTGGGCTTACCAGCTCACGAGAGCAAGGGGTGCGCTCTGCTCGTTTTCTCTGAGAAATAAGGAACAACAGTGTGAAATTCAGTGGCACTTTATTAAGCAATTCAGTAAAGCACAGCACTGTTCATCTTCAAATGCTACTCATCAACACATGAGCAGGATGGAATAAAAGCATTGACAATTTTATAAATCATATTTTAAGTGAAGCAAAAATATTCAGGTATATATCAATTAATATGCAACAGCCTAAAGGGGCAAGTCTTAAATGAGGGATCAAGAATAGGCAAGTGCCTAGAAGCCAAATCTTAAATAAGATAGCAAAAACCATCCAAGGCTACACAATTTAAGCTAGGATAAATGCAATGAATTGGGTGTGAATGAGCTAAATTAGAGAGGCTGACAAAGTCAAAAGGCTAGCAATCAGAAAAGAGCATTACCACCTGAGAATGGAGGTTCTAGGCCCAAGATCAGGAGAACGGTCGACCGGGAACCCTCGCCATGCAAGGCACTGGAAGAAGAGTTCAGGGCGTGGACATGGGTGCAAATGTTTTATATGGCTTAATGCAGAACTGCCACCCACAGTTGACGTGGGCCCTGACGTGGGTCCTTGACCGCACGCTTACAGTAACTTTGGAAAGTTTTGGAGAACACAGACGTGGTATCATGGTGAAACAGGTGCTTTTAGCAGGTGGTCAGTGCTCTTGACTGAAAACATAAAAAAAGATAACTTCCATCGTAAGATGCTCGGAAATTTATATTTTATACATTATCTCTATGCCAGGCAGCCATTGTTTGGTTTCGCTTGAGCAAGCTTGGAAAGTTTCTTAACTAAAAATATTGCAAATATTGCTTGTGAAAGACCAAGATGTACCAGCAGAGTGTCACGTATGTGTGGGCTAACCTTATTCTTGTAACTCTGGAAATTTACAAGGGGGGGGCTGGTGCCTCGCAGCACAGCGCCGTGGATGGCACAAGTCCCTGCTGTCAGATCAGTGAAGCCTACGAGATCTGTTTTATTAAAAAATGATAGCAAGGGGGGCGTGGCCAAGACCCGGAGCGCGATGGCCGCCTAACGAGAGAGCTCCGTGATAACTGATCCCCCTCACATACATCCGCCGCACAGATCCGAGTTCCCACGGTCGAGCGAAGCACCGGAGGGCAGGCGGGGTCTGCTGAGCTGTTTGCGGGAGTGGAGCTCCGCAATATACTGACGCCGGCGGAGGCTTCAGAATTGAGGCCTGGTAATCCTGTGGAGCCGGGGACTCGATTTCCGCGGCCGGCCGAGATCGGGTGACGCGAATCGGACCTGCGGAGCCAGTGCCGGCCAGACGACGCTCCGGTCTGGATCCCCGTCGCACCACACTCAGGTTAGGAGGTGGCAATATTGAGGCTGCAGGGAGCTGCATCATGGGCCAGGATACATTTTAACGACGCGGCCCGACACCAGAGGATTGGCCTTGAGGCACCCCGGGGCTCTGGGAGCGGAGGGTCCCCCCTGGGAATGGGAGTGGTGTGACGGTGGCCTAGTGATCATACTGGACCCACCCCTGGTCTAACCCTTGGGCCAGAAACACCGAGGGGCCGCAGCAGATGACAGGAGGCTTGCACGGGGCCAGGACCCAGTGAATGTCTGGAGCGAGATTGGGGGCCAGGTGGCAGAGAGAGGATCCGCCGGCGTAGATCCACAGAGTTGGGGCCTGGTGGACCTGTGGGGCCGGGGACTTGATCCATGCTATTTGCCGCGGACGGGGACCGGAATTCGGGCCACAGGGGCTGCTCCCAGTAGGGCTGCGCTCACGCCCAGGGCTGGAACGAATTATGCGAGCACCCGGCGATGACCGCCCAACAACAGCGGTAATGAGCGCTACAAAACTGCACCAGGGGCCTGGAAAGAGCAACTTGCACAGCATGCAAATGAAATAGAGGCCTCAAGAGATCCGCAGGGGAGACAAGGCTGCTGGGGTGGCCCCCACCAAAGTGAGAGACGTAACAGGGGCCATTCATCTGGCATTTCCTCCGCTTCAGGGGACATCCCACCTCCCCCTTAAAACCGAGTGGGTAGCACTGTGGGGCCGCCGCCACCATCAGGAGCTGCACGCAGGGCTAAACCCCGAAACCTTTTGGGGCAAGATTTGGGGCCACACGGCAGAGCTAGAGGAGGCGCACACAACCAAAATCGCCCAGTCAGGGATTACATCGTGCCCCTCAGCCAGTTACCATTGGCACGGCATATCATAAAGAGGACGGAGCGTCCTTTGTCGTGAGTGTGGTGGTGACAGCGTGCCGCCCCTCTCAGCAGCCGGTCACACCACAAGTTTTGATAGTGTAAGAGACTGAGCCGTAATACGAGGCCGAACTCGATAGCTCCGTAGAGCCTAGTGGGAAAACTTCAGCAGCAATGGAGAAGGGCAAATCAGCGACTTCAAAGGGGTCCAAAACGGTACAATCAAACAAACTGGACCGATATGCCCTCCCTAAAGACATGCTCCAGAGTCGCTCATCTAGAGGTAGCCCAGTGAGGGAACAAGGAGGGGAAGACCAGGAGCTGTCGCTGAAAGATGTGGTGGAAGCGATAACCAGTGTTAAGACCTCGCTGGAGCACAAAATGGACACTATTGCCATTGATGTCAACTTAATCAGGGCCGATCTATCCAAGCTTAATGAAAAAGTTAAACAGGTGGAGATCACTACTACCAGCCTGGTTGGAGACGTGGCCCAGCTCCAAGGAGAGATGCAAGACATGAGATCCTTCCGTACGTTTGCAGAACTAAAGCTGGACGACTACGAAGGACGTCTGCGCCGGAACAACCTACGTATCATTGGGGTGCCGGAAAAAGCGGAAGGACGGGCCCCAGACCTCTTTGTAGAAGATCTTATCCTGCAACATCTACGCCCTAAGGGCCTAAGTAAGTTCTTTGTGATTGAAAGAGCCCATAGAGTACCCGGAGGTCGCCCCAAGCCAGGGGCACCCCCGCGCCCAATCTTAGCGAGAGTACTGAATTTCCGTGACAGAGACATTATTTTACAAAATGCCAGGACAAGTACTCCTCTACGGTACGAAAATGCAGATATCTCTTTCTTCCCAGATTTTACACAAAGAGTGCAAAGGCAGAGACGGTCATTCCTCTCAGTCAAGCGGACATTGAGGGAGGGAGGATTTAAATACTCTATGCTGTTCCCTGCGCGCCTGCGGGTGGAGGCGGAAGGAAAAACTTGGTTTTTTGATCAACCGGAGGAAGCAGCAGAATGGATTGAGCGACACCAGAATCGAACCACACGAGATCGTGTTGTGGAAGTGGAAGCCGCCGCCTAGCCGCACGGCGGATGGGGTTGCTCCGAGAACTGAGACTCCATTGTGAAGATGTATCCTCACTCGGGCCCGGGACAGGTAACGGGAAGCGTGGGAAGCAAGACCGGGTGGGGAGGTCCCCATTGGCGGGCCCCGCCCAGGACTGTGGTGCGGGACTTTCTGAGGGAATTGTACAGCTACTTAAAAAGAGGGGGGGATCAGGTAAACGGCATGCCACGACCCCCAGTTTTCTACGTTTAGTGCAGACACAGGGCGACAGGCACTCTGCAGAGTTATATATGGGCAGTTCTAAGCTCACAGTGCAGGGCAGCAGGGTGGGGGGTAGTTGGGTGGGGAATTTGTGTTCATATGTTGTTTATGTTCTCACATCGGAACTTATGTTTGTATCAATAACGGAGGAGGCCGAGATCTTGGTATTAGTCAATGGGTACACAGGGAGACAAAACTATTAAGATACTAAGCTGGAATGTTAACGGCCTTGGGGATAAGATTAAACGTAGCGTAGTTCTCCAGTATATCAAAAGACACACCCCAGATGTTGTATTGCTGCAGGAGACGCACCTAATAGGAAACACATGTAGGGCGATGCAAAGGTGGGGATATAAGATGGTGGCTCATGCTGGGTTCACCACTGGGTCGCGGGGGTTGGCATCATGATGAAAAACTCCTTCCCCCTCACAGTGACCGCCACGTGGATCGATGACAGGGGAAGGTATATTGGGGTGTCGGGTATATGGGAGGGGCGCCCACTTACACTCATGTCCATTTACGTGCCGCCGGGGCTGCAAAACACCACATTTACTGATTTGGGCTCTGTGCTACTCACTATGCCAGATAGTCTATTAATCCTTGGGGGCGACTTTAACGCAGTGGCTTCGGGAACACTGGACCTATACCCCCCGCGTGAGGTGGGACCTTCAGCTCAATGGTTGCCCGATTTCCTTGAGTCCATGGGGCTGGTGGACGGATGGAGGGTACACCACCCAGATCAGATACAACACACGTTCCACTCCGGGGTCCACCATAGTCTCTCCCGACTGGACTACTGCCTGGTCCCAGCAGCACAAGCCTCCCACATACAGGAAATCAAACATCTGCCAAGGGGAATTTCGGACCACTCACCGTTATGGGTACGCATAGCCCTAAGTCAGGCCACAGCGGGGAGAATAGCCCCAATTAATCCCTGGTACCTCAGAGACCCTAAGCTCCGTAAAAACCTAATTAAAGCCATCAACAGCTACTTTATAGATAATGAGGGGTCAGTGTCCTCGTCACAATCATTATGGGAAGCCTTTAAGACGGTAATCCGAGGCCAGGCTTTATCCCTGATTTCCGGCATGAAAAAAGAAAAGCAAAAAGAAGTACTAGATATAGAGACCGAAATTCAGGGGCTGGAGGGCGACCTTGAATCCGAGATCACGCCGGAAAAGCTCCATTGGTTAAGCTTGAAGCAACATGATTACAAAGCTCTAGTGACAGACAGGTCGAAGGCATTGGGCAGGGAGAAACAGGGTAGAGTATATGAGCTAGGAGACAAGGCAGGGAAACTTATAGCATGGCTTGATAAACAGGAGCATGCGAGCAGGCTAGTTCCGGAGCTTAGGGTGGATGGGGGCGCCTCCCTGACCGAGCCGCAGGATATAGTCAACAGATTTGCCAGTCACTTTTCTTCGATATACACGACAATATCCCCGCACACCGAACATGACTCCCGAGACTTACTTAGGGATATTAAGCTACCCAGGCTCTCCCCAGAAGACAGGGATTATATGGACAGCGACTTGATGGCGGATGAGATAGGACAGGCGATCAGAGCCTTGAATTCGGGGAAGGCCCTTGGGCCCAATGGACTCCCAATCGAGTTATATAAACTCTGCCCTGACAAGCTGGCGCCATATCTGAAAGCTATGTTCGAAGAGTCCAGAGAGGGCGGTCAATTACCTAGGGACCAAAGGATCGCCACAATAGTTACAATACATAAGGAAGGGAAAGCTAAGACTGACTGCGCATCATAAAGACCCATCTCCCTCCTCAATGCTGAACCCAAAATACTGGCCAAGCTCCTGGCAATGCGGCTAGTCAAGATGATTGGAGACCTGGTTCACCCAGACCAATATGGGTTTATGCCCCACAGAAATACGGCATTAAATCTGCGCAGGGTCCACGGGGTAATCGGCAGAGCCCAATGTATTCAAGAACCGGCAGTGATTGTGTCATTGGACGCAACCATGGCCTTTGACACAATAGAATGGCCCTACTTATGGGCAGTCTTGGATAAGATGGGCTTCGGACCCAAATATATACAATGGGTGCGTCTCCTCTACAGCGAACCCATGGCCCAAGTAGTGGTTAACAACAAGCAGTCAGCGACATTTCAACTCAGCAGGGGAACCCGTCAGGGGTGCCCTTTGTCACCACTCCTTTTTGCTCTGGCACTCGAGCCCTTGGCGGCCTGGATCCGCAGAGACCCCAGGATACGGGGGTTGAGGTGGTCCCCGGACTGGGAAGACCGCATTTCGCTGTACGCGGACGATATCTTATTGTACCTAGCTTCCCCTAGGAAATCCTTGATAGTCGTACTAGACATACTGGCAGTCTTCGGCAAATTCTCTGGCTTCACCGTCAACTGGAATAAATCCCTTTTGTATGTTCTGAAAGGGGACCCACCGGTCCCGCCGAGAAACTGCCCAATACAAATTAGCACTACTGGGTTCAAATACTTGGGGATTTTTGTTTCCCTCGACCCCTCGCTCCGCTACGCTCAAAACCTCCTCCCCCCTCTGCTTCGGCGAGATATCACTAGCTGGAAAACACTCCCCCTCTCGTTGCTGGGCAGAGCAGCCCTATTTAAAATGATGGCCCTGCCCAGGTTCCTTTACGCCCTACAAAACGCTTTAGATCCAGTGCCCGCTAAATATTTTAACGAAATTGAGAGTCTTCAGAGAGACCTCCTATGGGAAGGATGGCCGCGCATCGCCCTGCATAAACTGACATTACCGTGGTATGACGGAGGGATCAGCCTCCCGGATATAAAAAAGTACTATTGGGCGGCGCACTTAGCGGCCATAAACCATGGTACCTACGGTCGCCCTGACGACCCGGGCTTCGCCATGGATAGATGGCTCCTCCCGGGAGGAAGTTACGGCAGGGCACTGTACTCAAGACCTAAACGGTATAAATTAACAGGCCCAACCGGGCATTCTGTCCAGGTTTGGCACAATGCAACCAGCTCACTTGGGTGGGGACACAAACTGACGTTAGCAACGCCACTGTGGGACTCTGAGAAACTCGGAAATTTGTGGAGGACAAAAGGGTTCGATAAATGGGACCTTATCGGACTCTCCCACATTAAAGATATGTGGCGGGAAAACGGAGTGGTGCCCTTTGCGGAGTTGCAAAAGGGATATGGACTGGCGGACTCGGAATACTTCCGATACGCACAGGTAGCGCACTCCCTTCACACCCACGTGCCGCGAGACACGATCCCCCTGACTCATCACCACTAGAAGACAGAATACTAGACGGGCACCTACCTGATAAAACTATCTCCCTAATATATCAAAAATTAATAAATAACATGGAAGACCCTCTTAAATCACTGCGGGAGAAATGGGTACGGGACGGAATAGAGCTGGATGACGAGGACTGGCAGGAGGCGGTGTCCTCACCCAAGATAGTTGCCATACCTGCACAACTACGATTAGTTCAGCTTAAAATCCTACACAGGGTATACATCACAGGAACCCGACAGATCCTAATGGGCAGGGCGGAGGGCGGGGAATGCAAGAGAGGATGTGGTCACACGGGAACCTTTTTACACATAATCTGGGAGTGCACCTTTATAAACTCATTTTGGCACAAGGTACATGATATTATTAATACAGTACTCTCAGTTTCTCTTCACCCAGAGGTGCGGAGGTGCCTCCTGAACATCTGGGAGCCGACAGATCTGAATTTCCACCAAACACAATGGACAACGCTGGGATTTATGTTAGCGAAAAGAAACATAGCACAGCTCTGGGGAGCAGCCCAGCCACCCACAATAGAGGCTTGGAAGAAAGATCTGGACTGGTGCATGCTCAGGGAAAAGACAGTGTATGCGGCCAGGGGATGCCCCAAAAAATGGACACATATCTGGAGTCATTGGAACACATATCGTGGAGAAATTTGTTTGCCGCCTCGTGGCATAGATCAAGGTGACCCCACTTCACCGTAACATTCCTTCTGTAACAATGAATGTACCATGCTTTTCATTTCGTTCTATCACAAGATAGGGATGTTTACTTCCTCTGTACGTTTAATAAAAAGAAATATTTAAAAAAAATGATAGCAAGAGGCAATGGGCTTTGGGCCTATGTGTATGTATCTAAGGTGGTGGGCTTGGGCCTAAGTGTGTGTGTCTAAGGGGGTGGGGACCACTGTGACAGATACTAAAAGGCTGAAGAAAAACGGACAACTTAGGTCACCTATCAGGGCCTGACTGGTGGGGCCTATATGGGAGTGTCATGTTTGATGGGCAGAGAAGAATGGTACATAGGATCTCTGTTCTATGGTAGAACGGGACCCTACTTCACCACTGCATCTGCTGCCCCATGGAAATCATACCCCTAATGCCTGCAAGGTAAATGCACTTGTGACTGCGTGTTTAGTAGGAAAAGATAGCAATAATTGGTGTTCAGTAGGTTTCCTAGACCTTTTCAAATCATGACCCTAGCGCCTGCAATGCAATTGTTGTTGTGACTGCTTTTTTAGTAGTAAAATATAGCAATAATCAGTGTTCTGTGGGTTTCCTAAAACTTTTGACCCCTGTGCCATTGCACCTGCTGCACCATTCAAATCATGGTCCTAGTGCCTGCAAGGTAATTGCACTTAATAGCTTGTTTAGTAGTAAAATATATTAATTGCCTGTGTTCAGTGGGTTTCCTAGAGCTTTCGGCCCCTGTGACACTGCACCTTCTGCACCATTCAAATCATGGCCCTAGAGCCTTTTCGGTAATTGCATGTGTGACTACTTATTTAGTAGTAAAATATAGAGATGATCAGTGTTCAATGGGTTTTCTAACGATTTTGGTCCCTGTACCACTGCGCCTGCTGCACCATTCAAATCATAGCTCTACTGCCTGCAAGGTTACTGCACTTGTGACTGCTTGTTTAGTAGTAAAATATAGCAATAATTAGTGCTCTGTAAGGGGCATATTTACAACGAAGTGGCAGAGCGCAGCGCTAGCCTCCTTGGCTTAACGCTGCGCTCCGCCACTTCAGAAACGCAGGGCTGCACCATAATTACATCAATATGGTGCATCCCTGTGTTTTCCCCTGCGCTGTCGCTAAATTTAGCAGCCTGGCGCCAACGCAGGCACCCTTGCTGCAAGGGTGTCTGCATTGAGGGAAGATTGTGTATGTGCAGGTAGGTGTCCCTCCCTGCACATAAACAATCTTTAAATGCTGTTTTGCAACTTCTGTTTGTGCTGCTTAATGCAGCACAGATAGACGTTGGAAAAAGTCATTTTTGGGGATTGTTTATGTGCAGGAATGGTCACCTTCCTGCACATAAACAATCAATGGCATTTCTCCTCGTTTCGCCAGTTTAAGACCAGGTTTTCCGTGGCCATAATTTTGGTGCTGTCTCCTATTTACGCCACCCTTGTAAATAGGGGGCAGCGTAAAAATCAATGGGTGTTGCTGTGGAACGCCCACCGCAAGACCCATTGCCCTCCCCTTTCACACTAAGCACAGCGTGAAAAGGTGCCTTATTTACAATGCAGCGTTAAGCCACTTTAAGTGGCTTAACGCTGCCTCGTAAATAAAGCGAAGCCCATATCACCACAGGAACATCACTAAAAGTGACGTTACTGTGGAGATAGGGGCTTGTAAATATGCCCCAGGGTTTCCTAAACCTTTTGGTCCCTGTGCCACTGCAGCTGCTGCATCATTCAAATCATGGCCCTAGTGCCTGCAAGGACAAATGAGGAACTCGTTTATATTCAGTAATATATGTGTTCCAAAAAGGCACAGTTGCAGAAGGAATACATAATTATTGTCTAGCTAAACAAAAACACAAAGGTTTTCAAAAGAATTGCTTTCAACCTTCTCCAAATCTCCAAAATGAGTTGCCACAGATGTCATAAATGAAGCATTGTGCTCTAGAAATCAAGCATTGTTAAATTGTGTTACAATGGGGATGGTTTTTTCCTGTAAAAGTTCTTATCCTCTGCCTAACAGTGAATGGGCCATAAACAGTGTATCACCATATGTTAGGTTGATGCTGAGACTGAAATGTGGTTGTGTACTTTGTTGCTAAAAAGGCAGTTTCACAAATTAAATGGACTCACCAAAGAAGAGGAATTTTGCAAAAAATGTGTTAAACATAAAAAAGTCTCTGCAAAAATTTCAAAAATGTATTTCATTCACATGCAGAACTGTTTTATCTTAGTAGTACTAGTACATCAGACTAACTGTGGTCCGCAAATGGCCCCCGGTTGAAAACTGGCAAGAATTTATTCACAAGTTAATAATCTATGTGAAAGAAAGCAAGTAACAAGTACATCAGACTAAATGGGTGCAAGATTTTCTTGTAAGTAATAGTTTTCAAACATAATTTTAGAAACTTTCATGCTTCCATCAACCTTGACAATCCCAATAATGAACTTCATGCCCCACAAATGAAAGGCAAATGTTTTGTGCAGCTGAAGAATGAGATACCTATTGAGATGGCGATTTGTCTAAAATAAAGTAAAAAGGGCACAAGCAGGCTCCAAGCAGAAAGTGAGCTGCATTTCTCTTTCCTGTAAATGCTCTCACCTTGAATTCGCAAGAAAACAAAAGAAACACCAAACTCCTTCGAAGACAAAGCGCGACATTTGATCTCGGTCTTTGAATGGGCAGCAAATGTAATAAGAACAAGATTTACAGGCCTTTTTATTGCAAAAAAAGAGTTTGTGGAAGAATACTGTAAACATGACTTTGGCATGGGAAGGTACGAACCCAAGCTGTATAGCCTAAAGCAAATAAGCCAGCAAATGAAAAGCAAGCACCGGGCAGAATGCATTCCCAGGTCAACTTTCTGAAACTGCCCAAGATGTCTTTTGCAAAACCAACAGCTGAGCTGTCTAGTAGGCTGCGACCTAAAAAGGACAACTTCATGAAGAACAGTTTCAAATGGATACAATTTGGTCCACTGTAAAATCGCGGTCAGATAAACAAATGCCACTACATTAGGAATTTACAACACCATTAGTAGGAGATATAAACGAATAAAGCAGTAGCGGCTGGTGTGCCGTCGGAGTGGAGAGGCAGGGGGGCAAAGGGTGGGACGACGGACAAAGAAAACAAAAAAAAAAATAAGTAAAAACTTACCTGCCTCATCGTGCATTCCAAAACGCCGTTCTTCTGTTTCCTCCTTGCTGCAACACAGGCTCCCAGCCTCCCCTTCAGCCAAACCTGACGCTGCTCTAATGCATAAGAGCAGCGTCAGGATTGGCCTGAGTGCCCTTGATTTGTGCTCCCAGGGAGACTGGGAGTCTCTGACTGCTGTATCCAACTCAGCAATGCAGCTGGGGTTGGAGAAAGCTTCACTGTGCATGACACTTTGGCCGGCCTGAGACGGCCAGCCAAACCGTCATGCGCACTGAATCATAGTGCTAACCACTCTCCCTCCTGCCTTGCCCCACAATGGCCCCGCCCCAACCCTCATTCAATGGAAGAAAAAGAAAGCAATAATAAACATACTTTATTATCGTTTTATTTTTCGAATTTTGAGGCTGGAATGGGGGCGCGACGCTCCTCCGCCATAGCGTAGGTGCCGCCCATGTAATAGAGATGAAATGTGGCCTGTGATCAACATGGAATAGCTGGTACAAAGGGTCCTGCTATAACATCAGACTCTAAACACTAAGGGGCTTATTTATAAGACCCAGCGTCACTTTTGCTCCACCGTTGCGTCACTTTTTGTGACGCAGCAGAGGCGTAAAATATGCTCTAAGTTGCGCCATTTTTACAAAGTGACGCATCTAGGCAGATGCGTCCCTTCGTAAACCGCTGCGCTACATTATATCTGCGTCAGGTATAATGTATGCAGGGTGGGCGTTCCCCGCAACAAAGGGTCATGGGAGTGGCGCAGTGAAATCTATAAGATTTCACTGCGCCACTTCTAGGACGTCAGTGTGTCAAAACCTTATGCCTGCCTCATGGCGACGCAGGCCCTTTCACATTGGGCTTGCCTCATGTGAAAGGACACATTGCTGGAGTTGCATCTGTTTTCAGACACACCCCAGCAATGCGCCACTTTTCCGCCGACAGATACGTCAGTAATACTGAAGTATCTGTCATTCCTTCAACATGATGCGTCATACAGTAAATATGATGCATCCATCATGTCGCAAGGAGGGCGCACTGAGAAGTGTTGCATCGCTGCTTTCACACAGCAATGCAACACTTCTCATAAATAATGCCCTAAGGGGCTTATTTATGAGCCCCTGCATCACTTTTGCGCCGCCGTTGCATCACTTTTTGTGACACAGCGGCGGCGTAAAATATGCACCATGTTGCTCGATAGTTACAAAGTGACGGATCTAGGCACATGCATCACTAATTAAATCCCTGAACTTCATTATACCTGCGTCAGGTATAATGTATGCAGGGTGGGCGTTCCCATGCAGGAAAAGGTCGTACGAGTGGTGCAGTTAAATCTATAACATTTCACTGCACCACTTCTAGGACGCCAATGCGTCAAAACCTTACGCCTGCCTCATGGCAGGCATAAGGGTGATGCAGGCCCTTTCACATGGGGCTTTCCCCATGTGAAAAGACACATTGCTAGAGTTGCGTCTGTTTTCAGACACGGCCCCAGCAATGCGCCAATTTTGCGCCGACAGATACGTCAGTAATACTGACGTATCTGTCATTCCTTGTGACATGATGCGTCATACAGTAAATATGACTCCTCCATCATGTCTCAAGGAGGGCGCATTAAGAAGTGTCGCATCGCTGCTATCATGCAGCTATGCGACACTTCTCATAAATGAGGCCCTAATGCAACTATAAAGTACACCACAAGTTTTGATAGTGTAAGAGACTGAGCCGTAATACGAGGCCGAACTCGATAGCTCCGTAGAGCCTAGTGGGAAAACTTCAGCAGCAATGGAGAAGGGCAAATCAGCGACTTCAAAGGGGTCCAAAACGGTACAATCAAACAAACTGGACCGATATGCCCTCCCTAAAGACATGCTCCAGAGTCGCTCATCTAGAGGTAGCCCAGCGAGGGAACAAGGAGGGGAAGACCAGGAGCTGTCGCTGAAAGATGTGGTGGAAGCGATAACCAGTGTTAAGACCTCGCTGGAGCACAAAATGGACACTATTGCCATTGATGTCAACTTAATCAGGGCCGATCTATCCAAGCTTAATGAAAAAGTTAAACAGGTGGAGATCACTACTACCAGCCTGGTTGGAGACGTGGCCCAGCTCCAAGGAGAGATGCAAGACATGAGATCCTTCCGTACGTTTGCAGAACTAAAGCTGGACGACTACAAAGGACGTCTGCGCCGGAACAACCTACGTATCATTGGGGTGCCGGAAAAAGCGGAAGGACGGGCCCCAGACCTCTTTGTAGAAGATCTTATCCTGCAACATCTACGCCCTAAGGGCCTAAGTAAGTTCTTTGTGATTGAAAGAGCCCATAGAGTACCCGGAGGTCGCCCCAAGCCAGGGGCACCCCGCGCCCAATCTTAGCGAGAGTACTGAATTTCCGTGACAGAGACATTATTTTACAAAATGCCAGGACAAGTACTCCTCTACGGTACGAAAATGCAGATATCTCTTTCTTCCCAGATTTTACACAAAGAGTGCAAAGGCAGAGACGGTCATTCCTCTCAGTCAAGCGGACATTGAGGGAGGGAGGATTTAAATACTCTATGCTGTTCCCTGCGCGCCTGCGGGTGGAGGCGGAAGGAAAAACTTGGTTTTTTGATCAACCGGAGGAAGCAGCAGAATGGATTGAGCGACACCAGAATCGAACCACACGAGATCGTGTTGTGGAAGTGGAAGCCGCCGCCTAGCCGCACGGCGGATGGGGTTGCTTCGAGAACTGAGACTCCATTGTGAAGATGTATCCTCACTCGGGCCCGGGACAGGTAACGGGAAGCGTGGGAAGCAAGACCGGGTGGGGAGGTCCCCATTGGCGGGCCCCGCCCAGGACTGTGGTGCGGGATTTTCTGAGGGAATTGTACAGCTACTTAAAAAGAGGGGGGGATCAGGTAAACGGCATGCCACGACCCCCAGTTTTCTACGTTTAGTGCAGACACAGGGCAACAGGCACTCTGCAGAGTTATATATGGGCAGTTCTAAGCTCACAGTGCAGGGCAGCAGGGTGGGGGGTAGTTGGGTGGGGAATTTGTGTTCATATGTTGTTTATGTTCTCACATCGGAACTTATGTTTGTATCAATAACGGAGGAGGCCGAGATCTTGGTATTAGTCAATGGGTACACAGGGAGACAAAACTATTAAGATACTAAGCTGGAATGTTAACGGCCTTGGGGATAAGATTAAACGTAGCGTAGTTCTCCAGTATATCAAAAGACACACCCCAGATGTTGTATTGCTGCAGGAGACGCACCTAATAGGAAACACATGTAGGGCGATGCAAAGGTGGGGATATAAGATGGTGGCTCATGCTGGGTTCACCACTGGGTCGCGGGGGTTGGCATCATGATGAAAAACTCCTTCCCCCTCACAGTGACCGCCACGTGGATCGATGACAGGGGAAGGTATATTGGGGTGTCGGGTATATGGGAGGGGCGCCCACTTACACTCATGTCCATTTACGTGCCGCCGGGGCTGCAAAACACCACATTTACTGATTTGGGCTCTGTGCTACTCACTATGCCAGATAGTCTATTAATCCTTGGGGGAGACTTTAACGCAGTGGCTTCGGGAACACTGGACCTATACCCCCCGCGTGAGGTGGGACCTTCAGCTCAATGGTTGCCCGATTTCCTTGAGTCCATGGGGCTGGTGGACGGATGGAGGGTACACCACCCAGATCAGATACAACACACGTTCCACTCCGGGGTCCACCATAGTCTCTCCCGACTGGACTACTGCCTGGTCCCAGCAGCACAAGCCTCCCACATACAGGAAATCAAACATCTGCCAAGGGGAATTTCGGACCACTCACCGTTATGGGTACGCATAGCCCTAAGTCAGGCCACAGCGGGGAGAATAGCCCCAATTAATCCCTGGTACCTCAGAGACCCTAAGCTCCGTAAAAACCTAATTAAAGCCATCAACAGCTACTTTATAGATAATGAGGGGTCAGTGTCCTCGTCACAATCATTATGGGAAGCCTTTAAGACGGTAATCCGAGGCCAGGCTTTATCCCTGATTTCCGGCATGAAAAAAGAAAAGCAAAAAGAAGTACTAGATATAGAGACCGAAATTCAGGGGCTGGAGGGCGACCTTGAATCCGAGATCACGCCGGAAAAGCTCCATTGGTTAAGCTTGAAGCAACATGATTACAAAGCTCTAGTGACAGACAGGTCGAAGGCATTGGGCAGGGAGAAACAGGGTAGAGTATATGAGCTAGGAGACAAGGCAGGGAAACTTATAGCATGGCTTGATAAACAGGAGCATGCGAGCAGGCTAGTTCCGGAGCTTAGGGTGGATGGGGGCGCCTCCCTGACCGAGCCGCAGGATATAGTCAACAGATTTGCCAGTCACTTTTCTTCGATATACACGACAATATCCCCGCACACCGAACATGACTCCCGAGACTTACTTAGGGATATTAAGCTACCCAGGCTCTCCCCAGAAGACAGGGATTATATGGACAGCGACTTGATGGCGGATGAGATAGGACAGGCGATCAGAGCCTTGAATTCGGGAAGGCCCTTGGGCCCAATGGACTCCCAATCGAGTTATATAAACTCTGCCCTGACAAGCTGGCGCCATATCTGAAAGCTATGTTCGAAGAGTCCAGAGAGGGCGGTCAATTACCTAGGGACCAAAGGATCGCCACAATAGTTACAATACATAAGGAAGGGAAAGCTAAGACTGACTGCGCATCATAAAGACCCATCTCCCTCCTCAATGCTGAACCCAAAATACTGGCCAAGCTCCTGGCAATGCGGCTAGTCAAGATGATTGGAGACCTGGTTCACCCAGACCAATATGGGTTTATGCCCCACAGAAATACGGCATTAAATCTGCGCAGGGTCCACGGGGTAATCGGCAGAGCCCAATGTATTCAAGAACCGGCAGTGATTGTGTCATTGGACGCATCCATGGCCTTTGACACAATAGAATGGCCCTACTTATGGGCAGTCTTGGATAAGATGGGCTTCGGACCCAAATATATACAATGGGTGCGTCTCCTCTACAGCGAACCCATGGCCCAAGTAGTGGTTAACAACAAGCAGTCAGCGACATTTCAACTCAGCAGGGGAACCCGTCAGGGGTGCCCTTTGTCACCACTCCTTTTTGCTCTGGCACTCGAGACCTTGGCGGCCTGGATCCGCAGAGACCCCAGGATACGGGGGTTGAGGTGGTCCCCGGACTGGGAAGACCGCATTTCGCTGTACGCGGACGATATCTTATTGTACCTAGCTTCCCCTAGGAAATCCTTGATAGTCGTACTAGACATACTGGCAGTCTTCGGCAAATTCTCTGGCTTCACCGTCAACTGGAATAAATCCCTTTTGTATGTTCTGAAAGGGGACCCACCGGTCCCGCCGAGAAACTGCCCAATACAAATTAGCACTACTGGGTTCAAATACTTGGGGATTTTTGTTTCCCTCGACCCCTCGCTCCGCTACGCTCAAAACCTCCTCCCCCCTCTGCTTCGGCTCCGGCGAGATATCACTAGCTGGAAAACACTCCCCCTCTCGTTGCTGGGCAGAGCAGCCCTATTTAAAATGATGGCCCTGCCCAGGTTCCTTTACGCCCTACAAAACGCTTTAGATCCAGTGCCCGCTAAATATTTTAACGAAATTGAGAGTCTTCAGAAAGACCTCCTATGGGAAGGATGGCCGCGCATCGCCCTGCATAAACTGACATTACCGTGGTATGACGGAGGGATCAGCCTCCCGGATATAAAAAAGTACTATTGGGCGGCGCACTTAGCGGCCATAAACCATGGTACCTACGGTCGCCCTGACGACCCGGGCTTCGCCATGGATAGATGGCTCCTCCCGGGAGGAAGTTATGGCAGGGCACTGTACTCAAGACCTAAACGGTATAAATTAACAGGCCCAACCGGGCATTCTGTCCAGGTTTGGCACAATGCAACCAGCTCACTCGGGTGGGGACACAAACTGACGTTAGCAACGCCACTGTGGGACTCTGAGAAACTCGGAAATTTGTGGAGGACAAAAGGGTTCGATAAATGGGACCTTATCGGACTCTCCCACATTAAAGATATGTGGCGGGAAAACGGAGTGGTGCCCTTTGCGGAGTTGCAAAAGGGATATGGACTGGCGGACTCGGAATACTTCCGATACGCACAGGTAGCGCACTCCCTTCACACCCACGTGCCGCGAGACACGATCCCCCCTGACTCATCACCACTAGAAGACAGAATACTAGACGGGCACCTACCTGATAAAACTATCTCCCTAATATATCAAAAATTAATAAATAACATGGAAGACCCTCTTAAATCACTGCGGGAGAAATGGGTACGGGACGGAATAGAGCTGGATGATGAGGACTGGCAGGAGGCGGTGTCCTCACCCAAGATAGTTGCCATACCTGCACAACTACGATTAGTTCAGCTTAAAATCCTACACAGGGTATACATCACAGGAACCCGATAGATCCTAATGGGGAGGGCGGAGGGCGGGGAATGCAAGAGAGGATGTGGTCACACGGGAACCTTTTTACACATAATCTGGGAGTGCACCTTTATAAACTCATTTTGGCACAAGGTACATGATATTATTAATACAGTACTCTCAGTTTCTCTTCACCCAGAGGTGCGGAGGTGCCTCCTGAACATCTGGGAGCCGACAGATCTGAATTTCCACCAAACACAATGGACAACGCTGGGATTTATGTTAGCGAAAAGAAACATAGCACAGCTCTGGGGAGCAGCCCAGCCGCCCACAATAGAGGCTTGGAAGAAAGATCTGGACTGGTGCATGCTCAGGGAAAAGACAGTGTATGGGCCAGGGGATGCCCCAAAAAATTGACACATATCTGGAGTCATTGGAACACATATCGTGGAGAAATTTGTTTGCCGCCTCGTGGCATAGATCAAGATGACCCCACTTCACTGTAACATTCCTTCTGTAACAATGAATGTACCATGCTTTTCATTTCGTTCTATCACAAGATAGGGATGTTTACTTCCTCTGTACGTTTAATAAAAAGAAATATAAAAAAAAATGATAGCAAGAGGAACTGGGCTTTGGGCCTATGTGTATGTATCTAAGGTGGTGGGCTTGGGCCTAAGTGTGTGTGTCTAAGGGGGTGGGGACCACTGTGACAGATACTAAAAGGCTGAAGAAAAACGGACAACTTAGGTCACCTATCAGGGCCTGACTGGTGGGGCCTATATGGGAGTGTCATGTTTGATGGGCAGAGAAGAATGGTACATAGGATCTCTGTTCTATGGTAGAACGGGACCCTACTTCACCACTGCATCTGCTGCCCCATGGAAATCATACCCCTAATGCCTGCAAGGTAAATGCACTTGTGACTGCGTGTTTAGTAGGAAAAGATAGCAATAATTGGTGTTCAGTAGGTTTCCTAGACCTTTTCAAATCATGACCCTAGCGCCTGCAATGCAATTGTTGTTGTGACTGCTTTTTAGTAGTAAAATATAGCAATAATCAGTGTTCTGTGGGTTTCCTAAAACTTTTGACCCCTGTGCCATTGCACCTGCTGCACCATTCAAATCATGGTCCTAGTGCCTGCAAGGTAATTGCACTTAATAGCTTGTTTAGTAGTAAAATATATTAATTGCCTGTGTTCAGTGGGTTTCCTAGAGCTTTCGGCCCCTGTGACACTGCACCTTCTGCACCATTCAAATCATGGCCCTAGAGCCTTTTCGGTAATTGCATGTGTGACTACTTATTTAGTAGTAAAATATAGAAATGATCAGTGTTCAATGGGTTTTCTAACGATTTTGGTCCCTGTACCACTGCGCCTGCTGCACCATTCAAATCATAGCTCTACTGCATGCAAGGTTACTGCACTTGTGACTGCTTGTTTAGTAGTAAAATATAGCAATAATTAGTGCTCTGTAAGGGGCATATTTACAACGAAGTGGCAGAGCGCAGCGCTAGCCTCCTTGGCTTAACGCTGCGCTCCGCCACTTCAGAAACGCAGGGCTGCACCATAATTACATCAATATGGTGCATCCCTGTGTTTTCCCCTGCGCTGTCGCTAAATTTAGCAGCCTGGCGCCAACGCAGGCACCCTTGCTGCAAGGGTGTCTGCATTGAGGGGAAGATTGTGTATGTGCAGGTAGGTGTCCCTCCCTGCACATAAACAATCTTTAAATGCTGTTTTGCAACTTCTGTTTGTGCTGCTTAATGCAGCACAGATAGACGTTGGAAAAAGTCATTTTTGGGGATTGTTTATGTGCAGGAATGGTCACCTTCCTGCACATAAACAATCAATGGCATTTCTCCTCGTTTCGCCAGTTTAAGACCAGGTTTTCCGTGGCCATAATTTTGGTGCTGTCTCCTATTTACGCCACCCTTGTAAATAGGGGGCAGCGTAAAAATCAATGGGTGTTGCTGTGGAACGCCCACCGCAAGGCCCATTGCCCTCCCCTTTCACACTAAGCACAGCGTGAAAGGGTGCCTTATTTACAATGCAGCGTTAAGCCACGTTAAGTGGCTTAACGCTGCCTCGTAAATAAAGCGAAGCCCATATCACCACAGGAACATCACTAAAAGTGACGTTACTGTGGAGATAGGGGCTTGTAAATATGCCCCAGGGTTTCCTAAACCTTTTGGTCCCTGTGCCACTGCAGCTGCTGCACCATTCAAATCATGGCCCTAGTGCCTGCAAGGACAAATGAGGAACTCGTTTATATTCAGTAATATATGTGTTCCAAAAAAGGCACAGTTGCAGAAGGAATACATAATTATTGTCTAGCTAAACAAAAACACAAAGGTTTTCAAAAGAATTGCTTTCAACCTTCTCCAAATCTCCAAAATGAGTTGCCACAGATGTCATAAATGAAGCATTGTGCTCTAGAAATCAAGCATTGTTAAATTGTGTTACAATGGGGATGGTTTTTTCCTGTAAAAAGTTCTTATCCTCTGCCTAACAGTGAATGGGCCATAAACAGTGTATCACCATATGTTAGGTTGATGCTGAGACTGAAATGTGGTTGTGTACTTTGTTGCTAAAAAGGCAGTTTCACAAATTAAATGGACTCACCAAAGAAGAGGAATTTTGCAAAAAATGTGTTAAACATAAAAAAGTCTCTGCAAAAATTTCAAAAATGTATTTCATTCACATGCAGAACTGTTTTATCTTAGTAGTACTAGTACATCAGACTAACTGTGGTCCGCAAATGGCCCCGGTTGAAAACTGGCAAGAATTTATTCACAAGTTAATAATCTATGTGAAAGAAAGCAAGTAACAAGTACATCAGACTAAATGGGTGCAAGATTTTCTTGTAAGTAATAGTTTTCAAACATAATTTTAGAAACTTTCATGCTTCCATCAACCTTGACAATCCCAATAATGAACTTCATGCCCCACAAATGAAAGGCAAATGTTTTGTGCAGCTGAAGAATGAGATACCTATTGAGATGGCGATTTGTCTAAAATAAAGTAAAAAAGGGCACAAGCAGGCTCCAAGCAGAAAGTGAGCTGCATTTCTCTTTCCTGTAAATGCTCTCACCTTGAATTCGCAAGAAAACAAAAGAAACACCAAACTCCTTCGAAGACAAAGCGTGACATTTGATCTCGGTCTTTGAATGGGCAGCAAATGTAATAAGAACAAGATTTACAGGCCTTTTTATTGCAAAAAAAGAGTTTGTGGAAGAATACTGTAAACATGACTTTGGCATGGGAAGGTACGAACCCGAGCTGTATAGCCTAAAGCAAATAAGCCAGCAAATGAAAAGCAAGCACCGGGCAGAATGCATTCCCAGGTCAACTTTCTGAAACTGCCCAAGATGTCTTTTGCAAAACCAACAGCTGAGCTGTCTAGTAGGCTGCGACCTAAAAAGGACAACTTCATGAAGAACAGTTTCAAATGGATACAATTTGGTCCACTGTAAAATCCGGTCAGATAAACAAATGCCACTACATTAGGAATTTACAACACCATTAGTAGGAGATATAAACGAATAAAGCAGTAGCGGCTGGTGTGCCGTCGGAGTGGAGAGGCAGGGGGGCAAAGGGTGGGACGACGGACAAAGAAAACAAAAAAAAAAAATAAGTAAAAACTTACCTGCCTCATCGTGCATTCCAAAACGCCGTTCTTCTGTTTCCTCCTTGCTGCAACACAGGCTCCCAGCCTCCCCTTCAGCCAAACCTGACGCTGCTCTAATGCATAAGAGCAGCGTCAGGATTGGCCTGAGTGCCCTTGATTTGTGCTCCCAGGGAGACTGGGAGTCTCTGACTGCTGTATCCAACTCAGCAATGCAGCTGGGGTTGGAGAAAGCTTCACTGTGCATGACACTTTGGCCGGCCTGAGACGGCCAGCCAAACCGTCATGCGCACTGAATCATAGTGCTAACCACTCTCCCTCCTGCCTTGCCCCACAATGGCCCCGCCCCAACCCTCATTCAATGGAAGAAAAAGAAAGCAATAATAAACACACTTTATTATCGTTTTATTTTTCGAATTTTGAGGCTGGAAGGGGGGCGCGACGCTCCTCCGCCATAGCGTAGGTGCCGCCCATGTAATAGAGATGAAATGTGGCCTGTGATCAACATGGAATAGCTGGTAGAAAGTGTCCTGCTATAACATCAGACTCTAAACACTAAGGGGCTTATTTATAAGACCCAGCGTCACTTTTGCTCCACCATTGCGTCACTTTTTGTGACGCAGCAGAGGCGTAAAATATGCTCTAAGTTGCGCCATTTTTACAAAGTGACACATCTAGGCAGATGCGTCCCTTCGTAAACCGCTGCGCTACATTATATCTGCGTCAGGTATAATGTATGCAGGGTGGGCGTTCCCCGCAACAAAGGGTCATGGGAGTGGCGCAGTGAAATCTATAAGATTTCACTGCGCCACTTCTAGGACGTCAGTGAGTCAAAACCTTATGCCTGCCTCATGGCGACGCAGGCCCTTTCACATTGGGCTTGCCTCATGTGAAAGGACACATTGCTGGAGTTGCATCTGTTTTCAGACACACCCCAGCAATGCGCCACTTTTCCGCCGACAGATTCGTCAGTAATACTGAAGTATCTGTCATTCCTTCAACATGATGCGTCATACAGTAAATATGATGCATCCATCATGTCGCAAGGAGGGCGCACTGAGAAGTGTTGCATCGCTGCTTTCACACAGCAATGCAACACTTCTCATAAATAATGCCCTAAGGGGCTTATTTATGAGCCCCTGCATCACTTTTGCGCCGCCGTTGCATCACTTTTTGTGACACAGCGGCGGCGTAAAATATGCACCATTTTGCTCGATAGTTACAAAGTGACGGATCTAGGCACATGCATCACTAATTAAACCCCTGAACTTCATTATACCTGCGTCAGGTATAATGTATGCAGGGTGGGCGTTCCCATGCAGGAAAAGGTCGTACGAGTGGTGCAGTTAAATCTATAAGATTTCACTGCACCACTTCTAGGACGCCAATGCGTCAAAACCTTACGCCTGCCTCATGGCAGGCATAAGGGTGATGCAGGCCCTTTCACATGGGGCTTTCCCCATGTGAAAAGACACATTGCTAGAGTTGCGTCTGTTTTCAGACACGGCCCCAGCAATGCGCCAATTTTGCGCCGACAGATACGTCAGTAATACTGACGTATCTGTCATTCCTTGTGACATGATGCGTCATACAGTAAATATGACTCCTCCATCATGTCTCAAGGAGGGCGCATTAAGAAGTGTCGCATTGCTGCTATCATGCAGCTATGCGACACTTCTCATAAATGAGGCCCTAATGCAACTATAAAGTATTAAAGTAAAAACAAAAACAGTGGCACTGAAGAAAACATCTTTGTGTGGGGATGCACTTTTTGTCTAAGAGCAAAATGCAGTCACTCAAAGAGAAGTTAACCAGTGGGTGAAGTGGTTTGACCCTCTGCCCCATGATGTATGCTGTGGTGGGTAGAATCAAAATGTGAATGCCACACCAACAGACCAACAAATGAAGACAGCTGGCTAAAAGCCCCTTAAAATAAGCATATTAAACATATATATATTTTTAGATAAAGGTTTGGTTAACACCAAACCTAAAATCAGGCCCCAGCACTGTGGAGAGTGTACTCCTAGGAGTGCACACAAAAAATTAACAGGAGTATCGGAGGGCTTGTTCCCCTTTAATAGATCCCAAGTGGGCCCTCTGGATATACTCCTTCATTAGCTGCACTTCTAGGACACAGCTCACCGCATTCCTTCCATATTCACACCAGGCAGTCACTGAGTTCTTCTTCCATATTAGCACTAGTGATGAACAATTCACAGGCAATGGATTTCCATATTAATGTTAACTGATCAAAGGCAGTGGTTCCCCTATATTAACGCTAAGGGTGCCCTCCTGACAGGCAATGGGCACCTGCACCTTAGATGCACTCTCTTCAAAAGGTGGTCTCCCTTAACCCATGGGGAACACTGATCAGATGGAGGTGTTCTACCATATTAACACTAGGAGCACACTGTGTACTACTGATGCCTCTCCAGATAAACATTAGGAGTGCACTGATCAACAGGAGTTATGTTCCTACTAGTCGAGCTCTATCTACAGGAGCTATTAGTGCAAATGAACAATATGGACACACATATCAAAGAGAGTTCTTCTCGTCATATTAACACAAGCACTCTTCACATGAGGTGGTTCTCCAGAGAGGAATGCACTGTTCAGAGGAGGTTGTCATTAATAAGCAGAATTCATGGGTGGTGCTTCTCTATTTTATAACCATTGGAACACTCAACACAAGGAGTAAGTCTTCCCAATTCAGGTTTAAGAATCACTGTACAGATAAAGTGATTCTCACTGTTAGACCTGCCATCTTAGGAGTGGTCTTCCCCCAAATATTTTGCCTTCTCCCTTCTTGTTTCCTGAACTTTGTTATTGTTGGCATTAGGACTCTGTGCACTTTACCACTGCCAGTCAGAGGGAAAGTGCTTGTGCTCTCTTCTTGAAATATGGTCAAATTGGTTTACACCCGATTGGCACATTCTTTTTTCTTATAAGTTCCTAGTAAAGTGGTACTACATGTACCCAGGGCCTATTAACTTAAATGCTACTAGTGTACCTGCAGCACTCACTGTGTCACCCACTAAAGTAGCCCTTTAAAACAAGTCTCAGGCCTGCCATTGCAGCCTGTAGTGCAGTTTTAAACTGCCATTTTGACCTGGCAAAATAAACCTGGAAGGCCTAAACCTCCTTTTTAATAGATATACATCACCCCTAAGGTAGGCCCTAAACAGCCAACAGGGTTTGGTGCATTGTATTTAAAAAACTAGAGTATGTGTTTATAGGTTTAACATGTCCCAGTAGTGGAAAACACCGACATGCATGGTTCACTATGGTAAGGCCTATCTATTCCATAATTTAACATTGGGTTACCTAATTACATTTAATAAATGCTAACATTTGATTGGGAACAGATAGAAATATCATGTTTGGTCTCTAACGAATTATAATTTAAAACCCTAATTTATGATAAAGTTGGATTTTAAGTCACAGTTCTGAAAATGTGCATTTACTTGGTCTCACCATTTAGTGCCTACTGGCAGTGTCCTCAGTCACATGACCCTGCTGTAAGGCTTTGTGTATTCCTCCCAGAAAGTGGACAGTGGGGCTTAGGTGTGGGCAGGATGGGCCATCTTACCAGGTTGGAGGGGAGCTATTCCTTGGCCCACTTGCACTTCTATAGTGGCTGCCTCCAGCACACACACAAAAACCTAACACTAGTTGTGTGTGACCCTAGACTTCTTGGAGCCTTGAAAGGGTAAGGGAGGAACTTTCCAGAACTGGATATGGGGGTAGCCTAAACATTTTCCTCACTTCAAAGGCTGGCATCAGGTGCAAATATTGCACTCTCAGACCAACTCTTCAGTACACTCCTGAACTTGCGGAGGACATCAGAATGACTACCTTGTACTCCAGAGTACTGTCCTGCTGCTTGAGGCCTGCTTTGTACCCTAGAGGACAACCCTGCTGCTACCACAGGACTGCCCTTCTGTTTGAAACCCACCTTGCTCCCTAGAGGACTGCCCTGCTGCTTGAACGCAAGACTACCAGAATGACTCAAAGGGCTAGTTGGCCAGCCTCTTGTGTGAGCTACAGGGACATAACAAGTTCCAGAGACCTTGGCCTCTGTTGGAGTGTGTCCTAACCTCCCAGTTGGTGCACATCCAGACCTACACCCTTAGAAGTGGCACTAAATGTGCTCCTCCTGCCTAACCCTAAAAGTTGGGACTTAGAAACATTTTCACCAAAAATTGTCAGAAGAACCGACAGAAGACCTGGGCCTACCTGCTAGCCAAAACCACTCAAGTAACATTGTTGATCGCCCTGAATTTGCATTTTTTATTTATTAAAGTTTACTCTATTTTGTTAAATTGGTGTGGGATTTTTCTTGTGTTGTGTTTTCACTTCATTGTTGTTTCAGTGCTGCATAAATTCTTAACACAGTGCCTCTAAGTTAAGCCTGACTGCTTTTGTGCTAAGCTACCAGAGGGGTAAGCATAGTTAATTTAGTGACTTTTGGGGTTCACAGTGACATGAACTGTGGTTGTTGCTTGAGAAGGGTTTTCACCCCCTTAACCTAACTTCTTACATTCACATTGCTCTTTCAGGGGTTGCCAGCCTCCGTTGCTTTTCCTGTAAGGATTTTAATGATGGAGGATGTGCAGCTGACCGTATTAAGATAGAGGAGTGTACCCCGCCACGGAACGTCTGTCTGGAGGCCATCACTATTGTAACCATAGGTAGGGTAACCGCAATAATTTTCAAGTTCACTCTACAAATAGTGACTCACATATGTTGTCATAACTGATATGTTTTCTACTGTCTTCTCATAAATCTGTGCAATAATGGACCTAATGCTGGGAACTGTGTATGACCTGAATTCTTCAAATGTTGCTAAAGTACCATCTATTTGTATAATTCTTGTATGTCAGAATATCAAGGCTAAAAATATCTTGGGGGCAAATTATCACCTAAAAAATACTGAGGTTCAAAATATCTAGAGAGTAAGTGAAAATAAGTAAGTATATATTTACTATCTTTAATCAAAATCTTAGTACCTCAAAGATATATATATATATATATATAGCAAAAAACAAGGAGTTCATAATACTCCCAAGGTCCGGTGCACTCACGGGGTATGTATCGGCTATAAAACATCCGCAGACGCGTTTCTGGCTCTTGCCGTCATCAGTGCGGAAAAGCCGTTAATAAAACAAACACAGTCATTAAAACGGTCCTGCCATATGGTTGGTGGATCCTTGGCCAATGAAGGTGCAGCAATGGGGCGTCACTGTCTTAATTATTTATTGCCTAATGCAATTTCTATGGCGCTCCCATCGCTAAAAAAATCAATTGGCAGCCGTAATAACTGTGCCTGTACATTCCCTCGCCTGCCGCTGGAAAAATCTTAGTACCTCCAAGATATATATATATATATATTCACTGAAAAAACCATAGGTTTTAGGGACAGTTATAGTTAGTTGGACATTTCACTCGTACAAAACCATAGAAATTCCCCCGTTATAGTTAGTTCAGGTAACTATAACTCGCGCCCCCGCAATGCACTGCTGATGACGTCACATATTACATCACTCATGACATGGTCAGTGACATCACTGATGACATCACTGATGACATCTCAAATGACATCACTGATGACATCATCCATGTGAGAATTTAATGCATCTTCTCACACCCTAATATAAGTTTTGATACACCCACTCTAAATTACAGACTGCCATTCTCAAAACCATAGACACTCCAACACCAAAAACTACATACCCACTCACTGATTCTTAGGTCTACACACACACATCCACTCACTCACCTGTACAGTCACTTATACTTACAGTCACTGACCATGTCATGAGTGATGTAATATGTGACGTCATCAGCAGTGCATTATGAGGCGCGAGTTATAGTTACTTGAACTAACTATAACGGGGAATTTCTATGGTTTTGTACGAGTGAAATGTCCAACTAACTATAACTGTCCCTAAAACCTATGGTTTTTTCAGTGAATTTCAAAGGTTTTTTAAATGCTAATTTCTAACTATAACATATCTGAAACCTATGGTTTTTTCAGTGAATTTCAAAGGTTTTTTAAATGCTAATTCCTAACTATAACATGTCTGAAACCTACGGTTTTTTCAGTGAATTTCAAAGGTTTTGTAAATGACAATTTTTAAATGTATTAATTGTTATATTAATTTTTTTCATACTGATTTACTACATTTTTAGAAACAATTATTTTTTACATATTTTATTTTTTAAATTACATTGTAATTACATTATACATTACATTACAAAAAATACTTTCTCAGAATGAATTACTTTAGTTTAAATACTTTGCACATAGGCAATAGACTTTTAAGTACAGTAGTTACAGTTGTTGCAATGGGCAACACATTTTCAAACACAATGCAACATTCAGCTCAATGTGAATTTCTAGTTAAATGCAATTAGTTACTTTATGGATTACTTTTCTAACCACAGGACTGGATCCTAGATTCAGTCCTGTTACATCTCCTGTAAACAGTTGAGTAAAAGCGTTTTGGTTACAGTCGTGATTTTTAAGGAATATTATTGTATTTTAAAAGTTGACACTTAGAAACTTTTTCTCATAGAATCACCAATGTTATCCTATGGAAGGAAATTCACTTAGCAGGTAAAAACTGTTATCATTACTTTTTCTTACTCAGTGTTGGATCCTGGATCCAGCACTGGTGCATCTCCTGTAAACAGTTGAAAGAATGCGTTTAAGTCATGCAGGCGATTTTTAAGGAATATTTGTAGTTTGTGAAAATCGACACTGAAACTTTTCTGCTGAAAACCAGACAATGGATTCCTATGGAAGAAAATATAAGTTACTGGTAAGTACGGTTAAAATTACTTTTCAGGACCAGTACTGGGCTGAAAGATACAGCACTGAGGTCTCTCCTTATAACAGGTGAGTAAATAGGAATTCGTATTTCGGCTGATTTTAGAGGAATATTTGTATGTTTCAAAAATCGACACTTAGAAACTTTTTCAGCAAAAAGCAGGCAATGATATCCTATGGAAGGAAATTCAAGTTACTGGTAAGTACGGCTAAAATTACTTTTCAGGACCAGTACTGGGCTGAAAGATGCAGCACTGAGGTCTCTCCTGATAACAGGTGAGTAAATCGAAATTCGGATTTCGGCTGATTTTAGAGGAATATTTGTATGTTTCAAAAATCAACACTTAGAAACTTTTTCAGCAAAAAGCAGGCAATGATATCCTATGGAAGGAAATTCAAGTTACTGGTAAGTACGGTTAAAATTACTTTTGAGGATCAGTACTGGGCTGAAAGATGCAGCACTGAGGTCTCTCCTGATAACAGGTGAGTAAATCGGAATTCGTATTTCGGCTGATTTTAGAGGAATATTTTAAAGTTTCAAAACTCCACACTTAGAAGAATTTCCAAGTGAAACCAGTCAATGTTAGCCTATGGAAGGAAATTCAAGTTACTGGTAAGTACGGTTAAAATTACTTTTCAGGACCAGTACTGGGCTGAAAGATACAGCACTCAGGTCTCTCCTGATAACAGGTGAGTAAATCGGAATTCGTATTTCGGCTGATTTTAGAGGAATATTTTAAAGTTCCAAAACTCCACACTTAGAAGAATTTCCAAGTGAAACCAGTCAATGTTAGCCTATGGAAGGAAATTCAAGTTACTGTTAAGTACGGTTAAAATTACTTTTCAGGACCAGTACTGGGCTGAAAGATACAGCACTGAGGTCTCTCCTGATAACAGGTGAGTAAATCGGAATTCGTAGTTCGGCAGATTTTAGAGGAATATTTGCACAATGGTGAAGGGAGGGGCGGGGCCTGAGGTGACATCTGTGCAAACGCGCCCCGTGGCGCGTTTTAAGTTGGGGGATTAAGTCCCCTTGAATCATGAGGGTCCCTACGGGCCAACTAGCCCACCAGGAACCTCCAGTATGCGCCAGGGGATGCGTTGCAGAGATGTGTAGAGAGGCCACACCCTTTTTACACCTCTCTGCAACGCAGCTCTGTGGCGCTTTCTGGATGTACCTGTTGGGCTAGTTGGCCCCAGGGACCCTCAGGATTGAAGGGGATTTAATTCCCCATCTTAAAACGCGCCAAGGGGCCTGTTTGCACACATGTCACCTGAAGCCCCGCCCTCCCTTCACCACTGTGCAAACGCGCCCGTGGCGCGTTTTAAGTCGGGGATTAACTCCCCTTGAATCCTGAGGGTCCCTGGGGTGCAACTAGCCCACCAGCTACCTCCATTAAGCGCCACAGAGCTGCGTTGCAGAGAGGTGTAAAAAGGGGCGTGGCCTCTGTACACCTCTCTGCAAGGCAGCCCCCTGGCGCATACTGGAGGTTCCTGGTGGGCTAGTTGGCCCCCAGGGACCCCCAGTATTGAAGGGGAATTACTTCCCCATCTGCAAACGCGCCAGAGTGGTGAAGGAAGGGGGCGGGGCCTGTGGGCCCGATCGTTTTTTTTTCCCCTGAAGGGGGGCTGTGTGGCCCCCCTTCCTTTTTCCTATTTTTAGGCCCTGGGGACCCCATCCCCCAGGGCCTTACCCCTTTTTTTTAAATTAAAATTTTAAAAAAAAACGGGAAGGGGGCCCCCCTTGCCTGGGCCTGTATTGGCCCCGGGGACCCCATCCCCCGGGGCATGGCCTCGATTTTTTATATTTTTATTTGGAGGGGGGCTGCGTGGCCCCCCTCCTCAGGCCATTTAAGGCCCCGGGGACCCCATCCCCCGGGGCCGGCCTTGACCTTATTTTATTTTTTATTTTATTTTTTTTAAACTTTGGGGAGGGGGGCTGCGTGGCCCCCCTCCCGGGCCACTTATGGCCCCGGGGACCCCATCCCCCGGGGCCTGGCCTCACGTTGGAGACTGTGGGGGGGTCCCCAATACCCCCACAGGGGAAATTTTCAAAACTAGTGGGGCGCTCCGGTCCGCTCCTGTCTTGAAAGTTTCGGGGTGATTCATCAAGCGGGGGCCAAGAAAAAAGGGGGGTCCCAAAACGTGTTTTCTCCATGTTAATTCCTATAGGAAATTTTAGCCACGGCTACAACCCGAACTGCTGAACGGAATTACCCCAAATTTGGCAAAAAGGTAGCGCTTGGTTCAGAAAGCGACCTTTTTTTTAAATGGTGTAAATCCGTTCAGTAGTTGCGGAGAAATTCAAAAAATAAGAGTGAAAAAATCAATTTCCCATAGGAAACTTTATGCAAGGCTACAGCAAAAACTGCTGAACGGAATTACACCAAATTTGGCAAAAAGGTAGTGCTTGGTTCAGAAAGCACCGTTTTTAAAAATGGTGTAAATCCGTTCAGTAGTTGCTAAGAAAATCCAAAATAAAAGTTTCGATATTTATGGCCGCGGTGGATCCGCGCACCCTCCCGACCACGAGCTGCATGCTAATTTTCTGTCAACACTCCAAATCAGGAAGTGTTGGCAGCCATCTTGTTCCTCGGTAGAACCGAGGAACAAGAAAGCAGTAAAACAACTGCGCAAAACGCAAAAAGGGGGCAGGGTAGAAACACCCTGACCCCCTAGGCCTGCTCAGGGCCCAATTTTTTTTTTTAAAAATCGGCAAAAAACGCGCTGGGTGCGCGGATCCTGCCGATAAAAAAAAAAAAAAAAGCGCGGACTCCCGCGCTTTGTGTTTAATTGGCCCCCGGGTGGGCCAAGTCCCGGGGGCATGCGGGGTTAATGTAAATTTATGTGAGGGGGCCTCTAAGGCCCCCCCAAGCCCCGGGGACCGCCACCCCCAGGGCTTTGAATTAAAATGGTGCGGGAGGGCTCTCGGCCCTCCCGCTACCCCGGGGACCGCCACCCCCCGGGGCTTCTTTATATTTTTTTTAAAATAACCTGTGTGGGGGGGCTCTAGCTAAATAATAAAATGTGGGGGTCCATTTAGGACCCCCGAGCCCCGGGGACCACCACCTCCCCGGGGCTGTGCACAGGATGGGAGGGGGGCCGAGCCCTTGATGGCCCTGGGGACCACCACCCCCCAGGGCCGGCTCCTGCAGTGTCCCGGGGTGCTCACCCCCGGGACACTGTAGTTTGCTATGGCAGGGCGGGAGCCTCGAGGCTCCCGTCCTGTCATAGCAAACTGCTTTGTTTTTGGAAGAGAGAGCAGGAAACCTGCTCTCTCTTCCAAAACCAAAGCAAATTGCTTTCCACACGGGGAGCTGCATCTTAGCAGCTCCCCATGTGGAAAAGCAATGCCGGCTCCCGAGGGACGCGGGGAGCCGGCGGGACCGTGCGGGATTGGGGACCCCCCCACGGGCCCCAACGGAGAGGGCCAGCCCCGGGGGATGGGGTCCCCGGGGCTAGTAGTGGCCCAGGAGGGGGGCCACGCAGCCCCCCTCCCCAAAATGAAATAAAAAAATTTAAAAAAATTAAAAAAAAGGCCGGGGGATGGGGTCCCTGGGGCCATAAGAGGCCTGAGGAGGGGGGCAACGCAGCCCCCCTCCATAAGTTTTATTTAAAAAAAAAAAAAAAAAGGCCATGCCCCGGGGATGGGGTCCCTGGGGCCAATTAAGGCCTGGGGAGGGGGGCCACGCGGCCCCCTTCCAAATTTTTTTTTTTTAAAAAACAAAATATTAGGGGGCAGGCCCTGGGGGATGGGGTCCCCAGGGCTAATAAATTTGAAAAAGAAGGGGGGCTGAAAAAAAGGGGGGCTGAAAATAAAAAAGACCGGCATCGCGCCCGGAGGCCACGCCCCCTCCTTGCAGCACTCTGCAAACGCGCCCCCTGGCGCGTTTGCAGATGGGGAACGAATTCCCCTTGAATACTGGGGGTCCCTGGGGGCCAACTAGCCCATCAGGAACCTCCTGTATGCGCCAGGGGGCTGCGTTGCAGAGAGGTGTACAGAGGCCACGCCCCTTTTTACACCTCTCTGCAACGCAGGTCTGTGGCGCTTTTTGGAGGTACATGGTGGGCTAGTCCCGTAGGGACCCTCCTGCGGAAGCCGGCATTGCTTTTCCACATGGGGAGCAGCTAACATGCTGCTCCCCATGTGGAAAAGCAATTGGTTTGCATTTTGAAAGAGAGAGCAGGTTTCCTGCTCTCTTTCAAAATGCAAACCAAGTTTGCTATGACAGGACGGGAGCCGCAAGGCTCCCGTCCTGTCATAGCAAACAGCAGTGTCCCGGGGGTAGGCACCCCGGGACACTGCAGGAGCCGGCCCTGGGGGTGGCGGTCCCCAGGGCCATCAAGGGCTCCAGGAGGGGGGCCGCGCGGCCCCCCTCCCATTCAGTGCACAGCCCCGGGGAGGTGGTGGTCCCCGGGGCTTGGGGGTTCATAACGGACCCCCATATTTAAATGTTTAGTGCCCCGGGGAGGTGGCGGTCCCCGGGGCGAGTGGGGGGGCTAGAGCCCCCCCACACAGGTTTTTTAATGTAAAAAAAAGAAGCCCCGGGGACCACCACCATGCCCCCGGGACTTGGGCCACCCGGGGGCAAAATGCAATCGAAGCGCGGGAGACCGCGCTTCGATTTTTTTTTTTTTCGGCAGGATTCGCGCACCCTGAGCGCATCCTGCCGATTTAAAAAAAAAAATGTTTTTGCCCAGGGGGTCCTTGTGGGACCCCTGAGCAGACCTAGGGGGTCAGGGTGTTTCTACCCTGCTCCCTTTGTGCGCTTTGCGCACTTGTTTCTGTCCCTCGGTTCTACCGAGGGACAAAATGGCTGCCAACACTTCCTGATTTGGAGTGTTGACAGCCAATTAGCATGCAGCTCGTGATCGGGAGGGTGCGCGAATCCGACGCGGCCATAGATATATATGTACTTTTACTTTTGATTTTCTCAGCAACTACTGAACGGATTTACACTATTTAACAAAAGGGTTCTTTCTGAACCAAGAACTACCTCTTTGCCAAATTTGGTGTAATTCCGTTCAGCAGTCAGGCTGTAGCCGTGTCTAAAGTTTCCTATGGAAAAATGAATGGGGAAAACGCGTTTTGGGACCCCCTTTTCTCGGCCCCCGCTGACGAATCCCCGAGACTTTCAGGGTAGGAGCAAACCGGAGCGCCCCACAAAGTTTGAAAATTTTGCGAAGATACGTCAACCGGCAAGAGAGTTATTTCAAATAGAATGTCGCGGATTTCCTATGGAAAATAGGTTCTAACTATAACTATCTACTATCTATATATATATATATTATCTACTGGCGGTCGCCAGTAGATAGTTATAGTTAGGACCTATTATCCATAGGAAATCCGTAACATTCTATTCCCAATAACTTTGCCGTCGTTTGACGAATCATCGCAAATTTTTCAAAACTAGTGGGGCGCTCCGGTCCGCTCCTGTCTTGAAAGTTTCGGGGTGATTCATCAAGCGGGGGCCAAGAAAAAAGGGGGGTCCCAAAACGTGTTTTCTCCATGTTAATTCCCATAGGAAATTTTAGCCACGGCTACAACCAGACTGCTGAACGGAATTACCCCAAATTTGGCAAAAAGGTAGCGCTGGGTTCAGAAAGCGACCTTTTTTTAAATGGTGTAAATCCGTTCAGTAGTTGCGGAGAAATTCAAAAATAAGAGTGAAAAATCAATTTCCCATAGGAAACTTTATGCAAGGCTACAGCAAAAACTGCTGAACGGAATTACACCAAATTTGGCAAAAAGGTAGTGCTTGGTTCAGAAAGCACCGTTTTTAAAAATGGTGTAAATCCGTTCAGTAGTTGCTGAGAAAATCCAAAATAAAAGTTTCGATATTTATGGCCGCGGTGGATCCGCGCACCCTCCCGACCACAAGCTGCATGCTAATTGGCTGTCAACACTCCAAATCAGGAAGTGTTGGCAGCCATCTTGTTCCTCGGTAGAACCGAGGAACAAGAAAGCAGTAAAACAACTGCGCAAAACGCAAAAAGGGGGCAGGGTAGAAACACCCTGACCCCCTAGGCCTGCTCAGGGCCCAAATTTTTTTTTTTTAATCGGCAAAAAACGCGCTGGGTACGCGGATCCTGCCGATAAAAAAAAAAAAAAGCGCGGACTCCCGCGCGTTTTAAGAAGGGGAATTAAATCCCCTTCAATCCTGAGGGTCCCTGGGGGCCAACTTGCCCACCAGGTACGTCCAGAAAGCGCCACAGAGCTGCGTTGCAGAGAGGTGCAAAAAGGGGCGTGGCCTCTGAACACCTCTCTGCAACGCAGCTCTCTGGCGCATACTGGAGGTATCTGGTGGGCAAGTTGGCCCCTAGGGACCCTCGGGATTGAGGAGGAATTAATTCTCCAACTTAAAACGTGCCACAGGGCGTGTTTGCAGACATGTCACCTCTGGCCCCACCCCCTTCCTTCACCATTGTGCACATATTCCTCTAAAATCCGCCGAACTACGAATTCCGATTTACTCACCTGTTATCAGGAGAGACCTCAGTGCTGCATCTTTGAGCCCAGTACTGATCCTGAAAAGTAATTTTAACCGTACTTACCAGTAACTTGAATTTCCTTCCATAGGCTAACATTGACTGGTTTCACTTGGAAATTCTTCTAAGTGTGGAGTTTTGGAACTTTATAATACTCCTCTAAAATCAGCCGAACTACGAATTCCAATTTACTCACCTGTTATCAGGAGAGACCTCAGTGCTGCATCTTTGAGCCCAGTACAGATCCTGAAAAGTAATTCTAACGGTACTTACCAGTAACTTGAATTTCCTTCCATAGGAATCCATTGTCTGGTTTTCAGCAGAAAAGTTTCAAAGTGTCGATTTTCACAAACTACAAATATTCCTTAAAAATCGCCTGTATGACTTAAACGCATTCTTTCAACTGTTTACAGGAGATGCACCAGTGCTGGATCCAGGATCCACCACTGAGTAAGAAAAAGTAACGATAACACTACTTACCTGCTAAGTGAATTTCCTCCCATAGGATAACATTGGTGATTCTATGTGAAAAAGTTTCTAAGTGTCAACTTTTAAAATACAATAATATTCCTTAAAAATCACTACTGTAACCAAAACGCTTTTACTCAACTGTTTACAGGAGATGTCCCAGGACTGAATCTAGGATCCAGTCCTGTGGTTAGAAAAGTAATCCATAAAGTAACTAATTGCATTTAACTAGAAATTCACATTGAGCTCAATGTTGCATTGTGTTTGAAATTGTGTTGCCCATTGCAACAACTGTAACTACTGTACTTAAAAGTCTATTGCCTATTTGCAAAGTATTTAAACTAAAGTAATTCATTCTGAGAAAGTATATTTTGTAATGTAATGTATAATGTAATTACAATGTAATTTAAAAAATAAAATATCTAAAAATAAATAGTTTAAAAAATGTAGTAAATCAGTATCAAAAAATAAATATAACAATTAATACATTTAAAAATTGTCATTTACAAAACCTTTGAAATTCACTGAAAAAAACCATAGGTTTCAGACATGTTATAGTTAGGAATTAGCATTTAAAAAACCTTTGAAATTCACTGAAAAAACCATAGGTTTCAGGCACGTTATAGTTAGAAATTAGCATTTAAAAACCTTACAAATTCACTGAAAAAACCATAGGTTTTAGGGACAGTTACAGTTAGTTGGACATTGCACTCGTACAAAACCCGTGAAATTCCCCGTTATAGTTAGTTCAGCTAACTATAACTCGCGCCCGCAATGCACTGCTGATGACGTCACATATTACATCACTCATGACATGGTCAGTGACATCACTGATGACATCACTGATGACATCTCAAATGACATCACTGATGACATCACTGATGACATCATCCACGTGATAATCTGATGCACCTCCTCACACCCTAATATAACCTTTGATACACCCACTCTAAATTACAGACTGCCATTCGCAAAACCATAGACACTCCAACACCAATAACTACATACCCACTCACTGATTCTTAGGTCTACACACACACACATCCACTCACTCACCCGTACAGTCACTCATACTTACGGTCACTCAGTACAGGACTATCATATGCACTCATACTCCTATATAGACACTCAAACACCGCCACTCATCCATAGAGGTACTCACACACCTAGTCAGTCATGCAAATAATTAAACACACTGCCATTTACTCACCTATACAGTTATACACACACCAGCTCACTTACTCATACAAATACTAGCACATTCTTACGCTCTTATACAATCACTGATACAAGCACACACTCATCCATAAAGTCACTCTCACAATCACACACTCTCGCTTATAGCTATTTATATACTCCAACACACATATATACTGCCTTTCACATATGTAGTTACTCACACATGTACCACAGGGACATACATTCACTCACTAACACACTCTTACACACACTTACCCACCCATACAGTCTATCACAGATGCACTCTTGAAACCATCCACCCAGTGAATCACCCACTCACACATCTATGCACAGAGTCGCACACACCCCACCCACACAAACACTCAGGCACCCATACAGATACTCAGACAACCAATCAATAACTCATATAGACACTCATGTAGCTATTCACAAACCCATGCAGCCACTTACACAGCAACAGACAGACGGATACAGACATTCACCCAGTTTAGTCACTAACACATGCATTCAGTAAGATACGTTTAATCACTCACTTATAGAGTTAGTCACGCACCTACTAAATCATCCATACAGACACTTATACACCCACTCATTCTTCAATACGCCTTTCCCTATATATATTACAAATATTTAAACTTTACAGAAACACACAGTCACTGGATGATGTCATCAGTGATGTCATTTGAGATGTCATCAGTGATGTCATCAGTGATGTCACTGACCATGTCATGAGTGATGTAATATGTGACGTCATCAGCAGTGCATTGCGGGGCGTGAGTTATAGTTAGCTGAACTAACTATAACGGGGGAATTTCACGGGTTTTGTACGAGTGCAATGTCCAACTAACTATAACTGTCCCTAAAACCTATGGTTTTTTCAGTGAATATATATATGTATAAAACATATTTAAACTTTACAGAAACACACATTCACTGCGTGATGTCATCAGTGATGTCATGAGTTATGTCATTTGAAATGTCATCAGTGATGTCATCAGTGATGTCACTGACCATGTCATGAATGATGTAATATGTGACGTCATTAGCAGTGCATTGCGGGGGCGCGAGTTATAGATAGCTCAACTAACTATAACGGCCGAATTTCTCTGGTTTTGTACGAGTGAAATGTCCAACTAACTATAACGTCCCTGAAACCTGTGGTTTTTTCAGTGAATATATATATGAGACTTTTAGTATCAGATGTTCCAACTTTATTGACACTAAACGAATTAAGTAGTGAAACAAATGATATGCAGTCTAATACGAACAATACTGAACTTAGTACTCAAGCTCAACTACACTGCATCAATATTATACAAAAAGGTGCAGGAGAAAGCCCTTTCAAACCTAAAAGTACATTCATACCAATCATGCCCAAAGATGCCATAGACATTTTTCACGAGAGGGTAACTGAAGACATTAAAAAACTATGCCATAATGTAAAGAAAAAAAGACAATCGAAACCCTACAAAGAAATGCAACTGGCAAAATTAATTAAAAAACTAGGAGAAAACCAAGAAATTATCACCAACAAATCCGATAAGGGAGGAAATATTGTGTTATGGCCCAGAAAAGATTACATTATTGAAGCCAAGAGACAACTGGATGATGATCAATGCTACATGAGGACAAACATGAAGGAATATAATAAAGCAAAAGATGTTTTGAAGAAACTATTGCTACACTACAAAAGGGAAGGACTAATTTCATCAAATGAATTTAATTTCATGAATGTAGAATTCCCAACTATTCCTATCATGTATTTAATTCCCAAAATACACAAAAAGGTCTCACCGGTACCTGGCAGACCTATAATTTCTGCTATTAAGAGTGTCAGTGAACATGTCTCACAATATGTGGATTTTTATCTACAGGATTTGGTCAAAAGTTTGCCCAGTTATGTCAAAGACACAGGGGATTTTTTAAACAAAATCAATGAGATTGGATGGGGGGAAGGTTTATTGTTAATTACTTTAGACATTGAGTCACTTTATACAAGTATCGATCATAGAACTGGACTCAATGCAGTTAAACACTTCCTCGAAAGTAGACCTTGTGAATATTATGAGCACAACAAAATGTTATTAGATTTGATCTCATGGTGCCTTCATAATAATTTCTTTTTGTTTGGTAAGGAGACCCTAAAACAAATTAGGGGCGTAGCCATGGGATCCTGTTTCTCCCCCAGCTATGCATGTTTGCATGTTGGTTGGTGGGAGGAACAGGTCCTTAAAAAGATACACCAGGTAACTTTTGCACAGCATGTGCTGCATTGGCTGCGTTATATCGATGATATATTCATCGTATGGAAGGGGGATAACAACAGTGCTAAGGAATTTATTACTACTCTTAATGTAAATTCTAGCAACCTCATGTTTACGTCCAATATAAGCAGCACAAAAATTGAATTTTTAGATGTATCAGTTACAGTGGTGGAGAATAAATTGGAGACGACCCTCTTTAGGAAAGCTACAGCAGGAAATAGCATTTTGCATGCAAGCAGTGGTCATCCACGACATCTCATTGAAAGCATACCCTACGGTGAAATACTCAAACTAAAACGCATCTGTAGTACACAACAAGAATTTAATAGATGCACGATAGACACTATGAAAAGACTGAGAAAAAGAGGGTATAGTGACAAGGTTTTAACTAAGGCAGTAGTAAAAGCCCAAGAAAGGCCAAGGGAGAGTCTACTACAAAATAATGAGACTGTTATTGGGGACAAAAACACGACAGAAATCCCACGCCTAATTACCACATATAGTAGACAAGAGAGAAAAATAAAGTCCATCTTGAGAAAAAACTGGCCAATTATCCTTACAGATGGGGTTTTGGGAACTAGACTTCCAGACTTACCTATCATCACTTTTAGAAGATCAAAATCTATGAGGAGTCAACTTGTTAAAAGTAGCCCAGAAATAGGTACTACAGGCACGTGGCTGAAACCAAGGCAGGGTTTTTATAAGTGTTCCTCATGCCGAGCATGTAAATTTGGTACCAATACCACACACTATGTCTCTCCTTTTTCAAGAGATGAGGTAGCTATCAAGGGTAGTTACAGCTGCAGGACAGAATTTGCTGTATATGTCCTGGCCTGCACCTGCGGCTTGCGTTACGTTGGGAGTACCAAGCTGCAGGTGCATGTCAGGATTTTGCAGCACTTAAGAGCGATTGTGAACAATGATAACACCTACCCTGTTGCAAGACATTTCAAAAGCACCCACGATAATGATTTAAGTTGTCTAACCTACTATGTGATAAATGCCATTGCACCCCTCAGGAGAGGAGGAAACAGGGAAAAATTGTTAAGGCAGCTTGAGACACGTACTATATTGGAATTAGACAGTAAGGCACCTAACGGACTCAACACAACTGAGGACATGCATAACTATTTATAATGAATGAACATACAGAGGAAAGAGAAGGACAAAACAAGATGAGAATGAGTCTAGACAAATCAATGATAAGAATTTTTTGCTACATATAAATACATTTTGAATACCATTCCTATTTGGTTGGAAACCATGATATTTAGTGTATTCTTTTTAGATTTTTGATAGATTTTTCCAGGTCTTTTAGCAATATTTTCATATATATTTTTATTGTATTTTTCTTGTATTTTGCACATTTGCCAAAGCACTTTTACAGTGACCATAGTCACTGTTGTTGGCCGCTATCAATTTATATATTAAGTCTCACAAAAACAAATGTTTGCATCTGGGTTTTAGGTTCATTTTTTAGATACATGCACTCGCATGATTTTTAGATAGATATTTTAGTTGCACTTGGCACTTTATTAAATTTACATGGCAAAGAGTATTGAGGAACTAAAAGCACTTGCAAAAAATATGACATTTGGAATAGGTACATTGGGATTGTTTAAGCATTTATGCTGACAGAATGGTATAAGATCGATCATGCGGTCTTTATATTCTCAAACAATTCATGAAGTTTTTAATGTTTATATAGCAATATTTATTTATTTAATTATTTATTGCTTTTACACGTAATGTGAGTGCACAATTGTACCTCATCATGCATACTTCTGAAATTTCCATTTTTTATAGGTGGAATGCATTTAAGCTTCACAATGTATTTTCAAGGGATAAAAACAAGGAAGTAATAATTATAATAATAATAACAAAGTATCAATGTCATTAATCTTTAGCAACAACTAAAAGAAGAATGATTCTGTAATGTGTTGTTTAATTGCGTCAAAATGCTGATAACACAGTGTTTCTTCTATTGCTTTGACCATGTGACTCACAATGGGGTGGACACCTAGCATTTAAAAAGATCATGGCGGACATTATTCTTTATGTGTGAACAAGGGCACAGGGTGCTCGAAACGCGTCACAAGTGAGAAGAGAATAAAACAACTTGCCTGCCACTATTCCTTGGGTCTGTGTCTCTCTGTTCGCCTGTGTGGAGGTTCGGAGAGTGCTTTTTGGAAGAAATATATATATATATATATATATATATATATATATATATATATATATATATATATATGGATTATCAGCGAGGGCAGATTTATACGTTTGCCTGTCGCTTTGATAACATCTGCCGACAAAGACTATCCAGCACTATGGGTTTAGATAAAAGGAAACATAAAGAGAGACAAACAGGAGCCGAAAACAGCTCAGAAGCGAGGTTCAGAGGATGGGAACAGGTGTGACAACCGTAGCAGGGATCAACAAGAATCCCCATCTGTAATTGACGAGCTGCGTTTTTTACGCCTGGATAGGACTCAAAATACCAGACAAAAACTGCAACGGAAAAGAAAAGAGCACCAAGGAGGCGTAAGGCCCGACGGGGTGGGAATGGAGCTACGATCTGGAGCCAAGGTGAAGGAACCTTTCCAGTGCAAATAATGGGTGATCTAGCAACAATAATTAATTTGTCTAATCTGAGTCTCACGGAAGAAGAAACCCAAATACTATCATTGGGTTTATCGTACTGTACGAGGACAAATTTTAATTATGCCCAAACCCGCATTGACTTCTACAAGTTTGTCAGGAAGCTGAAGCTTAAAAAGTTCTTCTCCAATAGAAAAGAGCAATTTGGGAAGATACAGGCAGATGCAGAAGGAACTCGGGATCAAGAAGTTGGTGATCTGGAGTTATTACATGATTTAAATCAACTCGAGAGGGAATGCGAGGGACTGCCAATACCTGGGACTTTGAGTGAAACTGCTGGTGCTTTTGGTTTAGATATTTATGAAAGTATTAAAACCGTGTTCAAGCAAAATCAGTCTTTACTCCCAATACCCCAAAGGATGCAATTGATGTTTTTTCTGAGTTTGTAATTAATGATTTAAAAGAGTTATCAATAACTTCCTGTAAGACCTTTATGAAAAGTGGTAGTCAGTACGATAAGAAATACTCCATGCTTGTTGTGAAGATTAAAAATAGAACAGACATAGTAGTGCGACAATAGGACAAAGGAGGCAACGTGGTCCTTTTGCCACTTGATTTGTATAATGAGGAAGCCAAGACACAACTGAGGGACAATCAATGCTACCTAAAAGTACCACACAGCAATTTTAACAGAGGTGAAAAACAAATACTTGAAAGATCTTGCTAGATGGTGAGGTTTGGGCATGCTATCTCAGGGCGAATACCTGTTTTTGAAGGTAGAAAATCCAGTCACACCAATTTTTTACCTTATACCAAAGGTTCATAAAAATAAAGAGACCCCACCTGGCAGGCCCATAATTTCTGTCTATTTGAACCCACCTCCAGGTACTTGGATTATTTTCTGCAGGAGTTCGTTAAAAAACTTCCTGTGTATATCCAAGATACAAGAGACTTTTTGAATAAAATCACTAATGTGGTGTAGAAGGATTCTTATCTTCTAATTACACTAGACGTGACAAACCTTTATACGAGCATAGCCCATGAATACACAACCAATTTCATTATATCAGCACTCTGGAAGGCTGATAGAAATGTGTAGACTGTGTCTGAACAACAACTATTTTATGTTTGGTAGTGACACATTCAAGCAGATGCGAGGGACTGCAATGGGCACCTGGTTCGCCCCCAGCTATGCTAACTTGCATATGGGCTGGTGGGAGGAGCAGCTGCTCAAAGCTGAACATGCTAGAGAATGGAAGAAGAACATAATTAAATGGTTGTGATTCATCGACGACCTGTTTGTAGTGTGGGACGGTACATGGGAGTCAGCACAACAATTTGTCCTGGAAAAATAACCCATTGAATCGAAGATTCACAGGCACAATCAGCAGGTCTCAAGTCTCCTTCCTTGATCTAGAAGTATATGTAAAAGAAAAAGCATTACACACCCGCACGTTTAGGAAACCTACGGCCGGCAATTCCATTCTGCACGCCAAGAACTTTCACCCACAGAAATTAGAGATGAGCATACCCTATGCAGAGCACCTTAGAATGAAACGCAATTGTAGCAAGGTATCAGCTCTGACAGAAGCCCAGGAATGCTTGACCAAGAGATTCATCCAAAGAGGCTACAGCACACAAGTCTTAGAACAAGCACTACACAAAGTAAACATAATCGATAGGGAGGCCCTACTTCGACCTAATGAATCAAACTGTATCAAAAAGGAGACTACCAGTGAGCAAATAAGGATGATTACTGGATACAGTGCTTACCATTCAAGGGTGAGAGACTGTTTGAGTAAGCACTTGTATCTCGTGAAGAGGGACCCCATTTTGAGTGCAATGATGCCACGCAGACCCTTGATCACTTTTAAGAAAGCTAGGTCTATGAGGCAAGACCTGGTGAATAGCAGTCCGGAAATTGGTAAAATGGAGGGGTGGTTAAAAGCAAGCCCTGGCTTCCATAAATGCCTTAAATGCAAAGCCTGTAAAATTGCACGCAATGAGAAGCAGGTAGCGTCACCTCTGATGAAAAGCCCTTGTAAAATCAGAAGTTTTTTGAACTGCAGGAGTGAATTTGTAGCATACATTTTGCAGTGCACTTGCTCTAAACTATGCATGGGCAGCACCATTCACATGGTGCATGTTCGGATACTGCAGCACTTAAGGGCAGTCAAAAACAATGATAAAAACTATCCAATTGCACACCAAATTAATGAAGTGCATAAGGGCAATGTGAATGATCTCTCGTACTTTGCGATTGACCAGTTAGCTAAACTAAGGAGGGGAGTAAACTGTGAGTTTAGACTGCATCAGTTGGAATCCAGATACATACTGTTGTTCAACACTAAAATCCCATTTGGGTTAAATTCAGAAGAAGATCTGCACATCCATTTGGGTTGTTAGTGGTATCCAGAATCAGGGTTTTAAAGAGCTGCAGGGCGTTACTAGTTTAAGGGGTACATCAATTATTCAGGGGATCATCACTAAGTAAAACGGAGAATGAGCTTAATGTTTGAATGAATGGCATTTAGATATTTATATTTTGTAGTAGTTTTATGTATAATATTTATGGGAAATCTTTTATATGGGTTTTTAGGTACATCTGACAGTGATATTTTCAATTGGGTTTACATTATACGCACACCATGGCTGCTTCAGGATTTTTTTAATGAATAGAAAAAAGATGTGTACATCTTAGACAGTGAGCCTACAAGGAGGGGTTTTATTCATGCACATGCGTAGTAGGCGATCATTATGACTAGAATAATTAGCACTTGCACTTTTGAGAAGACGATCCCATCCTTGTAGACAGTGACAGGAGAGTAACTTTTATGAAAGCACTTGCACTTTAATGTTCATCAGGATGAACATATTTAGCACTTGCACTTTCGAGAGGTTACTCCCTTTGAAGAAACATCAATTATGAGAGTAATTTCTATGAAGGCACTTTAGAATTTTACCTTTAGTACTGAGGCACTTGCACTTTACTCATTTATACAGATGCAAGCCATCTTACAAGAAGAATGTATTGATGTTTTCAGGATGTGGCGGTGTTAAAGGAATTAGATGCGCATATTTGTGCACAGAGCGGACCAAATTGTATTTATTTAAAATTCAGAGCAAGTGAACTGTGAAACCTGATTTTATGTACAGATTGACATGTACAGAAAATGACAACGTGAGTTATATTTGGTGAGAGTGAAGAGATACCTTCATATGAATTAAGGTTAATCCATATTTGTATTTAAGTTTATACTTATTTTCATATAATTGTATTTTTTACTACTGCCAATAAGAACAATTGGCACTTGCACTTTATTAAAATCGAGGGAGCCAAGAAGAGAAGCCTCCCTTTCGTGTGATGGTGATTCCCCAAAATCGGTGACTGATAATGAATTATAATTGTCATCTCATTTTGTTAAACATGAAAGCAGACCCCAGACAATGTTAAAAATGTGTTAGATTAACTGTCACAATTGTGAAAATTTGTATAATCGCAATACTGCTCGTGAGGGGTTTACAATGTTGAGTCTGTTTTCTATGTTAATGAGAAGCGAGTAACATGTGATCGAGAGCCCTGTATTTTTAATGGTGGATTGATGATGACGTTTGTTGCGTGAACAAGGCAGGAAACTAGGAACATATCGTAAATCTTTCCCCTAAGTCGGTGTCCGTTTCGTATTAAGGAAACTGGAGTTGGAGTTCATATATATATTTATTTCTCTTCATTCCTCTCCATGCAAACCTCCGAAGCCAACCAGCCAGCATACGAGACGATGCAAGGAAACAGCAGCACGGCCGAGGTATCCAAAAAATCCTTTTAGTTTAATTTTATATCACCATCGGGTGCGCACATGAAACCAACACATTTCAGCCGTAGCCTTCAACAGGGTCATAGAGTTTCCAATGTGCAGAAAGTATTTTTAAAGGGACTATCCCCTTTATCTCATCACCATTAAAAGCAATGGCTAGACTGCTGCATTTTATAACAATAGGCACATTTTCCCTTCCATATTGCTTTCCAACATAGCATCAATTCATTATATTTTTTGTTTTGTTTTTATTTTTAATATACATTTTATCCTTTTTTGGTTTCAATTTTCTCATTTGAGAAATTTTGGTAAAGTACCCGAAAATCCACAATAAGTTATGAACTGGTCAAACAATAAAGAAACATTTTACAAAAGGAAATTTGAAAATATTGGGAAATGCATCTGTCAGAGAGAGGAATATTAACGAAAAAGATCAAACATGCAGTGGAAATCAAAGATAGTAGAAAAGAAGGAGGGGTGTTGTATACATAAAATCCCTTTGTATAGATCTTTTTCTTGAAGCAATCTATTCTATTCCATAGCTAATCAAAGAGGACATATAATCTATATATAAGAGGTATAAATCAATCAAAGTGCAAAATGCGATTAAATGCATTTCTTTACATTGACATATCATAATTCATTATGACATTAGAGTGCACATGCTTGGGAGGATGGTTTAAGTTCTGTGTAATCTTCACTATACATTTCAAATTTTACTAGAGTGCAATTCAATTGTAAACATATTCTCTCATATGTGCAAAAATCACATACAGTACTATACCTTCAAAAGAGAAAGATAAAAAGGAAAAAATACAATAGAATATAAACCATTCGTCACATTTTAACCTTATAAAATCCCTCTAAAAAAGGATATATCTATTAAGATTGCATTCTCAAATATAATAAAGTGCATTTCTTTACACTGACATGTCATAATTGCTTACACAAATAAAGTGCAAATTCTCAGGAGGATGATTTGAGGTTCCGTGCAATCTCTATTGTAAATCAAATAAAGTGCAATTCATTTGATAAAACATATTTTCTCATATGTGCAAAAATTGCATACAGTACTATATCTTCAAAAGAAAATAAAAGAATTAAGAGGAGAAAAAATAAAATAATATGAATGATTATAAATACATTCCTCACAATTTTAACCTTATAAACCCCCCTTAAAAGATGTACCTTAGACCCTTATTTAATAAAGTACAGAAAAATGATTCTTCTATAATTAATTATCTAATTATTTGTCATTTGCAGCTGGAAGAAAAGATTATTCCTACATAAAGATACCTTCATATCTTCTGTTATTTTCTTGTTGTATAGATTGACAATCTCTATTTTTTCTACGAAGACACACAACTACCTTCTTGTATTACTATCAGGTTTCCCATGTTTATCACTTTAAATGCCAGTTATTAATACCATTGGAGATTGGACATCACAATTTCATATCAAAGAATATTTCACAGATCCAAATTCTATTCTAATAAAAGCCCTCAATTGTTAAAATTGCAAATCATGAGTTACAAATGAATATACAACTCCACTACATCTAACTCCAACTCCAACTCCACTACATCTGTGTTTAGTCCATGAGTAGTCTCAGTACCCATTAATATTATCCTTTTTGATTCTTCTCTGTGGAGTTTTAACTCTCTATTTCCTTATCGAGGTTTTTTTTGCAATATGCTTCACACCATAATATTTAATGTTATCTGTTTTTCCCTCATGTACCTCCCAGATGTGCTTTATCATGGCAAATTGAAAATCTTGATTTCTTATCGCTCGTAGGTGTTGCAGAATACGTAGTTAGAGTTTATTAATAGTGCTACCCATGTATTTCGTTCCACATGTGCATTCTAGCTCATATACCACAAAATCTGTTTCACATGTAATCCATTCTCATATTCCCTTCATGTTTCCATATATTGTTTTATTACATCCATGAGCACATGCCTTGCATTTGGGGTATTTCCATAAACTCTTCTTTTTGCTCATTAACCAATTTACAGAGCTACTTCTCATCATACTGTCAGGTGTCATGTAGCTTCTTGTGAGGAGGTCCCCTAAGGATGCTGATTTTCTGTAAGTAATGTTAGGAGATTCAGGGAGTAAACTTTAAAAGGTCATCATCCATTTTTGAAAGCTTCCAAATATCTTGTAATAATTATCTTACTTTCCTATTCGATACATCATAATCAGTGATATATCTAGTAATTTGTGTCTCATTATCAGATGTAGCCCATCTGGATTTTATTACCTGTAATGTTTCTCGTTTTTTGATTCTGGCACTCTGAAGGGCATCCCTCAGGACCATATCTGGATACCCCCTTTTTGGAAATCTGTCATACTTTTCCTTAGCCTGTTGGTTAAATTCGGACTCCTCTGAGCAACTCCGTCTAGCTCTCAGAAATCCCCCATTGCCCACTCTTTGCATGTAATATGCTGTTGGTGCTAGTGGGTTTTCTATACAGTTTAGTACAAATGCTGTCTCCTTCTATATTAACCCCAATATCCAAATAATTGATCTCCTTTTCCTGAATGTCAAAAGTGAATTGCAAATTTTGTCCATTGTGATTCAGAGATCGAAAAAACATTCCAAATCTGATTTTTCACCCTCCCAAATCAAAAAAAGATTGTCTATAAAACAAACCCACAAAATTAGTTGTTCCATGTTTACTTTGTTTTGCTCACTCCATGCTGTTTCTGCTTCCCACCATCCCATTAGTAGGTTAGTATACGTAGGCACAAACAATGTGCCCATTGCAGTTCCATGCACCTGTAAAAAATATTTGTTGTTTGGATGTTCGAATCTTCTAATAGATGGTGCAGGTCTGCATGAAGTACCTACACACTTCTATCCCATCTGCATGTTCAATTGAAGTATATAAAGAGACTAGATTCACTGTAACCATATAGTAGTTGGGCTTCCATGGCAGATCATTGATTCTGTTTGGAAAATCTTGAGTCACAAAGTTATGATGTAATATTTTTTACTTATGGAAATAAAAATATATCAATGAACCTTGAGGTATTTTCAAGCAAAGAACCTATTGAACTAACAATAGGTCTTCCTGGAGGATCCGTCTTGTTTTTATGTATTTTAGGAAGGAAGTAGATTCTGGGCATAATAGAATGAGTTGTTCTTAAATATTTTATATTCTTCCACATCTAAAAGATCCTTATAATGCTATTCATTTAACAATAGATATAAGGTTTGCATATGTTCTTCATTGGGGTCACCAGGTAGTTTTCTATAATGATCTCTGTTGTTTAATTGCCTGTTGGCTTCTGCCATGTATTTCTCACGGCTGAGAATCACAATATTGCCTCCTTTGTTACTTGATTTTATTATTATACTTTCATCATGTTGTAGATCTATCAATGCTTCCCATTCTTTATTCCTCATGTTATTCTGAGAGTTCATTCTATTATTTATTCCTTTTGACACCATTTTAGTTAATCCTTCCACTATAACTTCCTGAAATAGGTCAATTTTGTTTCCAGCAGTAAACTGGGGGCAGAATTTTGATTTCAACTTACAACCACTCTCTGTTGCTACGTCTGTGGAAACTTCAAAATGCTCGCATAATGCTAAATCAGACATATTATCTATTGTTTGTCCATCAATCCCAGAGGCTTCCTTTTCCAAGCTAGTTAAGGCCCATAAAGGATCAAATTCCCTAGCCGTTATCGCTGATAATGTGAGTTTCACCTCCTCTTTCTTTGGCTTTTCTTCTTTTTGAGCATAGAATTTCTTTAACTTGATTTTTCTAGTAAATTTGTAAAGATCAATTCTAGCATTCACAAGGTTAAACCTAGAATTGGGGTACAAGGTTAGTCCTTTATTTAGTAGTCGCATATGATGTTCATTTATATTTTTGAGGAAAGATTAATGATTAAATAATTTTCTTTTTCCTTGATTATTGCTTTTTGTTTTGTGCTCCTCAACCTCTTTTTGTTCCCCTTTGATCTTGTTTTGGGGGATCTTCTTGTTCCTTATTCATTTTCCCTCTTCTACTGCATGCCACTCCAATCTGCAACACTCCACTGTACGCTATTCCATTGTATGACACTCCACTGTACGCTACTCCTCTCTACTCCACTCCAGTGTATTGCACTCCACTCTATGCCATTTCATTCTATGCCATTCGATTGGACCCCACTCCAATGTACATCACAACACTGTATGCTATTACACTCTACCCCACGTCACTGAACACCACTCCAGTCTACACCACTCCATTATACGCCACTGCGCTGTACGCTACTCCGCTATAGATTATTACACTGCACGCCACTCCACTGTACAACACTCCGTTCTACGCCACTTCACTCAACGCAATTACATTGCATGCAACTCCACTCTACACCTCTTCAATGTATGCCACTTCGCTATACGTTACTCCGGTATATGTTATTCCACTCTATGCCATTCCACTGTATGCAACTCCACTCTATGCTATTCCACCTAAATGCTACTCCACTGTATGCTACTCCACTCTACGCCACTCCAGTGTATGCCAATCCACTCTACCCCACTCCATTCTACGCTATTCCATTGGATGCCACTTCACTGTATGTCACTCCACTGTATGCTATTACATTCTACCCCATTCCAGTGTACTCCACTCCAGTCTACACTACTTCACTGTATGCCACTGCACTGCATGCTACTCTACTACACGCTATTTCGGTCAACGCTACTCTACTGTACACCACTCAACTCTACATTGTTCCACTGTATGCCACTCCACTCTTTGCCACATCAGTGTACACCACTGAACTCTGCGCCACTCCATGCTACGCTAGTCGATTGGACGCCACTCCACTCTATGCTATTTCCCTCTACCCCACTCCACTGTGCACTACTCCAGTCTACACCATGCCACTGTACACCACTCCATGCTATTCTACTCAAATCCATTCCACTCTACACTATTCTACTCTACTATACGCCACTCCACTGTACTCAACTCTATGCTATTACACTGTCTGACACTCCACTGTACGCTATTACACTGTACTCAACTTCAATCTTTGCCCCTCTACTGTATGGTATTCCACTCTACCCCACTCCACTGTACGCCACTCTATTGTATACTGTACCCCACCCCACAATACACCACTCCAGTCTAAACCACTTCAATGTACTTGACTCCATTGTCCCTACTACGCTATACACGATTACACTATACCTCACTCCACTTTCCACTACTGCACTATATGCTATTCCACTGTGCGCCACTCCAGTCTATGCTACTCCACTCTACACTATTCCTCTTTATGCAAACTCACTGTACACTACTCCATTCTACGCCACTCCGGTGTACTCTCCTCCACTCTACATAACTCCACTCTACAAAACTCTACTTTTTGCCACTCTACCAGAGGTAGAGAAGGCTAATACAGTCACCACCCCATGATATTAATTATAAAGGGCTTTTTGTTAGGGGACTACGGATATGTCTACTGTTTTTGTCTTTTGGGGTCAGGAGGCCCCTTTCACTATTTCCGTAATCCCTGTCTACTTTCCTCAAAAATATGGGATCAGGTCTAGGAGGTGCCCGTAAGGTGCCCCCCCTTTCCAGGAGGTGTCCATCACGTATATGATTCACTGAGTGAGATGCCCAGTGTGTACCCCATTCCAAGTGATGCTCATTACCTGTCCCAGTTGCCACGGGGCATTAACATGCCAAAAATCCTACAAAGAATCTTTACAGGCTCTTTTTCCGGCATAGCCTAAGCAAGTGCCCCTTTTTAGGTCAAGCGTGAGCCAGCGCGCGAGCGCTGCTCTGCGGAGATCTGTGGTAGTTCAGTACAGGGAGAAGCTTCACCCACTCCCTCGGCCCTTATTTTTCATTGGCTTGTGTCTTTGTCCTTTGTAAATGCTGTCTTCTGATTAATTATAAGGCTTGTTAGTCCCTCCTTAGTAATGCCATGTCATCATTTGTATCCTCCCATGGCTACTGGCCCCTTTACTTTGGTTCTTACTTGGTACCTGTTATTTTTAGTGTTGTAAGCACTATTTTCTTTATTAAGTTTTTCCTACTTCGGGCAGGATGAAGTGCTTTGTTTACATTCAGTGCGATGTTCGCGCTTTCACTTTCCAAGCTGCCGGGACAATCCCGACCCCTTGTTATATGACACTGCACTGCTCTGCCGCACACAGCAGCCAGAGCTCGCATATCTATGGGGGGGGGGCACAGTGATTGAACCCCCGCAACAGCAGAGCTGTGCTACGCAGCCCCATGCCATCTGGCACACAACTCCATTGTTTACTTGAAAAGTCCATCGAGCTCCACTGTAAGCCCCCTCCTGACATTTCCAGGCTTATTTGCCAGTCTTCACACTGACTTCAATCAACCTCTTCAATCCTCCAAGGGAAGAAAGAGCATTTTAATTCGCCGATCGACTGATAAACTGGAAGCTAAAAAAATGATTAACAAGTAGATGAATTGTGCTTAGAGAATGGAACTTGGAGCCTCGGAAGCGGATCTGAATTTCGTATCTGTCATTTTATTTAGCACGCTCATTTTTTCTCTGCCATATACTACCGTCTTTCGCAGTCAAGCAGCCGCAGCAAATGTATTCGCTGGTCAGACGGTGCGGGTTGATATTTGACATATCTCACTGGTCAAGTGATGCCGCTCGTGCAGCCGTCGCGGACCCGTCTGGTTTAGCGCTCCACGGGCCCAGAGTGAAGATGCAGAAGAAACTGCCCAGATTTTTTTTAATGTGAATGTAGTTTATGTATTTAAGCAGATTCATATTGAAATCAAAATACGCCGGTTTGCTTCCCAGACCTATCAGATTGTTACTGCCGTAAACTAAATGGACGCTTGGAAAAATACGTCTGGATCAAATCTTATTTAAAGACCCGCTGCTGGGGCGAGTTAACGGCATCATGTTTATTGTTTTTGCATTTAGTGAGAATTCCTTCTCCAGCTCTTGTAACATGCATGCTTTGTCTTGGCATTATATCAACGATGAGGAAGGTCCGATAAGAGATCTAACCGACAAATCAAAGATATATGAATTTGCCTCCTATGTGCCACCAGGCCGGGCTCCAGGAACTTTTATTTGGGTGGGCCAAGGGTGCATTCGGGTGGGCCACTGCGGGCCCGATTTGTCGCTTATATTGCTAGCCAGGCCTGCTTCTGGGCCCTCCTTTATCTCTCCTTAGTCTTACAAGGCCCAGTAAAATGCACTCTTTTCAAAATCTCTTTCTAAATGTTATCACTCTCAAAAAGTGTTTTTTTTTTCCATGTAATGTCCCTTTGATGGGAAGAGGAGGTTTCTAAGGTGGGAGTATCAGGCAAGTGACACTACTCGGGCACCCTCTGTGTGAGCCTTCAGGGAGAATCCCTCTTCATTACTACCTCCACCTCACCCCTGACTCTGCAGCGCACTCCCTTACAGGCTTGATTATCCACTTTTCTACCACCCCTCTGCAGTGCACCTCATCTCGCAGCTGACCTTGGGCCCCAGCCCCATATCAGCCACCATCCGGTTCCACTTTCATTGTTCCCGGTAAAAAACATTAGTAAAATCACCTTCAAACTTGAAACATTGAATATAGCAGTAAATGTAATTAGCATGCACTTTAAAGTATGCTCCACAGTTCTCCTAATCACCCGACTGTTAATTAAATAAACGAAAACAGAAAGGCCATGACAGGGCTTGCTTTAGTGCTGGTGCAAAAGTTTTTTGGGGCCCCACCAATGACCTCTTTCTCCGTAGATACCTTTACTACCACCCTCCAACAGTGCCCTTCATCTCTCTGTAGCCCCTCTCCCTCATGACCTCCTCCTCAAACTCCCTCATTACCACCCTCCACCAGTGTTGCTCGTCTCTCCATAGCTGCCCCCCACCCCATGACCTCCTCCTCGGATTCCCTCACTGCCACCTTCCACTAGTGCCCCTCATTTCTCCGTAGCCCACCACCCCATGACCTCCTCCTCGGATTCTCTCACTGCCACCCTCCACTAGTGCCCCTCATTCTCCGTAGCTCCCCCCACCCCACAGTGCCACTATAAATGAAATGTCTGATGAGCACATCTGCCTTCTCTACTGAACTACATAGATCACTAGGATGAAAAAACTGCTGGACACAAATGTTTGGTTTTTATCAGATTTGTATACATTTAATTGATTTGCACGTGTTTCGAGCATTGTTTTGCGATCAGGAAGATGCCAACATTGTGTCTGATCGCCAGATTTCCAGTAATATTTTGCTATAGTGATTTAATAAATGTTGTACTCCCCAAAAAAAGAATGTCGGGCAGTTTCGCTTGTGTTCAGTTGCACATCCGATTAAATCGGATCCCTTCTTCTCAATGATCTGCCATCCAGCATAACTCATACAGTCGAGGGTGTCCGCTTATAATATTTCACCATAGAGTAGAACTGCTTTTGATCATGTGGCATGGTGTCTTTTTACTTAATGATTCGTCTCTTTAAATGTAATACTCGAGAAAGACAATTGAATGAGTCTCCTTGGCAAGGGTGAGCACCATTGTATCCATCACATGGAAAGTCTTTTACAGAAGCGGTGCCAATGTCTCTAAAATTACCAACAAGTTGTAAACAAGCTTCAAACCTACTCTTGCATGAATGGTGTAGGTGCTCAATGGGTGCCTTGGATGTCAACAAACTTTAATTCCCCCTCCTATGGGTCTTGGTATCCTCCTGACCAATTCAGGTCAAACTAAAGCCGGGACCTAGATGCCGACTATGGCAATGTGACGTATGTGTGCAAATACTTTTCCCATAATCCCCTGGGAATGGTCAAATTGGTATTTTTAGTCCTGAACTATTTGCTTAATATAGACCTAGGAAAAGAGCATAGCGAACACCCCCTTTTTCATACTGCACTCCCCATCTCATCTGGATTCCCGTCCATAGTCCTTCCTGTCCTGCAACCCTCACTTATCAAACCATTCATCCTACTCTGTCCACTTGTCATCCCTTTCTGTCAGGCTCAGCAACCTTTGTTGCTTATCTCACATCCACCTTCTCCCATGCGATATCCCTAGGTGTTGAGACAAGCTTGCTGTCTGCAGGCTGGGCACACCTTGTAAACTGTCATCGACACTGTTGCATTCGTTGCACTTAATACCCCTTTGCTGAGCCTGCAAACAGCTGTGTTTAGTGTGGTTGTGTTTTCAGCACATTGGTAACCTAGTCACTAAAGAACTAAAAAAAAACATTGACATATTGTACATTGATCACCAGAAACATTCTGGACACTAGTGAACTTGATTTGGACCGAACCAGTGTCCTAGCAGTGACATTTTAAAGACAGTGGTGTTTGTAAGGAGCTGATATAATGTTTTAATCCTACTGGCAATAACAGTGATATAACAATTGACCATGTACTGCCAAATCTCTTCCCGCCATGCAATGATAAATCTTCCATCAGTTGCTTGATTCGTTAAAATGACCTGATGGCGTGCATGGCTGGGGGTGTAACACATTTGGAATTTATTTTTCCAACAGAGGTAACCTTCATGCCTTTTACATAGACTTGTCATACAGAACACTATTTAGAGATATGTGTTTTTTCCTCGTTTTAATCTCAAAATCAGGCAAAAATTAAGAAGGGTGGATGCAACAGGCATACCTTGTTTACAACATTCTGTCAAGGTCAACGTCTGCAGAAAAGTCACATTTCTTATTTTGTGTAACTTAACTATGTGGGAATAAAGCATTCTGTGAGTGCTTATACACTCCTTCTCACCGTTCAGAGGTGGGACAAGAGCAAGCCAACCTATGACTAAAATTCCCAAATGCAAAATCCATTCCCCTCTCCCTCCTACCCAAAAAAAAGGGGTATTGTATTACCCTTTTCCACATTTAATACCACATTAACTCGGATATTGTTCATGTTTTTTGTGCTTTTACATTTATGTGTGTATTTGCTTGTAAGATATCTTCCTATAGACTATCAAGTCTGGTCAAATCTCGGACAAAGCATTTCTAAACAAGAAATATTAACAGATCTAGGCACTGACAATTAGCTCTACGAACCAAAATGTTTACAATTGTATTTGAAATTGCCAAATAGCCTGAAAAATACTGGGTAGCAACTTCTGTAAACCGATTTAAGATAAACATGGGACAAATGTCCAGTAGAGAGGTATATGAATGTTAGTGTCTTCAGCGAGGGCACTAGCATCCTTTCAGCTTTGCCCTTTAGGCACCACTCCCGGGTTGTTGGATTTAGGGCCACATGTATCAACATTAGGAATAGCGACTACCTAATTGCAGTTTTCAGCGACTCGCAATTAGCTAATCGCTATTCCTAATGTATGAAACTCCAAGAATTTCATTTAGTGATTCTTAGGGGGTTGCAAATCGACCTACCTCATTAATATTAATAAGGTAGTTCACAATTTGCGACCCCTAGGAATCGCTAAAATCACAGGAATGGTGGCCTCCTAGGGTCAGCAGACCACCATGTCCGTGATTGCTTTTAAAAAAACAATCATTTTTAGGTCGAGCCTGGGCAGCGCATGCGCTGCTCTGTGAGGCATGCTGTATTCAGGTTGGGACTTGTAGCTCCGCCCACTCCCCGCCCATATTTTTCATTGGCTTGTGTCATTGTCCTTTGTAAACTGTAGCTTTTCATTGGTCAATAGGCTTAGTAGTCCCTCCTTAGTACCGCCTTGTCTCATCTTGTAACCTCCCATAAGGACTGGCCCTCTTACATGTGTTGTTACTCAGTAGGCTTTAATTACAGCCTCCGAGCACTATTTACTTACAGTTTTTCACCTGGCAAGACACGCTCTTTCCTAACGCTTTCTTTTATTTTTTTAATATCACGGCACACTACAGTGGCAGTCGCGCCTTTGGTTTATTTGCGGCGCCGAACGCAGCCGCATGTTTTTTATCCTATTCACTTTTTTTTCGTTTTGTTTAGAAGCGCCCCATGCCGCGCTTTCACGTTAATAGAGGTCGTGCCCCTTTCATTAGATGAGCTACCTCTAAAGAAAGGGGCGCGACCTCCATTAAAGTGAAAGCACGGTATGGGGCGCTGTTACATAAAAAAGCATTTGTTTGTCAATATTGATAAACAAATGCTTTTTTTTGTAAAAGCGCCCCATGCCACGGTTTCACTTTAATGGCAGCCGCTGACCTTTCTTTAGACGCGGCTCATCTAAAGAAAGGGGCACGGCCTCTATTAACGTGAAAGCGCGGCATGGGGCACTTGTAAACAACAACAAATATGCAATACAATAGGTCTCGCATTTGCGAGAATTTAAGCTGTTGTCATTTACAATGCCAAAAGCTCAAATGCTTGTAAATGCGAGACCTATTGCATTGCAAGTGCTTGTTCTAACAGTGCCTGTTTCCTAGTATTTGCAAAAGGATGCAAAGTTGGCTGAATCAAAACTTTGTTTATTTGTTTGTTACATAAAAGAAACTTTGCAACCATAACAACGTTTTTCCAGAATAAATGTGGGACATCTATTATCTCCTCTAAAATCTATACAATGCCAAACCTGTAGAGTCATGGAGTTGCCTCCTGATTCGTACATTTAATATGCTTTACCTTGAAACGAATGATGCCGCAGGCGTGGGGTTCCCTGTATTTTCTTGCACCGAAAACGTTACCTCAATAGAACGCTCACGTTTTAATGAACTGTAGATGCTGTTGACCACAATTTCATGGGCCAATGTGTCCCAGAGGTAAGGCATCTCCCGAAACACATCAAAATATCAACTTAAGAGTCATTTAAGTAAATGGGCCCACTCAATAACCGAGTTCTAGATCATGGGAATAGTTCAAAGATTTATTACAAAAAATCAAAAGAACAGTGTCACAGCTTTGAAGGCAAAGCAGTAAACTGAGCATTACAAAGAAATGCAAAATCTTTTTTTTTTGTTTTTTTCTTGGTCAAAGATTACAGTGTTCACATTATAGAGAAACATAAGTTCAAATTATTGTACAGTGCAGAATCAACCATGTTGACTTGTACAGAGTGCACCATCTTCGTTGTCTGTTAGGTTACATGAGGTTACTTTACCACATCAAGAAACAGAAAGAGAGGATTAGCTTATTACAACATAAATCGGATAACAAAATAAATAAACTGATTATGGCATTCAGTACATTAGACCCATATAGTCCTCTGCTAGCAAAGCTTAATGGGGTTCGGCAGCGTGTAGTGTATAATGGCGATGCACTTCACTTAATGTGTACAATCAATCTTCCGCCTGTGTGGAGCTAAGGTATTGTACCAGCGGATCCCAGAAATCTCGTGGACGGGAGACCTGTGGTAGGTCCTCCGCATATGCTTCTAACTGTGCTTTACAATACGTCATATCTATAATCCAATCTTTATATTTCGGTACCTGCTTGCTGCCCCATTTCATTGCTATTCGTCGCTTAGCCAGCATCAGTGCCACCGCCAAGAATTTGCGTTTACGTGCCAGTTTGATCTTATAAATGGCCAGAAGGCATACCAGGGGAGCGTTAGGAATCCGTTCAGACAGTATATGAGTGAGAGTGTTGGTTATTTCCAGCCAGTAAGGTTGGAGTTGTAGGCACGCCCAGGCCATGTGCAAAAAGTCTGCATTGGGAGCATTACACCTGTGACATCGGTCATCCGCTCTTAACCCATATTTATGCAGCTGCATAGGTGAATAATATACCTGATGTATAAACTTGAAATGTATAATTTTCAGGTTGCAATTTGACGTAAGTAATTGCAACTGCATGCAACTATAATCCCAATCTTCTTTGGTAATGACTACACCAAGCGTTGTTTCCCATCGAGTGAGAGGTCTATCCAAGGCGTGGAATTGTTCGCGATGAGCCATATTATTATACAGTTTTGTAACTAAGCATTGCCGCGTAGTGGATGTCAATAGGACCTGCAGTGCATTATGTGTCAGTGGTTCGTCCAGGAACGAGGGGTACAGAGCTCTGACCGCCATCCGCAATCGCAAGTATGCGAATATTTGTAGGGGGGTACGATGTGTGTTTAAGGCTGCATCATCTTGTGTTATACACTTTCCATTCGGGAAGACATCCCCCATAGTGTGGAGTCCCATCTCATGCTGCTCATGTATCATTTCGCGTTCCTGTGTTACCGTAAGTTGTGGATGGTGACACAAGGGCAGTGCCAGTGCATATGTTGGGATCTTGTGCGCACGTTTCGCTAGTGTGTGCCATGCTCTCGAGGTGCAGACCGCTGGGTGTATTTCCGAGTTCGGGGCATACTGTCTAGGCGATAATATAAGTGTAAGTAGGGGAGTTGGGTGCAAGCTCTCGTGTTCCACTGCTATATGCGGTATGTGCCCGTGCGGGTGTAGCCAGTAGTGGGCGTGTTGCACCTGTGTGCAGTAATAGTATAGCTAGAGGTCCGGTGCTCCAAAGCCCCCTTGAGTGTATGGTTTCGTCAGTTCCTTCCACCCTACCCTTGCGTGTTTTCCCGCCCATGTCAGCCTAAGCATAACCGTGCGTAATGTGGTGAACACTGCCTGTGGAATCCATATAGGTATATTCATAAATACATAAAGAAAACGTGGCAGTACCACCATTTTTTGTAGTGCGATTCTATCAGCGAGGGATAGTGGCAGCCGGATCCATCTATCTATTTAAGCTTCTAACTTGGTTATTGCTGTGCCATAGTTTTCCCGCAGTACGAGCTCAGGATCTCTATGTATCCAGACACCTAAGTATTTGACTGGGTCCGTCTGCCACTGCAACGGATAGTTGAGAATTGGCTTAGTCGTCGCCGGGGTGAGCGGGATGACCACTGATTTCCCCCAATTAATACTGAGGCCAGGAAAATATTCAAACCTAATATATTCTCGGATAAGTTTATTTAAGTTAGTGTCCGGGTATCGGGTGTATAGGACCATATCGTCCGCGTAAAGCGATATACTAACGGGGCGTAATTTGAATTGTAGTGCTGTATCTGCGTGTCTTTATCGTATCTTACACGCCAGTGGTTCTAGTGCCAACGTGAATAGAAGTGGTGATAGCGGGCATCCCTGTCTCGTCCCTCGATGTATGTTAATGGGTGCAGAGGTATTGCCATTTATTCTGAGCCGTGCGCAAGGTTCTGTATATAATAATGTTATCCATCTTAAAAACGGCTCTGGGAATCCCATGCGACGCAAGACTTTGAACATGTATGGCCATTCCACAGAGTCAAACGCCTTCGCTGCGTCTAGCAGAGCCGCAGCAGCCGGTAGTTCTGGGTTTAAGTGGTGGAACATAGCAAATATGGTCCTTAAGTTTTGTGTTGTGGAACGTGACGGGATAAAACCTGCCTGATCTGGCAGGACCAATTTCTGCATCAATGGTTTCAGTCTAAGGGCGATGATTTTGGCTAGTATTTTGGCGTCCATGTTGATCAATGAGAGAGGGCGATATGATTCACATTTAACCGGGTCTTTATCAGGTTTAAGGAGAGTAATTAATAATGCCTCTCGCAATGAAGGAGGCAATATGCCATCCTCATACGCCTCCTCATACATGGCCGACAGGTGAGGAATCAAGAGGTCTTTGTATTCCTTGTAAAACTCCCCAGGCAATCCATCCATGCCCGGCGCTTTATTATTTGGGAGGGAATTTATCGCTTCTCGCAGCTCATCTTCTGTTATGTGGTGACTAAAGTATTCTCTATGTGCATCAGACAACCACGCTAGGGCTATGTCATCAAGGTATTGGTTTATCTCGGTGGTAGATGTGGTTGTCCCTGCAGTGTATAAACGAGCATAATAGTCTGAGAAGCAGCTTATAATAGAGGGGGTGTCATATTTGGGCGTGTCCTGTGTGTCCACTATCTGAGTTATGTAAGACGTGGTGTGCATGGGGCGTATCTTACTGGATAGCATTCTTCCTGGCCTACCTCCCTCGCCATAAACACATGCCGTGTACTTACGCGAGATATATTTAAGTTCACTCTCCGCGAACTCGTGGTAAGTATCAATTTTCCCCCTTATGTCAGCCAGGAGTTTGGGATCTAGGGTGTTTGTGTATGCGGACTCTAATCGTGTAATGTCCGCCTCAACCATGGAAAGCTGTCGTTGGATATCTTTGAGTATACCTGCATGTGTGCCAATGCAGAATCCACGGATCGTTACCTTGAAAGCCTCCCATAACACCTTTGTGCTATCCACAGAGCCCGTATTGTGCTCAAAGTAGTTAGTAATAGCCTGCCGTAGTTCAGCTTTAAACACTTGGTCCTGTATCGTGCTGGGTTGCAAGCGCCATGTTTACTGTCGCGGGGTGTGGGTGGGGATGGCAAGTTCCAATCGGACTGGTGCATGGTCTGAAAGGGTTTTGGGCATGTGTGTTATGGCAGTGGTCCATGCACTTACATCCGCAGTGGCTATCCAGAAGTCGATTCTTGACCACGTGTTGTGAGTGGTAGAAATGCATGTACCCTCCCTGAGGTGAGGATGACGTAAACGCCATACATCTATCATAGCATGGTCAGCCATGCCCTCCTTGAGTATCTTTGTAGATTGCTTCCCATATCTATCATTACACGTGGACCTATCCACAAGGGGATCAATACAAGTATTAAAATCCCCTCCCCAAAGTGTTGCTGACGGTGGAAGTGTGCGCAGCTTGGCCCATATATCCGCAAAAAAAGAGGGGTCAACTATGTTTGGACCATATGCAGTGACTATAGTTATGATTGTGCCTCCAAAGTCCCCTTGCGCGATGACATACCTCCCTTGATCATCTTTAAGCGAATGGAGCATCGTAAATGGTATACCCCATCTAATGAGCAGCAACACGCCCCTGGCATAAGTAGAGTAGGAAGATGCCAATCTATATGTGGCCCATCTGTTTCCAATTCTGCACTCTGTGGTGTTAGTGAGGTGGGTCTACTGAAGACAGGCTACATCTATGCTGTGCCGGTCCAAATATGCAAAGACTTTCCTAATCTTCTGTGGATTGTTTAGCCCTCGGACATTCCACGACATGAACGCCAGTTTTCTCGTGGCCTGAGATCTGCTATCCATCCCCTGTGAGTGTGGCTGCAGTTGTAAGGTAATGACGTGTAGATACGTATAGCACAATGTACATATCAACAAACTTCTCTGTTCTGACCATGTTTCTAAATTTCTTGCCCCTACCTCCCCCCTCCCACTTCGCCATCCCAATTATAGCGAAGACATTCCCTTGAAACTGACAATACCGTCCCCCACCCCTAAACATTCCCATAACGAAAAGAAATAAGGCTGTGGTGTACACAAGGGTGCGTAAGCTACCAGCCGAGTACCCCGGTGACTCGTCACGCGGGGGGTCGTTCGTCCAATCCTATGAGATTTAAGAAAAAAGGATTATACCTTCTACATAACCAAATAGCAACAAGGGGCTGTCATCCTGGGCTGTAGGATGCATCTCATAGTCATGACACCTGCACATGCACAATGCAAGTGTACATTATTGCCCCCTTTTATACACAACCGTTATTAAACCCAAACTTTCATGTCCAGTACTTATCTGAGTCCACCTAGAGCAGTGCGTGGAATAGCCCATGGCCTCCGCCTCAACTTCACAAGCAGCGTAGAGGAGGCTGAGCTTTATTCAACGTCCGAGGTACTCCCTTGTTCTTCCTGTGCGCCTCTGGGAGATCTCCGACGTGGAGGTTGTGCGTTTTTTTATTTGCAGATACTTCAGCACGTCCTTGGGCTCATTGAAGACCTTACTCTTGCCGCCGTCTGTTATTTTCAAACGTGCCGGATAAATCATCACGTAGGGGATATTGTTCACGCATAGTTTCTTTTTGACTTCCAGGAACTTCTTCCGTGCCTCCTGAACTTGCGAGGTGAAATCCGGGTATATGGAAATATCCATCTCGTCGTGTTTTAGAGTTCCCAGTTCTCGGGCCTTGCGGAGTGCCGCATCACGGTCTCTATGATTTAAAAGTCTCGCAATTATAGGTCGCGGTCTCGTACCTGGCGGAGGTGGTGGTGCTAGAGATCTGTGCGCTCGCTCCACTATAAACACATCTGAGAATGTGTCCCTGCCTAGAAGTGTGGTCAGAAGAGTCTCAATGTAGCGTTCCATGTTGCCTGTATTTGTCGATTCTGCTATACCCATAAGGCGCAAATTATTCCGGCGTGATGTCGTTTCTAAATCCTCCGCCTTCGCCGCCAGTGCCGTCAGCGTCTTGTCAATTTTCACTTGTTTTGTCTCCATTTGGTGTTGTGCATCTTCTGCATCCGAAATGCGGCGCTCTGCCCTGTCAATCCTTTCCATGTGTCTATCTAGATGTTCAGACATGCGGTTCCCACGGTAAGTTAAGGAGTCTATTTTCCCATCAATGTTTGACAGTGTTGATTGAATCGTCGTGAACATGGAATGAAAGTCTACAGTTGCATTGGGCCTGCTGCTGACGTATTTGCCTGGCTGCCAGGTGGGTCTTCCCTGACGTATTTGCCTGGCTGCCAGGTGGGTCTTCCGTTTGATTCTCTACTGTCTTCTTCGGCTGCTCAAAATGCAGTTTGGGCTGATTTCTGTCTGGTTTCCCCATTTTCTGAGCAGCGGATAGTGCTGGAGTTGACGTCGAAATTCCGCCTCCTGGAGGTCAGTTGTCTCCACTCGCAGCTAGGTGGGATGGGGAGGCAACAGTCTCGGTCGCAGGTCTGCTAGCAGAGGAACACCGACTACAGGGCGCAAGACGACAAGGAGGGGCCCTCGTCCTCACTCAGGCCGGTAGTGCGTCTCCCTAGTCAGGATCTGTGAGGCATATAGTTCGTGCACAGTCTGAGCCTCATGTGGTAGTGCATAAACTCGGGCCCCGCCAGCAGCAGTCTCAGGCACAGAGCCAGAACATTTAGCAGAGGTAAAGTCTATAAGGGGCTGCAGTCTCCTGCTCTCTGTAGTGACCAAGTGGTGCGATGACTTCCCTCACAGAGGTAACTGGCCTCAGGCTGATCGTCGAGGGCACAGGCGTTTTCTACCACTATATCCCTCCAGCAACTAAGCAGCAATGATGCATGCAGCGTCACGATGCCTCACCCGGCGCTCTCCTCACCTGTGGCCACAGCTCAGATGGCGTCCGCAATCCGGCCCTCTTCACCTCGCAGTACCCAGGGCTGCCAAATGCTGGCCCGCCCGCCGCACTCAGCAGGAATGGTGTCTCCGCCTCGCAGTCTTTTCCCCGCTCCTCCGTGACATATAAGAGGGCGGCGGGGAGCAATGGGCAAAGCAGATCAGCAGCCGCTACAGCAGGCCCGGCCAGGCACACCCACACAGCGTCCCGGTCGCGATCGCAGCACCCTCTCGTCACCGCCCACGGACTGGCGTAGCAGGGCTGCCGGGTCCTGCGCTCCACACAGCAGAGGCCGCGCCGCAGCTCAAAGATCGCAGCAGATTTTGCGGGCACAGCGTGGAGCACGGTAGCAGAAATCGAGTCCTCAGGTCCCCCACATCCTCTGGTGCAGGTATTTATAGTTTGGGGACAATTAACAGGTTATGGATGCAGGATAATTTTAGGATTTGGACACGGCCGGAGGAGCTCGTTACAGAGCGGCCATCTCCAGGCGTGGCTAGCTCCGCCCCTAAAGAAATGCAAAATCTAAAACATTGTAAGTCTCAAGTGAGCAACAGAATCAAATGGAAAGCAGCTCTAGTAGAATCAAGGAAGCTCAGGAGCGTGCTGGCTCAGCTTTAAAAATCAGGGGTTTAAATAGGATATCTTCACATAGAACAGAACTGAAGGTGCAAGATCATCATGGTGTGAGCAAATGTAACAACTTATTAGCAAATCAGAACACAGCTTTATTATTCGTCATATTGCCTTAGCATCTCAACACTATCCCATCACATGAATATTGATTCTGCCCACACTATGCTAATTTTACCTGCAGACAGCAGGACAAACTAGATACATGAACAACAGTTTGCTGAATGAATGAATAAGCTACAGTGAACTAGTGGAAGCAGCATTGAGTCTGAAACATTACTGGGCACATGTAGGAAGTTTTCTTTGAGAACAGCAATACAACATATTAGCTCAGCATGACTGTGTGCTGTGGAAATGATGAACAAGGAAGTGTTGAGGTGGAATACGTCAGCAGCATCCATTTTAACAAAGATGGTTATGAGGCCCAAATTGAGGCCTATTTGGCAAGAGTCAGGAAAACGCACTTCTACACATCATAGGAACTTTGGTCTAATTGCATTTACTTAATTCTGCAAAAAACAGAATTCATTCACTTCTCCCCACATCAGACACCATCTTCCTCAACTATGGTCTCAAAATCTCAACTCGCTAAACTGCACCACAACCATCTGCGAATCCGTAAAATCACTTGGTATCACACTAGATTCCCGTTCCTCTTTACTTAAGCTGCACACATGACCCCTTTCAGTCATGTTGGTGTTATGCTTGATTTGTGCAACTGTAATAAAATAGGTGGCTCCTTCACCTGCAGACGTAGGGCATCAATTTTTGATGCCCATTATATCCACCTTCTCATCCAACAGTTTTGCATAAATATTGTCATTAGACAAGCTATTAAATCCAACACAATGATGTACTGGAATTAGTTCAGCTGTGGAATCAGATCCCACTGGAAAAATGAAACACAACAAAAAACCTACTAAAATCTTTAATATCACCATTAGTAAAATCATACTAACAATTTAACATCACCTGCTATACGCCATTTTTGTAGTGAGATCAAAATATTAATTCTTCTTTTCTTCTTTAAAATAATGAGACAAAAATGGAATCAATCGTTTATCTTGGAGTTCACGTAACAAATTAGTATTCGGATGTGTTTCCTCTCAATTATAAAGCCATGTTAGATAAAGTTAAAACCCTTTTGGCTAGATGGACAATTCTCCAACTGACATTAATTGGGAGAGTGTCTTTAGTTAAAATGTCTATTTTGCTTTAGTTGCCTTTATTTCTTTTTCTTTTTTCAAATCTCCTCATGAAAATAAATAAGGTTTCTTTTTAAGGCGCTAGATTCGCTTATTATCAGATTTGTGTGGAATGGCAGGACTTCACAAGTAAAATATTCCATCTTGCAGTTAGATTAGGATCAGAGAGGACTGGCCCTACCAGATTTTTCCTCTTATTACTAGGTCGCTTTTCTGGAAACTATAGTTTGTAGAGGGAAGGACTCCTGTGGGCTTGATAGTTTTCTATTAGCTAGAATGGCCCAAGAATCAAAAATAGACTTGCCTGCGTTTCTGAAGGTGGCTGGCTACCGAAACGGACAAGGCATAAGGTGCTAGTTGATATAGATGCTATATCAAAACACTTCTTTAAAGAAAGACAGGTGCCGTCCTGTCATATGTTTGTCCGGCTATGGGATTGGAAATCTCTAGGATTGCATATTTCCAAGCCTTTGCTTAGGTTCTGGACATTTTTTTTATTGGAAATGGGCCATTAATCTGGGAAGAGATGAGCGAATCAACCCAGGCCCTTGTACAGCTGCTAGTTCAAACTGAATTGATGGGGATTGACAACTGGTATAGGGCTCTAAGGAAATTCTCTGATTCGCCCTTGATTAGCAATCACTTAAATAGGCAAGAGGAGGTAGCTGGTTTGGGGAGTTCTATGGTGAATAGGATCATACATCTATGGTGGGGTATAAGTCCCTTAGAGCTGCAAATTAAAAAAGAATGTGATTCCTCTCGAGGTGGATGGCTTACTATACCCCATTTGCAATTCACAAAATGTTTCTGAATATACAGAATCAGTGTTTCAGATGTTTGCAGTATAATAAAGGGGATTGGTTGCATATCTTCTATTTGTTTCCCAAGTTGGCTCGTTTTTGATAGGATGTATTTTTAACTCTTAGCAAATGCCTACAGATTATGATTGCACCTGAAGCTATGGTGGTTTTATTTGGGGTATCCCCTGTTACTCGGAAACTTAATAAGCATGTACAATATTTTCTATCTGCTGCTCTATCTGTTGCCCGTTCTCTAATCCTCCAATATTGGAATTCCATTAATGTTCCTTCGGTTAAAGGCTGGCTGGATAAACTTAAGAGAACCTCGGCCTTTGAGGAGTCATATGCTCGGCAGATTGGTGTCTTAGAGAGGTATAATACCTTCTGGGCACCATTAGCCACATACGTCAATAGTATGGGCAAATGATGCACTTTATTTTTGGGAGAGCACTTATAGCAATGACGTGTAATGGATGACTTGTATTCTCGTAATATATGTATAGACAAGCTGTATTGAAAGTATGCACTGTTGCACTTTACTGTTTCAAATACTGCTTGTTTCTATTGCCTAGACATGGCCAAAGACTTGCTAGCTAAATTCTTCCATCGCTGGCCCAGGATATAACTTGAATTAGTGTTTATCTCCTTGTATGTGTTATTGACTCTCCCTCCTTTTATTATTGTATTAATGCCACTCTGGACAATTCATACAACCTTTGCTCTGTATCTTTTTCTCTATGAGGATAAGTATTTTTTAAGATCTATTCCACACAAATGCACTTTTCTTGTTCCTAGGTTGTTGTTTAGGCTTTTCTTGCACTAAATGCACTTTTATATCTTTTTGCACTGTATTTGTGTCGTACCTGTTGCATTTTCTTCCCATGGGTAGTGGTCTAGTATCAGATTTGTGTCTACTGCCTAGTTTTGGGAGGTGCATATATGTTTGTTTTTGAATCTACTCTGTACACATGCATTATATTTACTCCCACACTTTTTCTATAGCTTTTTTCTATTACATGCACTTTTGTCCCTATCAATCAATCAAGTAGTATTTGTATAGCGCAACTAGTTACCTCAGAGTGGTATCCAGGCGGTGTGCTGCCGGTTTCAATTGAAAAGCCAAGTCTTGAGTCCCTTCCTGGAGTCGTTCAGTGAGGGTGAATACGGAGGTGGAGGGGGAGAATGTTCCAGCCTCTAGCGGCAAAGAGAGAGAAGGAGCACCCACCTGAGGAGCTGCGGAGCGGAGGTTTCTGGTTGGCTGGTGGAAGATCAGGTGGTGGTTCATGCAGTCAGGTCCTTGGTTTTGGAGGGCTTTGTAGGCGTGGGTGAGGAGCTTGAACTGGCACTCTTCAGTTGAGGTCTTTCAGGTGCTGAGTGATGTTCACCTCTTGGGGAGGTTGAGGATCAGGCTGGCTGCTGCGTTATGGATGGTCTGGAGCCTTTGCATGACTTGGGTGGTGGTGCCTGCATAGAGAGCGTTGCCGTAGTCAAGCCGGCTGGTGATAAGGGCCTGTGTCACAGTTTCCCTTATGCTGATGGGGAGCCATCTGAAAATCTTGTGGAGCATGCAGATTATATGGAAGCAGGCCGAGGGACGGCGTTGATCTGATGCTTCATGGAGAATTTGCTGTCCAGTATGATGCTGAGGTTGCGGCCATGGTCTTTCGGCTTGGGATAGCTCCGACCTCCGCTGGCCACACGGCGGTGTGTCTGCCGAAGATCAAAACTTCCGTCTTATCCGTGTTGAGTTTAAGACAGTTGTCTCTCATCCATGATGCGATGTTCTTCATGCAGTTGTGGAGGTTAGTCTTCGTCAAAGTGGGGTTCACTGAGAGTGAGAGGACGAGCTGAGTGTCATCTGCGTAGGAGACGATGTTGATGTCGTGAGATCTGACGATGCCTGCAAGGGGTGTCATGTAGATGTTGAAGAAGCGAGGGCTGAGGGATGAGCCTTGGGGTACTCCGCAGATGGTGTGCTTGGGTTGAGAGGTGAAGGGAGCGATGCAGACTCCCTGGGTGCTTCCTGTGAGGAAAGATGCCATCCATCTTAGCATCTAATTAACCATGCCCCGAGGCACCCGTCAGCTGAGCCTCGCTAAAAATAGCCTCCCTGCACGGCTCATCTCCCGCATTCACAGCCAGTCACGGCAGCAGTAGGACGCTTCCGTCCACATGGCTTCAGGCACCCATTCAATGCCCTGTCGCCCAGCATAACAGTAAGTTACAACTAAACTCTCCCGCGATTTTTTAATAACATTCGAGCAACCTTTCACACTGAACTAATTCTTTGCTTTACCCTGGCCAGAGATTAACACTGCCCACGCGGATCCTTGAAACCGCCCAGCTGCACTGCTAATTGCAGTTTGCTCCAACTAACGCCTAAGTAAGTTCCCTAGCCTCTCTAGCGATTCTGCCGCTTTATTTAATTGCGCTTCATTAAAAACCTCTCTCTCCTCGGTTTTAACAGATTATTTCTGCCCAGCTGCAATACCCTTGATTACAATCCTGCATGCTCCAAGCACACCAACCAAGTATGTCTATCATTGTACCCTTGTTACATGCGCGTTAGGCATCTGATCTATAGACTGCCCCCATGCTTTAATCTGTCATCATTATAAATTGCGCTGCTTTCTTAATTTATTTGCTTTCCTAAATTATTCAATTATGCCACTTGCACCTCCTAATTATCGGCATTAGCTACTTGGCGCATTCTCTGATTTAAATCTTGCTGCTTCTCCTGCATTTATTTAACTGCTCTTTCTACATTAGGTGCTCAATCCTATTTTTCTTCCGTATTTCACTAGATTTCACTACTGTCAGTCTACCCGTGGTTATCTGTGCAGTTCACAGATCCTTTCCGTCATTAAGTAAGTTTCTTTTCTCTACCATTGGCCAACTTAGCGTCCCACTTGACCACGTAGTAGCCTTACTCTATAAATTATTAATACTTTCGCGCATTCCCGCGTTTTTCAGCAGAAACTTGTGCATAACATCCAAATTCTCCCACCACCCTTGCGCTTCATTCGCCTCCTTCAAACTCACTTTTTGTTGATTAAATACTTCTTCGACATCTTGACATATTGTTCAAATGTATGATTTGTAACCACTGATTTGCCAAATAGGGAGCAAAATGATGCTTTATTTGTTGTAAATCGCTATGAATGCATGCATACTCCAAGGGTCTAATTTCCGTATCCTTAAATATGTTTCCCATTTCCCCTTCACCCCCTCTTATTTTCAGCTAGCTCACCATTGTCCTGAAGATGAACCCCAATATTTGGGTTCGAAACGTCGTCGACCACCCTACAACATGAACTCCACTCACTTTGTATAAATTATTTGAGGATTTCAATTATATTGTTGTCAATGCGATGTCTTTTTAAAAATTCACTATCACTATTCACATCACGCTTTCTTTTCACTTAATGTGTGAGCACCTGAATACTAAGCAGATTTGAAAATAAATGCCCGTCATTTCCTGACCTTCTTGACCCTGTGTAGATCCTTTTCTTGCTCCCTAAGGAATTTAACCTCATACATGTAGAAAGTAGTGCCCCCTTCTGGGTCACCATTCTCATTTTCTGGTCCTTTTTGAGGCCTCAACTAAATTAATTTCATATAATTAAACATCAGTGCCCTTCTCCGGGCCACCTTTTCGCTTTGGACCTTCAAGGCCACCCCTGAACCATTGTTCTTTAAAGATACTCTACTACCCCAGGTTCACATATTGGGGTCCCCTTGTCCTAAAAAAAACCAATCCATCTTAGCATGTCTACTGTGATTCCAATCAGGTGTAGACGATGGAAGAGGTTGTGTTGGGAGATGGTGTCGAAAGCTGCGGAGAGATCAAGGAGGATGAGGGCGGCTGATTCTCCTCTGTCAATCAAGTAGAGCTCGGATGTCATCTGTTGCTGCTATCAGCGCTGTCTCTGTGCTGTGGTTGGCTCTGAAGCCTGATTGGGAGGGGTTCAGCTCCTTGTTTTTTCCAAGATGTTCTGTGAGTTGGAGGTTGATGGCCTTCTACAGGACTTTTGGGGGTAATGGGATGAGGAAGATGGGACGGTAATCTCTGGAGTCTGCTGAAGGTTTCTTGAGGAGGGGTTTGACCTCCGCGTGTTTCCTTGCATCAGGAAAGGTGGCTGTTGGTATGGAGTCATCGAGGATGGTGGTGAGCTGGTAGCTGATCTCATTGCTATCTAGGTAGAAGAATTGGTTGGGTCATGAGGCAGTGGGTGATCCTGATTGGATGGAGTTCACCTGGGTGGTAGTTGCTGGTGTGCTGAGTTGCTCCCATGTGGTGAGTGGCTAGTTGGTGGTTGAGGTTGCTGGGTTGCAGAAGAGTTCGGAGGGTTTGGGATCAAGTTTCTGTAGATGATACTTATCTCATTGTGAAAGTGGTTGGCGAGGGAGATGGAGAGTTGTTGTGAGGGAGGGATCATGTTTTCAGTGGGTGAGGGTCAGGAAAACTCTCTGATGATGGTGAAGAGTTCCTTGGTTTGGTTGGTGCTGGTTTCGATCCGACGTGTCAGGGCCTCCGATTTTGCAGCTGTCAGCTGGTGGTGGTAATGGTGGAGGACTGTTTTGTAGGCGGCTCGGTCGGTGTCGTTCTTGCTGGTTCACCATCTTCTTTCCAGTTGTTTACACTTGCGTTTTAAGTTCTGGCGTGTACCAGCTGGCTTGTTTGGTGGGTCTGTGTGTTTTGGCTGGTTTGGTGGGGACAAATTGGTTGCAGCGCTGGTGATCCAGGCATTCACATTTTCTACTGTCTGGTTCAGGTTGGTGGTGATGTTGGACTGAATGGTGCAGAGGGCGTCGGTCCATTGCTGCTTGGTTACCTTGGTCCAGCTGCGGGTAGGGGGTGCTGTGTCGGTTACGGTGGTGCGCGGTGGGCCAGTGAGGGTGAAGTGGACGATGGAGTGGTCCGTCCAGGTGAGTTCCGAGGTGTGGCTGAATCTGATTCTGCTGCTGGACTTGAAGATGGGATCTAGCATGTGTCCTGCTCTGTGTGTGGGGTCTGAGACAATTTGCTTGAGCCCGATGTTGTTAAGTCTTTACGGGAGGTCAGTAGTGATGATGTCGGTGGGGTCATCCTTGTGGAAGTTGAGGTCTCCCACGAAGATGAAGTGTTCGGATTCGACCACGAGTGGGGTGATGAATTCAGTGATGGCGTCGCTGATGCCTGTTCATGGTCCTAGTGGTCTGTAAGCAAGGGTGCCTTTGACGGTGGTTTTGACATCGGCGTGGAGCTGGAAGTTTATGTTTTCCATAGCTGGCGTGGTGTCGTCGTTGGTGAGTGTGCAGGTGATTGGTTCCTTGTGCATGATGGCGATGCTTTCACAGTGATTGTTAGTGCGGTCTCTGTGTCTCATCTTGTAGCCACTGGGGGTTGCCGTGGCGATGTCTGGGGAGACGCAGGGTGAGCCAGGTCTCAGTGATGAAGGTCACATTGGGGCAATGGTGGTGATAGTTTCTCAGATTTTGGTGGCGTGTTTGCAGAGTACTCTGGCATTGATCAGGATGTAGTTGAGTTGGTGCGGTGGGGTGTCAGCGTCTGGGGCTAGTTTGGCATTGTTTGATGGGGTGGTGAGTGGTGATGGGGTGGCGGTGAGACGGCAGTGGATGCCGGAGAAAGGTCCGGCAGTGGATGCCGGAGAAAGGTCCGGCTGTGGAGCGAGTTGTTGCGAGGCAGCAGTTGTTGTGATCCAGGGCACAAAGCTCTGCGGCAGAGTACCTTAGGGAGTGCGGTGGGCAGGGTTTTTGAAGCTGGGCACGGTCCAGGCACGGACGGGTGCAAACAGGGTTGCTTTTGGCTCACCTGCTGCACGGTCACGCTGTGGCCACCATTTAGTAGCCCTTAGAGGTGGAAGGGCTGTCCAGAAGACGGGAGAGCCAGGCACTTGAGTGGAGGGAAAACAGCAAAACCTGAATGGCCCAGTTGGGAGCAAGTGCAGCAGTAGAAAAACTAAACACAGTACATGCACCCAAATTCTACAAAAACACCAAAAAGTATTAAACATTCACCCAGAAGTGTTTCACAATCCCCCAAAGGGGTTTTAAAATAACCTAAGAGTATTTTAAATCAGCCAAAAGTCATTGTCAGATCATACGCAGAACAGAATATTCCAGGGTGGACCGGGGCTCGAGAGTAGAAAGCAGCGGCCAAGACCAAGCCAAGCCAAGCCAAGCCAAGCAGATTGCACTTCGCCTGTGTACACATTGCTATACTCCTTCTATTGAGATGGAATGCGTATGTGTAATGTTATTCTTCCAATAAGGAAACTGTTGTGCTATTTTTTGACTATTTTGTCTAATTTATGTGATATTCCTGCTCAATTAATAAATAATTTAAAAAAAAATAGAAATCTATTTTGCAGCTCTTAAATAAAAATTATTTTCTCAGTTCAGTTCAGTAACTCAATCCTTCGTCGTCTGGACACTTCATGTCGAGTTAAAAAAAACTTTCAATTTTAAAAATGTCAAAGTAATTTATTCTACATATAGATCACTATAAAAAAGTCAAGTTTATTGGATTTCAGGTCTCTCTACCTCATACATCTCGTTCTTCAGACACAAGATAGGCCCATTCAGGTGATCTGTACCGTCTGCTTGGCATGCTCCTTCTTCATATCTTTCAGCAACTAGCAACTCAGTATTGCTATTTTCTAAATCAATTTCAATTACATCAGGTTCTTTTCTGATTGTCTCCAGTCTGACAGGGGAAAAAGACCACACAATGAGGGAAAAAGGAAGGAGCAAACAGTGAAAACAAGAGAAAAGCAAGCATAAGGCACACAAAAATGGGGTGAAAACGCAAGGAGAAAGCACACAAAAAAGGAGGGAAAGAGCAAGGAAAAAGAAGTTAAAATGAGGGACAAGCAAGAAGAAGCACACAAAAACCGGGGGTGGGGGGTGAGCAAGGAGAAAGCAGTGAGAACGAGGGAAAAGCAATGAGAATGCACACAAAAACTGGGGGAAAAGCAAGAAGAAAGCAGTGAGAACAAGGGAAAAGCAAGGAGAAGGCACCAAAAAATGTGAGAAAAAGAAGAAAATAGGAGCAAGAGTGATGCAGCAGCACGGGGAGCTGGGCCTGGGACCTGCTCAATGGGGTTGTGTTGGCATGAAGTAGGTACTAGGAAGAGGGAGGGGTGCTGGGAGGTGCTGGGTGGCGCTAGACGGGAGGTGGGAAATAATGAGCGGATTGCAGGAGCGGCAAGGGAAAAGCTTAGAGAATGCACAAAAAAATGCAGAAAAAGCAAGGAGAAGGCACACAAAAACGAGAGAAAAGCAAGGAGAATGCACTCAAAACATGGGGAAAATAAAGGAGACAGCACTTGAAACAAGCATTGGCATAGCCAATAGGTCTCGCTTTTGGGACCTTATAAGTATTTAGTTATGTAGCACAATATCCTTGGTGCAACAACATCAACTGTTGCATGGCTAAACACTTATAAGGTCCCAAAGGCGAGACCTATTGGCTATGCCAATGCTTGTTGTTCATGCTGTACAATATCAGAATTTTTGCCAATGCTGTACAGCATGAACAAAAGGCAATCGGAGAGCCATGAGGTCTCAAAGGCATAAACTACTTGTTTTGCCAATACTTGTTTTTCAATGTAAATCTTTGCTCCTGCTATTGAAAGTGACAGTGGGATTCCCAGTTCAACGATAGGGAATGATTCAAGCATGTGAATCTATCAAACAGCCCATGCTGGAGATGGGAAAGCAACTTATATGAAGCTATAGGTCTCATGCATTGGTATCATTCAAAAGGACACATGCCAATCCATCAGGCTGGGAAGAATGGGTGCTTTTTATCAGCAGTCAATGAGCAAAGGGCACTAAGCTCAGCCACAGGTCATTGTGACTTCTTAAGGGAGGCCACAACAGTGGCAAATGTTGATCTTTGCAAATACCATATTATAGTAACTATTATACATGAATCTATGGAAGATTACCAACTGTAATGGTTGACCTGGAAAGCATGCCAGAGAAGAGGGTCAGGCAATATGGAGTAACTTGAGGGTGTTGGAAACCCTTTAGTTACAGCAGTTGCCTCACAAATATCCAAGGACATGTTCAATGGTCCTGAAGAAGATACAGTTAGTAATCTTAGGGACTGAAGAATGAATCCGGTCAGGAAACGCTTGCATATACCCTTTTTACTAAAGCAACCACCACACTTTCCAGGATATGGATGATTTCAGAGAGGGGTCAATAAGCAGTCTCTCTAAGGTGCACGTGAAAGAAATCAACCCCCACGCTAATACTGCTGCCACCACCACCCGACACTGCATATCATGGGATGAGGAGGCAGCAGCACCTTGTCAGGTCGATTAGTCTTTCGTCCTCCCCTAAGCTGTGGTAACAGATGAGAATGTTAAGAAGGATCACATTCAGGGGACTATCAAACTGTCAAATTCATTTGAGTGAGAACAAATAAATGTGAGAGGTACATAACACAGCTCCAAGTCATCAGGAAGACATTTGTTCTTATACTTCGTATTCTAAAAATATTTTGTGAAAAGCTATTCTCTACATGTTACTCCCGAGCCACCCTTATACCTACCAAGACTTCAGAGATACGCAGCAGATATCCTGCAAAAGATTTAAAAAGGTCTCCCACTGAGCTAGTACGCGAGAACCCAGCAAGTCAAGGCTTAGACACAATGTTCCCTTCTCAACAAATATGGGCTAAGACAAATATTGGACCAGTAGACTTGAAATACCTTTAAGTGCAATCCTTTTGCAACTTGATTCTAGGAAATACATTTTAAATAATGCAGGAGGCAGACTAATTTTTTGAACTGTCAAAATACTCACTTCACCACCCCATTAATAGTGGAATACTGACATTTTTGAGTTACAGTAGTAGATGAACACCAAAAGTACAAATATCCATTTTGCTCAGAGTGTTTTCAATACTGCTGCACACATCTTTGTCTGCAGAAAGTCTACGTATGCTGGCCGATTCAGGCTCATCAACAGCATCGACATTATCATTAAGCCTTCAGATAGATAGTCTGAGGAGAAAAACATTACTTACCAATGCTTAATAGCAGTGATCAGTAAAAAAAAAAAACAACATTGGAAACGTAAGACAAAACAAACTACTCATTTCATATTTTATCTCAATGCAATAGGTCTCGCCTTTGGGACCTTATAAGTGTTTAGCCATGCAACAGTTAATGCTATTGCAGTAAGGATATTGTGCTGCATAACTAAATACTTATAAGGTCCCAAAGGCGAGACCTATTGGCTATGCCAATGCTTGTTAGACGTGCAATGGTTTTTAGCTTTTCTAATTGGAAGTGAACGTGAATTTAAAGTTTTCTTTTCTTTGAAGATCAACCCTATACATAAATAAATCCAAATAACCTGAGAAGATGGAAGGATATTCATGATGTTATGGTGCATTTATTTACAGAAATACTTCGGGAGCAGAGCCTATTACTGCAGGTGATGGTACTCGAGTAGGCTTCTGCAAGGACTGAGGCCTTTGGCTTGATGTTATGGGACCATGTGGTACATCAGTACTCTAGTGCTGCAAGGGTATTGCTCTGTATGATGGGACAGGATGATGCAATATCTGTGAGATAAGGTGGTCTCACAGTTTGATGCAATGGGGCACTGTAATAGGATAATATCCAGGGCCACTGGAATTATACAGTAGGGGTGCGCACATTATGCAGCAGGTTTGGGCTAAATTATGCGGCAGAGTCGGACCAAATTATGTGGCAGGGTTGACTAAATTATACAGCAAGAAAAGGCAAATTATGCAGCATAATGTGGCACATTTTGTGATTGTATTACTTCACTTTCTTGACATTTTTCACTTCTTAACACTGTGTGGGCCTAGGTTTCACCTCAGTTTAACACAGAAATATAGCAATAAGCAACAGCAAGGTGACCAGTCATCCCTTGTGAACAGCCTTCTAATGTGTGGCAACACGTCCTGCCACATCTTTAGTAACTTGATCTCTTTGAGCTATATGCAGCAGATGATGGATAATGTGGCAAATGCAGCAAATCCATAACTATGAAAAAAACGCCGCAGCCGCAAAATCGCTAATTCCAATGGCCCTGAAAACACCCTGAGGGTGCAAGGGAGTAGCTGTCTCTGATGGGTCACTGTAAGTTGTAATATTGTAAGAGTAAGTTGTAATATTGTAAGAGTGAAGGGATATGGCTTCTTGTGATGCTACACGCATAGGGAGTAACAGTGCAGGTTTTCATGGACAGTGCTGTGAGTGGTATATTATTATGCGTTAATACCACCCAGGCGGCAGAGAGTGTTGTGTGATGACACTTCGATACATAGGAACATTGTGAGGGTGCTGGGAGATTGTGACGATAGGTTATTATCAAGGCTCCCTGTTTTCGTTTTTTTTACAGATTTTTACAGATAAATACAGACAGAAAACAATGTGTTTTCTGTCTGCATTTATTTTTAAAAGTGGATAAATACAGAACATTGTGCTGCTTTTAAGTAACTGTGTTGTCTTTCATGAATTATAGGCCAACAGCTGAGCAGATGGACAGCATGGGAAATTAAAAAACAGCATGAAATTTCTTTACATAACGGCCTGTGTCAATTTTCATTTGTGGTATAATGCTAGTATTTACCAGTGGATGTATTGTTATGTAATATCTGGCAGCTTAAATAGCTAAAACACCACAGACATAAAAGTATGAGTGTGCGTCTATCAGTTAAATAAATATGGAAATGTACAGTTTTACAACTTCATTTATATGCAAAACACAAAATAAATATGGATAAATACAGATAAAATGGCCCAAAAATAAACATGGATAAATACAGATAAAATGACCCAAAAATAAACATGGATAAATACAGACGGAAATTTTAAAAAAATTAATACCATAAAACCAGGAGCCCTAGTCATTATGCAGTAATTCTGTGAGGGTGGAGCGACTTTGATGATTGTGAACACAGTCTCTTATATGGCTATACTGTAAGTGTGCTACTGTAAGTGTGCAGATATATTGCTTTATGCGAAATACTACACAATCGCACAGTAATACTGTGAGGCTTCAGAGATGCTGCTTGTTGTGACGGTGTGCTGGTAGGTGGGGATACCGTGGTGGGGAGGGGGCACAGGGGGTATTGTTTTCTGTGATGGTGCACTTTCATGTAGTAATACCTTAGAGGTGCGGGCATATTGCTGCGTGTGATGTTACATCATTGTGCACTAATACTGTGATGTGCAAAGCCATTGCTTTAAACAATGGCTCACCTGTGTGCGGGCAAGAAGTGTAGGTTGGGCTATAGTGCGTTGTGCAGTAGCACACTAGTTTGTCGTTTTTCCGAAATCTTTGTAAAATATTGCTTGGTGCGATGGTGTGCTACTAGGTGTGATGCTGGAAAACTGAATAGACCTTGCAGTGTGTGGTGGCTCACATTATGCTGTAATACTGCGGGTGAAGGGTGGATTTCTGCTTGAGATGGGACAGTCTTGTGCTGTAATACTCTGTGGGTGCAGGTGTACTGGTCTGCTGGTCGTACTCTATTGTAGCGTAATACAGGAAGGGTACAGAAATACTGACTGCGTAGAGTGAGGAGATACCATGTTAATTCAGTAAAACTGGGGCGAGGTATACTGCACCGTTTCCTGCAGCTTTATTCAAATGCTGGAGTTTGTCTTGGTGTGTTGGGTTGCTGTTAGCATTGGTACTGCAGGGGTGAGTAGGTGTTGCAGTGTGCGATGCCACACTATTGTGCAGTAAACAGTGCAAGGGTGTAGGGATTATGTTGTTTATGATTGTACAAAATGCTAGAGTTTTACTCGGTGTATTTGAATGCTGTTAACAGTCATACTCCAGGGGTTAATGTATGCTGCATTATGTGATTTTACGTTATTATGCTGTACTACTTCAAGGGTGCAGGGATAATGAGTGTTGTGGTGGTAAACTATTATGCAGTTTTACTAAAATTCTGGAGTGTTTTATCTGTGTATTTGAGTACTATTAGCAGTGATACTCCAGGAGTGAGTGAATGCTGCAGTATGTGATGGTACGTTATTATTATGCTGTACTACTGCAAGGGTGCAGGGATAATGCATTTTGTGGTGGTGCACTATCATGCAGTTTTAATAAAATGCTGGGGTTTTGATTGGTATATTTGAATACTGCTAGCAGTGATTCTCCAGGGGTGAGTGTATTTTGCAGTGTGAGATTGTACTTTATTATTATGCTTTGCTACTGCAAGCGTGCAGGGGTTGTGCATCTTGTGGCGGTACACTATCATGCAGTTTTACTGAGATGCTGGAGTGTTTGCTCGGTGTATTTGAGTACTGTTAGCAGTGATTCACCAGGGGTGAGGGTATGTTGCAGTGTGTGATTACTTGCACGGGTGCAGGGATAATGCGTGTTGTGACGGTACAGTCCTATTTAGTCTGCCCACGAGGGTGCAGGGACAGTGTTTCTCGCGAGGGTACATTATTAGGCAGCAGGGTTTAGAGAGCAGCGGGATACTGCACGGGGAAACATTAACCCTTTCTATTCTTGAAGGATTATGCCGGCTGAAAGCAAGCCTGATTACCATGTGTCGGTTGTCCGTGACCTGACCTGCGGTCTCGTGGTCTCTGTGATGTCACGGCGCCCCTCGACGCCCCTAATAGGCTTATTCCACATGTGCGCCTCGTCCTAATCTGCCTTATTGTCACCCATCGCATCTCAGTAAACTGAAGCGCGGGGAGGCAGAGATACTTGTCCAGGATCACACCGGCTGTCACATCTCAGTAAACTGAAGCGCGGAGAGGCAGAGATACTTGTCCAGGATCACACCGGCTGTCACGGGTGGTCAGGGAGGGAAGCCGTACCTTGACTTCACTTTTGGATGGGGCTGCGACACTTCCTCCTACGTGAGGAGAGGGCGCATGCCTGTGGCAAGAAGCCTTAGCCTGTATTTCCTTTTGATCCATCTCTGCCTCCATTCCCCCACGGAGAATCTGCACAGGCCCCTCAGTGCCCCCCACATGCATGAACATTTATCCGTATGTGCTTTGGGCCAAGAGCCCAAAACGTACAAACTGCTTACGGTGCAGTGGACAACAACAGTACAACACACCGTTTAAATGAGTTCAGTCCACATGGATGCAGCTTCCGCCCACCCTTTCAAAGCCACGGTCTCAACGTGAGATGTTCACAGTTTTAAATAGTGGACATTTGTACAGCAGATATTTGAGAAAATGGGTACGGTCTGACATGCTTTTCAAAAGCTTTAAAATTAGTTACGTTTTAGAAAAGAGCGTAAAGACATAGAATGTTTTGAAACAAGTACTGGGAGAGCTAATAGGACTGACGCTGGCTGACAGCCTTTCGACTTTGTCTGTGTTGACCGGGAGGCTGCCGAGCCATCCTTAATGTAAAAAAAAAAAACTTAGAGGAAAAGCACATATATTTTTTGGGTCCCAGAAAGAACACGTTGCCCCAGTAGTCCCTCCCATTGAAGGGAACTACTTTTTGTGTGGATGTGATCGTTTTAAAAGGGTAAAATGCTGTCACCTACAATGAAGTTATCCATTGACTGCAGTGGCTGACCCTTTGCCCCATGCTGTAATGGTCATTAGAACAAGCGCGCGCGCCTCGCGCGGCGGGAGGGGGCCTGCGCGATTCCCTTGCGGGAGCGAGCAGCAAGGCGCGATAATTGATAACATATGGCGCCAGCTGCTCGCTCCCGCAAGGGAATCGCCAAACGTGCACGCGTTGCCATTGAAGGCAATGGAACGCGTGCACGTTTTTGGGCGAAAAAGGGAATCGACGGCTAAAGGTCTTTTTCCTATGCAGCGCATGCGCGCTGCGTAGGCGAGACCTAAAAAAGGGGGAGAAAGCAGTGAAAATGAAGGAGAAACAAGGAGAAGGCACAGATAAAACAGCAGAAAAAGCAAGGAGAACACACAAAAATTGGAAGAAAAACAAGGAGAATGAACACGACAAACGTGAAAAAAGCAAGGAGAAAGCAGTGAGAACAAGAGAAAAACAAGGAGATGGCACTCAAAAAACTGGGGATAAAGCAAGGAGAAGACAGGAGCTAGAGCAATGCAGCAGCATGAGGAGAGCTGGGCCTGGGATCTGCTCAATGAAGTCATGGGGCGGCCTCCATTAAGTAGGTCCTGGGAGGGGTGCTGGGAGGCAGTGGGAAGGTCTAGTGGGGAGGTTGGAAATAACAGACAGCCTGTGGGATCTGAAATAAGGGAAAAAGCAAAGAGAGAGCAGTGAAAACAATAGAAAAGCAAGGGGAAGGCAAACAAAAAAATGGGAAAAAGCAAGAAGAAAGCAGTGAAAATGAGGGAAAAGTTGGGAGAAAGCACACAACAAGGGAAAAAGCAAGGAGAAAGCAGTGAAAATGAGGATAAAGCAAGGAGAATGCACAATAAACGGGGGGAAAAGGAAGGAGAAAGCAGTTAATACAAGGGAAAAGCAAGTATAAGGCACAAAAAAAACAGGTGACATAGCAAGGTGAAAGCACACAAAAAAGGAGGAAAAAAGCAAAAAGAAAGCAGTGAAAAGGAGGGAAAAGCAAGGAGAAATCACGCAAAAAATGGGAGAAAAAGCAAGGAGAAGGCACACAAACAACGGGGGAAAAGCAAGGAGAAGGCACACAAAAACTAGGGGGAAAAGCAAGGAGAAAGCAGTGAAAATGAGGGAAAAGCAATGAAAAGGAACACAAAAAAACTGGTGGACAACCAAGGAGAAAGCAGTGCAAACAAGGGAAAAGCAATGGGGGGTGCTAAAGAGACAGCGCGCAAGATGGCCGTGCTCTTGTGAGGCTCTTGCAGCCCGGGAATGTCATCCACCAGAATCCAATGTCCTGAGGCGGCGAAATCATCCCAGCACCCCAGCATGACCTAAGCAAACCACGATGCGGCGAACGAGGTGTTCAGGAGCCGTTGAATGCATGGATAAACAACTCGTTGCAGTGTGCTCCCGGGGGCGGCCTAGGACAAGCGGCAAGATGGTGGGGGAGATGGCGCACTGATCTTGCAAGCAGCCCAGGAATGGCCAACAGCAGCGGTGAGCAGTGAATGGTGTCTATAGGGCTGCTGTGAGCGAAGGGCTGCCCTGCGAGTCCCCCTGCTGCGGGGGCCCGAGCGCCAAGACTCTGAGAGGCTGGCTGACTGTGGGATCGGCCAGGGACGAGCCTGGCCTGCACCTGCGGCTTAGACACGCAATGCCTGCGCTGAGCCCCGGAGGCCGAGCGGCTGCGGCCGGAGAGGCGGGCCAACCCTCTGAAGCGAAGGGGGCGAGGGAGAGGCTCACCCCCCATCCCATCGCAGAGCGCGGCCTGATCACCCGGGAGCCGGTGCTGGGGCCTGGAGTGTGGCGCTCTTAGCGACGTGCGGTGCAGCCTACCTGCGGCCCGTGGGGGTGAAACTGTGAGGCGGCGGACCGCAGATGAAAAATACAAACTCAGACCCCGGGGCTGACGCGTCGGAAGGGCGACGAAAGCACCACCACGCTGCATCTCCCATAGGGAGGAACTATCGCTTATCTGGCCCAGAAGCGCCCGGTGGGACAGGATTGACTCGATCAGACCACAGCCCTAATAACTGCTGGAAACACCAAAAGAGCACACTGCATAGCAATCCTTGATGTAACAGGTCGGGGGCACGGACCACCACCCACGAGCTAGCACAAACAAGCATTGGAAGGCTGTGGGGGACCTATACACCCCGTAAAGAGGCCAGGCACAGATTAGTGTGCCCCAAACTTCCCGCAAATTGATAGGCGCCAGCCCCGTGGGCCGTTGCGGTGGGCACCATGGGCTGCATAGAATGAAAACATGCTAAATTACAATTTACAGCGCGAAAAACAACCTCTACTGCCCCAATTGACACAGACCCTCAGCGAGAAGAAGACAGTTACATATCAAGCGACCCACAAGATGTAGATATAAAATCATTGCTCCTTACGATGTGTCACAGCCTAACATCCATTGAGTCCAAGATGGACGCAATGAACATGCGAATGGACTTTATCACGCAGAAACTGGAGAAACATGATGGCTGAATAGCTGAAACTGAAGGACGCATATCCACTTTAGAGGACACCTCAGTGGGCCAGGAGCGACCCCAAAACATGCAAAAGATATAAAAAATCATAGCCGCCAAGAATGAAGACCTGGAGGCGCGCTCTTGCAGGAACAACGTGCGCATACTGGGGGTACCGGAATCCACTTCCACAGGCCGCATGGATGATTACGTGGAGAAAATGCATCTGGGGCTTTTTGGGGCGAGGTGTTCCCTAAAATCCTGGTGGTGGAGATAGCTCACCAATCACTTGCGGCCAGGCCACCACCGGGGGCCCCCCGCGTCCCATCCTGGCACGCCTGCTAAATTACAAGGATCGAGACACGGTGCTGAGATTAGCTAGAGAAAAGCAAGAGCTAATACACGAAGGGAACAAAGTGTCGATGTACCCGGATTTCACCATGGCGGTGCAGGAGGCACAGAGGAAATTTGTGCCGGTCAAGCGGAAACTCCAGCAAGCCAACATACAGTACTCAATGCTTTACCCCGCCAGGCTCCAAGTCCCTTATCGTGGGAAGACGCACATCTTTAACACCTCACAACAAACTCAGGACTTCCTAAACAACATGAAGAGACAATCACCTTCCGCACGAGATGGAGACCTGGACTCCAGACGGTCATCCCCGGCTCCAGAAGAAGACTAAAGACTGAAAAACACAGAGGTAACGGCCACCCATACAAATGATGAGGCCACCCACTTAACCCATGGTAGGTCACTGGTGCATATAACTGTGCCGGCAACGTGATGGTCACTCGCACTTCTGGCCTGAACTTAAACAGATATCATTGCTGGAGCTGGCGAGCTAGCCACTTAAAAACGGCTTCCCGGGCACACCCGCTCTCCAGCGGGAAGTGCAAGCGCCCTCTCTGGCTCATTCCCCCAGCGGGAATCCCCTAAATAATGTACTTTGTTGGTTCAAAGTTATTTGTTTGTTTTCTTTTCTTTATTATGATGGGTATTGCCCCGGACCGCCCTCAGATAACACTGCTTCTTGTGTACACGCTTTTACGACTGATCATATATCCCTCATGGGGTCCGCATTGGCCTAAAGAATGCATGATGGGCTGGATTGTTAGTGGGTATTGCAAGGTGGGATGCTATTCGCCTGCAGGATTGGGCCGTAGGTGTGGAAAGGGGGGAGGGACGGACTTGTTATATTTATGCAACATGGCAATGCACAGGTAAAACAGATGTCTATGCAGTAACGCACACACTTAAACAACTCCGTACATTCTCAGCACGACAGCCACACCAAGGGACAACATGACAGCCACGACTAAGACAAACCCGATCACACCACTCACATATAATTTTTCGACATGGAATGTGCAAGGGATCCGCGATCCCCGCAAACGCAGACAGATCCTGGGCTACCTAGACAGACACCAAGTACAGGTAGCATTGCCACAGGTGACGCACCTTGATCCCAAAACAGCACCTTCCTTCGGAAGAAGATGGGCAGCACAGAGCTGCTTTTCAGCATATTCGACATACGCTGGAGGCACGGCTATTCTAGTTAAAAATGGCGTAAGGTATTGCCCAATAGGGGATCTCCAAGACCCGCAAGGCAGGTATCGTGTGATATGGGGCAGGCTGGCGGACCACATGGTAATGCTGGTGAGCTGCTCCGGCCCACATACTGACGATGCTGCGTATTTTGATAGGCTATGGGGTCCCATCTTAGAGATAGGCTCCACCTTTATCATATGGGAGAGGGATTTCAATGTAGCGATTGACCCACTCACTGACCGCTCGCACGCTCTCTCGCCCTCACACCCACAAACGACTAAACATCTATCAGACATTGTTGCAGACCACCAGTTGTTCAATGCTTGTAGGTCTCCACACCCAATGCGGAGAGAGGGCACCTTCCACTCTAGCATGAACTCCAGCTGGTCCCGAATAGATTTTTGGTTGCTCTCCAAACGTCTGAATACATGGCTTCGCGCGGCGACTCACCTTCCGCGCACATTTTCAGATCATTCCCCTGTGCTATTGACATTAACTCCACCAGGTAGTGAATCCCCATATAGATCCTGGAGATTACAGCCCACAACTTTGTTAGATCACGCCTTCTGTGAAGAGGTATGGCAGGACTTAATGTTGCACACAGACAGAAGCCATAACGGCGAGTAGCCGTTGCGAATCATACATTTAACATTTCTGCATAGAACCTACCACACACCTGCACGACTATGTAAATACAGACTGAGGAATGACGACCGTTGTGAGAGGTGCCATGCGGAAGGTGCGGGATTCATACATCTTGCATGGCAATGCAGCGAGGTCAATGGATATTGGCAGGAAGTGGGCGCCGCACTGTCAGCGATGATTGGCGTCCCTCTTCCCATGTCCCCTATGCTTGTGTTTCTGGGCTACATAGCTGACATGCAGACACCACACAAAAAGTTCATTGCATTGGGCCTCTTGTTAGCCAAACGCAGAGTGGCATGCAGGTGGGGCAGGGGGCGAGCCCCTAAATTTAAGGACTGGCTCTCAGACTTTATCAACTGCAAAGACCAGCTATTGAACTATGCGGAGCTGCTGCCTGCCTCATCTCGTCGCAGAGAAATCTGGGACCCCTGGTGGAATATTTGAGGGAGCATTCAAATTAAAATCCTGCACTCCGTTGTGGGTGGTCGGGCTGGATGGCTGGAGTGGGAGCCTCTGAGGCAGAGAAAAAAACATGGTCATATATATCTAAAATGTTAACAAAGATTACTGCACCCATGAGATGGAACTATGGTTTGTTTCCCCATGTAGTGTTTGTATTTAATGGGAGTCTGTACTTTCCTGATTGTAAAAAGCAAATAAGTGGTTGCACCCTGATGTTGACATTACTCGTCTGCATGACATCCAGATGTACAAAGGTCTATTGGCAATGATATGTATCTATATGATATATTATTATATGCTCTGATGTATGCAAGTTGGGAAATGTAATAAAAAAAATTAATTTAAAAAAAACAAGGGAAAAGCAAGGAGAAGGCACTCAAAAAACAGGGGAAAAGGCATGGTGAAGACAGGAGCAAGAGTGATGCAGCAGCTCTGGGAGATCGGGCCTGGGACCTGCTGGGTGAGAGATCACACTTTTTGGCTGGGGTACCTCTAATGCTCATTGTAAGAAACTGGGTCGTTGGTGGACTGGGGTATGAGCCCTGGTCAAGCAGCAACCACAATCCTTGTCAGGGTCCGGGTGAGGCACAAGCCAACCCTAACTTAATCTGTGGCCAACCCTCTGGGAGCTTGGCACAGAGCAGCCAGGCTTCACTTAAAGGCAATGTGTAAAGTATTTGTGCAACACTTCAAACAGTAATAAAGTGAAAACACCAGACAAAAAGGATATCACGATGCATTAGAAAAATAAAACGTTCCTTAATAAATAAAACAAGACCAGAACAACAAAAATCCAATCAGTAGAATCTGATGCATGAGATTTTAAAGATATTAGTGAAAATAGCGACAAAGAGCAGAAAGCACCAACTGTGGGTATCTGGTCGCGACGGCCTGGGAAGGTAAGGCCCAACGTGATGGAGTACGGGCAGGCTGAAGAGAGCCAGTTAGGCCCGCTGAACACAATGCCTTAAATCCTGGTTTGCGGAGCATTGCAAGGTTCTGTGTCGAGGATGTGCTGCGCAGCCGGAGCGATGTGCCGGTTCTGAGATGTGGTGCGATGTTCAACAGCATCATTGAGGATCCCGACAGAGCTTGTGATTTCGAAGTCCAGCATCGAGGCTGCGGCGCACAGTCAAGGCAATGCGTGAGTTCCGAGGAACTGTGAGGCTACGATGTGAAGTCCGTTGTCGAGGCTACTACCAATAAGGGAAGCAAGGACCTGCAGCATGGATGCGTCACGTAGTGGCGGTTCCAAAAGTGCCAGAGAGGGTCTTTTAGAACACACTGCCAAATATGTTGATTATTTTTTGCAATGTCATGTACAGAACCTAGTGTCATATGTTAAGGACACGAGTGACTTTTTGAGAAAGATTTCAAAATTTACTTGGCAGGATGACTTTGTACTCATTGCCTTGGACGTAACTACGCTATATACCAGTATAGAGCATGTTGACGGTATTGCAGCCATTGAATATTACTTGGCACGTAGATCTGAGCAATATAGAGATCACAGCAACATGTTGATTGAAATGATTCATTTTTGCTTATTTAACAATATTTTCATGTTCAGTAGCCAACTATATCAGCAAACTAAAGGAGTAGCCATGGGGGCCAGCTTCTCACCCAGTTATGCCTGTTTACATATGGGCATGTGGGAGGAGCTGGTCCTCATGCAAAGGCATAGCCAATATACAATTAATAATGTCAAATTGTGGTTGCGCTACATTGATGACTTTTTTGTTGTATGGCATGGAACAATAGAAGAAGCTGAGAAATTTGTAGAAGAAATCAATTCCAATACCATTAATCTACACTTCACTGCATCATTTAGTCAAACAAGTGTCGAGTTTTTAGATACTCAAGTATATATCAATAACAACAAAATGGAAACCCGCCTGTCTAGAAAGAAAACAGCGGGTAACTCTACTCTCCATGCGAGCAGTTCCCACCCAAAACACCTCATTAATAGCATTCCCTATGGGGAGATGCTGCGTCTACGACGCATATGTAGTAATAATGAAGATCTTCAGAAAGCTCAACAAGAAAGTAGAGTAAGATTTGAACAAAGAGGTTATCAAAGAGATGTAATAGAAAAGGCTATAACCAAATCCATGTTATTGACGAGAGATGATACACTAACAGACAAATCGAGAAACGATGAAACTTTAATAAATAATAATACAGATGATGAAGACAGTGGTAGTGAGGATTATAGATTAATAATGAGATACAGTAAACAACATAAGGCACTGAATAAGATTATTCAGCAAAACTGGCCTCTGGTGTTGAGTGACCCGGTGATTGGACCCCTGCTACCGCAGAGGGTGTCCATCACATACAGCAAGGCACCATCTATGAGGGATAACTCGGTTAAAAGCAGCCCAGAGGTTATTGACAACAGTTGCTGGTTACAAATGAACAAAGGGTTCTTCAAATGCAAAACATGCAAAGCTTGTTCTCATGGGATCAACAAGAGTACATATAACACACCTTTTAGTGATAGAATCTGTAAAATTTCAAAATTATTAACCTGCAAAACTGATTTTGCTGTCTATGTTTTGTTGTGCCCTTGTGGCCTGCAATACATAGGCAGCACAAAATTGCAGGTTCATAAAAGAGTGCTGCAACATCTACGCGCCATCACTAATCAGGACAATACTTATCCGGTGGCACGGCACTTCAGGGAGAAACATGGATCGAATAATATTAACCTGAAGTTTTTTGTAATTGATGCAGTCCCCCCGAGTAGGAGAGGAGGTGATCGGGAAAAAAATGTAAGAAAGTTGGAAACAAGATACATCTTACAGTTAAGACACCAAATATCCGGGGGGACTGAATGCCACTGAGGATTTGCATACCTGTTTGACTTGATTATATAAAATTCATTAACTAAGAGGTTAGTACACTGCAACAATGGGAACATTAAACAATATTTTAATAATTTTAATAATTATTTTTACAAAGTTAATACCTATGTGTGTTGTGTGAATCCATGTATTTATTATTTTTTATTTTCAATTTTTAGTAAATCAACAATGAATTTTTTATTAAATTTAGGAATGACACAAATATTTATATATTTATATATTTATATTAACTTGTAATTTTATGTGGTTTTTATGCTTTTATATGTATTTATATAAGCATGATTTTGCACATTATTCCTATTTTTCATACCTTCGTGTTGACTACATCTAATTGAAATATAAGTGGATGGCTTCGAATTGCACACATCGGATGTCAAATGATAAACAAATCAGCAAAATGATAAATTAACGGTTGTGTCCAGTCTGATTTTACATTTGGACTTTTATCTGTGCAATACAATATTTAGTATATAGTTGATCTAATTCCGAATTGAAATTAAACAAGACAGATCAAGGGGAGTTGAAACCCATACACAAAAAACATAATATAAAATAAATAAGAAACAATATAAAATATACAAAATGAGGTCTGATAATAGTAAGGAATGTTTTTTCAAGTTTTATTAATACACGTTTACACTTTTTAGCACTAGCACTTTATTTTCTCTGCATCTCATTTTACAACTTTAGCATGTCAAAGATAAATCAAGGGGTAGCAGTATTTTTTACCTAGGGATTTAACCCAGAAATTTTATCATCTAATTATATTTATGTATGGTTTTGAAAACTAATATATAGGTATTTTACCCTAATTAACAGTTATTGGAATTCGACCCAGCAAAAAATATAAACAATGCTAAATTAAACTGCAACCCAACGCTGATTAACAATTGTCTGAAAAAAAGTAAATTAAGTAGAAAATCATTTCAGGTTGTTTTTTATACAACAATGTGTTTATAATGAAGTATTTGTCTTTCAACAATTGGGCGTAGGCAACGATAGCTTTCTTTTATGTCTATGTTTTTGACATCATGTGATGCATCATGAATTAAGCACTGTCACTTTAAATATTTTACACCCTGCACTCACCACTGTCATGTGATCAAGGCTCGGACGAGCCGAAACGCGTAATGGCGATGAGAGAGGAACAATAAAGATTTTGCACTGATCTTGGGTCTGTGTCCGTTGTTGGATGGATGTATCCTGTTGGAAGCGGAGAAAACACTGAATATATATATATGTATATATAGAGAGAGAGCAAGAAAGAGAGAGAGAGAGAGAGGTACACACATATATAGATATATATATATATGTATATATATATGTATATACATGTATATAGATATATATATATATATATATATATAATGACCGCCAGTAGGGGTGGGTGTGTGTATGTATAAAATATATATATATATTCACTGAAAAAAACAAAGGTTACATGTACGTTATAGTTAGGGAATAGAATTTTAAAAAAAACAAGAAATTCACTGAAAAAAACAAGGGTATAGGGACGTTACAGTTAGTCTGACATTTCACTTGTACAAAACCAGACAAATTCAGCAGTTATAGTGAGGCGAGCTAACTATAACTTACACCCCTGCAATGCACTGTTTTTGACCTCACATATTACATCACTGATGACATCTCAAATGACATCACTGTTGACATCTCAAATTACACTACGGATGACATCATCCACACAACCACTCACACACCCACTTATACCCCCATACAACATATCATACATGCACACCCACACAATCACTGACATACCCATTCACACACCCATACACTCACACACCTACTTGCTGATTCATAGAGCCACTCAAACATCAACTCACCCATACAGCCACTAACACAACCACTAACTCACATATAGAGCCACTCATACACCTACTCATTGACCAATTCAGCCACTCACACATCCAGTTATTCAGACATACATATACATACACACCCACTCATAACCCCATATAACCATTCCCATACTGACTCAGTCACCCATAGAAATACTTACATACCTACACACTCACAAACACAGTCACTCACACAACAACTCACTCACCCATATAGTTACATCCACTCACTTTAAGTCAATTTTTAATACTTTTTATATATCTAGTAGATTGATCGGAGGAGGTCTGCTACAATCGGAGTCACTGCCTAGTCCCTGGATTAATATTTGTCTACACAACAGTGAATAAAGAATGAATATCTAGCCGCAAATTATAACACAAAAAGGCAAATGTATTACATTTTATGAAAAAAAACTATGAGAAAGTACAGTAAATAATACAAAAACAGTAACATGAAAGCAGTGACAATGATGCAAAAACATAGGAATTAATAATATACATCAAGTTTAAAAATAGATGTCAAACGACTAACAATCATAGTAAAATGTAAATAATAATAGTATTTTTTTTTTTTTTAAAAACAATTGAACACTTAAAATTTGCTATACATGTGTTAGAACTGCTTTTCGTAAAATAAAATTTGAAATCCGGGGATTTCTTGCGGTACCACCGGCATTCTCCAATTCCAACTCTATGGTTTTTCGTTGCAATCATGTGATAGTAGTGAACTTACGGATTCAATCCGTTAATTTTGCCAAATACTAAAGAATTATTTTAGGGGTAAAGTAACATTATAATTACATTATAGTATTAGGCTGAAGATATTTAAAATTTTATCAAATATTTCTTTTCAATTTCCAGTTGAAATGAGCTGTTTTATTATTACCCAAATCTGAGGATTTGCAGCGGGAATCCGCAGACTCGCTTGATAATAAAAACCAAACCTTTATTTCCATGGATTCCTTTTGAACCACACCCAAACTTTGGTAAAACCACACCCAAAACAGTCACTTTGATCTTGGCTGTTATTGAAGAAAGGTGGACAGATGATTGGTGCCTTTCACTATGGCAGAAGCAAATGTATCACCTGCTGTAGCTGCACACGAGGAAGAAGGAATAGTGGATGAAGAAGTTACTTCCACCCAGAAGGAAACTGATGTCTGGTACTGGTTCCTTGTGCCTTCTGGAGAAAAAAGAGCCACGACCAGTGTCTCTATCAGTATGCAACTGGGTGTGACAGTGTCTGTATGGGTATGTAAATGGGTGTGACAGTGTTTGTATATGTTTGTGAATGGGTATGACAATTAGTCTATGGGTATGTGAATGGATGTGACAGTGTCTGCTTGGGTACGTGAATGGGTGTGACAGTGACTGTATGGGTTTGTGAATGGAGTAACAGTGTCTGTATGGGTTTGTGAATCGGTTTGACAGAGTCTCTATGGGTATGTGAATTGGTGTGACACTGTCTGTTTAGGTATGTGAATGGGTGCTACAGTGTCTGTATGGGTTTGTGAAAGGTTGTAACAGAGTCTCTATCAAAATGAGACTGGGTGTCAGTGTCTGTAGGGTATATGGATGGGTGTGACAGTGTCTGTAGGGTTTTGTAAATTGGTGTGACAGTGTCTTTATGGGTACCTGATGGGTGTGACACTCCCTGTATGAGTTTCTGAATAGGTAGGACAGCATCTCTATGGGTATGTGAATGGGTGTGACAGTGTCTGTTTAGGTACATAAATGGGTGTGACAGTGTCGGTATGGGTTTGTGAATGGGTGTGACAGTGCCTGTATGGACTTGTGAAAGGGTGTAACAGTGTCTCTATCAGTATGTGTCTGGATGAGACAGTGTCTGTATGGGTTTGTAAATGGGTAGGACAGTGTCTGTATAGGTTTGTGAATGGGTATGAAAGTGTCTGTATGGGTATGTGCATGGATGTGACAGTGTCTGCTTGGGTACATGAATGGGTGTGACAGTGACTGTATGGATTTGTGAATAAATGTGACATTGTCTGTTTGGGTTTGTGAATGTGTGTGACAGAGTCTCTATGGGTATGCAAATGCTTGTAACAGTGTCTGTTTAGGTACATGAATGGGTGTGACAGTGTCTGGGTTTATAAATAGGTGTGACAGTGTCTGTATAGGTTTGTGAATAGGCATGACACTGTGTATATGGGTATGTGAATGGATGTGACAGTGTATTTATGGGTATGTGAATGGGTGGGAGAGTGCCTGTATGGATTTTTGAATGGGTGTGACAGGACTATGCGTATGTGAATGGGTATGACAGTGTCTGTTTAGGTCTGTAAATGGGTGTGAGAGTATCTGTATGGGGTTGTGAATGGGTGTGACAGTGTTCATATGGGTTTGTGAAGGGGTGTAGCAGTGTCTCTATCAGTATGTGACTGGGTGTGACAGTGTCTGTATAGGTGTGTAAATGGGTGTGACAGTGTCTGCTTGGGTACATGAATGGTTGTGACGGTGTCTGTATGGATTTGTGAATGGGTGTGACAATGTCCGTATGGGTTTTTGAATGGGTGTGACAGTGTGCCTATCGGTATGTGAATGGGTGTGAGAGAGTCTAGGTATGTGAATGGGTGTGACAGTATCTGTATGGGTATCGGAATGGGTGTGACAGTAAGAGTAAGTGTAACAATGTATTTATATATATGTATTTTTTTCAGCAGGACTAAATCCATGGATACCCCTCAGAGTTACACAGGGGGCCTCGCTGAGCCTTGCGAAGCATCCGCAGATTTCACAAGTGGCCAAAAATAAAAGTTTTTTCACTGTTCTGACCAGAGGACATATTCTCAGTTCTCTTTTATAACATGTACTAGGGGTCAGGAAACCTCTCACCTGACCCATTTATTCAGGTTGCAAACAAATTTTCAGCAGGGGGACTGTTTCCCCTCCAAACAAAATGGTGGCCACAACCTTTCTGTGAAGGTGGGGCTAGCCAATCAGGAGTTTGGGAGTGCTTGTGAATCCGCGAACTGCCCTCGTGTTTATCCGCAGGTAATTCGCGTCCCCAGATATACAAATTAATTTTCTAGTTAACATCGCCCCAACTACTGAACAAATTTACACCAAGTCATAAAAGCATTATCTTCCTGCAAAATTTGGTGTAATTCCGTACAGCGGTTTTGGCTGTAGGCGTGTTAAAAGGTCCTATGGGAAATAACATTTTTCGCCTCCCCCCTCCCCCACTTGACAAACCACCTGAAACTTTCCAAAGAGCACCTGAAGTACGGGGCATATTTTCCGGAAAATTTCATGGGGATTTATCATGCGGGGCCAAAGATATAGGCACCTGAAAATAGCCTTTTTGATAGAAACTCCATCCTAACTATAACGACCTACTGGCGATATAGTTTTAATTAGGACCAACTTTCTTCCATAGACAGACCATTTTTTGTTTTGCCAATAACTTTGGCACCGTTTGTCGAATCTTCATGAAAGTTTCAAAACTAATACGACAGTTCAGCTGCTGGGTTGAACATTTCGGGGTGATTTGTCCAGCGGGGGCCGAGAAAAAGGGGCAGGGGGGCCAAAACACATTTTCCCTATTCTGTTTCCATTTTGCATTCTTTTTTTTTTTTATTGTGTTTATTGAAATGTTATGATAAAACAAAACATACAAGAAAACACATTTCGTTAAGATTGTTGACATGGTCCAGCAGGATATAAACATTGATGTCACCTATTAAAACAGCGTTAACGGAAGAGAGTATGCCAACCAAAAAGATCACATGATGTAGTACAAATTCAGGGGTGAGCAGGCATAATGGTGTAAAGAATGTATAGGGAATAGGCACACATTATATTGGCGAGATACTGTTCAGCTGGAAGTGTCTGACTCTAGGGAGAGTAAGTAATCTCTTAAAGGCTGCCAAACATCCTTAAGCCTTGAGGTGAGACGTAGTAACCGTGCGAGAAAATAGTGCTCTAAATAACGCGTACCGTACAGTGTAACACTCGAAAGAAAGGGGCCAATAGCCATTGGAGAGTACAAATGACGACATGGCCATAATAAGGCGGGACTAACAAGCCTCATAATCAATCAGAAGACAGAATTTACGAAGGACAAAGACAGAAGCCAATGAAAAATATGCGCGGAGAGTGAGGGCAGCTTGTCTTTCCATACTCTACTACTGCATGCCTCACAAAGCAAGCAGCTAAAGCTCGAACTAAAAATAGTGCTTACAGACAACTGAAGTAAAAGGGCCAGTCCTCATGGGAGGCTACAAATAAATAGAAGGCAGTACTAAGTAGGGACTAAAAAGCCTAATAACGAATCAGAAGCTAGCATTTACGAAGGACAGTGACACAAGCAAATGACAAATATGGGCGGAGCTGCAAGTACATATTCCAATACAGCATGGCTCGCAGAGCAGCACTTGCGCTGCCCAGGCTCTACCTAAAATGATGGGAGTAGGTTCTGTAATGGGTGTGACAGTGTTTTGACCAGAAAAAGACAGAGGGAGAACACAACACCACACTATTCATGAGCAGAAATCTTGCCCATGCATTATCTTCACTTCTGATGTTCCCCCTGGAGTTCATGCCACATCAGTATCACCAGGTCTCACGGCCGACATTCTACATCACAGTTATCACAGAATCACCAACATTACCGTGGTGTACCCCTTACCTGAAGGACAGCTTTTCTTCCATCTTGAGACACATTGCGTTACACCATTAGGATTAACAATGTAATGCCAATAGCTTTGCGTTACCCAGTGAGTAAAAAAAAACATGTCCGCACAAGGTGGACAGCGTGGCGTAAATTTACTTTATCACAGCGCTGGCGCTTGCATGACTCAAAGCTATAGTGGTTGGTGCACAAGGCAGTTCCATCACCTCAGCAGAGTCAAAGATGGGGGAATTTTGTCAATTGTTTCCATAGAGGGCAGCAGACGCAATGGGGAATGGAAAACAGTCACTAGGGTCATAGTAGCTTAACTAAGGGATGAGAAAGTTTACATCTGCACTGGAGTCTCCAAATTTCACAGCTCTGTGCCGCACTGTGATAGGCTTTTTACTGCCACCTCTTTCAACAAATTTGTAAAGTTTAAACGTCTATGTCTGCTCCCCCACAGAAGAGAAATGTACGTATGAACCAAAAAATGTAGTGGTAGCTAATTAGATGGTCGTAGGATATGAAACTTTCTCTGTTTACCCCTCCACCTGCTCAATATCAGAGAATATGTACAATTGGGCCAGCAAACAAGAAAATATCAAAGAAAGGTCACTGTTTACCTGGCTGGTTGATAAAAAGCACAGTTTATATAATAATGTGCAGTTGTTGCTTATCATGAACACCAGGCACAGGAGCCTGGAGGGACTACTTTTACCTTGCACTAAAGCAACTGAAATTATGCAATTTTGCAGCTGTGGTGTATTATGCATAATTATCGATTTGCCACATTTGTCGCATAATAATCTACTGCATAATCTTCAGATTTTAAGAAAAATATTGCTTTACTCTCAAACTGATTAAAAGGTACTTAAAATTCAGTGACACATGTTGCCTGCAGTAGAAGTCCCTTCGCAAACATTGACTGGTCACCTTCCAGTTGCTTATTGCTGTATTTGGGTGGTAAATTGGCACTGATGAAATGAAAATTTTGCCAAAACAGTGTTAACGTGTAAAATTGACAAAATAATTAATACCATCACAAAATGTGCTGCAAAATGCCACATAATTTGCCCTTCCTTGCTGCATAATTTAATCAACCCTGACACATAATATGGTCGGGTACAGCCGCATAATTCCAGTGGCCTTTTATTTTCACTTCCGTATTTACTGCTCATGAGGTGTCCCTGACAGTCCTTTTCGATTAATACTATTGGGAACATAACAGTGGGATTTGGACGCGGGGGGGGGGAATTGCCTGTGTTCCCACAACATGGAACAGGTTAACTGTCAGTGACAGACGTACAACAAAAAAAGGAGGGTTATGGGGTTTGTTTTTTGTTCCCATGTCAGACAACATTTCGGCAGCGCTTAAATATCTTCTAGCACTTGATCATTTAAACCAGACACAGCTGCTTAGCTTCGGGTCATATAAACATCCATGGAATGTCCCCAGGGTCTCCACCAATACAATTTTCTGCCACGACTACCAAAATGCATCCTTCACGCGTGTGGTCGAACCCTATTGCGCGCATATTTCTCATTCAACAAAAACAATACAGGTGCATGCTTCCAGGGAAAAGTCTTTTCTTTCTAATGCATGGTGCTCTGAGAGACTTGAAAAGAGGAGGATTGGAGCTGAACAAAGACAATCAATAAAACACTAACTCGCAAGCAACTCACAGGGAAGAAAACAAGGAGGGTTTATTGGCAAGGCATTTTACAGGTTACCCTGCTCCTGTGGCAACTGTAAAGCGCAAAGACAACTGCTGCGTTCTGTCTTAGACAACAACACTTACAAGTTTGCACCCCACAGCGACGCCACTGCTGCGTTACAACGAACACAGAATCGGTAATAATTACCAACAGAAGGAAGCGTCACCAATCTGCACTGCAGAGGCACTGCTTTGTCTGAGAAAGGATGGTGCACAAATTCAACAACCAAATATCCAAATGTGTTTATTAAAGCTCTTACCTGTTTTAAGTCTGCCCGGGGGTCTTTTACAGACCCCTGGCTTCCAGCCCCCCTGACAGGACACTCATGTGGTGCTCTGCAGTACGCCCAGTACAGGGAAACAGCAGAGAAGCGGAAAAGCTTGGGACAAACCGGGGCAGCCGGTGGAAAAACAAACCTCAGCCACACGGCCGGGTCCCTTGTTTGCAAGGACCCTGCTGGATAAAGTAAAAAAAACAAAAAACGGAGCACGGTGTCCCTGAAGCGGGCGCCGCGCTCCACATCAAAGTTTTAAAACTTAAATTTAAAGTGAGCGCAGTATGCCCGAAAGCGTGTGCCGCGCTCAGCATGCAAATCCAACAAAAAAACAGCCGCTGTTGTTCCCATTAGTGCCAATAAACAAAATAGTGCTCACCCAGTATATAAAGCATGCAGTGTAACAAGCTAAGTAAAAGATCCAGTCCTTATGGGCGGTAACAAATGGTGACAAGGCGGTACCAAGGCGGGACTAACAAGCCTCATAATGAATTGGAAGCCAGCATTTTCGGAGGACAATCACTCAAGTCAATGACAAATATGAGCGAAGAGTGGGCGGTGCTTCCACTGCAAACCCTAATACAGCATGCCTCGCAGAGCGTGCAGCGCATGCGCGCTGCCGCTAGGCTCGACCTAAAAATGCGACGAGCATCGATCAAGTTGAGGCAGACACATATTATGTGCATTAGGGTTTCTGGAGTGTACCTGCATGCCCTACAACAACTAGATGCTCATTGTTTTGAATATTTTGGAGTACCATTTTTTGTTGGGTACTTGCCGAAATGTAATGTAAAAAATACATCCCTTATATGTGACAGAAAATAAGGAGTCAAGTAGGACTGGATCTCTAGTTTATTGAGAGAATGTATCACAGTCCAAGCTTGCTTCTTGGCTGCTATTGTATCCTTATCCCCTAGGTACAAAAGTACCTTTGATTTCGATTTAAAAATGTTTTAAAACAAATTCTGTTCATTTCTGGAAACCTTAACTGCAGTGCAAAACTCTGACAGCACTTTGCCAAATAGGATCCCCAGGCCCCAGAATACATAGAGTTATTAATTTCCTACCAGCACATATACGCTAGAGAACCTAGGTCAGTTAAAGATAAGGAATGCATATCTTTAAGAAAAGAGGCCTGTCTCACTAAAAGTTAAATTCCAATCGAATTTCTGCTCGGCCAATACCTTTTGTAATCCTAAAAACAGACTTGCATGCCATAATTAGCAAAAACTCAAGTAAGTTGGCATCCTTCCCTTGGGAAATGATTGAGCCACAAGCAAGAGAAGGGTCAATTTGACTCCCATAATTTTAAGCAAGCGTTCATATGATTGGCACCTCAATTTATCACGTAGTAAGTTAAAAGCATAGCTCTTAGATAAATAAAATGACCTTAAAAGAGAGTTTATCATCAAATAAGATTCCCAAGTACTTATAACTTTATAGAACTTCGATAGACCCTCCCCTTACCAGGCACGGAGTTTAGTATTCCTTGGTCCCATTATCATTATCTTGGTTTGCTTAATGTTCAATTCCAAACAGTTACATGAAGTATATTCATCAAATGACTCAATTAATTTTTGTAGGCCTATAGGGGTCTGACTAAGAATTATTGTGTCTTCTGTATTGTGTAGATATTTTAGGTGACAATTTGCAAATTTCGGAGGGTAGGCATTGACGTTATCTAAGTGTTGACCCAGATGTGCTGTAAAAATATTAAATTAACAAGGAGCAAGCACACATCCTTGCTTTAGACCATTACAGGTGTTAATTTGCAGGGTCAGACTGGAACCATATCCTTCCTTGACCTAGAACCAAGTATTTGTATATAAAAGGTGAATAGGATCCAGTACTTTGCGAAGAATACTCCATCCCACACGTTTTTTCCATAGCATAGCTTGGGGGACCAAATCAAATGCTGCTTTTAGGTCCACAAAACAGATGTATACATTTTGCTTTTTCAGGATAGCCTGATCTGCCAGCAAGGTAAGGGTCAGTAAGTTGGTAATTGTAGATTGGCCTTTACGAAATCCTGATTGATTGATTGGTATTATATACTGAGCCACTGATCAATCTTCTAGGTCCACCAGCAATCGGGAGGCAAATTTCACATCAACATCAGTTGAAGCTATTTACCGATAGTTTGCTGGCTTTTCTTTTGGAGCACTTTTGTAAATAGGTTGGAGAATACTTCCTTGCCATGATTCAGGAACTGCATGCCCCACTAAAACCTCATTATATAAAGGAGTCAATACCCTTGCCCACAGTTCAGGATTGGCTCTGAAAATAGCGTTCGATAGACCGTTTGGGCCTGGGGCTTCATTTTTTCTGATCAGGCAAATGAAGGAGCTAACTTCTTCATCTAGTTGCTCCAGGCTTGTAAATGTTGGCAAAGCCATTTGGCTACATAGATTCATTTGAGGAGGTTCTGATGCTTCGACTTCATTAACCATTGCTTTACGGCGTGGCTCATGATTCATATAGTTTAAAGAGAAACCTTTCTTCATGGCAGAAACAGCATGAGGACCATACAAATTGTTTATAAAAATCAGCCCAGTCATTTTCAATGATACTAGCACTACAAACACTATTACCACCTTTATCCAGTTCATTAATTATTCTACAAAAAGTCTTGGTGTTGTTTGACTTAGATACGCTGAGTAGCCTATTCCATAGCTCCTGTTGGTAGGTCATCTTTGCCTTCCATACCTTTTGTTTGCATGTCCTCCTTAATACCCACAACTTTTCCTTAAAAGAGGAAGCGGAAAGACAAATCAGTGAATGTTATTGACTGAAGACTGCCCTTATTGCTCTATTAAGAGCCTTCTTTTGTTGGAGCAGTTGAGGTGTAAACCATTTACTGCCAGATGGTCTCAGAGGATTAGCTTCTAATGTATTTTTTGCAGAAAATCTATCAATTATAGTTTTAGAAATGTTTTTCAACTTGACCACCATAGATCCTTTAGTTACCTTATCAGAAATGCTAGATCCATTTACAAGCACTACAATTGACAATATTTCATCCTGATTATCAGAGAACCATACCAATAATTTCACATTATAAGAGGAAGATGTTATTTGCTGGAGCGCATTGGATTTATATTTACAGTGGACAGACAGGTCTAAGACTAGCGCATGGGGACTATGATCGCTTTCAACTCTTGGAATGATCGTATAGCCACTGATATGGGTTGCCAGATCCTCTGAAATGTAAGTGCTTAGTGTTTTTGAAGGTGGGTACAGTAGATGGCTTTGTTGAAGAGTTTTCTCCAAGAAAATTTAAGCCAAGCTGACACAGATGATCATGGGGAAATTTAACAATACCATTATTTGGCTTATAAGATGAACATATTGATGTAAGATGAATATTGAAATAGCCAGAAATTAGAAGACTAACAGTCGGGCATTGTTGTATAAGTGATTTAACAATATCCCACAATATGCATAGCTGAGTTATTTTGCTATTTGTAATTGTGCTCAGATAGATGTTCGGAACAGAAAGTGGGAAATGACACATTAATAACACACATTGCAACCAGGGCAGCTGAAAGTAGATTGCATGGGCTTTGACTTCCAAATTGGTAGCAATATACAATGAGAGCCCTCCTTTAGCACGGTCTTGTTTTGAAGTACGGCTGGCTGGAACGATATATTGTTTGAAGTCAATTATTGGGGTACTTTGCTCTTTTCATGTTTGTTGAACCTTCAAGAATTCAAAAACGATATAGTATCTAGATCATCCAGCAGCTTCACAGGGCCATGAATATTCCAATAGCATAGTCTTATAGGCATTTTTGAAATGCCTGAAGCATACAGGCATCAGTTCACACCACCGGGTTTTGATTTAGATAGAATTGTGGGAAGCCATGCCCAGTCTTCCATTCGCACATTGCTTTTGGAAATTAGTTCACAGGTGCGTACTTCTGAGATTGTTTTTGTAATTGTCAGACCAGAGCTTTTACCTGGATTGTTAAGGGATTCAATCACACCTCGTAGCAGCGGCGTTGCATGATTTAAACGAACGGATGTTTTGTTAGACAGGGCATCCTTCTTTAATGGAGCTACAGGCATCAAAATGGATGGATATTTTGGTAGAGCAGGTTTCATGACCTCTTTGCCCCATTAAGCAAAGAGTGCTCTACAATAAAAAATCTTGTTTGCAATTGCGGTGCTAGACAAAGTAGTAAGGGTAGATTTGTGTGAGCGATTTGGGCGGTCTTGTTTGAATCGAACAGATACAAGATCATCTGATTTAATAAACGATAAAGATGGAATGGAAGCAGTAAATTTCAGTAAGGTTCCTCAATTGACTATATTGTGCACTCATCTTGATTTATACAAAGGATGGAAAATAATCTTTGCATGATTAGTAAGTTCCTAGTTCTGCATTGCCCCTTTAGATAACCCCAATTTACATTCCATGTCTGAGTACAACCCTCCAGCCTCTGAATTGGTAATAATAATCTTACCAGGCAAAGTTATTAGGGATTCAGCATGAATCATCCCACTGTCCTTCCTGCACCTATACAATAGCCCAAAATTATTCAAATTGGTAGCTGTTCGGCTAACATTGAGTGAAATATCTGACGTAGTGGGCTCATTTGATATTACTAGAGTTCCTAATTGAGGGATTTTCTTATCAGTCTTAAATTTCTGACTTATCCTTTTTTCTCACAATTTGTCATTTCTACCATTTGCTGACTGCATGCAGTAGTAATTTGATGTACCTGACTGGAATTTAAAGAGGCAAGTCCTGATACTACCTTATTTGCCTGTTACTGCTGGCCAAATTAGTTGTTAAGTCTAGGAGTGATTACTTGGCTACCATTTTTGACTGTTGCTGCCTATCAAGACCGGTCATTAAGTTTAAAGATAGGAAAACAAGCCATAGGCTTCAATTCAGAACGTACTACTACTGCTTTGTAAGATTTGTTATGAGCCTTTCCTAACCTTTTCCTTGCCCTTTTCGTTAGAAAGGTTTGTGAGCTTAGACTATTGGGCGAGTTAGAGGCATTAGAAATTTGCGTAATGTCCCCAGCTAGCATCTCTACTGGGAGAGCCTTCTCAACCCTTTCCCCCACCGAGACAGACTCAGCATTGACTATTTTGTCTGTTTTCCCTTCTAGTATTTTATCACAACAAACAGGTTTTATAACTAAATGGGCTTTCTGGGACGGTGTAGACCTATCTAATTGATCCTTTTGGGCTATTGTGCCATCATAATTAGGGCTGGCACTTAAGCCCATGCAGGGGTTTGGAAGAGTTGATGCTACAATCTTACATTTTGGATTGGAGGACAACTTCTTTACTTCCTCCACAAAGGATCCTGCTATTGTTGGGAGGTCCGAGAATTTATCTAAAATACGACTACAAGTGCAAGTCAATCAATCAATCAATCAAACGGGATTTATAGAGTGCTACTTATCACCCGTGAGGGTCTCCAGGTGCTGGGGGGGGGGGCGTTCTGGTGCTCTGAGCTATTTATTGAAGAGCCAGGTTTTCAGACTCTTTCTGAACTCCAGTAGTGTTAGTGCTGATCAAAGAAGTAGGGGAAGGTCATTCAAGAGTTTGGAGGCAAGGTGGGAGAAGGATCGGCTGCCGCTTCTGCTTCTGAGGATTCGCGGGGAGTGGGCGAGGTGGAGGGAGGAAGAGAGAAGCTGCCTTGTGGGCTGGTGAACGTTCACTCTCTGGTTGAGGTAGACTGGACCCTCATTGTGGAGGGCTTTGTAAGTGTGGGTGAGGAGATTGACATGGCAGCGTTTGCTGACGGGGAGCCAGTGAAGTCCTATGAGGTGGGGGGTCATGTGGGCCTGTCTTGTGAGGTCGAGGACGAGCCGAGCGGTCGTGTTCTGTATTGTCTGGAGCCTGTTTTGGAGTTGGCTGTTGATCCCTACATAGAGGGCGTTGTCATAGTCCAGGCCACTGGTGATGAGTGCCTGGGTGATGGTGCTTCTGGTGTCTGTGGGGAGTCATTTGAAGATTTTCTTCAGCATGCGGAGGATGTGGAAGCATGCACAGGAGGTGGCTTTCACCTGTTTTTTTCATGGCTAGATTGCTGTCGAAAATAATGCCTAGATTTTCTTGCGTGTTCTGTGGGCTCGGGAGAGGGGCCTAGTTCAGTGGGCCACCAGGTGTGGTGCCAGGGGTAGGCGGAGCTCCAAAAGTACCTTGGCTTTATCAGTGTTAAGTTTGAGGCATTTGCTCTGCATCCAACTGGCGATGCTGGTCATGCACCTGTGGAAGTTGGCTTTTGTGTTGGTAGGGTCGGAAAAAAGGGACAGGATAAGTTGGGTGTCATCCACGTAGGATATGATGATCATGTTATGAGATTTGACCAGGGTGGCTAGGGAGTCCATGTAGGTGTTGAAGAGGGTGGGGTTAGGGGCGGAGACATGGGGGACTCCGCAGATGATGTTCTTTGTCAAGTTGTTAGTTGATTGTTTACATCAGATTGTGCTCTTACAACCAAGTTAGTTAAATTATGCAGTTTGGAATATATTCCTGCAACATAAAGGGCAAAAGTATTAAGCAACTCCACCTGAATATTTAATTTATCAGAGTGGAAGCTTAAAGCAGCTGTGATAGTGTCCATTGTGTTAAGCTTATTCCCCCATATACCCCCATATACCAGAATCACAAGCTCGCAGGTTATTTAGGGATTTACCCTCCTCAGTGCCTATTGGGTCCATTTTTACCAAAAATGAAATAAATAAACAATTTGTAAAGCGCAGCAAATCACCCGTGAGGGTCTCAAGGTGCTGAAAAGAAAGGCCAGCAGTTTTCAGGGAATTGAAAAATGTGGCGTCCTCTACGAAACCTTGCTCTGGCACAATAGGATTATCCAAAAACTAAAGAAGAGTCGACGGCGGTCGATTCTCTGGCCAATGATACTTCGATAATAATCAAGCAGGCTGATAAAGGGGGAGCAACGGTAATAATGGCCACAAGTGACTATGACACTGAATGTCAACGTCAATTAGAGAATCGACAATATTACACACCAATCAGTAATAGTCCAGTGACACGATTATTACAAACTATAACCTCCTTGGTTTTCTCGGCTGAGAGCCAAGGGTGGCTCAGTAAAAAAGAGGCAGATTTTTTGATTAAAAAGGATCCAAAAACTCCATACTTTTACATCCTGCCAAAAATTCACAAGGGTCTGCGACCAGTCCCGGGACGTCCTATAGTCTCCGGGATAGATTCAGTACTCGAACCCTTATCGAAGTTCTGCGATTACTTCATGCAGCCATTGGTGAAACAGACACAATCCTATTTACAGGACACCGCAGACGTTTTACGCCTATTAGCGGACTTTACGAACACAAATGAAATCAGCCTATTGGTTACCCTAGATGTAGAGGCCCTCTACACTAATATTCCACAGAGGGCCACTCTAGGTGTGATCGAGGAGGCTTTCAAAAAGCACACTTGGCAGTCACAAACACCAAGTAGCTTTGTTATGGAACTAGCCACACTGGTTTTGATTGAAAAAAATTTCGAGTTCAAGGGCCAACTGTACCACCAGACCCAGGGGACTTCCATGGGGAGTACCATGGCTCCCAGTGCAGCAGGGTTGTATATGGCTTCATTTGAAGAGGATAACATTCTTAATGATTCCAATCCATACAAAGACAATCTATGCCTCTGGAAGAGGTTCATAGATGATATTATCATCTTTTGGCGAGGTAGTGAGGATACATGCAACGAGTTTTGTGCATGGATCAATACTTTAAATCCCTATCTGAAGTTTTCCTGCACAGTCTCAAATAGACAGATACCCTTCCTCGACCTATTGATAAGGTTAGACAATGGTACATTGAGCACCACTATACATAGGAAGCCTACGGATCGCAATAGTCTGCTACTTTTTAGCAGTTGCCATCCACGCGCCTTGAAAGAAAATTTACCTGTGGGCCTATTTTTGAGGCTCCGTAGGAATTGTAGTCAAGTAGAAGACTACAAAAATGAATCAATTACGTTGGCAAAAAACCTTACACAACGCCAGTACCCAGCACGTAATGTTGCCCTCTCAAAAAACGTGCGAGAAACAACAACAGGGAGACCTTACTAGAACCCAGACAAAAAACTGTAACAGAAATATTGACATGTGTGACAACATTTAGTCCAGACTCAGTAAGAATAAAGCAGGCTATCAAGAAACATTGGGGTATATTGAACACTGGTGATTTGACTCTCGAACAACCACGTTTTGCTTTCAAACGTGCGAGTAATTTAAAAGACGGATTGATCCACACCAGGCCTTGGACACGACCAACTAATACACAGAGACAACTGTGGGATTTACCTCCAGTGCAGGGACACTACCCATGCAGCACCTGCACTGTTTGTGCCTTGACAACAGTGACTAAGACCATAACATTTGATGAAACATTTATATGGGAATTGCGCAAACACAGTAATTGCAACTCAACAAATTGCATCTATATGATCACATGCCCTTGTGGTCTAAAATATATAGGGATGACCACGCGACCGGTAAAGGTGAGAATTACTGAACATCGCAGCAACTTTCGTTGCCATAGGGTTAACGCCAAGATGTGTACACATTTTTTCAACACCAATCATGCACCAGACTCTTTCCGCTGGATAGTACTGGAAACTTTCTCCAAGATTAGTAAGAATGCTTTGTTTTACAAAGAACAGAGATGGGTGCATCGTCTGTCCTCCGACACACTGGGTTTGAATGAGAACATCCCATGGAGCGCACTACGGATTTAATCATACCCCAATATACTATATTTTGTAGTCTGCTCCTCCTAGTGTTACATAGTTTCTTGCCAATTTGCTAGGATACATATACCACCATTGAATGGCTAAATCGTCTAAAAATCATAGGTAATAAATGATGGCGTGGTTATATGTAATACTTTGTACCAATTTTCATTTTCATTTTTATTTTGTAGAGCATATAAGGCATCTTGTCAAACCAGGCACCCCTATCCAAAATGGCTGACTCATTTGCACAGGAACCATAGGCAGCATATCACTACTTTTTATCTTTCATCTTGAGCTTAGTCCCACCGGATGTTAAACATGACATGTTTTTTATAAGTGGGATAGATCCAAGTGGATACCCTGTGTATATATATTTTTGACAAATAACGGCAAATATCGATTTCAAAACCGTTTTTTGTATTGAATTTTTTTTTACGATAGATTAATTACAGGCACAGATTTCTCAAACTATTACATGACTAAAGGGTTATTTGTTGGGTAGACCCATAGGGACCAGGAATCAACACTATTAGGTTATTTGTACCACTCGCGCCTTCTCTAAGATGGCGCCCGCTGTGCCACTATTTAACAGCTCGGGTGTTTCCGGCACACGCGGGAGATACCAACACAGCTGACACGGTTCAGGGAACAAATGCGGAAGCACAAGGGGGATAAATAGCCGAATCGGCACTCTCTCATTTACCTCCCGAACCCGGCAACTGAGGGTAGGTCTAAGGATCCGTTGCGGATTTCGCAACTGTGAGTATACTGGGGAACCCTTCATTTTTCCATCTTGCACGTTTGTGTTTTGGAGGACTTTTATGCCTTTTTTCAGGGAGAGATTGAGGCGATTATACTCTTCTGCCACCTCTTTAACAGAGATTACATACATAATGCGCATGATGGGAGAGACTCCTTTTGACCCTTTTCTATTAATAAAGATAATTTACACAACGTACATATTGGGGATTGTGTACTGTTTCCAGCTAAGTTTTAGATGGGGGCATGGGTTATCCATGATTCCAATCTTTATGAATAAATATATCTCCTGATGATATATCTGGGGGACCGGAACGGTCTATTATAACAAAGCTGTATTGGTAGCTGATATAGGAATTCCATTAATTTGATATGAGAAACATGATAGGGGATGCCCGATGTGTAGTTAGTGAGATATTAGAACACCTTGGCAAAAGCTGGAGGGTGCCTCCTTGTTCCTTTTTAAAAACATTGTTCTTCTCTTCCATATTTATTTCATCTACACTCCGCTTTAGGATGTGGGGAAGTTCCTCATGTTCTGATCTGCCGGGGATTGATAAAGTAAAAACTCATTTCTGACTGGGTGAGTTCTATGTATGTCTTGCGGTAATGAACAAACTACATTTCACTAATTTGGTCTAAAGAACTGAATGCATTGAAGTGACCACTTTGTTTTTGGCACATGGTGGGTTAATGCTTGCGACACCTCACTTATGTATGTTGTGCCATTAACGAGCAGGCTATATACAGTAGCACACGATAAACATGTGTTTGTGGCTGGTCATTGTATATTTATACATGGTTTTTCTCCCAAAATAGGTAGAACCTACACTACTAGCCACTAGACAGAGTAAGGTACGGTGGTCATGAATTTATACTTAATATACTATTAGTCTAGGTCCACCATAATGTATATAGTGTAGATAGTCTTTTATTTTCATAGGTCCTGAAGACATTACCTTAGCATTGCGCCTTTCAATTATTTTTAATCAGGGTAGGAGACCCCACAATTAAAGTAGTTCTTGTTGGTACTCCCAATCCTGTTTTAATTCACACTTTATATCACATATTTTTACATCTACACTCACTAGACCCCTCACCCCCACGGCACCAAACGGCTACTTGAAAAAAGATCTCCGCCAAAGTGCCCCGCATTGGGAGCCCGTCAGGCATTGCAGCGCCGGCCAGACGAGGAGCAGCCCGATGATGAAGCATGACACCCTATGGGGTGTGTGACGGCATTACATTCCAAATAAATGGATTCCCATCTATTTGGATGTAGAAAACTACTGTGACCTGCATTACCATTTTTCTGGATTGTTTAGGAACAGCACAATATTTCAGTTTTTGAATAGCATTTGGGCATTTGTGCTGGACCTTGAAGAAAAAGCCCTTCTGTCCCTCGTTTTGTGTATACAATAGGATTATCAACATTATCTTTCAATAGCCTTAGTGCTGGCTTTAAATCAAAATGCTTGTTACATGTTATAGGGACTAGACTAAAAGGATCTGTCTCAGGATTGTCATTAGATTGTTCATTAACAGTAGCGTCAGAAAGACGTTCTCCAATAATAGGTGTACTAATGGCAGAAAAATATTTAACTTTCTTAATTAATTTATAAGGTGACGACACCAAGTTCGTGGAGACGTGTTCGGTGTGATGATTATTTTCTAGAAGTATCACAGATTTGACCTCACTAAGATTGGCTTAATCCAGCATCCTTGATTTGCTGTCCTGATTCCAGCAAAGGCATCAATGGTATTCGAGATGGAATTAGGAAACAGCAGTCTGGCTTTGTGTGGATTTGTGCTTCTAAAACCATTTAACTTAATCTGGACATGTTCCTTAAATCTCTGGCACTAGTCAATGAACGCTTAGTTGTAGGAATACAAAAACAACTTCATTCAGTGGCGGCCGACACGGATCGGGGGCGGGGAGGCGAAAGGGGAAGGGTAAGGGGGTTTATAAAAGAAAAAGAGAAGTTTAACTGATCGCTGCATCTCTCTTCCATCTCTCCTCCACCGTCTCTCCCCGGGGCCAGAACAGGAGGCACCCAGGCTCCCCTGAGCCAATCACAACTCTGCAATGCAGCGTTGTGATTGGTCTGAGCACCATGGTTCAGCGCTCAGCCAGGGAATGGGAGCCTGGGCATGTTCTCCATGCAGGCTGTAATGCAAAGTGCGTATGATGGTTTGGCCGGCCCGCGAGGGCCGGCCAAACATTCATATGCACTTGGAGTGGGCAAACCACTCCTTCCACTGCACCTCTGTCATCAGAGGAGCCCTGCCCCCACCGCAAACCTGCCACAGCAGGAAAGCGTAAAATGATAATAACCTCGAGCTATTGTCATTTTATGTTTTATTTTACTGCTGCAAAGCAGTGGGGCGACGCTCCTCAGCCTTAGCGGAGGAGCCACCGCTGACTTCATTTGCTGAAAGCTCGCTAGAAACCATTCCCTGGAGTGACATAGGATTACAGGCAGATTCCAGAGAACTCGTAGATGACAAAACAACAGGATGTGATTACTTCTCACACTGTCGTTTTGCTGGCGATCTAAAGTAGTCCACTATATAGGCTAAGAGGACTGAGTAACCACACAGTTTTTAGGTTTGTAGGAACCCCTAATGCCCAAGCCTGAAGGAAACATTGGATGCATTGTGGCTGAAGGATCATTTAACTCCTGTAAGGTGGAATTTGAACCAGCAGTGGAAGCAACTTGGACCTTCTTCGGTATCCTCCTTTTTGTTTGAGGCTGCAAGGACCCATGTGAATGCCCAGACCTCATTGTTCCTTGTGCCGTAAGTAACATTATAAATTTTAGTCACTGTAGTCAAGGATCCCAATACCTGGCTTACTTTGAAATGGCAGGTACACGAAGGCATGGGAGCTAACGGGAGCCTGCAAACTGCACCTGGACTAGCCAGACCGTCTCCTGTCCCCCACAGCTCAACCCACAGGAGGCAGCGACTAACGCTGCTACCACGCCAACGTATGCCCAACATATGCCCAGCTTTAAGTCACTTGTTATCTATTATCTCTGTTTCTCTTTAAGTCTTATTGTCTCTTGTAAACACTGGCACAGCCCTTTGGCACAAAGCTGTTCCAAATGATGGCGGTCGGCGTGCAAAAGTTGTCAAGACGTCCGATACAAATATTGCTGTACCAGGGTCTAAACCATACAACAAATTGCATCCAGCATCCAAAATCTTAGAGAGCAAATATAGGCAAGCACAAACAGGCTTAGACTGTAAATGGCAAATAAGTCCCAATAGAAATCCTTTACAAGCATGTAATTGTATACATGCAAATAAACGCCTTACTTCAATCAATCAATCAATCAATCACTCAGTAGTTTGTAAAGGGCGGCTACTCAACTGTGAGGGTCTGAAGGCGCTGAGGGGGGGGGCTGCTGATCCATCTGGGTGTGGAGGTTCAGTCGAAGAGCCAGGTCTTGAGGTCCTTCCTGAACTGTGTCGATGATGCGCATTGCATGAGGTGGAGAGGCAGGGTGTTCCAGGTCTTGGCGGCGAGGTAGGAAAAGATTTTTCTCTGGTTCTGGTCTTGTGGATCCATGGGACGGAGGCCAGGGCGAGTTGGGCGGCACGGAGTTGTCTGTCAGGTGTGTGGAGGGCGAGGCCGTGGTTCAGATATTCTGGTACTGCGTCATAGAGAGCTTTGTAGGCATGTGTGAGGAGCTTGAAGGTGTTTCTATTGTTGATAAGGAGCCTGTGGAGTTGTCAGAGGTGTTGTGTCATGTGGTTGCGTTTGGGGATGTCAAGGACAAGTCTGGTTGTGTCGTTTTGGATGTTCTGTAGTTTACTGAGCTGTTTCTGGGTGACTCCAGCGTAGAGTGCGTTGCCATAGTCCAGTCCACTAGAGATGAGTGTGTCTTTCTGGATTCAGTGGGGAGCCATCTGAAAGTCTTTTGAAGTAGGCAGAACGTGTGGAAACAGGATGCGGATACTGCGTTGATTTAGCGGTTCATTGAGAGGGAGGAGTCCAGTATGATGCCATGATTGCCCAGCTTTCCGGCTGGCACTGAATACGGGGCTGGGGTGAGCAACAGCAGTACTGGCTCAGCACGTCGGCAACACGTATCTGGCACGTACCCCCACACAGCAGCACAGCAGCGACTCACAGCTTCTTCGCGGCTCCAGCTCCTCCCTCCGTAGCACGTCGCAGCAGTACATTTGTTGCAGGGATCGTACTTGTCCACAATAAGATCTGACTGAGACACAAGAAACGTTAAAAATATTTATTTTAACTATTGTGCTCTAGTATGCAGTATGCATGCCACAATAAGTAAGAAGATGCCTAACACAAATATGGTCAGCATAGTAAGTAATCCATAAATCATAAAAGGAGCTGTCATGGTATTAGACAGAGTAAACTAACCCCTGTCCCCTTCTACAGAAGCAAGTTGATTATATATCAGATGATCTCTGGGTGTTTGCAGCGGACCCCATACCTTAGCATGCACAGATTAAAGTTCTACATCTCAGGTGTAGTCGTGATCTCTCCTGTGTAAGTGTGTATTTGCATGTCTGTGCATACCTTTATGACAAAGAGTATGTGTTCCCAAACAGCAGCTGCATTTGTGTTTTGTCTAGGTGCTAGAGCCTGACCAAAAGAGAATAACAAGGGACATTGTTGTTTGACCATGTCTACGGTGTTCAGGCAAAATTCCAGAAAAGAACAGAACGCAAAAACAACAGCAGTTTCTGTGTGAAAGTACAGCGTGGCATGAAGTAAAATATGTTTGTATAGTAACATGCGCAAAGCAGACAGCAGCCTGCAACGTGCTCATGTTAACATAAGGGAAAACGAGAATTGGCCTGCACTGGACATATGACACATTCAACTAGAGATCAATCAAATTTAAAAATAAATATAAAAATGAAATTCGAAATATAAATAACTGCGGTTGGCACAATACACATTACGGTTGGAATCATGAGCACATTCGAGGCTTGGAAATCATCAGGGCAAGTACGTCAATTTCATACTGTGGCAGCAATTAAATTAAATTAAACCCTATGGCAGGTCCTACTGACATCTAGATCCAAATTGACATGACAAAATTGAGCCCTAGTGGGCAGACAGTCTTTGGAATCTGAAATCATTGAATTCATTTTTACAACACAATATGTCATCTAATCCAATGAATACCAAATTTCACATAAATCTCAACATATGTATTCATGCTGCCTATAGTTAAGCTCTCATGTGCCACCAATAACACCTAAATCAGTGGTTACCAACTTGTGGTCCGAGGACAACTGGGGGTCCGCAAAGCTCCTCAGGGGTCCGCAACTGCTTGGAAAATAAAATAATATCAATAAAGGGTATATAAATAAAGTGACTAAGTGTAGAACTGAATATTTTGAAACATACTGTGGATGTTAAGGAATTTGAAATTGGAGGCTAAAAATGAAATTAGTGTCCTCAGATTGATTCGTGGGAGCAGTGAATTTAGAAAAGCTCCAACCTTCCTATTCAAATTAAATACATTTTTTTATTTATATTTGTTTGAAAATTAAATAAAATGTGTTATTTGTGTATGTATTTGAATGCTTGTTTCTGTATTTTGTGTGTATTGTTTTGTGTTTCAAATCATCGACAATGTTAAGGCTGGGATTCCCGGCTTCCAGTAATGACTCAGTGGGGAGGGGGATCCCCAAATTCCAATAATGATTCAATGGAGGACCCAGGGATCCAGTAATGATAAAGTGGAGGTCCATAGAAGTCAATAGGTTGAGAACCACTGACCTTAAGCATCAATCATGCCCCACTCATCTCAATCCTGCATCCCTCACTTATATTTATATCCCTAACTTGGACACTACTCAACAATCCTAATTTAAGGGATTTCAGCAGCATATATTTTCAAAAAAATTGTAAAACTCCTCCACGACATTTAAGCCTGTTGGTGCTTTAGTATCAAGATTCATTATGTACCTGCTCTCAGTCTGTCTCAACAGCCGCTCATGATTGCCCCCTCTGATGTCCTTTGCGATCGGATCAATCACAAAATGCCTCAAACACCTGACATACTTATTGTGGCACTCATTCACAGGCTTGGCTATCAGAGATGACTCCTCATTGTTTTTGACAGCCCTCAAATGCTGGAAGATTATCTTGTGGACCTGCCGACGTATTTCTGCCCACAGTCACACATCAGTACATACACAGCGAGCTCTGACCTGCAATTAAATGATCACGCTATCTTTATTTGCGACACTGTAAAGGAGGTAGTGGGGGGTGTATACATATATATATATCGCCAAACACATTTGGAATGTACATGATGGTAACTTTGATAAATTAAAATACTATGGTGTAGAACATATCCCTCCGAATATCAGAGGGGGAGACCGTGATCAATTATTAAGACAAGCAGAATCTAGATGGATCATCATGAAAGGAACGGAGATACCATGGGGCTTGAATGCAGATGCTGAATTGCATAATTTCTTGTGATTGACACTCCAGATAAATCTGACATTAAAGACCGTGATCCTTAGTCAAAAATGCTATCCTGTTAAAAGTATAATTCTATTCTCAATTTAGAGTGGCACTGTGATCAAGGCAATAGCTATACCTTATGGGTAATATCAAGCGTCAAATTTTATTATCAAGTTTTTGTGGTGTCCTTTTTTAGATGTCCATCTGAAAGAATAGAAATATAGATCAAACCCAGTGTAGCTATAGGGGATTCTCTCATGACTGATGTATTTGGAGGTGATACATGTCAACTGTTATATGTCGATCTAGTTAACTCAAGAGGATGTAGAATTTTTAAGAGGAAGTAGATCAATTGTGGTATACAGTAGAATTTGGACACAGTGAGGTACTTTACCGTATGTGCAGGATTTTCTTTCCTTATGGATAGAAAATGTACCACGTTTTGATAAAGTTAAATCTCTACATTTTTCTGTTAATCTGGCACTTTACCGGATTTTGATAATAATCTCACATTTCAAATGTATTACCTATTTGTTTACAATGGATTGGGTTTTGTTACATCGCCTATTTTTTGATTGAGTCAATATGGGCTATATATACATTTACATACTTCTTATGGACATGTCGTGAGAATAACCCAAAAGTTGGGCTTATGTTATTGTTTTTGCAATGGGAAATAATAATCTTCTATGCATATTTGAATTTTTTATGACTCAATAACATCATTTTGCCTTAAGTACTTTACAAGGTTATATAGTATGTCATTTAGTTTAAATTCATTGATTGTAATTGAATGTTACACTTAGAATTTTTGTTCCCTCAAACAACATGTTTTTAATTTGAGATTTTTGTTTTTTGTAATTGGGGCGGGTCTAACCAACCCCCTTTTTAAAAACACCTTACACATGTTATCACATGACCCAGACGAAGGCCTCTGGCCGAAACGCGTAGGTCGTCTTGTTGTTTTCTGATGCACTCTGCACTTTGCATGCTTACACTGGAGAAATAACGAAAATGAAAAAAGAAAAATAAATGATAAGTGAACAACGTTAACTTGCCTGGGTTTGCTGATGTAAGTGCTGCCTTTCTGTGACCCTCTGGGACTCTGGCGTAAATCATCGAGGGTTTACACGGAAAACTCCTGTCCATATATGTATATATATATATATATATATATATATATATATATATATATATATATATACCAAACAAAGTTGCTCCTTCCGGATCGAAGGGGACCCGAGAAAAGTGGCGCACACGCCGGCAGAGCGTACCGGCTGTCAAATCTCGCCAAGAGTTACAATCCGTGCGCTCTCAGGACAATAAAACTCCGTTCAGATGGTATACTGCAAAGGTGTTTATACACTACGCGTTTCAACTGCATCTGCAGCCTTGCTCACGTGAGCAAGGCTGCGGACGCAGTCAAAACGCGTAGTTTAATAAACACCTTTGCAGTATACCATCTGAACGGAGTTTTATTGTCCTGAGAGCGCACGGATTGTAACTTTGGCGATATATATATATATATATATATATCTGTATATATATAATATATATGTATATATATATATATATATTCACTGAAAAAACCATAGGTTTTAGGGGCAGTTATAGTTAGTTGGACATTTCACTCGTACAAAACCATAGAAATTCCCCGTTATAGTTAGTTCAGCTAACTATAACTCGCGCCCCGCAATGCACTGCTGATGACGTCACATATTACATCACTCATGACATGGTCAGTGACATCACTGATGACATCACTGATGACATCTCAAATGACATCACTGATGACATCATCCAGTGACTGTGTGTTTCTGTAAAGTTTAAATATTTTTAATATATAGGGAAAGGTGTATTGAAGAATGAGTGGGTGTATAAGTGTGTGGATGAAGGATTTAGTAGGTGCGTGACTGACTCTATAAGTGAGTGATTAAACGTATCTTACTGAATGCAAGGCTTAGTGACTAAACTGGGTGAATGTCCGTATCCGTCTGTCTGTTGCTGTGTAAGTGGCTGCATGGGTTTGTGAATAGCTACATGAGTGTCTATATGAGTTATTGATTGGTTGTCTGAGTATCTGTATGGGTGCCTGAGTGTTTGTGTGGGTGGGGTGTGTGCGACTGTGCATAGATGTGCGAGTGGGTGATTCACTGGGTGGATGGTTTCAAGAGTGCATCTGTGATAGACTGTATGGGTGGGTAAGTGTGTGTAAGAGTGTGTTAGTGAGTGAATGTATGTCCCAGTGGTACATGTGTGAGTAACTACATATGTGAAAGGCAGTATATATGTGTGTTGGAGTATATAAATAGCTATAGCGAGAGTGTGTGATTGTGAGAGTGACTGTATGGATGAGTGTGTGCTTGTATCAGTGATTGTATAAGAGCGTAAGAATGTGCTAGTATTTGTATGAGTAAGTGAGCTGGTGTGTGTATAACTGTATAGGTGAGTAAATGGCAGTGTGTTTAATTATTTGCATGACTGACTAGGTGTGTGAGTACCTCTATGGATGAGTGGCGGTGTTTGAGTGTCTATATAGGAGTATGAGTGCATATGATAGTCCTGTACTGAGTGACCGTAAGTATGAGTGACTGTACGGGTGAGTGAGTGGATGTGTGTGTAGACCTAAGAATCAGTGAGTGGGTATGTAGTTATTGGTGTTGGAGTGTCTATGGTTTTGCGAATGGCAGTCTGTAATTTAGAGTGGGTGTATCAAAGGTTATATTAGGATGTGAGGAGGTGCATCAGATTATCACGTGGATGATGTCATCAGTGATGTCATCAGTGATGTCATTTGAGATGTCATCAGTGATGTCATCAGTGATGTCACTGACCATGTCATGAGTGATGTAATATGTGACATCATCAGCAGTGCATTGCGGGGCGCGAGTTATAGTTAGCTGAACTAACTATAACGGGGGAATTTCTATGGTTTTGTACGAGTGAAATGTCCAACTAACTATAACTGTCCCTAAAACCTATGGTTTTTTCAGGGAATTTCAAAGGTTTTTAAATGCTAATTTCTAACTATAACGTGTCTGAAATCTATGTTTTTTTCAGTGAATTTCAAAGGTTTTTTAAATGCTAATTTCTAACTATAACGTGCCTGAAACCTATGGTTTTTCAGTGAATTTCAAAGGTTTTTTAAATGCTAATTTGTAACTATAACGCCCCTAAAACCTATGGTTTTTTCAGTGAATTTCAAAGGTTTTGTAAATGACAATTTTTAAATGTATTAATTGTTATATTTATTTTTTTGATACTGATTTACTACATTTTTTTAAACTATTTATTTTTACATATTTTATTTTTAAATTACATTGTAATTACATTATACATTACATTACAAAATATACTTTCTCGGAATGAATTACTTTAGTTTAAATACTTTGCAAATAGGCAATAGACTTAAGTACAGTAGTTACAGTTGTTGCAATGGGCAACACAATTTCAAACACAATGCAACATTGAGCTCAATGTGAATTTCTAGTTAAATGCAATTAGTTACTTTATGGATTACTTTTCTAACCACAGGACTGGATCCTAGATTCAGTCCTGGGACATCTCCTGTAAACAGTTGAGTAAAAGCGTTTTGGTTACAGTAGTGATTTTTAAGGAATATTATTGTATTTTAAAAGTTGACACTTAGAAACATTTTCACATAGAATCACCAATGTTATCCTATGGGAGGAAATTCACTTAGCAGGTAAGTAGCTTTATCGTTACTTTTTTTTACTCAGTGGTGGATCCTGTATCCAGCACTGGTGCATCTCCTGTAAACAGTTGAAAGAATGCGTTTAAGTCATACAGGCGATTTTTAAGGAATATTTGTAGTTTGTGAAAATTGACACTTTGAAACTTTTCTGCTGAAAACCAGACAATGGATTCCAATGGAAGGAAATACAAGTTACTGGTAAGTACGGTTAGAATTACTTTTCAGGGTCAGTGCTGGGCTAAAAGATGCAGCACTGGGTTCTCTCCTGATAACAGGTGAGTAAATCGGAATTCGTAGTTCGGCTGATTTTAGAGGAATATTATAAAGTTCCAAAACTCCACACTTAGAAGAATTTCCAAGTGAAACCAGTCAATGTTAGCCTATGGAAGGAAATTCAAGTTACTGGTAAGTACGGTTAAAATTACTTTTCAGAATCAGTACTGGGCTCAAAGATGCAGCACTGAGGTCTCTCCTGATAACAGGTGAGTAAATCGGAATTCGTAGTTCTGCTGATTTTAGAGGACTATTTGTATGTTTCAAAAATCAACACTTTGAAACTTTTCTGCTGAAAACCAGACAATGGATTCCTATGGAAGGAAATACAAGTTACTGGTAAGTACGGTTAGAATTACTTTTCAGGGTCAGTGCTGGGCTAAAAGATGCAGCACTGGGTTCTCTCCTGATAACAGGTGAGTAAATCGGAATTCGTAGTTCGGCTGATTTTAGAGGAATATTATAAAGTTCCAAAACTCCACACTTAGAAGAATTTCCAAGTGAAACCAGTCAATGTTAGCCTATGGAAGGAAATTCAAGTTACTGGTAAGTACGGTTAGAATTACTTTTCAGGGTCAGTGCTGGGCTAAAAGATGCAGCACTGGGTTCTCTCCTGATAACAGGTGAGTAAATCGGAATTCGTAGTTCGGCTGATTTTAGAGGAATATTTGCACAATGGTGAAGGAAAGGGGTGGGGCCTGAGGTGACATGTCTGCAAACATGCCCTGTGGCGCGTTTTAAGTTGGAGAATTAATTCCTCCTCAATCCCGAGGGTCCCTAGGGGCCAACTAGCCCACCAGGTACCTCCAGTATGCGCCAGAGAGCTGCGTTGCAGAGAGGTGTTCAGAGGCCACGCCCTTTTGCACCTCTCTGCAACGCAGCTCTGTGGTGCTTTCTGGACGTACCTGGTGGGCTAGTTGTCCCCAGGGACCCTCAGGATTGAAGGGGATTTAATTCCCCATCTTAAAACACGCCACGGGGCCTGTTTGCACACATGTCATCTCAAGCCCCGCCCTCCCTTCACCACTGTGCAAACGCGCCCGTGGCGCGTTTTAAGTCGGGGATTAACTCCCTTCAATCCTGAGGGTCCCTGGGGTGCAACTAGCCCACCAGCTCCCTCCATTATGCGCCACAGAGCTGCGTTGCAGAGAGGTGTGAAAGGGGCGTGGCCTCAGAACACCTCTCTGCAACGCAGCCCCCTGGCGTATACTGGAGGTTCCTGGTGGGCTAGTTGGCCCCCAGGAACCCCAGTATTCAAGGGGAATTCGTTCCCCATCTGCAAACGCGCCAGGGGCGCGTTTGCAGAGTGGTGAAAGAAGGGGCGTGGCCTCCGGCGCAATGCCGGTGTTTTTTTTTTTAAGAAGGGGGCTGTGTGGCCCCTCTTCTTTTCTAATTTATTGGTCCTGGGGACCCCATCCCCCAGGGCCTGCCCCCTATTTATTTAAAAAAAAAAAAAAAAAATTTGGAAGGGGGCCGCGTGGCCCCCCTCCCGAGGCCTTAATCGGCCCCGGGGACCCCATCCCCGGGGCATGGCCTTTTTTTTTTTTTATTGTTTTGGAGGGGGCTGCGTTGCCCCCTCCTCAGGCCACTCATGGCCCCGGGACCCCATCCCCGGGGCCGGCCTTTGTTTTTTTATTTTGGGGAAGGGGGCCGCGTGGCCCCCTCCCGGGCCACTACTTGCCCCGGGGACCCCATCCCCGGGGCTGGCCCTCTCCGTTGGGGACTGTGGGGGTCCCCAATCCCCCACAGTCCCGCCGGCTCCCCGCGTCCCTTGGGAGCCGGCATTGCTTTCCACATGGGGAGCTGCTGAAATGCAGCTCCCCATGTGGAAAAGCAATTTGCTTATGATATTGGAAGCAAGAGCAGGTTTCCTGCTCTCGCTTCCAATATCCAAAGCAGTTTGCTATGACAGGATGGGAGCCGCGAGGCTCCCGTCCTGTCATAGCAAACTACAGTGTCCCGGGTTAGGCACCCCGGGACACTGCAGGAGCCGGCCCTGGGGGTGGCGGTCCCCAGGGCCATCAAGGGCTTCCAGGAGGGGGCCGCGCGGCCCCCTCCCTTGAATTGCACAGCCCCGGGAGGTGGTGGTCCCCGGGGCATGTGGGGGCTCAAGCCCCCACATAGGTTATTTAAAAAAATAAAAAGAAGCCCCGGGGGTGGCGGTCACCGGGGCTGTGGGAGGGCCGAGAGCCCTCCCGCATCATTTTTTTAATTAAAGCCCCGGGGGGTGGCGGTCCCCGGGGCTTGGGGGTCCTTAGAGGCCCCCCACATCATAAAACTTAACCCTCCCATGCCCCCGGGACTTGGCCCACCCGGGGGCCAATTACCAAAGAAGCGCGGGAGCCTGCGCTTCGTTTTTTTTTTTCCGGCAGGATCCGCGCACCCTGAGCGCATCCTGCCGATTTAAAAAAATGCTTTTTCTGCCCAGGGGTCCTTGTGGGACCCCTGTGCAGACCTAGGGGTCAGGGTGTTTCTACCCTGCCCCCTTTGTGCGTTTTGCGCACTTGTTTCTTTTTTTCTCGGCGGGATTCGCGCACCATAAGCGCATCCCGACGATTTAAAAAAAAAATGCTTTTTCTGCCCAGGGGTCCTTGTGGGACACCCTGAGCAGACCTAGGGGGTCAGGGTGTTTCTACCCTGCCCCCTTTTGCGCTTTGCGCACTTGTTTCTGTCCCTCGGTTCTACCGAGGGACAAAATGGCTGCCAACACTTCCTGATTTGGAGTGTTGACAGCCAATTAGCATGCAGCTCGTGATCGGGAGGGTGCGCGAATCCGACGCGGCCATAGATATATATGTGATTTTCCTTTTGATTTTCACAGGAACTACTGAACGGATTTACACCATTTAACAAAAAGGGTTCTTTCTGAACCAAGAACTACCTCTTTGCCAAATTTGGTGTAATTCCGTTCAGCAGTTCGGGCTGTAGCCGTGGCTAAAGTTTCCTATGGGAAAATGAATGGGGAAAACACGTTTTGAGACCCCCTTTTCTCGGCCCCGCTTGACGAATCACCCCGAAACTTTCAGGGTAGGAGCGGACCGGAGCGGGCCATAAAGTTTGAAAATTTCGCGAAGATTCGTCAACCGACGCAAGAGTTATTTCAAATAGAATGTCGCGGATTTCCTATGGAAAATAGGTCCTAACTATAACCATCTACTGGCGACCGCCAGTAGATAATATATATATATATATGTCATGTGATCAAGGTCCAGGAGGGACCGAAACGCGTCATGGCCGACTAAGAATAAACATTTCTTGCACAGAAACGTGGTCCGTGTCTGCTTTCCGTTTCCAGGACTGGTGAAAGCATTTGGAAGCAGTACGAGAGGATATATATATATATATATTGGCTAAAAAACAAATGTTGAAGTGACGTTACAGTTAGGTAAAAATGTCACTTAAAATATATCTTTTAACTCATAAAAACTCTGAAATTCACCAGTTACATTTTATACAAGAGCTTGTAAAGGCTGTGGGGAAACAGCCACAACGCAACTGTTCAGGTTTACCAGTCTAGTTTATTTCAATTCCAATAACATTTCATGGAACCAAAAGAGGCATTGTTTAATTATCCATTCTGAAAATAGGTTATGAATGCCATTTAGTGGCCACAAGAAGTTGCATATACACTGAGACTTCTATTCCAAGGGGCCTATTCATAAAGGTAAATCCACACTTGTAAATTTACAAGAAGTAAATTTACACTTTTGAGTAACTTTAACTTTACTACTTTTTGCTATTTACCATTTATGTGTAAAGGGTAGACTTACATTACCACACCCTTGAAACGGGATGGAGCCAGTAGCAATGTAAAATATGACTTTTGAGTTACTACTTGTAGTGACTTTTTAATCATATATGAAGTTCTACATACTTGACAGAGACGTCTTCGATTGAGATGATGTATAGGGAAAATCATAAATGTGTATTAAACTTAAAAATAAATAGAAACAATATTTGTATGTTAAATATTAATGTTAAATATCTCATGTATTTATTTTATATATATTTTACTTTATATGTAGAGCAATATAGAAAAGTTACAGCATTATTAATTTAATTTTAAATTAAAAATTGTATTATTTTGAATACAGTAAATGAAAATAAAATTATTTTACTGAAGTTTAAATAAAAAAATGTATCCAAACTAATGAAAAAAAGAATATATCTTAATAAGTATTAAACATAATGTGGAAAATTAATTAAAGGCCATGTAATAATTTTTTGTAAATATTGGTACATTCATTTTTACATTTACAAATGTTTAATAGAATATTTCAAAATGAAATGAAACATGTTTTTATTTATAAACATTTTTAATATTAAGTACAATGTATTTCTATGTTTAAACTGTTTACATTATTTAATTTGTTCTAACATTAGTTCCTATTGGGTTTTAATTTTTAGTCCTTACTGCCATTATTTTGTATGGGAAGGTGTTGGCCTTGGGTAGTGCTGGACTTACTCCGGCTCTGAAATGGAGTACATTTACTACTGTGTTGGGTCCTTTATGGCTGCACTACCTATAGAAGGGCAGTTTGTAAATAACAATGTACTTACATTTTTCTGGGTGGGTGTTTGACCCCCTCAAAACCTCTCCATAGCCCCCTCTAAACCCCTCCTTAGTCCTCCCTTAACCCATCCCATTTAGTAATAGGTATTCCTCATTTCCAGCAACTCTCCTCTATCCATCCCACATTTACTACTAAAACGTATACTTACATGGGCGAAGATCTTTGCAGTCAGGGTGGAGATCTCCACACAGAAAACATGAGGGAGTCGGAGGCATAGACCTCTTGAATTGAAATGAATATTTGTAGAGCACGACTTTCGCTCCCTTGGGAGCATCTTGGCGCATGGGTATGTGAATAGCATTTTGTAGTACGTACTACAAAATGCAGTTTATGAATAGCCCCCAAAGCTTTGAATCCTATGATTCTCAGATTTTAGGTCTGCTACCTCTAGAGCCTACAGGAGCTAGTACCTTAGGGAAACTGATGTACACCAACCTCCCAAGAAGTTATACATTTCACTTTGAGTTATTTCATCGATGTATGTGTGCTTGTGAGAGAGATCAGTTTTATTAGTCTTTTTCCCTTAACCATTATGTGATGTTACTTTCTGTGTTATTGTCAGTATGTAAAAGGGCGCGACACACCACCTACTCATTGATTTTCATAAAAAAATGTCTATCTGTTTTATTCTCTAATAAATATGTCGGCCTCTGTTTTTGCTGTGCACTCCTTTGAGGTTTATTTTTTCTTCCCTGTCTCTCTCTCTGTAATATCAGATAAACAAAATGTGTCAGCAGCCATAAAGGGGTGTGACATTGGCATCCTCCACAGCCAGTCGTACCAAGAAGGCTTATTCAATACCTCGCATAGACGTGTGAAAGCTCACGCCTGCTCTGAAGACCTCTGTAATACCTTGGTGACTGAAGACTTCCTGCACGAGCCGCCATTCATCTTACCTGGTAATTCTCTTTTAAGTTTCAAAAGAGTAAAGTTTATTCAAGTAAAAGGGAAAAAAAAGAAAAGAGGAAATACAATAAGGATACATATACAATAGGGTAATGAAAACATATGATTGTACATGAATGAGTGTTTACATTATCAGTAAAAAATTAAAAGAGGAGGTTGAGGAACATACAAAAATATAAAACAGGTCTGGTCATTTATCAGGAACATAACAACATATTTCTATTAAATCTATATAAACAATGTTAAAAGCAGAAAAACAGAATTTCAAGGAGGTTTTAAAACCTCTTGTCCTGAAGTAGTGCGTGCATGTGAAAGCTTAGCGTGACAATCGATAAATGTTGTAACTGGGGACCATAGATTTAAACGTTTTACAGCCAAAGACACTGGATATACATAAGCAGTGTCCAATCTATGGTTGTGACATACAGCATACCACCAAGCTTGGAAAGAGAGATCAGACAGATTCTTCCAATGTTTGGTAATCTGCTGAAATGCTACTACCAAAAGTAAATCCAAAACTTGCATATTTAAAGGACATTGAGACCAATCATCAGAGAGAGAACCCAAAAAATATTGGCAAAAGAGAAGGACACCCCAGATTGAAAAATTAGAGTGATTTGTTTCCAAACACATTTCCAGAAGTCATGTACAAACGGGCAAGTAAAAAGTAAATGTTTTAAATCTGCATCTGTGGAGGAACATGACCAGCAAGTATTAGGTATATCATCATTTATCTTATGGAGAAAAATAGGGGAAAGAAGTAATCTATTGTAAATAAAGAAGAGTGTCTGCGTGGTGTTAGCTGCTCTAGAGGTTTTCCTAATCTTAAGCCAAATCTTGTTCCATATCTGAGTGGACCAGTTAACATCTAAATCACATTCCCATTCCATTTCCACTTTAGTCTTATCCCTGGGAGATGTCAATTTGCGTAAACAGGTATAGATACTTGATGCTTTGGGACCTGAGCTTAGAAAAGCATGAGTGATTTTGGAGGTAATATTGGACGAAGCTGGAGTGAGAGCAGACTGATTAATAGCTAGATTCAAAGCATTGTGTAGCAATTGATATTTATTGGAAAATGAGACAGGAAAATCAAAAATAGTTCTAGCTTGATGAAAAGATATAACTTCATCATTTTGAATTAGCTGGTAAACCCAAAGAAGACCTCTCTGCCTCCATGATTTCCAATAAATGGGTTTACCTTTAATCATTATGCGGTTATTATGCCATATGGAGTACTGTAAAAGTGATCTTGTGTCAGCAGTATTATCTAGTATGAATGTATCTAATAATTTATTTGTGTGTTTAACGATAGGAGTAGATAACTTCTGAGGCTTTCGAGTAAATGATAGGTATTCTTGAAAGGAGAAGGGAGCGAGATATGAATGTTCAAGAATAACCCAAAGAGGAGAATCCGACGAGGAACCTATTAGCCAATGAGATGATTGACGCAAATTAAAAGCTTTATGATAGGTAGAAAAATCAGGAAAATTGACTCCACCTTCCAATTTAGGTCGAATAAGTTTTGTTAATGACATACGGGCTCTTCTTTTTATTCCAAAGAAAAGAAGATAATAAGGAATTAATGTTTTAAAAACCTTTGAGGTATGGCAACTGGAATGTTAGAAATAGTAAAAGAACAATCGGGGATAACATCATCTTTATTGTGTCTAACCTTCCCCACCAAGATAAGTATAAAGGGTGCCATTTGTCAATTAAGGAAGATATTTTTAAGGAACATTTATCTAAGTTAATGGAGATTGACGATTTAATTGAAGCAGAGAAGTACATACCTAAGTATTTTATATGTTTAGTGTTCCATTTGAAATTAGTTATTTTAAAATCATCCTTAAAAGTAAATTTAGTCAAGGGTAAAATTTCGCATTTATCTTTGTTAAGTTTATAACCAGAGACAGAAGAGTAAGCCTCTGTCTCATGAAGGAAAGAAGGCAGGGAAGATTGTGGTTTCGAGAGAAATAACAAAATATCATCTACGTATGCTGCCAGCTTAATATGCATGCTCTCTGAGGTAAAACCATAAAACTCTGGATTTTGGCGAAGTTTAGATAGAAAAGGTTCTAAAGCTAAATTAAACAAAAAATGGGATTCGGGACAACCTTGCCTAACACCTCTTCCCAGATTAAAATATGAGGAGGTAAGGCCACTAGCAAATATTGCCGCTTTAGGATTTGAATATAGAAGAGAAATTAAATGAACAATTTTAGGACCAAAGCCAAACCATTTGAGCGTTGAAAAAATAAAAGGCCAATAGACTCTATCAAATGCTTTTTCCGCCTCTAAAGCAATAGCCGCTAAAGATTCGGAAGAGTGAGAGGATTTGGAGAGTATGTAAAAAAATAGTCTCGTATTGTCTGTCAGGAAACGACCTTTTACAAAACCTGACTGTTCCTTACCTAAGAGACCAGGGAGAAATAATTCCAATCTTAAGGCCAGGGATTTTGAGAAGATTTTATAAGCTATATTCACTAATGAAATTGGTCTATAATTTTTACATAAACATGGATCTTTATCCTCTTTGGGTATAAGGCAAATTAGGGCCTCCAAAAAGAACCTGAAGAAGTTCCCGTTTGCAAAAAGGAATTTAGAAGTTTGTGTAATTTAGGAAGAAGTAGTTGGGAAAAATGTGAAAGAAATTCGACAGTAAAGCCATTTGGGCCTGGAGCTTTATCTTTCTGAAGAGTGAGTAAAGCAGTGTGTAATTCTTTCAATAAAACATCAAGCTCCAAAAAATCAAAATCCAAGTGAGTATCAAAAGATTTTTCAATAGAAGAAAGATAATCCGAAATGGATTCGTCTGTAGGTGAAGCTTCTGGTGTATATAGGGATTTGTAAAAAGTATAGAATTCTGGTAGAATCTCTAAATCTTTATATTTGGGTAATTGCTGATCGTCAAGGATCGATTCGATGTTAAATTTGTATTTTTTAACTTTAAGGTAATTTGCCAATAATTTACCTGATTTATTTTGGCCACCATAACATTTTGCACTAGATTTGAGCAAGTACAAAGAAGCATTCTCAGTAGACTCCTTATTGAATTGAAGTTTAGTAGCTATGAGATCTGTCAAGCAATCCTTCGACTTAGTAGCATAGTAGGAGTGTTCCAATCTCTTTATCTTTGCAAAAGGTCTGTGGCAATTTTTCAGGCATTATGTCGTTTTTGGAGACGTAATTAATGATAAAATCACGAGCAGCAGCTTTAAAAGCATCCCATATGATGTGAAAAGGGAGAGTGTCTGATTCATTGAAAAGGAAATATTCTTCAGAAAAAGAGGTGGATGATGAGGTGAAAACAGGGTCAAGTAACAACGAGTTGTAAAATCGCCATAATCTCCATGCGTCAATTAAATGCCTACGTTGGAAGGAATGTAGGAATGATTTATGAGCTTTAGAAGATGTAAAGGAAGTTGGGGAGTTGCGGTCTATGAAGGGGTCTATAATTTGATTACAATCTCCTGCCAAAATTAGGTTATCATGAGAGCACTGCATCAATTTTTCTGCAAGGTGAGACCAAAAGGGAATCACCCGCAGTTGGTGCATAAATATTGAACAAAGAGAGTGGAATCTTCCCAATCAATAAACCCGTGAATAACCAGCGACCCACATCATCGTTTTCTTGAGATACAAGCTTAACATGGAGAGATTTGTGGCATAGTGTAATAACACCATTACACTCACCATCACTTGGAGAGAAGAAAACATCACCAACCCAATCCCTTTTTAACTTTAAGGATTTGGAATCCATGAGATGTGATTCCTGAATCATTGCTATATCAGCCTTCAATTTAAATAAGTGTGATAACACGCGTTGCCTTTTGATCGGTGAATGCAAACCTCGAACATTCCAAGTAACAATATTCAATGACATGTAATAACTATTGAGAGAACAAATTGAAGTGGACCAGACATAATGTAGACTTGATATATGATAAACCACAACATCATGTAAGCGAGAAAAAATTTAACAATGTATGAAAAAGGGAAAAAGAAGAAGAATATCAGAGATGAAAAGTTAGAGAAAACTATCTGAAATGGAAAGATAAAGAAAAAGCAAATAGAGAAAGGGGATAGGAAGAAAAGAAAAGAGAAGAGCAAGAGTAGAGAAAAACAACAAAAGATAAGATGAATAAAATGACACAAGAAAAACAAAGAAAACAAAAACGCATACCTATGAAAATCCAATAAGGAGGATGAGAGGGGGATGAAACCACATGGAAGACTGGTACGTCCAGATCTCTCAGAACGGGACACAAAGACGACTGGATTTGACAAGGTGCAGGACAACGAGGAAGACAAACTGGGATGCCTAAGAAGGAAAATGGATAAGAGCAGGTTATTGGCTTATAATATAATTAGGCTGTCCGGTTTTAGGTTTAAACCTATAATAACTGATAAAACCCCACCGAAAGAGAAATAGTCCTCCCCAGTGTAAACATATAAACACTGAAAAAACACCTGCACAACCACAAACTAAATGCCATTCAAAGAAAGGAAAAGGAGAGTTAAGGAGTCCTTTTTTTCTTCCTGAACGGGCCAATGCAATGTAACTTTGCTATGCAAGCTAGCAGCAAGAAAGACTGGGCTAACATTATTCTGCTTAAGTTTTGTTGTTAATGGATGTCACTAAAATATTGTTTCTTCTTCCTTTTGCTTTTTTCAGTTTTGTGGTATTTGGTCTAAAGATGCAGGGTTTAGAAGCATGTTTTAGATCTTGTTTAATTATTTTATAAACTGTAGAGAATCAGGAAATATCAAAAATATATTTGATATTTTGGCTGCTTTTGATTCTTTCACTACTAGGTAAAATGGCTGGTTTCATAAGAATCTTTCCCAATATGTGCCATCACATTTACCCACAGAGAATGGGTAAAACCCTTGATACATCAGCCCCCAGTTTCTAGTGAGTCAGTATTGATAGTAGGTGAATTGCCAACACCTCAGGCTTTAAACATTCAATGCAAGGTATAGTGACAAGTATATGTGAAAAGAGTGCTATCACAAAGCATCTGGGATAGTGGTGAAAACATGATACCAGACTTTTGGAAAACATGGAACGCAGTGTCACTTGGAATGCTGCTGCAAAAAGGTTCTTTCCAAGTTCAACAAAGATTGGAGTGATATTGTTTGTATTTGCAGTGATTCAGCTACGTTTATGAAAAAGTTGTGTGATGGCCTGTCAAATTGATGCCTGAGATGAAGTGCTTCCCTTTAAGAGATCCTTGCCACTTGTTAGATGGTATGCTGAAAGCATCTTTACAGTCTTCAATTAATGAAGAATGCCATTGACTTTTTAGTCCATTCTGGTGCACGGTTTTGTTATGTGTGGGAACTAAAACGCAAATATTTCTAAATTTGTGCTTTGTGTGGCATCAAAGAAAGAGTCATCCCAACTGTGTCACTTAGCTGATGGTTCTCAGTACAAGGGGCTGTGAATACTATATTATCCATGTGGCAACCATTTACAGAACTTTTGCTGAGTGATGATGCCAAAGGCAAGAAATGTGAGGATCTTTGGTCACATATTGATAGTGATGTGAAAACAAATACACTCTACTGCATGCTTAGATTTTTACAAGAAAACATAACTGCTGTAGTGGACATAATAAAAAACTAGAGTCTGCCAACACCCTTGTCTGCCAAGTGTTCAGCATAATTGGTGTAGATGTGAAACATCTCCTTGAGAGTGGACCTCATATAAACTGTACATACACGGTCTATATACCATGCACTATCAGTGCAGAAAGCAAGCAATAATAAAAGCAAAACGTTCCATAAACACCGGAAAAACCCTGTTTTTGTTGTTTTTAATGGCGCGAAAATGTGTAACCGCTGATAACTGTTTTTTAAGGTATTAAAATCACTAGAAAACACTGAAAAAACCCCACCAGAATTTACCAAAAATAGAAACTGAAAACAGGAAAGCCTAAATATAATGTTCATAATACAGTCCTAACATCAAAAATGGGGAAAGCATTAGACGATCAAAGCTGCATACAAAAAGGGTTAACATTAACAAAATATCAAGAATACGTATTCAACCAGACTGAGAGCTCGAAACGCCAGAGGTATCCATAGTTTCAATTTTACAAGAATTGAGGAAACTTTTCAGTTTAATTGGATCTTCAAACAAGGTTGTCTTATTCCTGTATGTGACCTTAAAAAGACAGGGATGAAAAAGGCCATATCTAGCTCCAAGAGCACGAAGATCAGGTCTCATATTTAGAATCTCTCTACGTCTGTCTGCAGTATTTTTAGCATAGTCCTGCGAGAAAAACAAAGGATGACCAAACCAGGAAATGCGTGTTGATGATTTGGAAGCTGAAAGAACCTTAAGAAGATCTGTATATTCCAGGAAATATAAAATGACACCCTTTGGGCGGTTGGGAGCAGAAGTGTTGACATGTTGACGACCCAGTCTATGTGCGCGTTGTATGTTCAAATTAGTACCTTCAGGTAGATTCAGCACTTTGGGTAGAAAGTTTTTGAAGAAAGTGAGAGGATCTGTGCCCTCTGTGTTCTCCGGCCAACCATAAATGCGTAAATTGTTCCTTGTGTTTCTATTTTCTAAATCTTCGACTTGTTTCTGCAAGTAAGACACTTGTGACTGAAGAGTGACCACGTTACTTTCAGTTACGTTATAGGAGGAGACACTTTGTTCCACTGCGAGGAGCCTTTCATCCAGTTGGGACCACCTTTCGGTAAGAAACTGAAGTTTGGTATTTGTTTCTTCCATGAAGGGTCTTACAGCGCGTATTTCCTCCAACAGTAGGTCCAGCGAGACAGGAGGTGGTGACTTAGCAAGGAGAAGGTGGGTCTTTTTTGAGACGTTTGGAGTTAGCCTTGACAGGATTCACCAGATTGGTTGCCGTTGAAGTCACAGATGGAGACGCGCCAATATTTGACTGAGAGGTTGAGGAGGACTCCATTGCTGCGAACTTTGAAAAACTGCGGAATTCTTGATGAATCTACGAGTCTGAGATGACGCAGAAGAATTAAGCCTTCTAAGTCTCCCCATATGCTACACGAGAACAAGGTTTAATGAGACTCAGGAACCTCGTTAAGGGAGAGACAGCCACAATAAACCAGAGACCACCGAAGCACGGACTAGGGTCTGATATCGTGCTGACTGTTTATCCAGAACATAAGTCCTTTGGTGACAGAGTCCAAAAAAGCTAAAGCCAGGGACATGCGGATTAGGCTGTTGAATGATAATGCAAACCCTCTTTCTTTCCCTGCATTAAAGTACAGGAGCGTCAGAAAGGGAGAAAAGGGAAGAGATATTCATATTCTATAAAAATATAGAGTCCTTGATAAGGCAGACTTCGGTGTGAACAGCGAGTGAAAAATCAAAGGGCTGTCCAGAGCTCAATATTAGGCAGACTTATATATAGCATGTGCTTTTAGGCAACAAGAACAGGTGGCCAAATGCAAGGAACACAGAAAATAGACTTCTTAATGACTATTCAGGCTGTCATTATTCATGAGAGATGCTCCAAGAACGGTAAAAACAGAGAAAAATAAAAACAAATGTTCAAAAAGAAGTAAGCATGTACCTCAAAACATGCGTTTAAACAGGCACTTATCTCTGAAGAGAGAAACAGCAGGGAAGTTGAAGCGCAAAATCTGTGCGCCGCGGTAATTGTAAGCATAGCGGCCGCCTCACAAAATGGCGGACGTTTCTGAGGCAGCATCGGAGACGGCAGTTACCGTGTTTCCTCAACTGCGGCAGCTGCGAAAGACGTCAGGAGGTCGTCGGGTGGTTCTACATAATAGACCCACACTTTAGGGAGACATTAGGTCGCAGGACCCGCAGAAAACCGTCGTCAGTCTGTGCCGTCGCTCCGGAGATCACGGCGCGGCCGCCATCTTCCTTGGGCGTCAAGCCACGCCCCCTACCTGGTAATTCTGTAAGTAGTACTGAAATTCCTACATATTCTCCTTGAAAAGATATCCCTGTAAGTTGAAAAATGAATACGATAAGATTATAGTAACTTTTATGAAAAGGCCATTAACCGTGGCTCTTAATAGGAATTATGTCAGTGAAGAAGAAAGAGTTCAAGAACCGACACATTGCTTCTTAACACCGCAGTTCTACCTCAATGAGAGAGAATTTCACTCAAATTGAAAGGTCCAACAGAGCTTTGCACTACTGTATGGAAGGAACTCATTGACCTAGTCCACTTCTAGAGTGCTACAAGAATCCCCTCACCTTCTGCATTTACATTTATTTATTTATAAGAAACTAAAATGTCACTGTAAAACATGGCGTTGGTAGCCTATATCAAATATCTTTTAGGGTTTCTTTATCTATTCCATACTTGAAAAATAGATCAAGGCAAGACCTAAGGCACGCTCATACATTTAATCAAGTCATGTTCGTTAAGCAAGTAAACAGAAACTACAATAATTTATTAAAAAATGATCTACCTTAACCAGTGCTTAATTTGTACAGTAAAGAGTGCCGGTGCCTAAAGCACTGCCCAGAAGTGCGCGGTAGGTGTTATTAAATGTCAGCACGCCGAAGAGCAAGGCAGTGTTTCCTGAATCCACCTCAGGCCTCTTTAATCCACTGCCAGACACATAGATGTTACATACATGAGCATAAATAAGGCATAGAGGACAAACAATTTCTAGACAGTACAAACAAGAACCACAAGATATTAAAATACTATAGTCACCGCAAACAAATGCTCCTCTCAAGCAAATCCCTTTTGCACTCCGACAATGTTTAAAAGCGAAAAAAACATTTCAAATACCACCATACAAGTAGAGAAAGTACAATAGTATCGATATAAGCATTGCTGCTGCTAAACCAACAAATACTCCTCTTACTTACACACGAAAAATAAGGCAATCATACTTAGTGCAAAAACACAAACAAATTAAGTGCTACAGCCCCTGCCTTATCCATACTTATTCGTCCACAGTTCATCATGCCTGTGTCTCTCCACCTAGGATGGGGAGCAAAACACTCTGTCCATGTGCAGCCAAGCATACAAATAAAGTGTAATAGTGAACGACTTGTGCACACAAACATCCTAAAGTGCCAGTGCTTGTACCAATCCCTTTCGACGACTACCTCCCATAACCTCATTCAATGGTAAAAAGGCACCACGGCTGTTGGAATCTCCTCAGTGATTATTCCTTTTAGCACATGACTATTCAAGTTGTCTTACCCTAGTCATCTTAGCGTGCTATTGAAGAAACAAGGAGCACCTTGTCGATTTCCACAACTGTAAAATCTGTGATCGTGCAACTGAGACAGATAAAAAGATACACTTTTGGCTTCTAAACTTAAATAGTTGGCTCTCAAAAGATTCCAAAACTGGACAAGTATAGAGAATATGATCTCCTTACACAGGTGTGCTATATCTGAAACATTGATTAGGACATTAGGGTAACATTTATGTAGGAACTGAGGCGTATAATACAGCATCCATCTAGCAAAAAATGTCATTCTCTTGAAATTTGCTACTCTAAAAAGGTTATCGCCAAAAGAGGAAATATATTATCTCTAATTCAGGGAAATAACACAGCCCATTGCAGAGGAGGCTTTCCAAAGAAATTTCGAATTTATTTCTTCCTGAATATTCTGATGTAGTACCTTGTACCAATTGCCCAGCACTAACAATTTATTTTTAAAAATAGTTTCAGCTATTGGAGAGTAAAATCCCCTACAATTGGCACAATCCCTCCAAAATCTTAAAACGTTGGGCAAACCTAACCCACACTAGAGACCCTCTCTCGTTCCCAACTTTGTGATACAACTTACAGAAGTGATATTGCTATATTCGATGGATTGAGTATGCATGCTTGCTAAACTGTAATATGAGAAGCTGCACGAGTGAATGAAATGTACATTGTGTTCCCATAAACAAAGAATTGAGGCCCCTGTTCCAGTTATAGTGATACATTTAATCAATATCAAGAAAGTGGAGCAGGTTATGTTATGTTATAACATTTCTAAAGCACGCTAAAACCTGTACAGGTGTCCTGGTGCTAAGCGAACTAAAGGTACAAAAATGATCAGCAAGTCCTGTAAAGCCAGGTCTTCAAGGCGCTTCTGAACTGCAGCACGCCTTATGTTTTACGTAGACTGAAGTTGTGCTGGGACAATTTTTGGAGGGGGGAGCTTTCCCCAGTGTTACATCACTGAAGCCATAAAGACTGTGAACAATTCAAGTGTTTCACAAAGAACAAGTATAGTAAATGAGTCACGCCCATTCAGCAGGAGAGTGGTAAAGGTGTGGTATGGAGCCAGTGGTGCCTTGTGGAGCACACTATTGCAAATATCTTACTAAAGCATGGTGTGGTAGCACACTGGCATTTACAAACAGCACATTTGTCATTAAAACGGCCACTAACTTTACTACACTTTACTGACAAAACTATAAAGAGCACAAATGATAATGTGTGAAAATTGGGTTTCAGTGAATATTTATCATTTGCACATCAAGTTCCGTGTCTTTATTTGTTTAGATCCTATTAAAATATTTGTTTCCATCACACTTTAGAATAAGAAATAATGTGCTTTATTTGGGATTTCCAAACTTCTGGTGTATTTTGAAATATTTGTACAGTTAATTTACAGTATTTACATTTTGTTGTGTTAGAAAACAACTGACATCCTACAGGAGCCTTTCCTTTCACTCACAGTATCCCAGCAAGGTTGTCAGATAGTTCACTTTACAGAATCCTCTAACTTTTCAGTCAGAGAAAGAGAAGGAAACACCAATCTCCAGGTTAAAAGAATAAGCAGTTATTTGTCAGCAGACAGAGCCTAACATTTGACCTTTGTCTTTCAATGCACAGCAAATATGACGAGATCAAAACTAAATTTAAAGGCATCTTTATTGCTCATTCACTTTACCAACTCCATCATGATTATTTTGGTGGTGATGAAGCACCCACAGAACCCTTACTCCCAACGACCATTGGTAGACTGAAAGGGAGTGAGTTCCAGAGTTTGGCCGCTGTCACAGAGAAGGCCTTTCCTCCAGACAGAGCACCAGAGAGGCAGCACTTGGGGGCGGGGACTCCAATCCCAGAAGCCACAGCAGGGCCCAGGGCAAATCCAGTTGAAACTAGTCAGCTGGGTTTAGCAGAATCTTGGGCTTCTTCAAGCTTTTGTGTTCCTGAAGATGAATAGGACATTAGTCAACTAACCCATTGAGAACACTCTTCTGTCCTGAGTTTTAGTGGGAGTAAATCCAACCCCTATGCTTTCTCTCCACAGGTTCAACAGCAGGTGCAGTCCTTCTGCTGTCTTCCACATGTCCAGCAGTGTTCTGAAGAGGGTACCAGGGATGCCATACTTATTCCTGCCACTATTATGTGATTGGGGGAGACTCCGTTCCACTCCCTAACCAATAGGAAAAAAGTACCCAGGGGTAGCCCAACCCACTTTTGCAGCAGTTCCTGAGTTCCTGTGGGTATTATTGCAAACAATCTCGCAGTGCACCTCTCAGAACACATCTTCATTTGTGCAGAACTCCTGTACCCACCCTACCTAGAGGTGTGGCCAGCACAAGGAGCGCCACTCCTCTGTGGTCACTCTGAGAAAGTTTTAGGGGCAGGTTTCCTCCACTGGAACTGGTGCCCAATTGCCTAGTTTCACAAAGGGAAGAGGAAGACCTAGTGTCAGATAAGATGTGTTTGTGACTGGGGAGGCATCTTTGAAGTTAGTTCATTTTCTGGGCACAGCCCAGGGGCCCTCCAGTCAGTAGGTTACACCCCCTCTCCTCACCCAAGCCTCTTTTGTCCTTCTCCGGGAGCAGCACTTCAAACTTCATGAAAGGCTTTCTCGGGTAACAGTAGAAGTTCAGCAAATGGGCTTCTAGAGGCTTTAGGCAGAGAAATGCTGATGTTTTAAAAATACCATTTCACTAATAGCTACATCAAGTTTGACTTTACCATTCAGTTATATTTGAATTGTTTCTCAAGCTAGTGTCAATCTCAAATTTGCATTATTAAGTAATAACTTAATCATGTTTTTTCTTATGGCACAGCAAGCCTTGCTACAGTGACAAACGACTTTGAAGGGTTTTTACTGTCAGGACATATAAACCATTAAATGTATATGTCCTAATTTTTAAATACTGTGCACCCAGGCTTTTGGGAATTCATCGCAAACACAAGGAGATGATGGACGGAGCGCTGAAACTTTTCAGACACTCACAACCAGTCACAGATCTGGGTTGAATCCAACATCATTCTTTAGCTCACTTCGCCACCTCAGTTCAGACCCAGCTATATGCAAATCAGTCTTGACCCTGTGCCCCATTGGAACAGTCCAGCCCGAACTGCAAAGCCAGGTCTTCCCTGAACCGGAAACAAGCATCCTGGGACCGGTTTCTGGGTAACACCCTTCATCAGCCAAGCTAGCTTGAATCCAGTGGCAAAGTGAGCAAGGGACCCACGTCTGGGCATACCCTGCCAACTTAGGGCGAACAAAGCAAACACAAGGAGATGATGGACGGAGAGCTGAAACTTTTCAGACACTCACCCCCAGTCACAGATCTGGGTTGAATCCATCATCATTCTTTAGCTCACTTCGCCACCTCAGTTCAGACCCAGCTATATGCAAATCAGTCTTGACCCTGTGCCTCATGGGAACTGTCCAGCCCGAACTGCCAAGCCAGGTCTTCCCTGAACCGGAAACAAGCATCCTGGGACCGGTTTCTGGGTAACACCCTTCATCAGTCAGGCTAGCTTGAATCCAGTGGCAAAGTGAGCAAGGGACCCACGTCTGGGCATACCCTGCCAACTTAGGGCGAACAAAGCAAACACAAGGAGATGATGGCTGGAGCGCTGAAACTTTTCAGACACTCACCCCCAGTCACAGATATGGGTTGAATCCATCATCATTCTTTAGCTCACTTCACCACCTCAGTTCAGACCCAGCCATATGCAAATCAGTCTTGACCCTGTGCCTCATGGGAACAGTCCAGCCCGAACTGCCAAGCCAGGTCTTCCCTGAACCGGAAACAAGCATCCTGGGACCGGATTCTGGGTAACACCCTTCATCAGCCAGGCTAGCTTGAATCCAGTGGCAAAGTGAGCAAGGGACCCACGTCTGGGCATCCCTGCCAACTTAGGGCGAACAAAGCAAACACAAAGAGATGATGGACGGAGCGCTGAAACTTTTCAGACACTCACCCCCAGTCACAGATCTGGTTTTAATCCATCATCATTCTTTAGCTCACTTCGCCACCTCAGCTCAGACCCAGCTATATGCAAATCAGTCTTGACCCTGTGCCTCATGGGAGCAGTCCAGCCCGAACTGCCAAGCCAGGTCTTCCCTGAACCGGAAACAAAGCAAACACAAGATGATGGACGGAGCCCTGAAACTTTTCAGACACTCACCCCCAGTTACAGATCTGGGTTGAATCCATCATCTTTCTTTAGCTCACTTCGCCACCTCAGTTCAGACCCAGCTATATGCAAATCAGTCTTGACCCTGCGCCTCATGGGAACAGTCCAGCCCAACTGCCAAGCTGATTTGCATATTGCTGTGTCTGAACTGGGGTGGCAAAGTGAGCTAAAGAATGATGATGGATTCAACCCAGATCTGTGACTGGGGGTGAGTGTCTGAAAAGTTTCAGCGCTCCGTCCATCATCTCTTGTGTTTGCTTTGTTCGCCCTAATTTGGCAGGGTATGCCCAGACGAGGGTCCCTTGCTCACTTTGCCACTGGATTCAAGCTAGCCTGGCTGATGAGGGCTGTTAGCCTGAAACCGGTCCCAGGATGCTTGTTTCCGGTCCAGGCAAGACATGGCTTGGCAGTTCGGGCTGGACTGTTCCCATGAGGCACAGGGTCAAGACTGATTTGCATATAGCTGTGTCTGAACTGGGGTGGCAAAGTGAGCTAAAGAACGATGATGGATTCAACCCAGATCTGTGACTGGGGGTGAGTGTCCGAAAAGTTTCAGCGCTCCGTCCATCATCTCCTTGTGTTTGCTTTGTTCGCCCTAAGTTGGCAGGGTATGCCCAGACGTGGGGCCCTTGCTCACTTTGCCACTGGATTCAAGCTAGACTGGCTGCTGAGGGCTATTAGCCCGAAACCGGTCCCAGGATGCTTGTTTCCCGTCCAGGGAAGACATGGCTTGGCAGTTCGGGCTGGACTGTTCCCATGAGCCACAGGGTCAAGACTGATTTGCATTTAGCTGTGTCTGAACTGGGGTGGCAAAGTGAGCTAAAGAACGATGATGGATTCAACCCATATCTGTGACTGGGGGCGAGTGTCTGAAAAGTTTCAGCTCTCCATCCATCATCTCCTTGTGTTTGTTTTGGGAATTCATGGCCTACCTTGGGGGTGACCTGTGGCATTAAAAATGAAGGTCTAGGTCTGGCAAAAGGTTTATTTTGCCACATAGAATTTGCAGTTTTCAAACTGCCATGTCAGGTTGCAGTGTCAGGCAAAGTTATGGTTTCGCTTGTCACTTCAGTGGTGGTGCAAAAATTACTGCAGTCCACTAGCAACCTTTAACTTACAGACGCTGGCTACCCGGAGTACCATATACCAGGGACTTAAGGTACCAGGGATTAGTCAGTCGTACACATTTTTAGCGGTCAGAGCACATACACCAGGTGCGGGACGTCAGAGCCCCAGAGTGTATTGTCCGTACAGCAGCAATAAAATCCAGCAAGAAATTGGGGGTGAGAGGGGTGGCACAAAAAGGGCATTTTCTTACACAGTGTGTTTTTTCTGATGTGCTGATCCTTGAATGTTTGATGGAGATCTAAAATTGCCATACTGTCCACAAACTTTTCAGCAAACAGATTCACAGGGATTTCTGCTCATACATTAAAATCTCCTACTACTATAAAATGTGCATGCTCCGAAGATAAAGGAAGTATAAGATCTAAAAAAAAAAGGGTTGATAAAAGATTCGGCTGGACCCTGCGGTCAATAACAAATTACACCACTCAGAAGCATTGAGGCAGGGGATGTAATTGAGAAATCTAGAAGCTCTGCTAAGAGGAAGTCCACTAATGTAAGTTTTCTAATCGTATACTGGGTATCCACCATTACTGTCACTCCACCACCTCGTCTGAGAGGGTGGTGGAGATGAAGAATACCAAATCCTATGCAGAGCATTGCTGCTATATCTGGGGAGCACGTATCTCAGAACCATGTTTCAGTAACAAAAAGAACATCCAAACTACCTTGAGCCAGTAGCTCATTGACCTCCATGGCATGTTTAACCACCGACTGAGAATTTATTAGTGCACATCTCAGATAGTCCTTGGCCCAGGCATTTCTTTTGCAACCTGACAAAGTACGGCTTAAAATACTGCATATCCTTGCCTTTTATCCTCTCTTGTGCCTATCCTGTTGTAATGGCGACTTAGGGCTGCCGTTCATGAGATCTGTCATCTTACCGACCTTCCCAAATCAAATGTCTATATATGAAAAGCAGGCATTAGAGTTAGGCCATAAATACATACCACCTGAGAATTTATCAGGGCCCAGCCATTCACTGCAGAGGTTGAGCAACTCCTCTCTCACCCAGGTTTGAGCTGAGCCTGGATTGGACTGTGGATTGGTCGCAGACAGGCAGGCCTTAGCACAACAGTGATGCGCCTTCTGCGCACGGCTGCTTAGCACTCCCATTTTAGTAGCCCCTTCTAGCCTACACATTGTTAAAAACAAGTAGAACGCCCACCTTGAATACTGTTTAGCCTTGTTCATCCGACCTCAGGAAAAAACAGTGGCTAGGCGGGCTGGCGAGTACTCCACATCGGTCTGTGTTACTCAGGCAGTCACCTTCCAGAGATGTCAACTGATCTTGCACCAAACCAAACTACTCCTGCACAAAGAGCAAGCAGGTTGGGGCAAGGGCTATAGTGTAAAGGGCTGGTCCTCTTAGCTACCAAATAGAATAAATAGTTGTAACTCACAATAATGTGTTCAGCAGCTAATAACATAACACCCGTTTTTAGGTTTTTAGAATCTAGGGCCTGATTTACAAAAAGTTGTTGCAATGCAGGAAGTGAAGTTGGTGTGCTGTGTTGCTTGAACGGTAGAGAGCGGAACTGCTTCATATCTTATAAAAATGGCTCAGTTCTGCTCTCTCCTTGCCCCAGAACACGTTCTGCTGCCTAGGACCGATGCTGGCAACCTTGCACCATAGTGCAAGGATGTCTGCGTTGTGATCAGGATAGTTTTTGTGCAGAATGCAGCAAACATGCAAAGAGGAAATAATGAGGAGAAATAAAGGTTTTTTCCCGTTACTCCATCCTCATGGAGGTGGAGGATTTTGGAGAAAATTGTTGTTTATAAGTCTTTGCAGATACGGGTTTGCATCACAATCGATGGGTGGATGTATGGGAATGCCCATGCACCAGGCATGGAATGCCTCTCTGATGCAAAGTAATGCAAGGCATGCCCGTGCACCAGCCAGGGAATGCCTCCCTGATGCAAAGTAATGCAAGGCAGTGCAATGCACAGTGTTACTTGTTTTTAGCATGCAACATAAATAACCATTTTCCTTTCTTTGTAAACACCAAAAAGGATTTTGCATCGGGTCTGCTTTGAAAAAGTAAAAAAAAAACAACACAAAATCTTTGTAAATCTGGGCTTGACTACCTATTCAGCTTTTTGCCAGGGGATGCAACGAAGGCAAACTGTTGTTAATTGACACCTCGTTCAAAGTTTGAATCATCATCAGGTACTGTTTGGAGCCCAGTGAAACATTTTGTACATGTTAAGATGGACCTGACATTCTAAACATGTTCAACAAATCCCTCAGGGGACCACAGAAAAGTGACCTTCAGACACCATGTGCTCCTGCTGATAAGGGATAAGATGGTAGCAAAAGTATAATGAAACACTTAATGAGAATTTGTCTATAAAAATTTAAACTAAGGTATTTTAGCTTAGTTGTCTATATGGACAAAATTTTCTAAGATAGTATGTGTAGCTGTTGCATCAGGATTGCACTGTGTAGGATACATAATGAAAGTGGTGCAATTACATAAGTATCAGGGATGTATGTAAAAGCATCAAATTGGTCCAGGGTATAAATAGATGTTACTTAAATGTGACCTAGATTTTTCTGCCTGGGACCTGACTCACAAAGATTTTGTTCTCACCGTAGCTGTGACTTACTCCTCAATTTCCAGGAGTAAGTTACACCTATTCATAGAAGGATGTTTTGTGGCTCAGGTCCTTTCTAAGATTAATTAGGTTGCAAAGCACTGTAGCAATTAGAGTGTACATCTCAGAGTTTGCTATATGGACCTCTAACATTGAGGCCACCAGTTTGCTCAACCTTGTCCTTCTTAGAGTCTTGTGTGTTTGGGAATCGCTGATGTAAACATACTGTGTTGGCTTAGGATGATAAGCAACATATTTCCTTTTCTTTCCTTTCAGACTCTTCGGTCCCCAACGATCGGGAATGTTACTCCTGCATCAGTACCTCAAGGAACCAGTGCTCCACTAAGAACGCTGCTGTTGTGAAATGCCAGGGTCACTCTCCAGTCTGCTATCAAGGGATTGGCACCATAGTTCTAGGTAAAGCCTCTTCGGTCATCCACAGTAACCTTACCGAGCACCACAGATTATTATTATTATTATAACATTTATAAAGCGACTGGTTACACCACTGGTGTGTCCCCGCGCTACTTTGCTTTACCAGACAATTGCATAGATACCATCGGGGGGAGGGGGCAACGGGTCTAGTAGCGGTAGAGCACAAGCTTCATTCACAGCTGGAAGAGCCAGGTTTTTAATTTTTTTCGGAAGGCACTCTCTACTCGTTCCGCACGAAGACCTAGAGGAAGGGCGTTCCAGTTCTTTGCTGCCCGGTAGCCAAAAGAGGGGGCACCCATACGTGCTCTCTTTACCCTGGGGATTTTAACCAGGTGAGTACCAGTCGACCTCAGATGTCGTTCTGGAATGTAAGGAGTAAGAAGGTCTCGTAGGTAAGATGGGCATTTCTCCTGCAAGGTTCGGTGGCAGAAGCATAACGCCTTGAAAGAGATCCTTTTCTGAATAGGCAGCCAGTGTAAGGTGTCCAGCGCTTTCTTCGAGGAAGCTCTTCTGGGTACATTCAGGACCAAGCGAGCCGCCGCGTTCTGGATGCATTGCAGCCTATGCAGGCATTTTTTTGATGCACCCAGATATAGGACATTCCCTTAGTCTAGTTGAGACGTCACAAGGGCATGGGTCAAGGTTTTCCTTGCGGTGGCCGGGAGAATGTTCAAGGTTTTCCTTAAAGTCTTCAGGATTCCAAAGCACTTGCCTGCGACTTGCCTGGTCTGGGTCTCAAAGGAGAGGGTAGAGTCCAGCCAGACTTATAGATTTTTCACCTCAGTCTTAGGGATGGGGGCTGGGCCTAATATTGGTGGCCACCAGGCCGGAGACCAGATGGATGGAGTCTTCCCTACTACCAGTATCTCCGTTTTATTCCCATTCAATTTCAGGCAGTTGCTTGTCATCCAAAAGGCAAGATCTTCTAAGCAGTCCGCAAAACTACTGGCTGCTTGAACCGAGTTAGGAGACAGGGTGACCACTAACTGCGTGTCATCTGCATATGACACTATGGTAACACCGTGCTTTTCTACAATCCTGGCTAAGGGGACCACATACAAATTAAAGAGAGTGGGGCTCAGAATTGAGCCCTGCGGCACCCCTGCGCTAAAGAAAAGTTTAGATTAGCTCTACAGTCCCCTTAGTATATCTGCAGTACTTTGTGTGTCACCCATCTGTATGTGTTGAGGGTGGGTAGGTGCTTGTCTGAATTATTTTTATCATTTTACATAGGAGGGTCTAAAAGTTATCATGTTTGGGTTTTATAGCTTGAGAAATTTATAGTCTCTTCAATGGCTGTGATCAGGGATGGAGGAGGGGTAATTCTATGGCTATTTCCATCTGTCAGGGTTTAATGGTAATAATGTAATCTTCAGAATAAATATAGCAAAAAATCCCAATCACCCGCATCTTTTAACCAAGGTACTCAATAGAAAAGACACTGGTTCGGAATGGGCCACAACAGCCTAGGGTCATGTCAGAGCCACTAATCGGTTATCTTATAGAAAGAGGAGAGAGAGAGAGAGATACAATGGAGACAAACATATAATATGTGCCTTAGCAGTGTAACATCAGTACTTCATATGTATTCCGATGACATCCAAGCTTATCTCTCGCTCAGTGAGGAAGTACCATGTAAGTCCCACCCCAATCAGGAATCAGGTCTTGAGTCGAATGGCTGAGGAGAGGTTAAGGAACTGAAACTATGAGGGTGGCAGCTCGCTGGAGAAGCAGGAATATTCAGAATTACACAGAAGATCTGAGAGATTCAGAATTGCATAGAAGGAGTGGGAGAAAAGCAGGGAGCAGAAGCTAGAATGGACGCAGGAACTAATGGAAAGGGTCAAAATGGAACAAACTGGTAAATAGAAGATGAGAAGGGGAAAAAATAACAAAACTGAAGTATCACAAATGGGTGACAAACTGTCAAAAGTCAGGTTTTCTCAGGCTCCTACCCAGTGCCTCTGCTGCCCTTTTATCCCTGTTATGGTCACTGAACTATCAGGTCCCAGAAGTACCCCCCAAAACCCGGAAGTGAGTGCTAGGTTAACTTTCCTGTCACCATTCTCCATATTTGCCAGGCCTGACCTCTTCTGTCCCTTACTTATAGGAAGGTTTGAAACCTGCATGCCTGGGTAGAGGCACTGTGCTTGCATGATATTTCCTGCTAATCCTGACTGCAGTCTACAGTAGTTCTCCTCCATTGATCTTACACTGGGACCTGGTTTCTTTAGATTTAGTTAATGAAATTGAGAAACCAGTCAAGGTCTTGGCACGAAAAAGACTGACTCTCTCTCTAAGACTTCATATCCTTTCCAGGATGTAAAGCCCCAGAGTTGACCAAAATCGATACAGGAATCAAGGATAGCCTCCACTACATGTTTTTCAGACTCTTCTCTCAATACATTGTTGGCCTAACATAAGACACATGGAATACCGGATGTTTATACCGGATATATAGGTAAATTAAGATGTTTTGTTGATAGCCAAATTAATAGCCAAACCGATCTCCCAAATTTATTTTCTGGGCCGGGTCTATGGTGACAGTCAACCTGTCTCTTATGTTCTGCCTTGACTTTAAGGACATGCTGATAAAACCTTTTTTCTAACTTCACCATTGTGTCTAAGGAAATGTGTAACCAAGGGGACTGTGCTGGAAAAAATACAGGCAAGAAAGGTGTGAAGGCAGATAACAGAAGAGCAATAGAAAGGCGAGGTTCCCATGAAGGTGTGTAAAATGTTGTTATAGGTAAACTCCCAATTGGAAATCCAGTTGTTCCACTTATTCAGGTGCTCCAACAAAGACTACTCTCTGTGGATGGTATCTGGTTGCTCGGAAATATTTGACTCCTATGGTCTTCATCAGTTCTTTAAAGAAATGAGCAATGAGTTGAGCTCCTGGGTCTGTAATGATGTCAACAGCAAATCTACGAAGCTTGAATATGTTATTCAGAAACACTTGAGCAAATTCTACTGTTGATGATGGACGGAATGCAGAACTAATCAAACATTCACCCCCGGTCAAGAGATCTGGGTTAAATCCATTGTTCTTTTGCTCACCATGCCACCCCAGACCCAGACATATGCAAATCAGTCTTGACCCTGTTCCTCATGGGAACAGTCCAGCCCAAACTGCCAGGCCAGGTCCTCCTGGACCGGAAACAAGCATCCTGGGACCGGTTTTGGGGCATAACCCCTCATCAGCCAGGCTAGCTTGAATCCCGTGGCACAGTGAGCCTGGTACCCACGTCTGGGCATACCCGGCGCACTTAGGGCGAGAAAGCAAAACACACAGAGGAATGTCTGGCTTGGCAGTTTGGGCTGGACTGTTCCCATGAGGAACAGGGTCAAGACTGATTTGCATATGGCTGGGTCTGAACTGGGGTGGCGAAGTGAGCTAAAGAACGAAGATGGATTCAACCTAAATCTGTGACTGGGTGAAAGTGTCTGAAAAGTTTCAGCGCTTCGTCCATCATCTCCTTGCCTTTGCTTTGTTTGACCTAAGTTGGCAGGGTATGCAAAGACATGGGTCCCTTGCTCACTTTGCCACTGGATTCAAGCTAGCCTGGCTGATTAGGAGTTGTACCCCAAAACCAGTCCCAGGATGCTTGTTTCCGGTCCAGGGGAGACCTTGCTTGGCAGTTCGTGCTGAACTGATACCATGAGGAACAGGGTCAAGACTGATTTGCATATGGCTGGGTCTGAACTGGGGTGACGAAGTGAGCTAAAGAACGATGATGGATTCAACGCAGATCTGTGACTGGGGGTAAGAGTCTGAAGAGTTTCAGCACTCCGTCCATCACCTCCTTGTGTATGCTTTGTTTGCCCTAAGTTGGCAGGGTATGCCCAGACGTGGGACCCTTGCTCACTTTGCCATTGGATTCAAGCTAGCCTGGCAGAAAGGGATGTTACCCCGAAACTGGTCCCAGGATCCTTGTTTCTGGTCCAGGGAAGACCTGGCTTGGCAGTTCGGGCTGGGCTGTTCCTATGAGGAACAGGGTCAAGACTGATTTGTATATGGCTGGGTCTGAACTGGGGTGTCGAAGTGAGCTAAAGAACGATGATGGATTCAACCCAGACCTCTGACTGGGGATGAGTGTCTGAAAGGTTTCAGCGCTCTGTCCATCATCTCCTTGTGTTTGCTTTGGACACCCTTTTAAAGGCACAAAATATTACATTTTAGTGAAATAATCAACCACCAGTAATGCATTGAAGCTTTCGGATGGTGGTAATTCTACAAGTATTCCCATAACAGGATCCATTGTGAGCTTCGTTCATGGCTGGGCTGCTACAGGAAGGTTTGCAGCAGTGCTGTAGTTTTGGCTTTGTTTGAATGAAAACCAAACACTGATGGATAAACTCCTTGACATCAGTATGTTGGGCCACTAAAGGTTTCTTTGTAATAGGTCTTGCATCTTCTTTCGCTCCGGATGTCATACAATGGCAATTTGTAGCACCATTTTAATGACCTGGAATTGAAACTCCTGATGTGATGTGGATTTCCCATATCCTTTAACTCTTTCTTTAGCCGTTGTTCACCATCGATCTGTCCTTTTCTGACTTCATGAATTGATCTACAATCTCTTTTCCTTGCAGGGTAACTGATAAAATGTTAGGAGCAGGCATCTGTTCTTCTGTCTTCCCCTTTGCCTAAATAATGCATCAGCCTTTGCTTGTATTGATTGTATTGTATTGCAACATTTATATTGCACTTACTACCTCTATATGGGGCGTTGAAGCGCTTGACTATCTGTCCGTCTATAGGTGACTTTGAATTGAAACCAGTAGAAGAACAAGGCACACCCTGCATGCCTAGCATTCAAACACTTCAAGGAGTGCAAATACAAAAGCGTTTTAGGATCAGTCCTTAATGTGATCTCAGGCAGTGCTTCTTCCAGTTTGTCACTCCACTGTGAAAGCCCTCTTTTATTGCTAAAAGCTCCCTATCATAACGGCATAGCATTCAGAAGTGGAAGGTGTTCTGGAATAATATGTCACTGGATGCAAATCTCCAGTCTATGGTTCTCTATGTGACACAACATCACAGATGGCCAATGCGCATGCATCAGTTTCCACGATGAACTGCATGTCTCTGTATAAGAGTGGTTGTGAATGCTGTCTTAAAGTCTTCTTTAAGAAGGTTACCCTATCTTGGACCCAAACAAGAGGTTGTCCTTTTTGAGTAAATGAAGTGATCATTTGACAGTGATCAAAGTCTTTCATAAAATGTGCTGGCAAAAATTCAGGAATCTTTGTATTTCTTTGACATAGGTGGGAACTGCTCATTCTATTAAGGCGCTGACCTTATCCTTATCCATACTTATGTCTTTTGATATTTTAAATGCCAACAAGGTAACATGATCAGTTTGAGAAACATTTTTTTGCTTTGGCATACAAATAGTGATTCCTGAGCCTATTCATAACTTTTTGTCTGTAGATGCATGCTGTCGAACAAATATATATAGTTCACCAAATGTTAAAACACTTCAGGGGTGTTACGTAAACCAAACAGCATGACCAATACTCATAATGGCTATAACGAGCACTGAATGCTGTCTTCCACGCATCCTGCTCACAAATTCTGACCAAAATATATTCCCGATGAAGATCCAGCTTTGAAAATATCTTGGCCTCCTTTTTCTAATGCAAGAGTAGTGATATTAGAGGAGAGGATATGATTTCTGATGGCAATAGCATTCAACTTGCGATAGTCTGTGCATCGCCTATAGTCCCCATTTGCTTGAGTCCTTTCATGTGCTTTACAATGTCAGATAAACCCTTTATCTAAATTTTTTGGTAAATTTTGCTTAAGGACTTCCTCTTCTTTCATTTTGAGAAGATAGATTTTCCTGTGAGAAACCGTGGTGTCTGATGTTAAATCAATGGTGCAGTCATAGGAAAGATGAGGTGGTAATAAGTCCTCTCTTTTTTTACGACTGAAGATATCTCTTATTTCTTTATAGGCCTCCTGAATGGCACCTTTTTGTGAACTCAAGCTGACAGCTAGATTCTTAGGGGTCGATTCCGATCTCGGCCGGTAGGGCTCCGAATCGGATTCGGCTTTACCGGATCCGATTCGGAGCCCTGTTTCCCGACAGATCCGTACGCGCGTCCGGACGAGCGAGTACGATGCGAAATCGCCGACCGACTCGTCCGGGCATCCCGACCGCTCCGACCGACTCGTTCCCGGCTCGAACCGCACCGACCGACTCGCTCGGACTCGACTCGCACCGCGCAATGGAGACGTTTCCCGGCCGGGTGAGTACGATGCGCGCCGCGAGCAGTCCGACCGAGCCGCACACTCCGGCTCAAAAGAGCTGTCGGAGCCGTACTCGGGGGTCCGTGTCGGACCTCCCTGAACGCGTAGCCGCGCGAGTCGCACACAGGGGGGACCCATGGGTCCCCCCTACCTGTGCGTGTACGGGGTGAATCGCTCGCCGCGTACACGCTGTGGGGGCGCCCTTGTCCGCATCGCACCCATTGAGTCAATGGGAGCCCGTGTACGCGTCGTACAACAGGCTCCCATTGACTTCAATGGAGTCCGACCGAATCGAGTCCGATAGCATACGGACGCATCGTACTCGTTCGGTCGGGCTGCACGGGTCCGATTCGGTCGGAAATCTCTCCGGGTCCGGCTCGGTCGGAGGGATTTCCGGCCCGAATCGGAATCGGCCCCTTAGTATGTATAACAAACAAGGGAACCCAAATAGAATAGGTCAGGGACCTTGGGAGCTAGGTTAGTACAAAGGACAGTGGTCCCTGAGTAAGGAAAACTCATTAAACAATAAATATAGTCTCAATCAGTACTATATTTTAGCGCATGTCCAGCCGGACAGAGGCAAGTTTAATATACACAATGATTTGAATAAAATTTAAGAAATGTGAGGAAAATAACAGTGGGATACAAGCCTGTATCCAGAATCTCACAGATCAAAACACACAAACAACATAGAAAAGCTCAGGCAGTTTACATGTGTTTCCGATGGATATTGCACGGATAATGAAACAACAATCATAAAAGGTCACCTTTACACATATTATATATTAACAATCAGTGTATAAGGTTGACAACTGTGTCGACGACGTTTCGATCCTTATCAGTGAGATATTGGATCATCTTCAGGACTAAGGATTAAAGTGCCTGAGAGCATATGCCTGTAAATTACCATGTTGACGGAACATTGGAAATAAGGGGGAAGAGAGAAAGAAAAAGAAATAAAGGAATAATAAGTCACGGATAAGGTTTGCATTTAGTTACCAATAAAGGAACACAGTATGATAACGAAAGGATCTATTTTACGTGTGAAAAGACCTAAAATACGAACACAAACAGTGATGCAGGAGTAGTGAGAGATCACGGTGAACCATGCAAAGTTGCAGAACCAGACTATAAAAACATCAATTTGCCCTTAAGACGACGTGTCTAAGGTAGAAGAATAAATTATCAACAGGTGCTGTCATCTGATCACAATGTATATGAGCATCTGGCTCTAATAGAATTGGGATGAGGTATTAAGGACATGCTTGCGGTGCGCATCTGGCTAGTGTGGAGTACCTGCAGTGGCGCTTAAGGATAGATAGCTGGCACGTCCAGGCTGGGGGGGAGAGGGGACATGGTGGACCTGAGGAGCAGAAAAGAAAAGCATTAAGAGGATGGGATGGGATGAATGGGGAGGAGAGGGTAGACGCATGTGGGCGTCGTGACAAGGGTAGCTTACCCAGGGGAGTAAGTAGTGTAATGGGAGGCTACGTATTCCACAATGGGAAGGCGAGGCAGACGATCCTGCACAGCAAGGATTCAGTCCAGGGGATTGAGATTGATAGCCTGGAGGGGAACAATTGGAAAAGTTACGAGCATTGAGCCTAGCGGGAAAACATGGGGGTGAGGGGGGGAGGGGAAGAGAGAGCGCGCGCGCGCTTACCTAATTCACAGGGTCGGATGAACTCTGTCCAAATCGGAAGTTTAGTGATGGGCCTAAAAAATTAAAAAAACGAAGGGAATGAATTTGGAATCTACCATCCAGATACTGGTGTGGAAATAGCGGGGGCCTAGAAAGGACGCTTACCTGGTGTGGCGCTTGTAGTACATGCAGGCGAATGAGGTGAGCGCAGGAGGAGAAGACGCTTCCCGGGGATTATGACGACCAGTAGTGGGTCGCGTGACTACATGGGAGGTCATGTGGTTTCCAATGAGGGAGGAGTCGCGCTCGATTCAGCGTTTAGTGAAGTTTAGGCACAGCGGCCATCTTGAAATAGGCAAGGTGATAGTAAAAGTAATAGGTATGGTAATAGGTATGCATGGAGTTACTGACAGGAATGAATAAGGCATGACAATTATGATTACAAACTGTAAAATAAATTACAAAGTATTCATGGAGTTACTGACAGGAACGAATAAGGCATGAAAATTGTGATTATATACTGTAAAATAAATTACGAAGTATTCATAAAAAAGTTAAATACTATAAGAGAATATAGGTCTTCGCATATTGGATATCTGTTCATAATTAAGAGAAAGACGATATGACACAGGGTTTCAGTGAGGATATAAATGCCAATTGTCATAATGCATTAACAGATATATAAACAGATAGGGCTTAGTAATTAGAAAAACCCTGATTACATACACGTGAAAAATGGGGCCACTCAACCGGTGATATATGACCACAGACGTAACGGTCAGCTGAGAATTGCATAGAAAGCAGAGTGCATTTTGGACAGTCATATTAATGCTGTTGGTAATAAGAAAAACCTTATTTATATAAAAATCAGAGATAGAACAGGGTTCTTGGTAATTGACAAAAAGTTAGAGATAAGGAAAGGCAAGAGTACAATTTACCAGTCATATTGAGTGCTAGAGTGCAATTTAACAGTCATATTGAGTGCTAATGGTGTGAAGACGTTTGATGACAGGTTACATACCATAGCCTTGACAATTGTCTTTGCAGTAGCAGTACTGATCAACCTACAACAATGTTGTCCAGTCTTCCAATCGGTTTTTCTAATTACTAAGCCCTATCTGTTTATATATCTGTTAATGCATTATGACAATTGGCATTTATATCCTCACTGAAACCCTGTGTCATATCGTCATTCTCTTAATTATGAACAGATATCCAATATGCGAAGACCTATATTCTCTTATAGTATTTCACTTTTTTATGAATACTTCGTAATTTATTTTACAGTATATAATCACAATTTTCATGCCTTATTCGTTCCTGTCAGTAACTCCATGAATACTTTGTAATTTATTTTACAGTTTGTAATCATAATTGTCATGCCTTATTCGTTCCTGTCAGTAACTCCATGCATACCTATTACCATACCTATTACTTTTACTATCACCTTGCCTATTTCAAGATGACCGCTGTGCCTAAACTTCACTAAACGCTGAATCGCGCGCGACTCCTCCCTCACTGGAAACCACATGACCTCCCATGTAGTCACGCGACCCACTACTGGTCGTCATAATCCCCGGGAACCGTCTTCTCCTCCTGCGCTCACCTCATTCGCCTGCATGTACTACAAGCGCCACACCAGGTAAGCGTCCTTTCTAGGCCCCCGCTATTTCCACACCAGTATCTGGATGGTAGATTCCAAATTCATTCCCTTCGTTTTTTATTTTTTAGGCCCATCACTAAACTTCCGATTTGGACAGAGTTCATCCGACCCTGTGAATTAGGTAAGCGCGAGCGCGCTCTCTCTTCCCCTCCCCCCCTCGCCCCCATGTTTTCACGCCAGGCTCAACGCTCGTAACTTTTCCAATTGTTCCCCTCCAGGCTATCAATCTCAATACCCTGGACTGAATCCTTGCTGTGCAGGACTCGTCTGCCTCGCCTTCCCATTGTGGAATACGTAGCCTCCCATTACACTACTTACTCCCCTGGGTAAGCTACCCTTGTCACAACGCCCACATGCGTCTACCCTCTCCTCCCCATTCATCCCATCCCATCCTCTTAATGCTTTTCTTTTCTGCTCCTCAGGTCCACCATGTCCCCTCTCCCCCCCAGCCTGGACGTGCCAGCTATCTATCCTTAAGCGCCACTGCAGGTACTCCACACTAGCCAGATGCGCACCGCAAGCATGTCCTTAATACCTCATCCCAATTCTATTAGAGCCAGACGCTCATATACATTGTGATCAGGTGACAGCACCTGTTGATAATTTATTCTTCTACCTTAGACACGTCGTCTTAAGGGCAAATTGATGTTTTTATAGTCTGGTTCTGCAACTTTGCATGGTTCACCGTGATCTCTCACTACTCCTGCATCACTGTTTGTGTTCGTATTTTAGGTCTTTTCACGCGTAAAATAGATCCTTTCGTTATCATACTGTGTTCCTTTATTGGTAACTAAATGCAAACCTTATCCGTGACTTATTATTCCTTTATTTCTTTTTCTTTCTCTCTTCCCCCTTATTTCCAATGTTCTGTCAACACGGTCATTTACAGGCATATGCTCTCAGGCACTTTAATCCTTAGTCCTGAAGATGATCCAATATCTCACTGATAAGGATCGAAACATCGTCGACACAGTTGTCAACCTTATACACTGATTGTTAATATATAATATGTGTAAAGGTGACCTTTTATGATTGTTGTTTCATTATCCGTGCAATATCCATCGGAAACACATGTAAACTGCCTGAGCTTTTCTATGTTGTTTGTGTGTTTTGATCTGTGAGATTCTGGATACAGGCTTGTATCCCACTGTTATTTTCCTCACATTTCTTAAATTTTATTCAAATCATTGTGCATATTAAACTTGCCTCTGTCCGGCTGGACATGCGCTAAAATATAGTACTGATTGAGACTATATTTATTGTTTAATGAGTTTTCCTTACTCAGGGACCACTGTCCTTTGTACTAAGCTAGATTCTTAGATCACTTTCTGTACAATTATGAAATAGAGGTTTTGCATCATGTTCAATTCTTTCTGAAGGATGCAATTGTTCAGGCAATACTCTGACCCACTAATGACTGGACGTTCTCAGTCAATTTTGGGTTCATGCTCTCTAAGCCAGGAAGTTCCCAAAATAATTGAAAATGTTGCAGAACCGGGCGTGGCCAACCAAGATAGCCTGCTAGACGCTTCTGCCTGCACTCCCGTTGACATTGCAGTATTCCTGCCCTAAGCTTTCAGTAACAGTGGCCATCCTCCCCCCTCTACACTCCCTTGCCTGGTTTTAGTGCTATGGGTCTGTGGGGAGACCCACTTGGCTCATGTGTACTGCAGTGCACAGCGATTGAAGAGGCTGTGCATCGGATTGCGCTTGGCCTCGCCACGGTCGGGCCTTGGACGTGCTGTGTCTTTCGACTGCACAGTTGGCGATCAGCGGTGTGCCTGTGCTTCTGGCACCCTGTCGAGGGATTTCCCTGGGCTGGGAATGCTTCCTCCAAGGCCCGACCTACTTGGAGGAACCGGAGAGTGATTATGTACCGGCCAATGTGATTTATATAGGCTCTCCCCTGGGCTGTGGTGAGACTGTGCCGGCTCCTTGCGGGGAGCCCCTCCATAGGAGTCCCGGTCCTATAGGAGACTCCCAGTCTACCTACCTGGTAGACCTGGTTGCCACCTGAAGGAGACCACGGTGGTCCTCGTGAGTGGAGTGGGGCCTCGACCTGCTAATAAATTGTTGGATTGACATTGAGGACCCCGGCTATCATGGTTAAGGACAAGGGAACAAAACCTGCACAGGCCAATAAAATTGTTAACTACACTCACACCGTAAAACCTGCTGCACCAGATGAGGAGAGTGGAGGACAGGGTCCGATGGAGACTGCTGGAGGAATGACAGACTCAGTCCCATCTTTAATGGACTTGCTGGCGGCAATCCAGGGCTCACGAGCTGAGATGGTAAATAAAATCGACGCAGTTGCCATTGATGTAAACTTGCTTCGGACTGATTTGTGGAAAGTGTCATACTGCGTATCCACTGCAGAACAAACCGATGACACCCTACAACAAGAGGTCCACAATCTGCGCCCTGTGATATCAGACCTCCAGGAACTGCCAGCTCGCTTAGATGAACGCATAGAGGGCTACGAGAGGCAATCCCGGAGAAATAATCTCCGATTCATGGGTTTCCCAGAAAGGGCAGAGGGACAATCTTCTGAACTGTTCCTTGAGGAGTGGATCCCTACTGCCCTTCTCCCACAGAGACTTTCTAAATTCTTTACAACTGAAAGAGCTCAAAGGGGGCCCGTGCCCCCGCCGAAGCCTACCCCCCAAGAGCTATAATCACCCACCTGTTTAACTGGCGTGATGCCATCCTTCCATGGGTCCGGGTGCAGGGCCCTCCAATGTTCCAGGGAGACCTATCTCCATATTTCCTGATTATACCCAAAGGGTGCAAAAACAGAGGAAAACCTTTATGGCTGTCAAGAAGGGTATGAAAGACATGAACTTGAAATATAGCCTGATCTTTCCAGCCAAGCTCTGAGTCCAACATGAAGGGACAGTGTTGTTCTTTTTGGCTCTGGAGACTGGAGTTACTGGCTAGACACCCTAACGCAGACATCTAGCCAGAGCACAGGGAAGCGGGAGCGACATATCCCAAGCACTTAGGGACAATCCGCCCATCCACGGCGGCAGAAAGGACGGCGGGGGATTCTTGATGACAGCCAGCAATCAGAGAAATTTGTGGTCTGTCCTGATGGTACACTTTGGGCCACGGATGTGGTCCCAGACTAGAGGGACTCCTTCCAGCGACACCGCAGTGAACCGACTTGGCTAGTGATAGCACAGGCAGGGGATGACTCTAACGTTTTGGATGACTGTTAGTACTCGGGGGACATGTCTAGCGACTCCCAGTGTTGAGATTTCTGTGCTCCGAGTTATGACTCTTGCTTGACTCGGCTCAGCATGTATGGTAAATCCTATTTGTTGAGAGGAGATGTCATTGTTACACTGTTCATGGAGGGAGAAGTGCAGAAATGCTTGTGGTTTATTATGTTTGCTAATGTTGAAGATCTATTATGTCGACATGAACACTTAGGAGAGAGGTAAGTAGACACGGTGGCGGGGCTTGAGCACCTTTGTGCCCACACCCTCTCCTGGGTCCTCACCTAGCATAGAGTTTTATAGCATTTACCTGTTTTCTTGTTCGTCTTTTTGCTTTCTGATTTGGGGAAATGGGGCATTCTCAGCAGGCCCTCGACTGGCAAATAGTTGGGAGGGAGGATTTGAAACAGCTGCCCTTGGGGAGGGGGAGTTGGGTAACAGTTTAATTTTTAGGAGTTTTTATGGTTGGGGAATTGTAAATTGCTCTTGTGAATTATGGACACAGTTACTACTCCTGGCCCACCTCCTTCTAAGATTGGAAGTGTGGCTGCAGCTGCTCTACCCGCAGGGACAGGGGGATTACTACTCTGTACAGATGGCACAACACGTCACTAAACTTATATCCTGGAATGTCAGAGGTATAGCCCAATTTGAAAAGTGTAGAAGGGTCCATGCATATCTGAAACGCTACAAGGTGGTACTCGCCTTTTTAAAAGAAACCCATGTAAAGGGGGACTGCATACCATGCTTCCGGACGTGTTGGAGAGGGCAACTGTATGCCACCTCCTACTCAGGTTATGCCTGAGGGGTTTTGAATTGGGTGGCTCCGGGGTACCCTTTCTGCATAGGGCTGATGTCCTCAAACCAAAGGGTCGATACATAATATTACATGGAACACTGGACAGCCGAGAAATCAGCCTGCTAAACGTGTATGCACCCAATAATGAGTGCCACGACTTCTATACTAGGGTCACGACGGCGGCCTCACCTCATCTTGCTGCTGATGTCATTATGTCAGGGGACTGTAATTGTGTCCTAAATGGTGACTTAGACCGTGACCCACCCAGATTGCATACTAAACCCCGCCTGACTGAGGCATTACACGTCATGATGCAAGAACTACAACTTCTAGATAGTTGGAGGGACAGACATCCACAGGTCAGTCAGTTCTCCTGTTACACCCCTGCTGTGGGGGACCCACAGCCGACTGGACTACTGTCTGGTCTCTGGCAATATAGCACAGATGGTGTCTGGAATTTCTTATCTGACCAGATATTTGTCAGATCATTCCCCTGTCCTTTTTATCTATGGTAGGTCGCGCAGGTGACCGGCAATACCATTAGTGTGCCTTCGGTGGAGGCGTTGACAGATCCCCTTTTGAGGCCATTGTCTCTGATACATTGACACATTATTTCCAAGAAAACTGGGGTACCTCGGGAAGCAGAGCCTTGGATTGGGAAGCAATTAAAACGGTTGTCCGTGGGGGTGTCTCATGACGGCCTACGGGTCAAACAACAGTTAGAGAGAGATATATTCAGGTGCACAAGCGGGAACTGGGTGCCATTGAGGCAGTACTTCCCACACAACCCGACAAACTGGAAGACTGGCGAGTGGCCCATGGGGCTCTGTTAGACGATTGGCGAAGACTTGAAAAGCATTCGTATACAGCAAACCGCCAATGACTATGTAGAGGGGGATAAAACCAGGGTGATGTTGGCCTGTTTGGCCAAACAGGAGAATACCCAAACCCCAATTTCAATCATGTATGATCATACAGGCTGTCTAGTCTGCACGCAGCATGCCATTAATGATGTCTTTAAGTCCCATTTGAGTAAGACCTACAATACACAGCAGACACCTCCTCTGAAGGGCATTGAAGACTACCTACTGGAGATCGTGCTGCCAAGCCTCGCTCCTGATGAATGTGATGCCCTAGATGGCTTCATCACACGGGAGGAGATTCTTCCCACAACCTGCGCTTTAAAAACGGCAAAACGCCGGGAAGCGACTGTTTTCCTGTCGAGTTCTACTGCATTTATGTGGATGTACTAGCTGACAAGTTCCTGGAAGTGTACGAGGAGGCTCTCCACCGGGGCAGGCTCTCACCTACGCTGCGTGAGGCTCTGTTAGTAATGGTTAATAAGCCTGGCAAAGACCCAACAACTGCCTCTGCATTCAGACCTATCTCTCTCTTAAACGTTGATGTCAAACTCCTCAGCTCTATATTGGTGGGTTGCTTTCTCTGGTATGTTATATCCCTCATTCACTCGGATCAATCGGGTTTCATCCCTAAAAGAAGCACATTACATAATTTGAGGTGGCTGTCTCATGTCTACCACACCTTGCAACAGTTTGATGACGCATTTGCCTTGGCATTATTAGACATTGAACAAGCGTTCGACTCCTTAAGTCGGACATACCTCTGGCAGGTGTTGGAGAAGGTGGGGATAGGTCCTAAATTTATTCAATGGGTCCAGCTATTATATACTGACCCATGTGCACGGGTGCACTCAGGAGGGGAAGTCACCGAATCGTTCAGTCTACATAGAGGAACCAGACAGGGGTGCCCTCTGTCCCCGCTCCTGTTTGCCCTTGCAGTTGAGCAACTAGCTGAAAGACTGCGCAGAGTAATGGGCCCCTGGGAAATGAAAATCGGGAGACCACTCATGTGGTCTCCTTGTACGCAGATGATGCCTTGATATATCTCCGACACCCAATATACTTGGTACCCATACTTCTGCGTGTGATACAGGAGTTTGGAGAACTTTCTGGGCTCTATGTGAACCCAACTAAATCCAAACTGTACCCACTGGGCTCCTTGGCTGGGATGCCAACTGAGGAATCTCCCAAGGGTAGGGCTTCCTTGGGAACTGAGCGACGTCCGATATTTGGGGATCCGGCTGGGGCCCATAGCTTAGTCATCATTAGAGCCGAATATTGGTAGGGTGATGACAGGCTTGCACACATCCGTGGGGTTTTGGAGTACATGCCTCTATCCTTAATGGGTAGAGTATTATAATACTCCCTAGGTGTCTCTGCGTGCTTCAAAGCACGCTATATTCGATTCCCAGGCAATAATTTAAAATGATCAATAGCCTTATAGTCGACTCAAAATGGGCTAACAAACGGAGGCGAGCAGGGCTCTCCACTCTGAAAAGGACATGGAGCCATGGGGGCCTAGATGTCTCTAACTTGCAGCTGTATCATATGGCGGCGCATCTTCAACACGCAATCTATTGGCTTGACCCTGAGGTCTCATGGGAGCCCTTCTGAAGGGCTCCTACGCGGACAATGAACTTCCTGTCTTGTTAATGTGCAGGTCTCAGGTATGCCCTGATATGCCTTATCAGATACAACAGGTGTCGAAGATTTGGGAGAGAACGATTAAGAGAGTGATCCGTTGTGCGCCTTTCGCACCAGATCAGAGGCTGTGGTATCTGCAACCATTTCGTAGGATAGCAGAATCAATGTCTGTACAACGATGGATATTTGGGGGATGTCATACTCTAGGCAACCTTTACACGGATGAACGGTTCATCACGCGTGATGATGCAGTGGGGACCTTTTCCCTTAGTACGGGACAATATTTACAGTATGCAAACATTTCAGCCACAAGACGAGAGATCTGGCCCGCATTTCCAGACACCCCGCGGTCTTCAACACCTGAGTCGCGCTATTGGGAATGGCAGGGTGCCGCCATCTGATCTCCCATCTCTATAAAGCATTGCACAACGATCTTCCGGGAACCCCTCTCCCCATCCAAGCTAAATGGGCTGGGATATTAACTGAGCCGGTAATGGTGAAGGAATGGTTACGTGTACATGAGTAGCTCCAATGCTAGGTTTAAATTAACCCAGTACATTTTATTCACCAAACCTACCTCTCCCCTAGAACTTTGCATGGCATTTAACTTATCCGTTCTGATAAATGCCCTGTGCCGTAGCCCAGCAGCATATTTTCTACATATGGTCTGGAACTGTGCAGTCCTGAATACCTTTTGCCGGGCATTACTGGACAATCTTAATGGGGCTAATGGATGGCAAGTACAACTAGAAATAATACAGGTACTGCTGGGTCTAATCCCTGCCCCCTTCAAGAAAAAAATAAGTAGGAGGCTTGGCCATCTTGGCTTAGTACTGGCTAAACACCGAATAGCTATAAATTGGATGGGTGCAGAGCCCCCTAGATTTCTGGATTGGCTCAGGGATGGCTCTGAATGGGGAACAGTGGTAGAAATCCAATTGAAACATGTCCACAGGGATAAGAAACTAGAAGATGACTTAAGAGCGTGGACAGTCATGGTCACGGATTTGAGGGCACCTAATGCTGAGGCTTCACCTGAGGATCCAGATAGGGATAGACATGTTTGAATCTTGAGGGGTATTATGTTAATACAACTGTTTGCACTATGTGTCTGTGAAGATGTATACAAATTACTGTATGGTGAAAATCTGCACTGGAGCAGGTTAGGGTGGGGGGTTGTTGGGCATGCTTGTATGGTCTTATTGTTAGTAAAGTCTTACTGCTTGTAAAATGACTTGGATGCTTTATGCAGTGATTGCTTGTATCCTCTGAAACTGCAATAAAGATTATTTAAAATAAAAAAATAAAAAATGTTGGCACATCAATATTAAAAGGCTATGGATTATACATGGCAAAACTGAGTGGAACTACACTTAGGGCCCGATTCTGATGCGGGTTGGAAAAGCTTCCCGACCAAGGACCTGATTCTGATGCGGTTAGGAAGGCCTCCTAACGGCATTTGCTCCTTCCAAATCGGATCAGGAACGTGTCTTCCCGACCGAGGGCCCAATTCTGATGCGGTTAGGAACAAATGTTCCCATTGAAGTCAATGGGAGTTCAACCAAATCGTATCTGGAAGCATCCGGATGCATCCTACTCCGCCGGTCGGACTTTCCCGATCCGAGTGGGTCGGACACCATTTCCCAACCGATTCGGTCGGGAAGCTTTTCCAACCCGCATCAGAATCGGCCCCATTGTCTTGGTTTCTTTGCAAAGAGCCCCTGATGTTAGAGGTGTGCGGTCAAACCTGAATCTCCTTGATTTGTGCTTCATCTGGAACTAGGATCGCATTCTTTGATTGAAATTGAGTATCCGTATAGCAATATCTAGCTCCTGAATTGATCACGGGCAAGTCTGTAGTGGCCCTTTGGTGGCCCAAAGTGCCACATGCGTATTATAATAATAGGCTTCATGTTTACAGACGAAATTTGCAATTTTTAAGGTCAACCACCATCTGTCAATATTTAGGGATGAGCTTTCCCGTTTACCAACAACACCGGACATTTTGTCTAATAATGGCTGGGTGCCCACAATACAAGCAATCTGTCTTTGCATCCACATTCTTTTTCTTCTAATGAAAGTCTTTTTCAATACTTGATAGGAAGCTGCTGTTGTTTCGCCATTGCACAAGGCTTCTACTGTCAGTTTCTTAAATTACCTTGGGCCAGATGTACAGAGCCATTTAGTGATTGCAAAACCTGTGATTCGCTCAATCACATGGATTTTTTTAATGTTCTATGCCCATTTTACAATTTGGTAAGCAATTACTGAATCACAAAGTGGGTTCAGAAATGCATAACGAATCCCCATTTGGAAAGGAGTGATTAGGTGGCCCCTTCCACATTGCAATCCGCAGTGATATGTATCAGTGGTTTGACCGCAATTTTGATTGCAAACCATTTATAGGTTACCTACTCCTCAAAGGAGTGAATATAAAAAAACATTAGGGAGTTTGCAGAGGTTCAGGGGAAAAATAGTCATTTTTTAAAATGCAGCCCCCATTTCCTTTTAGAGAAATGGACTTAAAAATACTTCATTTAAATGTATTCATGGACATGGTGGTCTGCTTACCCCAGCAGGCCACCGTCCCTGTGATGGCATCTAATCTGTGTGAGTAATGATGTTAAGTTGAATTGCAACCCAATTCAGATGGTGATTTTGTGAACCGGCCTAATAGGACATAGGTCAGTTTGCAAAATCGGATTGATTAGCAGAAAACAGAATGCAATTTGTGAGCACTTTTTGCAAATTGATTCTTGGTATGTCTGGCCATAAATCTTGATTAAACTGATGGAGATTTAATAGTCCCATGTATGTGGCTTGTTTGTTATGCCCAATACAAAAAACTGCCTGGAATTGCTGGGCATAATTGATTAATCCTGTTGTCTGATTTTAAAAAAAGTGGTATTGCCCAAATAATGTGTGTTTCGTGTGATGAGACAGAATAAATGTAACCTTCAAAGTATCAGTAGAAAAGGTGTTTGCCCTCAGTATGGAATGTAATTGCCAGAAGGTTGAAATTAAACACGGTTTACCTGAAAACATCATGTGTACCTAGATTAGTCAAAACTCCGGAGTGGCATATTAAATTTACTTATAAGTCTGTGATAAAGTGGTATACCACATAACCACAGCCTGTAAATTAAAGGCTACTACTAGTGGGCCTGCAGAACGTATTGTGTCATCCCTGGCTGGGTGAACCACAACAGGTAACTAAATTAACCTATGCTTAACACTGGGCAACTTGGCACAAAAACAGTCAGCGTTAACTTAGAGGCAATGTATGAAGTATTTATGCAGCACACAAACAGTAATAAAGTGAAAACACAACACAAGAAAAATCCCACACTAATTTGGAAAAATGGAGTACATTTTAATAAATTATTTGACACCAACAAAACAAGAATTCAATCAGTAGAACCGGAGTTATGAATTTTTCCAAGTTTTTATTAAAAATTAGCACCTAAAAGATCATAGCCAACCGCCAACATCTAGTTGCACGAGACCGATCATTGTCAAAAAATATGGCATAAAGCTATGGAGCACAGATCAGATACGAGAAGTTGCTAGGGCCTGGTCGGCGCTTCGTACTTAGAAGAATTTTCAAGAAAAATATTCTGAGAAGTTAAAGTTCAGAGGGGCAAGGCTGCAGAGCCAGTGGACAAATCAGCCGCGAAGATTTCTACTTTTGTACTTAGTCACTTTTTTGGAATACGAAAATCTCAAGCGGGATGAGGCAAGAGACTGTAACCAAAGACAGTTCCAGGAGGTCAGATACCCCTTTTTAGCCATGTTTAGTCCTACATTTGGATTTCTGGGCACCTTTAGCATCACAACCAAGGGTCCAGCACTGGTGGGACACCACTTGGGGATTCAGGGCTCACTCAGGCTGGGGCCAGGTGCAGGATCAAGATAGTGGGAGACATGTTCCTGCGAAGGCCAGCAAACTAGCCCTTGGAGTTACTCTGGTAGTCCTGGGTCAAGGTAAAGATGCAGAGCTCAAACACCAGAACTGGCCTCTGACGGTTCAAGACAGGCTCCAGGCTCAGGTAAGCAGAGCAGTCTTGCGGATACAGCACCAGATAGATCTCTGAGAGTCCATAAATAAACACCAGTATAGTGGAGCACCAACAAAAACCATGAATATAAAGGTCTGATCAAACTGTAGACTGTTTCAAGACAGTCGTAAAATTTAATGATTCCACAACATAACAGTGAAACACACAGCCAATGCATTTTGTTCACCACAGTGAACTCTTCAGGGCTGCAATATGACAACATAAATATACATAAATAATACAAAACATACAACACTTGTCAATAAAAACATATTATCCCCCCTAACTTTCTCCCTAAAACCTTCCACTCATATTCATTCAAGTAGTGTTGATTAAAAACATATTGAGGATGATACATGGCACCATAGAGGCATGATGTACATCACATTTACCGAACCATACATTTTCAAATATAGTCTCTTTAAAGTTTTAGGGTGCACATTAGGGGAACTAATCTGTATTTATTGACATATGTTGTATGTTTTGTATTATTTATGTATATTGATGTTGTCATATTGCAGCCTTGCAACCCTATTCAGTTGCAAGTGGGGCTGTGCCCAGCTCCACCCCCATCCTGCCAGCAGATGTCCCAATCAGGCACACCTAATCTCTCTATTGTGTGATTGTTTAGGAGGAGCTCGCAAAGTCTAACCATCAGTTGCACCCAGTCATGTGACCCAGGTCAGGCTGCTGGAACAAAATGGCTAAGGGCAGGAAAATGCCATCTTTCAAAAAGTAGCATTTTCAAAATTGCAATTTAAAATCCGACTTTACCATTTAAGAGAATTTTCCATTACAACATAATGGATACCAAACATGCAATGCTTACCTGGTCCCAATCAAAAGTTAGCACTTATTAAACTTAATAAGGCAACCCAATGTCATCTTACGGGACAATCAATCCCGAATATTTCCCCTACCAGAACATGTAAAACTTTAAAGTACATGTTCAAACTTTCAATTATAATTCACCCTGTCCTTTGGGCTCCCTTGGGCCTACCTTAGGGGCGAGTTATATGTAATAAAATGGGAGTTTAAGGCTTGGTAGGGGTTATATTGCCAAGTCGAATCGGCAGTTTAAAACTGCATTCAGGCTGCAATGGCAGGCCTGGGACATGTTTTAAGGGGCTACTCGTGTGGATGGCACAAGAAATGCTGCAGGCCCACTAGTAGCATTTATTTTACAGGCTCTGGGTATATTATATATCACTCTATAAGGAATTATTTGTAAATTAAATATGCCAATCAGGTGTAAACCAATTTAACCATGTGTAGGGGAGTGAGCACAAGCACTTTAGCACTGGTCTGCAGTGGTAAAAGTGCACAGAGTCGTAAGGCCAACAAACACGAATTTCAGCTGAGAATTGGAGGTAATTAGGCAAAAACATTTGGGGAAAGACCACCCTGAGGCTGACAGGTCAAGAGAGAGAGAGAGAGAATATGAAACTTTGCAGTGTAACAACAAGCCACCATATGTCATACCAATGGCGTTTAAGCTAGTTACTGTGACTTTACCTAGGCCTACCAGTTATCAGGCCTGGAGCTGAGGAGAGACTCAGCGACTGCAGATGGCAAGCTAGAACTAACAGAAAGGGTGTTAGACTTGGTATCTTTTGGCGTGTTTCCCCTGAGTTTTTGCTTTCTACCCTCCCGGTTTTGACTCTGTTTTTGCTGGCGTAGTGTTTCTGCGCACTTTTCGCACTGCTGATCAGTGGTACAGTGCAAGTGCTCCTGTGGTAAAGTATGTTATGGATTGGTGTTTCCATGATTGGCTGTTTGGTTTTCTTGTCAGCCCCTAGTAAAGTGCACTGAGTGTGCCAGGGCCTGGGAACCAAATGCTACGCGTGGGCCTGCAGCACGGATTGTGCCACCCACGTGAGTAGCCCGGAAAAGGTACCTCAGACCTGCCATTGTAGAGTCTGCGCGCAGTTTGTAACTGTCATGTCGACTTGGCCCGTGCACACACTGGCCAGTCCCTAACCTTCCCTTTTCTTACATGTCAGACACCCCTTAGGTAGGCCCAAAGTACCCCTGTGGGCAGGGTGCAGTGTATGTGAAAGGTAGGACATGCCCTGGTGTGTGTGGCATGTCCTGATAGTGAATTACAGCCCATTTCGTTTTTCACTATCGCAAGGCTACCTGTTCCCCATAGGACAGAATGGGAAGTTTGTTTATAACATCTTATAAACATAACTGGGCCTGGGAACTAAGTGGGAAAATAACATTTAGTATGCCTGAACTCAGAATATAACGATGCATCTTTTAGTAAAGGTGATTTTTACATTCTGTGTTTGAAAATACCACTTTTAGGAAGTAGGTATTTTCTTGCTCAGTCATCCCGTGTGCCTCTTTTGGAATGTGGATTGCCTGTCTGGGTTTGGACGACAGATGGCTAGGAAGCAAGGGTGGCTCCCGATAGTCTAGGTAGGTCAGGAAAGGGCTGAATAGACCTGGGCTGCGATGGGGGAAGAGGGAGGAGATTTCCTTGCACTTCAAAGGGCCTGGTCTGCCTCTGACAATGCCGTCTCCACCCCCTGCTGGGAAATCACACCAGAGAAGGCAGAACGGGTTCTGGCTGGGCACAGACACCCTCTGCCTAGAGGATCAAAGGATTTTTGGATACAAATACTGGGGCCGAGACCCCTGAACTTTAGAACTCTTTTGGATCAAGAAGACTGCCAAGAAGAAGAGCTGGAGAAGCTGTGAGGAGGGACTACCACTTTGCTGTGTGCTTTGCTGTGTTGGCCTACAGTGGCTGCTTCTGTCTTGGGCAGTGAAAGGACTGGACTGAACTTTCTGCAATCTACTTTTGTGAGTTTCTCCAAGGGCTTGAGGTAGAGCTTGCCCCCTGTTCAAGAAGTCTCAGGAACAGCAAAGACTTCAAGCTCTTCTGCCCTCAGCACTGGGGACTGTGTGTTTTGTGCAGCGACAGAAGAAAAGCAACTCGACGACGTCTACGACGCCGCTGCCGACTCCGTGTCCTGAAGGCACCGCAGAGGGCACCGCCGCAACGCTGCACCACGACCCTGGTCTCACCGACAACGCCTGCTGACGCTGCCACCGAGCCGCTGCTCGCACCGCGACCTGTGGGCACCGCACTCCGCACCGCCTCGCTTCACACCGAAGCCTGGGCACCGCAGAGTGCACCGCCGCAACGCCGCACCGCGACCCTGGTCTCACCGACGACGCCTGCTGACGCCACCACCGAGCCGTTGCTCGCACCGCGGCCTGTGGGCACCGCACTCCGCACTGCCTCGCTTCACGACGACGCCTTCGCCTCCCCGACGCCGCCGCTCCACGCCGAAATCGACGCCGCTGCTTGCACCGTGGTTCGAGGGCACCGCTCGTAAAGTTACACGATGCACCGCCCTCATCCCGCACCGCAGCCTTGGCCTACCGACGCCGGCACCATCGACTCCCGTTCGTCAGCCGACGACAGCGCTTCAGCAACGACGACGCTGCTGCTTGCACCGTGACGAGCACCGCCTTCACCTCGCACCGCGACCCTGGTCTCACCGACGACGCCATCTGACGCCGCGACCGAGCCGCTGCTCGCACCGCGACCTGAGGGCACCGCACACCACTCCGCTGCACTTTGCACCGCAGCACCCGACGCCTGCCAACGCCAGCGCTCCTGATCCCAACAGAAAGGAGCTCGACCTGCAACGCGAGTGACTTCAAGGGCCTCGGCGCCCTGCATCTCTAACAGGTACTGTTTGCGGGTCTTCCAGACACCGTAGCTGGTCAGCGACCAGCCTGAACTGTTTGGATTTGTTTGCTCACGACGCCGTGATAGCCCCGGACGGAGCTATCGACATCAAGGAACTGTTTCTAAAGCGTATTTTGATAACTGTATTGTGGATTCTTCTCGTTTTTGGTCTTGTATATAAAAATATTGGCTATTTTTCTAAACTGGTGTGGTGTCCTTTTGTAGTGCTTACACTGTATTACTGTCGGTTATGTGCAAATGCTTTACACACTGCCTCTAAGATAAGCCTGACTGCTCGTGCCAAGCTACTAAGGGGTGAGCAGGGGTTATTTTAGGAGTGTAACTCCCTTATCCTGACTAGGAAGAAGGGTCCCTACTTGGACAAAGGTGCAAGCCCTTGCCAACTAGAGACCCCCATTTCTAACAAAGGGTCAAAATGGAAAGGGTCACAAGGGAACAAACTGGCAGATGGAGCGAAGCTGGGAATACATAACAAAAGTGAGTGATTTGAAATGCTGAAAAACAAACTAACAAAAGCCAAGTAAGTCCAAACTGCTCGGAGATGCTACTAGGCCCGCCTGAAATGGCTTTTAATAGTCACTGTACTAACCGGGAAGTGAGTGCAAGTCTAACTTCCATGTTCCTGTTCTCCATACTCCCCCAGCCTGACCTCTTCTATAATTAAAGGAACATCTCAAACCTGTATGCCTGAGTAGAGGCGCTATAGTATCATGGTTTTTCCAGTTAATCCTAATCTTGACACCATTGTTCTACACCACTAACAGGTCCCTAAGCCACAAATCCCAGGTGCCATTCCTGCATTTGATCATAATTTAACAAATGAGTTCCTATCTACGATCAGTCAGAAATCAACCTCATCAGGGTTCCATTGTCAAAATTCACAGACAAATTGTGTAGTTCATTTCTGGTCAATAGTTAAACATTATTGCCCTGAGGGTGTTTATTTTTTGTAAATTCTCCCATTGTCTCTCCTGTCACTTAATTCTTTGTCTTTGCTTCTGTTGCTATCTTCCTGTTTATTTCACTGCTCTCTCTGTCACTTGTCTGACTTTGGCAATGTTTGTTTTGACACTGTTCTTCCTACCACTGTCTGTTTTGCCATTTCATTGCCATATCTGTCTTCTTTGTGCCCTTCCCTCTGCCCTCGTAATATCACTGTCGTCGCCTTCTCTTTTTGGGCCTTTCTCTGCAACTTATTGTCTCACTATTGTTTTTACTCAATTTGCCAACTCTTTTTGTTATTTTTCTTTTTCTTATGTACATTTTTTCCAGCTTTTTGCTTTCTACCCCAATGCCCCTTACTTGCTCCTCTCATGTTTCCCGCTCTCCCGCTTCCCATCCCCAGCCTCCATCCTCTTCGCTTCTCCCACTCCAAGAACTTACATAATGAGGACTGCAGCACCATATTTTCATACATTCAAGAACACTAACAGATGCACCAACACCCCAGACACCGAAACCAGCTACATGAAGCACATCACCTTCAATCTATAAATCACAGCTAGCTTTACTTTGTGCAGAGCCCTCGTATACCGACCACCGGCACTTCTGCAGAAACTTCACGGACATCCTTGTGCTCCATATCATTGACTCCAGCACCTTCATCTTCCTTCGAGACCTAAACTTTCATCTGGATGACCACACAAACCTAAGCTTGATCAATCTCCTAGAAACCCCGGTCTCACCCAGCACATCACTGAACACATCCATGCTGCTGGATACCTCCTAGAACTGATTTTCTCCTTCTTAAAAATATCATGTCTACAAATCATCACCTATGAACTTGATAGACCATGTCCCTGTCAGTTCCATGCACCCCCATCCCGAGCCACGGAAGACTGACCACCTGTGAACCTGCCCACAGCGGCTGGACTGGTCTTCTGCCCTCCTCGTATAACAGTCCGATCCCACAAACAATGTGATGAGAGACATCAAGAACTTCAACGACTGGATTGCTCAGACTCCCTGGACCCCCTCTTGTGCAGATAAACAGCAAGAACACTTACGCAAGCCATCTCGTACACAGAAGAACTCAGGTTGGCAAAACAGCACTCTAAGCAAAGGAGTGCTAATGGAGAGTGAGCCAGGACTCCACAGACAAAGGCACATTCAAATCTGCCCTTAATCCCTACCACCAGCATACCCGGAAGACAAATTGGACAGCTCTTGCAGACTGCATCAACGCTGGTACCAGCCACATCAAGAAAGTATTCCCCATCGACAGAGAGTTCACCATGCCTTCAGTCACCTACAACAACATCACCGCGCATCAAAACCACTGCAACAACCTATCGGACTTCTTCCACTACAAAATCATATCCATATACTTTAACTTTGACCCTTAAACTGACTCCTATGACTGTGCAATAAATCTTATCATCTCTAGGCATTTCTCACAAGAAAATAACCCCAAGGTGGCCCCAAGCAAATGGTGAGGCGGAGAGGTTCATGCGCACCCTAAACAAAGTTATCCGCATTGCTCATGATCGCCAACACTCCCTGGAACTCCCTGGATAGAACCTTCAGGTCTATCGACAGACGCCGCATTCCACGACTGGAGTTGCTCCGGGGCACCTTTCCATGGGGCGTGTGATTGCAGACTCTATTTCCCATCATCCGCTGTGGCGTCCTGAGACTCTGCAGGAACCAGAAATTCAAGTACGACGCCAACGGCAAAATGATCAGGCCAGCCAGCGACGGAGAGCTCGGCAGCCTGACTTAAAAGTCGGTAACCTGGTTCTGTTGCAGAATCGTGCTACCAACAGCAAGTTCCGTTTGCTGTACGAGAAGGAGCCCTGGATCATCACCCAGGTGAAGGGCAGCCAAATTAATGCTCAGAAGGATGCGGAAACTGTCACGAGGAATGTGTCCTTTTTCAAGAGGTTCCATCCCGTTCGGGATGTCACACTGGATGTGAGTGGGCCTGCCTCTGGTCAAGGGGACTTCTCTGATCACGACGAGTGGGGAGGTTCTGAAGGGGACAGTCCGGATGTCGAGAGGGTGAATCCTGAAGTATCGGCGACCAACGTGAGTCCTATGGAGAACTCCATGGTGGTCCCTCCGGTCAAGAGGCCGAGCAAGCTCCCGGTATCATCTACAAAGAAATCCTGAGCCCTCCTGCAGGTTGAAGGACCATTTCATGTAAGAGTGTTCTTTTTGTATTATGTTTCGGATGCATGAGCCATCTGCAGTGTTGTTGTATTTTAGTTTCTGTTTTGGGGAGGAATGTAGTGTCGGCCCTATGACTCAATAAACGCAACACGAGACGGGTTCATTGATGGCCCGGTCCAGGGGAGAGTCTCTGTAAACCCCCGCGATCTCGTGACGTGATGGTACTGCTGTAGGTCACATGACCAAGCTAATAAAGCAGCGCCCATGCGGATGAGACGCCAGAGGCGCGCATATGCGGGAGCGCATTGTAGCAACACTCTGGCTCCGTGTGTCTTGTATTTGGCCTGCGCCGCGTGCTAGTTTGAAGTCCAGCGCACCCGTGAGGCCCGGGGTGTCCGCCGCAGATCTAGCAGTTGCGACCCGACATTACACGCCCTACACCCTGCCTCTCAGAGAAGCGACCCTGATTCAAGCCTTCAGAGAGACAGAGGCAGCTCTGTTGGTGGAGCGCTCGCTGCACCTGTCTGAGGCCAGTCTACGTCACAGGTTCGAGTCCCAGCAGGAGGAGCGTGACCGTTCACCCTTCGGACGTCACAAAAGGGGGAACTATTTTGATGCATTTGGAGAGATTGAACATGACAAGTCATAGGACGAACCCTTGTTCTTATAGTTCGACGAAACTGCAAAGCTGTGTTCAGAGGACTCATACAGAAAGAAGCATAAAGGGTAAATACAGCGCATCATTCCTTACTTCGGTGACTCTAGGCGCTGTAAGTAACAGAGGTTACTACTGGCAGAGTTAACGGTACACAGCTGACAGATCTGTGACTGACGGGACCTAGAGCCGGCCTCGGGGAGGGAAGGACGTGTGACCTGAGGATCACAGCAGAGATCAGCAGCCATGAACTATTATTAGTCGTCGTATTATTATTACTGTTATTGTTGCTAATATTATTATTATTATTACTATTAATAATACGGTTATTATTATCATTGTTATTAATCCTATTATTTTTAATATCATTACTATTGCTGTTATTATTATTACTGTAATTTTTACTTTTGTTATTTTGTTGTTATAATAATCATTAATGTTATTGCTGTTAGTATTGTTTTTATTATGAGTGTTATAATTTTTAACGTCATTTTTCTTTGCAATTATTAATAAGATTATTATTTCTATAGTTAAGCAATACTTTACGCCTTGCTGTTAAATTAACAGCGCAATGACAATCACTGTGTTTCGAGCCGCGCCGCTCTAAACATTTTTACGAAGAGCAAAAAATGCATTTGGGATAAAAACAAAAAAATAAATGTTAACTGTAGAACAACTGCGACAGGAATCGACCTCCCTTTTAAATTAAAGAAAGCACAATGAAGGGTCAGAGGGTGGTTTATCACCGAGCGCCTTCTGAAGGGGAAGACGCCAGAAATAACAAATAAAAGAGCGCCTCAAACTCTTTCTTCAGGTTCGTAAACGAACAAGGGAAGCTTTGTGGACAGAAAGTCTGTCAATTCACTATCGTCAATAACAGTATTTATTTGCGTTTTGTTGTATTCTATTTGAGGTAAAGTGGCAACTAGTCTTATTCCATCTCATACAATGTTTTACTAGATTTATTTAGGAAACTCAAGCTCTGCTTTTTTAACTCCTTTACTCTGGCTCATAACACAATAAATGCGTAAACATGAGAAATAAAAAGTAAAGTCCTGAATTAAACTTTGTGAGAGTCTTTAAATAAACTGGTGTCTGTCACTCTGACATTTAGAGTCTCCGTTCAACGGGGGTGGGGATGGAGGGGCTGCACGGGTGCGAAGTGCAAAGCTGAGAGGCCTATTGCATTGCAAACGGTAGTGATCACGGACAACGGGAGGGCGGGGGAGAGGCATGGACAACATGAGTGCGGGCGGGGGGAGGGGGGAGAAGGCACAGACAACGGGAGTGCGGGAAGGGGGGAGAAGGCGGCGAGAAGGCACAGACAACAGGAGTGCGGGCGGATGGAGGGGGGGAAGAAGGCACGGACAACGGAAGTGCGGGCGGGGGGTAGGCATGGACAATGGGAGTGCCGGCGGCGGGGGAGAAGGGGGCGAGAAGGCACGGACAACGGGAGGGAAGGGGAAGTAGAGAAGGCAGTAGGAGCACCTTATTAAAGAAAATAGTGCTCACAGTCTAAATAACATGTACTGTGTAACACTCGAAGTAAAGGGGCCTGTAGCCATGGTAGGATACAAATGACGACATGGCCATCATAAGGAGGGACTAACAAGCCTATAAACGAATCAGAAGGCAGCATTTACGAAGGACAAAGACACAAGTCAATGAAAAAGATGGGCGGGGGAGGGGGCGGGGCTTTCCTCATGTATTGAACTACAGCAGAACTTCACCAGAGCAGCGCTTGCGTGCTGACTCTAGGCTCGACCTAAAAAGGAAAAAGCCTCTTGTGATTGTTTTTGTGTAGGAATGTATCCCTTTCTGCATGAAAACAATCATCCCCTCAACGCAGGCACCCTTACACCATGGGGCAAAGGTGCCTGTGTTGGGTCACAGCAGCCTATTGTGCGCCGGCGCAGGGGAAAAGGACAGGAATGCGCATAGATACAGTGCAATCCTGCCCTTTTCTTTTGTCATAGGGCAGCGCAGCAGGAAGGCCTGCTGCGCTGCCCTACGGCAAAAACACATAAATGAGACCCCTAGTGTAAAGCATTTAGACGCATCAAACAGAATAAGAAAGTCACTCAACATGAAAGAAATCCGACACCAATTTATAAAATTAGATCATATTTTTATGAATTTATAGACACCAAAATGTGCCAAATACACCAGAAAGTTGTGGAGATATAGATTTTTAAGTAAAATGCAATTTTCAGCTTTTTAATCCGCAGTGCAAACAAGCATTGGTAACCCCAAAATTTGAAAACTTTTGAAGAGTTGTGTTTGACTACTCCCGCTTCATTTCGGTGACCTATTCTGACAGGGAGAAGGTCAGGTGAGGCCAAAGAGTAAGTTTTGGACAGTTACCTGGTCATGACAGTAGTCTCGAGTCCAGTTCCACACTTCAAGCAAGGAAAACCATAGACTTCAATGGAGTAGTACTGATTCTGGTGATGCAAGATGCTGAAAGATGCTCTGGTTGCTGTGCGGTTGATGAGGGTCTTCTTGTAGTTATTCCTCGGTCCACAGAAATGGTGGGGCAACTTTGGCCACAGGAGGCAGGGGTCCCTCCAAGTCCTCTTTGATTCAGTAGAAGACCAGTGTTGGTTGTACAGCCAATCTCCAGTCTCAGCAGGTCTGGCGGTTTCCTTTGGTGAGGGCTAGTGTCTGTCTTTGGCAACTATCCCGCCCTCTGGCAACTCTTCCAGGTCCAACGGGCACAGATGCAACTTCTAAGATTTGAGGGGAGGTCTTCTTGACTGTACGTTGGTGGTCAGCGGTGATTCCTTGGAGATGGCTACTGACTAACCAGAACAGCCTACTTCAACTTTTATGGCCCTGGTGCTGGAACGGGGGGCCAGCTGACTGACCGTTGAAGTTCACCTTTTCTGCCTGAGGCTCTGGAGTGACTTTTCTAAGAGCCTGGCACCACAGGCACAGTCCTCTCTTCACTAGCCCAAGGAGCAGCAGGTGCAGTCCAGTGGTTGGTGCGACCTGTCTTGCCAGGTCCAGTGGTCAGTAGGGCAGTCTTCGGTCCAGGTGTGATCTGGGGTTCAGGGTGCCATATTCAAGTCCAAAAGGTGCCTTGGAGGGGCGTGGCTTAGGAGCCGAACATGGCGGACGCGTCTTCCTAGAGCTCCGCAGTTCGCTCCTTCTCAGGGCCAATATCCTGCTGAATCCTGGACCCCAGTGACTGCTAAAGAGGGTCACCTGCTGCGGAACACACCGCGATCTTGCTGACGAGGTCCGGTGGCGGCGGGAGGCCGGGAAAGCCTCGATCTGTGCCTGACCTGAGGCGGCCGCGCGTGGGGCCGTGAGAGGAGGAGGCTTGCCGCGGCCGCCGTTCACCTTTCTCGACGGCGGCCCTGTTCTGCGCGGCTTCTGTCGCGTGTTTGCTGCGGGTCAGCTCCTGAGCTGTGGCTGATCTATGCGGATTGGGCGGGCAGCCTACATCGGTGCAGCAGCGCCATTGCGGTGCCCCTCCCCCAGCTTCCCTGTGCATTGGCGCCCGAGGGAGTGGTGCTCCGGACCTGGCGGAGCCCGTACGGGGCCTGGAGCTCCTGATCGCCGCTTAACCCGGATTGCCCCGCATGCCACCTGGGGCGGACCGCCTTATCCGGAGCAGTCGTGACTGCTATTGCTGGGGCGGCGGAGCACGGGAGCGCCTGAGGACCCAGGACACCGATTTCCGACGTCAATGCCTGGCCGACGCTGAGTGCATCAAGGCGGCTGCCACGGGGTCGCAGAGCTGGTGTTACCTGAGGCCCTGGGCCGTGTCGGTGAGTGGCTAGACTGGTGGCCGTTTCCCGCTGCGTGGCACCCCGCGGCTTCCCCCCGCACCAGCTTCCTGTAACGAGGGGTGTGCCGTGCGGCCTGTGCTCCAGAGGCCACCTGACTGTCGGAGAGCATTGTAGCTGATTTCCCATAAACACGACCACCTCCTTCTTTGTGGAGGGAGCCTCCCTGCGACGCCGGAGCTGAGCTGGCAGTGGTTCTTCCTGGCCCACCTGAGACGGCCGGGGGCTGGTCCCAGATATCCATCGGAGGCCGTGGGAAGTGTGATTGCTGGGGACGCTGGGACGGAGCCCTACGATTGGACCTGGGGTGGATTGACACATGCCGCTGACCACCACCCGCCGGTCTCTTGCTGCCTCCCTCGCTGTTGGTGCCCACTGCTGGGGCCGGTTGGCGCGGGTCCCTGCTTTCCGCACTCTCGGCCGCCATGAGCAAGGATAGGTATGGTGCGGCGGCTCCCAAACAGAACACTATGGATCACTATACCACCACCACTTCCGCGGGGAAGGAGGCTGTGGAGGGTCTATCCTCCGACACGGCAACGTTGCTGGCGGCAATCAACCAGTCGCGGACTGCACTGGAGGCCCAGAGGTGTCTTTTCTCCGTCAGGACCTCCGGAAGGCAGTAGACCGGATCACTGAAGCAGAGACGAGGGTCTCCACTGTGGAAGACACTGTATCCACCCTCCAGCAGAAAGTGGATAAGCTTGCTATGGTCTCTCGGGAGCTGGCGGCGCGGGTCGAGGACGCAGAAGGTAGGGCCCGCCGCAGCAATATCCGTTTGGTGGGTTTTCCGGAAGGCTGCGAGGGGACATCGATGGATAACTTCCTCTCGGGTTGGCTCAGGGAGCTGTTGCCACCTGAAGACATGTCCCCCTGCTTTGTGATCGAGAGGGCCTATCGTGCTCTGGCCAAGAAGCCACCGCCTGGAGAGCGACCGAGGCCGGTGATCGCTCGGCTCCTCAACTATGCTGATCGGGATGCCATCCTTCGATTTGCCCGGCTCCACAAGGACAAAATGATTTTTGAATCTCACCCCATCATGGTCTTTCCGGACTATACCAGGTTGGTCCAGCAGCAACGCCAGTCCTTCGTGGCGGCCAAGCGACGACTTCGAGAATTGAACTTATCCTACGCGCTGCTGTTTCCCGCCCGGATGAAAGTGATATATAACGCCAAGACATTCTTCTTTGACACCCCGGAGGAGGTCTTCGTGTGGACTGATGAGAGACGAAACCTCAAGCCTCACTCGCCACCCCCTGTAGACTCGGACTCCTCCCAGGGCTCACACCGGAGTGGTTGGCAGGGCAGGGACAAAGCTACGAGGCGCAATAGATCTCGATCCAACTGGCGTGCTCAAAGCCAAACAGGCCCCGGAGACTGAATAACCTGGGCATTCAGACCTATAGTATTCCATTCCTCTTCAATTGATGGGTGCAGACGTTGGTGGTGGCCCCGTGCTGGGTTGATCTCGATCCTATGGTTGGGGTCTCATTCCAGCCCTGAAAGGTGTTGGACGTAGCACGCCCTGACTGTTTTGGGTAATGTTGGGTAATGTTGGGTGGGGGGGATCCATTGGAGGAACCGCTTGGGCCATCATGTTTGGGGCCTGGGACGGGATTTCCACCGCAACAGATACTCCTTGTTCCTGGAAGTATGGGGGTGGGGGGAGGCGGGGGAGGTGGGGGGGGTCTTTGGGGGTTATTTGTTGTTTGGCTCATACGACGGTTAATTCTCCACTGGGGGAACTCAACATTTTAGCCTGGAACGTGTGAGGCTTACTGAATAAGGTTAAACGGGGGCGGTACTCCATCTGGCAAAGCGTTACTCGGTTGATGTCCTGCTGTTACAAGAGACACTTCTCCTAGGCACCAAGGCCCCTTGCCTTTCCCGTTATGGGTTCGCCACGGTGTATCACTCAGGCTTTACTAGGGGAGCACGTGGCACGGCAGTTCTTATTCACCGCAGAGTGCCACTCCAGGTTACACAGCATTGGTCCGACCCCGGAGGCCATTATACGGTTATCTCTGGTAATATAGCCGACAAACAGATCACAATTGGGAGTGTCTACGCCCCTCCTCCGCTTGGTCAGACATTCATAGACAAATTGACACAACTCTGGGGAGATCTCCCGGGCGGCCTGACGATATTAGGTGGAGACTGGAACAACGTTATGAAACCATTAGATAGGTGGCGAGCTAGGCCGCCAGAGGTGCCCCCCGCTAGATCCAAATTGCACACACTGGCACACACACTTGGCTGGGCAGACTCTTGGCGGGCCTTTCATCCCTCGGAAGCCGGGTTCACATATGCATCGTCAGTTCACCCCACCCTTTCACGCCTTGACTACCTGTTCCTTCCGCACAGCTATGTACACAGAGTGACTCACACGTCTATCCTGCCTCGGGGCCTTTCCGATCATTCGCCGGTTCAACTCAGGCTGCGCCTGCAGACTCGTCGAGCCCCGTATCGGTGGCGTATGTCCCCATGGCTGCTCCGGGGTGCCGAGTACCAGGACATGCTCCATCGGGCAATCGCTGAATACCTTTGCTTCAATGCCGTAAATTCCCCGTCCCCGATCAATCTCTGAGAGGCTCTTAAGCCCATGATTAGAGGGGCAGACAACAGTTATCGTACAGGGGAGAAGCAGCGCCGGCTGGCACAGATACGGAACCTAGAGGACCGTTTGGTCCATCTGCAATCCCAAATGGTGGAGAATTCAGACTCTGGTGCCCGTCGCAATATGCTACATGTGCAGCAGCAACTCCATCAGCTGCATACAGATAGTGCTAAAGAGGCCTGGTTGGCGACCCAACATGGGATATATCAATGGGGTGATAAGTCCAGCCAGATGCTCCATAGGCTCTGCCAGGCCAGAGCGCCCCCGAAGCAGGTCCCCATACTAAGGTCCTCAAATGGAGACATGTGCGCCTCCCCCGAGGCTGTGGTTCAGGCCTTTGCCGATTTTTACGCAGCGCTGTATGAGAAACACGAGGTCATTGCTGAATCCCTTATAGATAATTTTTTTGCAGATATCCCTCACCGTCGCCTCTCGGATGAGCAGCGCGACGTCCTGGACGCACCCATATCCCTCGACGAGCTTCAGGCAGCATTATCCAATACCCACCCAGGACGCGCACCGGGACCAAACGGGTTCCCGGGTGACTTCCTATGCCCTCACATGGGGACTCTTGGACCATGTCTGCTTAAAGCGCTACAAGAGCCCTCCGAGCAGTGCATTCTGCCCCCAGATTGGCGACACGCCGAAATCGTAGTCTCCCTCAAGCCGGGCCGTCCTCCTGAAGACCCGGGCTCGTATCGCCCCATCTCATTGTTGAATTTTGAGCCTAAAGTGCTAGGGAAGGTTCTTGCCGACCGCCTCCGCACGTGTATCCAGGATCTGGTGCATCCAGATCAGTCTGGCTTCATGCCACAATGCTCCACCAGACACAATATCAGACGGGCCCACAACGCAGTGGCCGAAGCCCACCGACTGGGTCGCCCCGCGGCGGTCCTGCTGGCGGACATAGATAAGGCGTTCGATTCGCTGAGCTGGACTTATCTTTTTAAACTCTTAGAGGCCGTCAACCTGGGACCACGCTTCCAGGCCTACGTGAAATTATTATATACGGACCTTACGGCATCGGTTCGTGCGGCCGGACATTGTTCGGCCCCCTTCCCCATCTGCAGGGGAACTAGGCAGGGATGTCCCCTCTCCCCTCTGTTATTTGCCTTGGCGATCGAGCCATTAGCCACGTGGGTGCGCCTGGACTCAGTCTTCCACGGACTGGACTGGTCGCCGGAGTGCTCATACAGGATTGCGCTGTATGCCGATGTCGCCCTATTCTTCATATCTGATCCTTGGACCTCCGGGCCCCGTGTGCTCCAAATCCTGCGGATTTTTGGAGAGACCTCTGGGTTATGCGCTAATCCATCCAAATCTATCCTGTTCCCCGTCTGCGGTGCACAGAGGAGCCAGGCTTGGGCCTCGCAGCTGATTATCGCAGACGCGGGCTTTTAGTACCTCGGGGTCTATATCACGCGGTGTCCTAACGAGGCTTGGTTGTGCAATGTAGCCCCGCTGCTCCCTGCGGTCCATGACGATACAACGGTGTGGTCCCACCTGCCCCTATCGCTATACGGTAGGTCCGCCATTTTCAAAATGGTGTCTTTACCACGTGTACTGTATCGGCTACAGAATTATCCTTATCCTATCCCCCCGTCGTGGTTCCTACAAATGAATGCACTCCTGAATCGGTTTCATTGGCAAGGGGGCGCGGTCCGGGTGGCGCTCACAACATGTACCCAGTCTACGTACTGCGGTGGGATTGCAGCGGCCGATATAGGGGCGTACTACTGGGCTTCGCAGTTACTGGTAATTAATGAATGGTGGTATGGTTCTCGAATGGACCCGGCTTATGCCGTGGAGAGGCTCTTCATGGCGGATACCCCGCTGCTCCATCACTTGTACAGTAGCTCGTCATTGGATGCGTTTCCCCCGGCCTGCCGGACAGTTATTCAGATATGGAGGCGGATGGTCCGATCTATGGGTTGGTGGGGTAAGCTGACCGGGGCTACTCCCCTCTGGCAGGGATCTCATCTCCAGCCTGTCTCGTCACTAGAGGGATTTCGTAGGTGGGACGATATTGGGATATCCACTCTCAGAGATATTATGCAGGGATCCACGCTTAAGTCCTTCCAGAGGTTGCAGGCAGACTTCGACCTTCACAAATCACAGTTCCATAGGTATTTGCAGCTCCGTCATGCCCTGTCCCCCCTGATACAACATCTTCCGTCCTTACCCGAGTTTCACCCGCTGGAGGGCCGGCTGCTGATGGGTGACCTGGGGGCCCACAAAATCCGGCAAATCTATCAAACGCTCACTACACATTCAAAAACCACTATACACTGGACCCGAGCAGCATGGGTGGCAGACTTGCCCGCTCTGACAGACGACGATTGGACTGAGGCGCTGGCTAGCCCTAGGTACTCCGCGGTCTCCACTAGATACAGGCTGATCCAATTTAAATATCTCCACAGGATATATTATACACGCCTCTGGAAGATGGGGGCTATTCAATCCCCCGTCTGTCTCCGCTGTGACTTGGACGAGGGGTCGTTTCTTCATACTGAAGAACCGGAATAACCCACTCACTGGGTCTCGGCGGCGGGGGAATTGCCCAAGTCTTCCATACCCTTCATACGTAGTAAAAGGAGACACAGGAGCCTTCGTCTACAGGAGGAACCCAGATTTATTCAAATAGCCCGGGCTATGGAACAGAGTCCCAAGCTCGTTAGAAACAAGACAGAGGAGGCTGCTGCTTTACTCCACAGCTTACAAGCCTTTTATACTTTTTCATTCCAGTCTTTTGGCTGTTAGTCCATTGTTCAATCAGGGCAGTGTTTGCAGTTGATAACCAGATCCAGACGGTGTTTGTAGTTGGTGACCTGATCAAGGCTTGGTACTCAAATTATTGTTCACTCAGCTTGATCAAAGCACGGTCATTCAGGTCATTGTTCGATCAGCTTGATCAAAGCTCGGTCATTCAAACCATTGTCCAATCACCCTGATCAAGGCCCAGCAGTCAGACCATTGTCCAGATAACCTGATCACGGTGTCAAGGATGTTTACCAGGCAGGGAGCAGGAGATGGGAAACAAATCATTTACACAGGGCGTGAGTGTCTCATGGTTTTCTGTCGAACTGCAAAGAACAGGGGGTGGGTGTGCGACAGTTCCTGGGCAGAAATGCAGGCTGCAAGATGGTTTTTGTCGTGTTAGTTAGAATTTCCTCAGGCATCAGCAGAAACGACCAGGTGGGTCGTGTGGAAGTGTTTGACACGAAATGGCAATGAAAAAACAATGGAGTCCTGGTACAAATGATACCGATCAGAAGAACACTTTTCCTCAGACCCTCCTTTTGCCATTGAGTGGCAAATACTTTAAGAAATGTCAATGTTCATAAGGCCATCGGTTTCTTGTTGGAGCATCATCATCATATTGGTGTTGCGAATGTTGGAGGGTGGAGGCTGGATGGTCTGGACACACATTGTACAGAGCACTGGCAGGCACTGAAAGCACAAACAGCAGGAGACCAGGACAGTTATTCCCAAGGCAAGGAAGATGAGGACCCTCCACCCCCACTGGGAAAGGAGGCCCCAGATCCAGCCTGTGAGGGACCAGTTGCCTTTATCCAGATGAATTTCGGAAGAAAGACGATGCAGACGTTGGATGGCATAGTACACTGAAGGTGCGTTGTCTGGGATGTACACGCAGCAGCTGGAGCCGATCAATTTACACACACCACCACGATCAGCAAGGAGGACGTCTACGACCATGCGGTTCTGCAGTGTTATAAGGCGGTCCGCCTGTAGTCGTTCGGCTTACCGGATTGCAAGAATCCCTCGGGTAGGGCGCCTCCGTCGGAGTCTCTCCGTGCACCTCCTCACATCCACCGGGCCTGACCTTCGTACTCGTGGAGTCCCTGTTCGGGCGCCATTTGAAGAACCGGAATAACCCACTCACTGGGTCTCGGCGGCGGGGGAATTGCCCAAGTCTTCCATACCCTTCATACGTAGTAAAAGGAGACACAGGAGCCTTCGTCTGCAGGAGGAACCCAGATTTATTCAAATAGCCCGGGCTATGGAACAGAGTCCCAAGCTCGTTAGAAACAAGACAGAGGAGGCTGCTGCTTTACTCCGCAGCTTACAAGCCTTTTATACTTTTTCATTCCAGTCTTTTGGCTGTTAGTCCATTGTTCAATCAGGGCAGTGTTTGCAGTTGATAACCAGATCCAGACGGTGTTTGTAGTTGGTGACCTGATCAAGGCTTGGTACTCAAATTATTGTTCACTCAGCTTGATCAAAGCACGATCATTCAGGTCATTGTTCGATCAGCTTGATCAAAGCTCGGTCATTCAAACCATTGTCCAATCACCCTGATCAAGGCCCAGCAGTCAGACCATTGTCCAGATAACCTGATCACGGTGTCAAGGATGTTTACCAGGCAGGGAGCAGGAGATGGGAAACAAATCATTTACACAGGGCGTGAGTGTCTCATGGTTTTCTGTCGAACTGCAAAGAACAGGGGGTGGGTGTGCGACAGTTCCTGGGCAGAAATGCAGGCTGCAAGATGGTTTTTGTCGTGTTAGTTAGAATTTCCTCAGGCATCAGCAGAAACGACCAGGTGGGTCGTGTGGAAGTGTTTGACACGAAATGGCAATGAAAAAACAATGGAGTCCTGGTACAAATGATACCGATCAGAAGAACACTTTTCCTCAATACGGTGTGGAGTTGTGGGGCACTGCAACACTTCTGGTCGGGCGTCCTGTCTTGCATGAGGCGGGTATTAGCATGGGACATTCCTGCAGACCCTAGATTGACACTCCTTCACAGCACAGAAGACATTGGGGCCTTACGTTGGCAAAGCCTGACATTGCGTAGCACTGGAAGGCTACGTCCCCACCCTGTGTAGCGAATTGGAAGAAGGCCATGGATAGGTGTATGTCTGCGGAGGTGGTGGTATTTCAGGCGAGGGGCTGCCCGCAAAAGCATGGGAAGATCTGGACCAGGTGGGCCAAATATAGGGGTATTGATTTGTCCTTAATGATGCAACCCGTGAATCAAGATCCTCTTGAACGGCTGGTGGTAAATGACTTACCGGTTTAATGTGAGGGACTCATATAACTGTGGACGGACTTTCGTGCGATGTGAATGTGCTATATTTTTGATGGTATGTATGGTGCGTGGTTGGGGGTGGGGGGTGGTTGTTGGTCTGATGTTCTGCAGACCTTCTGGGAGAAAAATTTGTAGTACCTACAGTTTTTACAATATGCCTTACGACTGTATGTTTCTTATCGGGCTTGGCCCATCTGGTACTACAGAAAATCAATAAAATCTGTTGTTAAAAAAAAAGGTGCCATGGAGGAATGATCCCATCACTAGTCAGTGGGCTACCATCATCCCTCCTGCCCTATGACAACGTCCGGCTATGAGTGACATCTAGCAATCCCAGAGTGTACTATTCTGCCCCCTTTCAAGATGACTGAACATTTCCTTGGCCACAAAATATGGTTTCTCCTTTGTAGTTCACCTTTTGGGCCAACACTCTATGCGGCTCCCTGCCAAAGGGAGGTACTACCTCCCTCTGTGGCAGGCCTCTATTGTTCCTGGGACTGGGAGTCATTAACACTACTCACCAGGACGGCAGAAGGCTGTCTGGTGGGCAGCAACTGGGAATGGCAACTGGATAAACTGGGCAACAGAGTGGCAACTTTCTAAATGTTGCATTTCGTTAAAAGTGGTATTAACTTTGACTTGGGCATCAAGTCGGGTTTAATGCCACGATTAGTTTGATACCTTTAAGTACCCATTTTAGTAGTCCCATTCAGAAGTTAGCAGGGCTGAGATATCAGCCTGCAACTCTGTACTAGCCAAGGGGCTACTTGTCTTTCCACAGAAAAATGAAAATGTTGAAGTTTTCCTATTAGAGCATACAAAGGTACATGTCCTACTTAGTAATATACAGCTACCTGCTTAGGGCTTGATTGCCCATCCATAGGAGAGAAATATATATTGGTAAGGGAAGTGGGGGCTTTGCCATTGGTTTGAATGACAAAGTCGAACTAGCAGTTTAAATCTGCCCTTTTAGGCTGTAGTAACAGACGGCGAGACATTTTGTACTTTGCCACACTCACGGTGGCACAATCAGTGCTACAGCCCTGGGTGGACACTCTAACTTGCATGCCCTGGGTACTCCTGGTACCATATACTGGGGACTTTTAAGTAAGTTAGACTATGCCAATTGGGAGTAGCCAATTCAACATACACTTTGTAAGGGGTTAGAACACTGGCACTGAGGTCTGGTTAGAAGGCTTCATTGCACACTTGGAGTCGAAAAACCAGCAGCAGCAGTCCAAAATTTGGGGGTGATCATGCAAGAAGAGGCATTGCCTTACATCTGCTATCTGTCAATAGCACCATGTGGCCTCACATGGGGCAAAAGTTGCAATTTATAAGAACAAGTTACTTATCTTCAGTAATGTCCTTTCTGGTGGATAACTGCAGATTCCTCACTATGTGAATATCACCAGGCCCTAATCCGGATAGGAAAACTCCAAAAGCAGTATTCCTACGCGCTTGAACATGGCACTGTGCAATTCTGCACCAGTTTCATTCCACTCTGGTAGTGATAAACTGAGTCACATGTAAGCACCACCATTGTCTGCTGATGCCAGGTTTCTTTTAGAAGCTTCTTCACACCTTGAGACACGGATTGAAAGGACCAGTGTGCAGATTCCTACATTGGGACCTCTTTAGATAGGGAAAAGGAGACCATTCCACAGAATGGGAAGGTGGTGAGAAAAATGCATTAAAATAGGGTATTCACTAAGAAGAGCATTACAAAAGGTAAATAACTTGTTCCTCTGATGGATATTTCTAACCACAGATTCCTCACCTTTTGAATGGATACCAAAGCAGTACCTCCCAAGGCCAGCGTCGGGTGGCATGTCCTGAGGGTGGTTGGGCACATAAAAGAAACAAAAGGTACTTACCTTTTCTCGAGCATGACGTTCTCCTCTATCCTTCTCTCCTAGAGGCAGGCAGCAGGCAGGCTTCCGACTCCCAAGCCATATCCTGGAGCTGCTGTCATGCAGCATGAGAGCAGTGCAAGGATTGGTGGGAGTGGCCTCTATCAGTGCTTACAAGAGCACTGGAGGCCTTTGCTTTCTCTATCTCTGGTGTCTTAAGACAGCTGGGTTAGAGAGGTTCAAATGTGCATGCCTGGCTGACCGTCACAAGATGACTGGCCAACGAGACATCAGCATTTTAAACTCGAAAGCACAAAGCTCCCTGCTGCCACTAAGCAGCAATGGCCCCTCCCTGTCCTGACGCTCAGTTCGGGATGGGTCAGTTGCTGCAAAATAAAATGGTAATAAATAAACTTTATTTCCATTTTATTTTCAGCTCTAGCCTGGAGCTTTTGTTTGTGGGGCAATGCTCCTCTGCTCAAACGGAGGAGCCGCCCCTGCCCAAGGCGTTGGCTCTGTGGAACAACTCAGATCAAAAAGTCCTGCAGGACTGAATGAGCACAATGACCTTTCCGACAGAACTGACAGTCAAGGAAACAGTGCTTTGTAAACATCTGCAGTGACGCTTCTATAGCAGCCTGAAAACATATCTAGGACAGGCACCACGCATTTCAATGGAGTGGTAGCAGCCTTTGCTCTGGTGGAATGAGCCCTCAGACCTCTGGAGACTGCCTCTTAGAAAATTCATAGCAGATCTTAATAAGGAGGACTATCCATTGTGAGTTGGTCCCTTCTGCACTGCCTTGACCTTCATTGCTTCGGAGAACCCCACAAAAAGAGGCTCATTCACCCAATGTTCCTTGCTGAGAACGATGTAAAAGCTCAGTGCTCTTCTGGGTTCTAAGTGATGGAGTCTCTCCTCCTCTTTTGAGGGATAAGTTGGAGCAAAGAAGGTCAGAACAGTGACATCTTGTCTGACAAATAAGATGTCACTACCTTCTGCACTCTTAACATGTGCCAATGTAATTGCCACCAGAAAGTCAGTTTTCAAAAAGTGGGGGTGTGATGGACAACTGTGCATTGGCTCAAAAGGGATACACATTAGGAAAGTGAGTACTAAATTCAAGTCCCACTGTGGCATCACAAAGGGTTTTGGCGGAAACATATGTTAAAAACCTTAAAGAAAACCACTGGCGTGGCAAGGGGGGGGGGCGGAGGGAGACGCCACTGAAGAAAACACATCACAACAGGTGGGTTGAACAGGGATGGATGGTTCGACAAATGTAAAAAGGATGAGAGGTTTGAAAAGTAAACTTTGAAAGTACCCGCTACAAGCCCTTGCTGGGCCAAAAATACAGTGAACAACAAGACAGCTGACAGTTTGGCCTGCAACGGATCTATCTGGTCAGTACACCACCAAGCCACAAACATATCCCAGCACCCGGCGCACATTGATTTCATAAAAGGCACCTGGCTGCCAAGATCACGTCAATGTCTCTGAAAAGAGCTATCAAAGGGAATCAACTGCCATCATTCAATCTCTACGCAAGTGTGCACAGGCTTGGGTGCAAGACCCTGCCTTGCTGTTGCAACAAAAGATCCTACTGAAGTGACTGCTTGATCAGAGGACAGATTCTCAGGCCAGAAGATCTGGGTACTACACTCTGTCACGACTCCATCTTGTGCCCTCTGTGCTGTGGGTTTTACACATCAGGCCTTCCTTTCTCAAGCCTACCATTATTTACCTCTCAGGAAGCCTGAACCTTTGAGCCTCCTGTTCTGTTGCTATGAAAGTTTAGTCTGTTTGCACCTGCAGATCAATCAAACAAACAATCAGTCAGGGTTTGTAAAGCGCGGCTACTCACCCGTGAGGGTCTCAAGGCGCTGTAGGACGGCGCAGAAGATCAGACTAAGTGCTTAGTTCATCCGAAGAGCCAGGTCTTGAGGTCCTTCTTGAATTGCGTCAGCGAGGGTGATTTCCTGAGGTGGATGTGCAGGGTATTCCATGTCTTGGAGGAGAGGTGTGAGAAGGACATTTCTCCGGTTCTGGTCTTGCACAATCATAGGACGGTAGCCAGGGAAAGCTGGGCGGAGCGGAAGTGTCTGTTGCATACATGGAATGTGAGGTGGTTAATTAGGTATGCGGGTCCGGCATTGTGAAGGGCGTTGTATGCGTGGGTGAGGAGTTTGAAGTTTTTTCTTCTGTCGACTGGGAGCCAGTGGAGGTCGTGGAGGTGTTGAGTGATGTGGCTGTGCTGGGGGATGTTGAGGATTAGTCTTGCTGCGGCGTTCAGGACATTCTGGAGTCTTTGGAGGAGTTTCTGGGTGACGCCGGCGTAGAGTGCAGTGTCGTAGTCAAGTCTGCTGCTGATGAGGGCATGGGTGACTGTCTTCCTGGATTTGGTGGGGATCCATCTGAAGGTCTTGCAAAGCCGGCGCAGTGTGTTGAAGCAATCTGAGCAGACAGTGTTTATCTGGTGGTCCATTGTGAGCGGGGAGTCCAGTACGATGCCGAGGTTTCGTGCGTTGTTCGTGGGAGTAAGGGGACTCCCTAGAGCAGAGGGCCACCAGGAATTGTTCCAAGCAGAAAGGGAGGCTCCCAGGATGAGGACTTCTGTCATGTCCGAGTTGAGCTTCAGACAGCTCTCCTTCATCCAGGCGGCGACGGCTTTCATTCCTTTGTGGAAGTTGTTCCTGGCAACAGTGGGTTCTTTGGTGAGGGAGAGGATCAGCTGGGCGTCGTTGGCATAGGAGACGATGTTGAGCCCGTGGTTCCTGACAATGGCTGTGAGGGGTGCCATGTAGACGTTGAAGAGGGAAGGGCTGAGGGAGGAGCCCTGGGGTACTCCGCAGCTGATCTCTGTCGGTTTCGAGTGGTACGGTGGGAGTTTAACCCATTGTGTTCTGCCGGTGAGGAAGGAGCAGATCCAGTTGAGGGCCTTGTCCTGGTTACCAGCATGATGGGGTCTTGTGGCTAGGGTGCAGTGGGAGATGGTGTTGAAGGCCGCCGAGAGGTCCAGTAGGACGAGGGCCGCGGTTTCGCCCTGGTCGAGGAGGGACTGGAGGTCATTGGTGGCGGCGAGGAGGGCGGTATCAGTGCTAGGATTGCTTCGGAATCCAGATTGGGAGATGTCCATGAGGTGGCTGGTTTCAATAAAGTCGGTGAGCTGGTCGTTGATGGCTTTTTCGATGACATTGGATGGGAAGGGGAGCAGGGAGATGGGCCTGAAGTTCTTGAGGTCCTTCGAGTCAGCGGAGTGTTTCTTCAGGAGGGGGTTGATCTCGGCGTGTTCCCAGTTGTCGGGGAAGGTAGCGGTCTTGAGGGAGCAGTTGATGGTTCCACATAGCTCGGGTGCAACGGCAGAGGTGACTCTGTGGAAGATGCGGTGCGGGCAGGGGTCCGAAGGTGCTCGGGAGCGGGTGCTTTTCATGGTCTATTTGGTGTCATCGGTGTTGAGTGGGGCCTGCTGTGAAGAGTCAGTTGGGGCCACGGGGCAGCGTCGGTTGGGGTAGTTGCTGGCGGGGTGGTTCTGGGTGTCGAAGTTGTCATAGATAGTCTTTATCTTGTGGTAGAAGAAGGTGCCGAGTCTGTTGCAGAGGTCTTGGGAGGGTGAGACGTCTGTGGCTTCGCTGTTGGGTTTGGCAAACTCCTTGATGATGCTGAAGAGTTCTTTGCTATTGTGTACATTGTTGGTGATTCTGTCTTGGAGGGCCTTCTTCCTTGTGGTTTTGATGAGGTGGTGGTGTGCGGTGGTGGCTGCTTTGAAGGCGGCATGGGCTTCCGGGGTTTTATTGTTCCTCCATGTCTTCTCAAGCCATCTACAGGTGCGTCTGGACTCTAGAAGCGCGGGTGTTAATCAGCTTGCTTTCTTGACGTGCTGTTTGCCAGTGGCTTTCTTGAAGGGGACAAGGGTGTCGGCGCCGTTTGAGATCCATTGATGGAGGTTGCATGCTGTGGTGTTGACGTCTGAGGATATCAGTGGTGGTGTGTCATTGAGGAAGGTGGTGTCTTGATCTTCTGTGACTCTATTCCAACTTCTGCGGGGTAAACGGTAGGCGTGCTGATGTGCAGTGGGTTTGTTGAAAGATAAGTGGATACAGTGGTGGTCGGTCCAGAGGAATTCGCTGGTGTGGCTGTAGGAGATTAAGTTTCCTGCGGCATATACAGGGTCGTGTATGTGTCCTGCTGTGTGCGTGGGAGTGGTGACTAGCTGAATAAGTACTATGTGTCCTTTTAGGATAAGTTGCGCTTCCACTGTGACCCATTGAATTGTATCATCATGCACTTGGAGTTCCGTTAAATTTGTTAATTGTTTCCAAGTACCATTTTCACCTGCTGCCTGCAAGGCCTCATATCCATTGTATGTAACACATGATTTTCCCCAAGTTCATTGGAGGTTTCCATGCTGCCACGTGGGGCAGGTGCTTTCTGGAACACTCTTTCCTTCCAGCATTAAAAAACTCCTCTGAACCGGTATCAGGGATTAGCCTTGTTCCAGTCCTGCGTGAGCAACGTCCCTGCACCCAACTCCTAAGTCGCCCGGATCATCCAGCTCTCTAGTCTTTCAAGCCTTTTGCGATCCCAGCTTCTGAGACACTTCCTGTGTCTTCCTTTGTGAGCTACGATTCTGCCTGATCTTGAGCTTCTTGCACTGAGTCTCCTGTCATCTTCAGATTCCAGTTAAAGTACTTGACTAGGCTAAGCACTTTCCCTCAGGTTAGTGGCACTAATCCATAGGTTAGCATCTAATTCAAAGACTGATTCCTATGAATGTGTGAGCACGTTTTCGGACATTGAACATTGGTTTGAGTAATACCCCTGTAGGAAAGTAGGAACTGCTTCTTATGGTTACCCCCACTTTTTGCTTGATGTTACACTGTTTTTGACTAGTCTGATTGGGATCCTGCTAATAAGGACCCCAGTCTATCTGCTTTCTCCCTAAAATGTTATATCCTGTACTTAGGTACACTCCAGATTGGATACTGGGGTATCCTTGTCAGACCCTAGTATATGGTACACATGTACCCAGGGCATAGGTACCCCAGAGGCCTCCCATGGGCTGCAGCATGTATTATGCCACCCATGAGAGGCCATGCAAAATGGATCTACAGGCTTGCCATTACAGCCTGTGTAAGTTGGTGCATGCACCACTTACTTAAGATATAGGTTTACTATATCTAAGGGTCACTACACTTAAAACCTATAAGTCACCTCTATAGCAGGCCTTGACAATCCTGAAGGCAGGGTGCTTGGTTCTAAGTGAGAGGGTGCCACTGCATGAGCAGGACACCCCTGCAGCCTACGGAGTCCATTCTCCCGGGTTGTTAGTGCAACAGCCATTCACGACATAGAGTGGCATTATGCGACCGCGTGATGACCAACTCTAAAATGGTTGAAAGTAACCCTATCGTGTTTGGTGTCAAACATTGAGGAATCATACCCCCACACCGGTAACCGGTGTGGGAGGTATGATTCCACCCCTCAGAAACGAACTTTGTGAGGTCCCTGGTGTTCCCGGTACCAGCCTTCTAGTCCCAGGCAGCCCAAAAGGGTTGCTGCCGACCAGAGACACATTTCTGCCCTCCTGCTGCTGAGCCAAGCTCGAGCAGGGGAAGGCAAGAACAATAGGCATCCTGTCACAGGGAGGTGTGACCACCTCCCAGACAGGATTTAGTGTATTAGGCCTGGGTGGGTGCGCTTGCCAGCGACTGAAAGTCTGCATGAGGGGCACATTTGGTGTCCCTGTGCATAGTCCAGTTCAAACCGGTCCTGGGAGGCGTTGGCTCCTGCTCTGGCGCGAAACTGGACAAAGGACATGGGAGTATACTCCCCACTGTCCTGACCCTCCCCCGGTAGGGTCCCCTGAATCTGTCCAACCTTCTCTCGTGGGTACAAAAGGGCTTACCTGGCTGAAGGACCCTACGTTTGACGTGGACAAGATTCTGAACAAGAAACCACTGACCTTCAACCGTCTGGACACTCTTGACTTTTCTGGAATACGACTGGGCCCGACTTCATCTCCCTCTCCGTCCAAAGCATCGTCTGTGCCTGGGCACCATACAGGCTCTGTGCAGGACCTGTGGACCATCAAGGACAACTGAGGTTATCTCCCTTGGGGTGAAGGAGTCACTCCCCTGTATTCGCAGGCACCGTAATGCAACTGACCGGTCTGCTGATCCTGAGCTCCTGCGGACTCCGCAGGCTCCAGCAACACAGGAGATGGGTTCCTATGTTCCTTGAGGTTGAGCTGCCCTCTCACCAAGTCTGAGGCTAGTATCCCTTGTGGGGACCGCATAACCCGAACCCCTGTGCACCGCGTACTTTTGCAAGTACATATGCTTGTTGGTGTTTCCCAAACAAGTGCATTGGGCTATAAATAGCCCCAACCTCTGAGCACATTTCCACCGAAGATCTTTTGCCTCCTCACACTGAGTGCTCCGTGGGCTGTTGCTTTGTAAATGTGCTCGAGGACCCATCGCGACTCCTGTGCCTCCGGCCTGTGGGTCCTCTTGAGGGTCAACACTGCTTTTCTTGGGCTTCTCTGGTTGCTCCAGGCTTGCCCTGACTCCCCTGTGTTTGGCGAGTCTCCTGGTCCTTGCTGGGCCAGACCGTAACCTTCCTTGACCTTCTTCGTGGGTTGCAGCTGCCAAGGCTTGTTGGTGCTCCCGACCCCTCAGCACTTGACATCCTTTTTGGGACAGATCCTATCCAGCTCCTGGTCATCCTCAGCATCTCCTGGTCTCTGCAGCTGTAGAGTCAAGGTCTCCATCAACGCACCTGAAGCACCCGACATCGGTGGGCATTCGTCTACCGAGCCCCTGGTCACTCTTGAGTGACCCAGACTCTGTCTCCTCTGCTTTCTGGTACTCTTCAACACGAATCCACCTTTGGGTTCCAACAGACACTTTTCTTCTTTCCCGCAGTGACATTTCCTTGAAGTCCTCCATTGAGATCGACAGCAGTTTCCGACACCACTTCAGCCCTATGCACCCGACTTCCCTGGGATAGGTAACTCTGGTACTATGGTATCCACGGGTGCGGTGGCTCTTCATCCTATGATCCAAAGGGCTTCCTCATAATCCACTGGGAAGGGTCCTAAATCTTTAAAACTGCAACCGCGACTCTCCCATTGAATTGTACGTAGCATGCGGTCGTGTTCTCACTCTGCACCCGTCCTCCGTGGGGTCCCTCCTTACTCACCTTGGGTGGTTCCTTGGGGTCCCAGCGATTCCACAACCTCTAGACACTGTCTTGACTCGAGTCATGTTTCTATACCACTATTTTAGTATATGGTTTGGTCTCCCCCTGGAGCTCACTGTGTATTATTGCTACTTACATTTGTTTCTGTGCTACAGTATTGTGTGCTTTGTGTTTATCTGCGTGTAGCAGGTACTGTAAGGTATTTCGAGTGTGCTATAATAATAAATACATATTTTTACAACTACTATGTGGTTCTCCTTTCATTTAACCAATACAATAAGGTTGCATTCTGGTAAAACAAGCTGCTTAACATTCCTTCAAGACTAAGCCTGAAGGCTGCTCTCCACAGCTACCACTTGGATAGCTTTCTAAGGTTATCTTTGACCTCTTAAATCACCATAAGGGTTGTTTGGACTGGTGCAAGGTGCCCACTTTAATTAGTGGATATCAAGACAATTCAATCGCCTGTCGTCTTTGTAGTTACCACCGTGAATCTTGGCTTCATCTGCTGTGTTGCTGTCCAAAGTTAGCTAGAGAGCGGCACCGCCTGGTACTCCCAATTTGCAGGTCCCACGGCTCCGGACGATGCAGAGAAGTTTCAGACCTGTGCTTCTCCGCCAATACAACTCAAACAATGGCCCGACTAGGGAAATTCACAGATGCAATCCGGGCCGCACTGGCACAAACTCCTAAAATACAAGATGTAACCAGTCTGCCACCAAGCGAGAGTGACTAGGATTAAACATTTTTCAAAACAAAACATCAGTCCTGTGTCTACAATAAACCCAGAGTCCTGCCTCGGCTTACAGTCACTACAAATCCCAGGCACACAAGGGAACAAAAAAAGGTCAAGACTAGAGGACTAAGCAAGTTAATCCATGGACCTGGCACCGAAACCAGGAAAACTCAGTTGTTTTAAATGGATAGTCAACAAAATAAACATTAACTTTATCGGGCACAGGGCCCATCTAAACAGACGTGCAAATGGGCCCCCAGATGCAGGAGCAACCTCTACGCACCAGCACTTCAGTTCCAGCTTGGACAATTGTTCTTAAGATTTTTAAGTTTTAAGCAAACTCAGTCAGTCTTTTAACTTTTCATTCTTTCTCCTTTTTTATAGCATACTGTAATGATAGTATATTGTAATGATTTTAATTAATTGAACAATAAAGAAGTACCACTACTAGTGGATATCATATACCAAGCCAACTTCTCACAACCCCATAGGATCCAGCACTTTTGACTGTTGCATTGCAGCGCTCTGAACTTTATTGTACCCGAACTGAAAGTTTACCACTGTGTTTTTTGACAAGTTGTATCTAGAATTTCGAGAGACACTTCTTGAGCTTGAAGTTCTTCATGGTTGAAATCTGAATCTAGTGTGTTCTGGAGTTCCAGAAATCTCCAGTTTATTCTTGAAATGGTTTCTGCTCTCTCTCATGCAATATTTATGATGATGTCTGTAATTGTACATATAGTGTAAACAATTGATAGATCATTTGGAGTAGAGAACCCCTGGGTAACTTTGCCTCTTGTTGTTTTTAGTCTTCTACACCTACATAAGGATATGAGGTCAAGGGAGTCCCGATTCTACTAAGCAGTGCACAACACAGCAGAGCAGTCCCCTCAGTAACACAAGTTTATGTTTTCTTGTTTTGCCCCATACCTCTTTTCTCTCTGGGGGCAGTTGATGGAACTAGACAGTTGTTACTTGTTTCATTAAGCTGCCCCAGCTAGGATTGGGGGTCCAGCACTGTTTCCGCTGTTGGAACCAGGTGAATGTGTGACACTCTCCTGGCCCAATCCTAAACCACTAAGATGACTTGGGCCTCATAGTTGTTGATCTTCACACAAAACTGTTGATACTCCGTGTTCTTGGTGATGGTGAAAAGATCCAACCCGGGCTTTTCTCATTGCTGGAAGAGAGCCTGTGCTCCCTCTGGGTGTAGCTCAGTTCATAATATGCTAAGTGCCTTTGGCTGAGCTTGGCTCCCCTGGCATTCAGAGATCCCTCCAGGTGGTTCATGATCTGAGAGATGCCCTGACGACTCAGCCAGTTCCAGAGTCGCGCATTTTCCATGCACAAGGAAGTGGACCCCACCCTGCTTGTTGCAGTATCACAGATTGGTGGTGTTTACCATGAGAATTTATGCAATTCTTCCCTTGATGATTGACAGAAAGGCCTTCAACACCAAGCAAATTGCCTGAAACTCCTGCAAACTGATGTGGGGGTGGGTCTCCACTGGAGACCAGAGTCCTCAGATCTCCACCTCTCCCAGATGGCAACCGCAACCCAGTAGTGACACATCCGTCACCACCGTCAACTCTAGGTGGGGAAGGGAGAGGAGGCTGCCGCTGGTCCAATTGAGGTTGAGTATCCACCGCTGCAGATCTTTTGCAGTTTCCTCTAAAATCTGGATGGAATTTAACAGGTTCCCATGGTGCTAGGCTGACTGAGATTTCAGATCCCACTGTAAAGCTTGCATCTGACATGGTGCGTTCTTCCAGAACATTTGTCCAGTCATTTACGTGGTTCTTAAAACATTGCATAGCCCATTCCCTACCCCCTCAATCCCTCACCATTTCCTTCCTATCTATCTGAGTATTGGTTTCATCTCAGTCAGCATACCCTTTCAGTCAACCAGTACACATCACAGTTCCTTCTTCCATCCTCGAACCAACACTCTGCGCCTCTGTCTCTATGTGGAAAGTCTCTCCCAGTCATCTTTTCACACCTGGAGTGTGTTCACCGGTTGCCCTCTGCCCTCAACAGACCGACCAACCTTTTCCTCACTGGTTCATTCTGCACATTCAACAATGATTTTGTAAGAACACTTCTGCCAGGCTATGGGGAGAAATGCCCTAACTATTATGAAATGGTGAGTTTCCACTAATATAAAGTATTTCATACAGAGGCAAATAGTTTGCAGGATAACCTGCCAGATCCCAGATTTGAATGAAAGAAGAGAGTATGTCTGATGGAATGCAGCCAAAGATCGTATCTATCAAACCCAAAATAAACCAGGCAAACTGGGTTTCAAAAGTAACTTTGTTGAAGATCAAAGCTCAGCAAAGCTTACCTTGACAAGCCAATATTTTAACCAACAACCTTGCACTTTGACAGAGGATGTCTTGCTTCACTTGGTCTTCAGAAACTTGTGATTTTTTTGTTTGTTTTGTTTTTATCAACAAAAAAAGTTTGCTGGACTGGAGTCAGGAGTCACGTGTTGTCTAGAAACAGTTGTAAGAATCTCTCTACAACTGGCACAGGTCTTCCACAGTCTAACCAGCAGCACACTGGTTAACCTATATTCAGCGAATATGTTAGCAGCTTCCTCTGGACCTGGACATTAATAGTCATCCAGGACTTTATGCTCTCCAGAGTCATGGACCTCTATAGTCCAAAATGTCCCTGTAGACCACAGCAGGACACTGACTTTTCCTGTTCTTAGAATCAGGGGCTGGAAGTTTGATATAAACACAGATGTAGAGACAACTATTTCAGTGCTATTCTGGTAGGGACTTTTCTCAGCACAGTAGCCCAGGAAGTCTTTTTCTGTCTTTTGTTCTGAATTGGACATTTGAGAAAGATCGAGTTTGCCATGGCCATTTGAAAGGAAGATCCACTGTGCCATGGACTTTGAAAAGGTCCAGTTTACTATTGCTAGATACTCTCAGACAAATCCATAAAAAGAGTTCACGGTCACCAAACCCACTTTCATTCCAGTGTGCGATGTTTTCAGCTCCAAGGGGGTGACTGGTTGTACTAGAAATACACAGATTTGTTTTGCACCAAACATTCAGAATGTTAGAATTTCTAAACAGTGCAGCTGAGCTCTGCACTACCTTCTAGTTTCACCATTTCACAACCAGGTCTGGCTATTCCACTTTAAATACATTCTAGTATCTTCTGACAATCCTAGGACTGACAGCCAGAGAGTAACTACTAAAAACAAACAAGCATTTGCAATGCAATAGGTCTCGCGTTTGTGAGAGTTTGAGCGATTGGCATTGCAAATGACAATGCCTTGTATTTATGTGTTTTGAATTCCTGCTAGAGGTGCGTAAACACGCAATTTGTACTTATAGTCCTTGCTTACCAGAAGCAAAGCTGGCAGTAAAAAAGGCGCAGTTACTGACAGCCTTGCTTCTCGTAAGCAGTGACTATAAGTACAAAGTGCGTGTTTACGCACCGCTTGCAGGTTTTCAAAACACATAAATAAAAGGCATTGTAAATGAAACAACACTGATCAACCGCTACAAGGCTGACGTATTCTGAAACACCAGACTTTAACACTGGTGATTAAAGCAGGTCCAAAAAAACCTGCAAAACGGCCAAACAAAAAAACACTTTGCGACGGCTAGTTATGTATCTATGCAAGACTACTTTTAATGTGTTAACCTAGCTGTGATAAGGTCTAGTTCAGCTGTTTTAACCTGTGATCCGTGACGCCTACTCAGGGGGTCCATGTCTGATTAGAAAATTAAATCTTAGCTGATTAATAACTATTATATAAACAACATTTTTAAATGTTCTGTAAATGTTAAGGAATTGCAATTGGAAGACAAAAATTAATTTGATATCTTCAGATTGATTCGTGGAATAGTGCAAATGCATCAAACAGAAAATAGCATGTACGATGGGTGGCTTCAATTGAACTCATAAAAACTCCTACATTTCCTTTAAAATGTTGCTTTTGTATTGGATTGTGAATTTAAATAAATATTTCATCATTTGTGTTTTGCTCTGATCAATGCTTGTTTCTTTATTTATGGATGTTGTTTTGCGGTTGAAATCATCAAAATTGAGATGGTATGGGTCTCCGGCTTCCAGTAATGGTGTTAGTGAGGGTGGGTCTGACTAGCTTTGGATTCTATTAAAGATTCAGTGGAGGTCCAGAAAAGTCAAAAAGTTTAGAACCAAAGGTCTACTTAAGAAGTCTTTTTTGGTGGGAGCTCAAATTGCAGTTGTGTTTCTTGTGGGCATGCAGTTGGGAGCATAAGCAATGTGCTTTCTCCAAGCTCTAGTAAAAAGGCAATTCGTAAAAAGTAAGAGAGAAGGATTGCCAGAGGCTAGTCAATGAGAAGTTTTGGTATGCTGCAGGTAGTAAAACCGCACTATCGGAAAAACACACAAAGATCGCTTTCTATACCATAGAGGTCACCTATTGTGAGCTAAATGTAACCTCTTAAAAACTACTGAAGACTTACATTTTCACAGTGCTTTCTGTCACAGACTGTGACCTCATAGCACTAAAAATACACAAGTCACTAATCTCCACTGCACCAATCACGATTTAATTCTGTGGCTCTCTGGTTTCACACAAATCTTCGCAGTGCATTAACTAATAGAGGTTTCATAATATACTATTGTGCATTTCCCACTGAGTAACAACTTTTATTTATTTATTATTCGTTGTTTTATATGTAGCTACCTGACGGTGAAAGACCAAAAAACGTACAGAATATTTTGTTTTTAGCCACACCTTTGACCCAGTCGCCATGTTCAGACTCTCAAGGCCCTCCAGCCCCCCAAAACATGACTGAAGTCATGTTAGCAGCAGCTAACTAATATAACCAGGAGTTAAATGTTACAAATAAAAACCTTTTTAGAAAAGCAGTATGAAGGAAGATTAAGGGACCACTTCCTACCCTGGAAATAAAGCATACTACTTGGACCTTACAGTTCATCATTAATGATTGTAAATGGTATGTTTTAATTATGATGAATGATGTTGAGCTACCTCCAGTTACATGCAGCTGTAAATGCCAAGCCATCAGCATCGCATGAAATATAGTATGGTTTTCCTCAGATGCCGTGCAATTAAGTTGCAGCCCATGCATTACAGCTATTATTCCAAGGGCCACTGGGATTATGTGATCATGCGGCTGCAGCAATTTTAGCATAATTATAGATTTGCTGCATTTGCCACATAATCCATCATCTACCGCATAATCTGCTGATTTTAACCTAAAAACTGTTTTTACTCAAAAGCTTCAAATGTTACTAAAAAGCAGCAACAGGTGTTGCCGCTCAGTAGAAGGCCCTTTGTAAAGCTGCACTGGTCACCTTTTTGTTGCTTATTGCTATCTTTGGGTGTTCAACTGGTACTAATGAGGTGCAACCACAGATTGACTGGTTCACTGGAGAACATTTATGGTTGTCAATGAAAGGTTTGTCACAAGGGGGTCCTTATGCCTAAAAGATTTTGACCGGGGGTCACTGCATCAAAAAGTTTGAAGACCACTGCCCTAGAACAAGGCTCAGTTCTCCTTGCAGCTGAAGTCCTGTCTGAAATTGCCACAGGTAACACCAATCTAAGTGCACCCTAAGCGTTGCCAGCCTTAATGAATGCTGTCATGGGAATAAAGTAGGTTAACACCAGTACACCCTAGCCAGATTCACAGACCATTTTTCGTGAATAGTTTCAGGGTAAGATATGTTTACTCACAGAAACTGTGGGTACGCCTTACTCCTAAAAACTCATGATAAAGTCAAACTTAAGGCTATAAAGACTATGCTACACCTACTCAAAGAGAATGCTTGGTGAATCAGCTCTGGGTATTTAGAGGTAGCTCACACGAGCAAGGAGTAAGACAGACCTAGTCATAGAAAAAGCTTTGTGAATCGAGACAGACAACATCAAATTAAACCACATCTTTCGCTGTTTTGAGAGCATGGAACATTCACCATGAAGAAACAAGACAGGCCTGTTTTCTTTTTGCCTTCACCTTTCTGCGAGAATAGCAAAAAAAGTTTTCCTCTGTTGCAGTTGAGAAAACATTCCCTTTTGTTTGTTCCAAAGTGTTCTGGTGCTCATGTGCTGGTTTGCGCTACAGAAACACATTGAATAAATATGACCTGCAATGTAACACATCAACCCCAAATGGCACTTTACTTTTGGCAGTTTGTGTTGCATCACAAACACACAGCAGTATCTAGCTGTTTTCAGAAACGTGTGAATTTAGACACATTGTGCCTCATTGTAGTTTAAATGGATTTAGGACCACACAAAAAGTGAGTCCAAAGTTTACCCATGTATAATTCTTTTATAACATTATGGTATTGTGGGTGCGTGAGCAGTAGTCAGAGCAGAGGCCGTGGATTGTGCAGCTGTGGATTGCGGCTGTCCGCGGCCCCCGCAAGGGGCCAATTCAGCAGGGCGGCCCTTTAGTGCCATTTTGGGCACCGCCCACCCGCTCTAGTCGTTGGGGGTTCTGTAGGAGCCTCTCTAGCCAGGTCGCCACTGTGGCGTCCTTCCGGTGCGCCAGGTGGGGGAGGGCATATAAGCCTCCCCCGCCTCCTGGCGGTCTCTGTTCGCCAGCCACGCCCGTCTGACCGGGTCATCGTCGCGATCTCGCCTTGGCGCCGCTGCAGATTGCCCAGGAGCTGACGACGTTGATCGGACACGCTACCAGTGGTCTGCCCCTGTCTCCGCTTCGGACTGCGGGGAGCCGACTAATTTACGGTGAGTTTGTTCATCCACCACCCTCCGCTCATCCCACTACCCGTTGGTTAGAGGCTCGACCGGCTCTGGCTTGGTCAGCCCGCCAGTAGGAGGGGGGGATGGGCAGCTCCGCGAGGGCACGGCTGCGGCGCCCTCTCCTGACCGGGGCCAGCGTAGTGCTGACCGGGAGGGGGCTCACAGTGGAAGGCAAATGAATGCCCCTTGGGGGCAGTGCGGCGATGTGTTGTGCCGGTGCAAACGGGGCTCAGGGGTAGTGCCGGGATGTCTTCCCCGCGTACTACCCCTGATGGTCATATCAGTGGTGGGGGGTGACCTCGGGCGCGAGCCGGGAGAGATGGCCGTGCTGCGGTAGGCCGCCCCTCCCCGCCTCTACTCCTTAGTACTCGCCTGCCGCCCGGGCTTTTTTCCGGCTGGGTGGCGGTAGGTTTCAGTCCCCAGTGCCACGATTGCCGCGGCCAACTTGGCTCAGGGCGGGGGGGGGTCGAATTTCCCAGCCTGCAGGGCCCGCGTGGGCAGCCGCATTGTGGCCGTATGGTGGCGGGCTTTGTGGATGACTCCGGAGGTGCCGTTAGCGGTGCTGTCGGGCCTTATTGCATCCCCCACCCTGTTCGGGCGGGGGAGGTGCTCGTCGCGTGCTTGCGGTCCCGTTGGGCCTTTGCTCCCCACAAACCCCCGGTTTTCGGCGAGGGAGGGGTACGAGCAGCGTGGGGGGGCACCGGGGCAATCGAATCGTGATCACTGCCCCTTTCCCCGACCATACTTCATACAGCGCAGGGCAGAGGCGCTCCTTCTCCGGGTGATTGCGGGGCACAGGCTGGGCTCCTAATCACAGAGAAGAAATCAGCTGGGCGTCCTAGGCGTGCACACCATCGGGAGCATACAGCGGGTGGGAAGGAGCAGGACGCCCTCAGCGCGTGCGGAGGTAGCGATAATTTTATTAATGATCGCTATAATGAGGTAGCGATAATTTTATAGCGCGCATCGCCTGGAAGCCACCGGGGGCGCCAGTGGGGGGCAGCTCGGAGGCGTAAGATCCGGACTGCGTTCGTCCTCCCCGGGTGACGGGCGGCGCGCCACGTGTACAGCCTATGCATTGCCACGAACTGTGAAGCGATAGTCGCGATGTTCATGCCCTGCTATTGTCCGCATTTTAGGCGCAATGCGTGACGCCGTTACGGGTGCTACTTTGTTACAGGTTGTGAATGTAAATGACGATACATGGTAAAATGATCAGCATTGTGCAAATTATGACAAATGGCCACAGAATTAGTGTCTATCAAAATTTTACACGCAGCTATTGTGCATATGGGCTTGTCTGTGTCTTTTATGCGCGCATCTTTGGGCCAGGTGGCCATATTTAGCAAGATTGAGTTGTAGGTGTAGGCCAAAGTACCTCCCTTATGAAGGCACGCCAGTGGGGGGATCCTGACGTCACCGAGGGCACATTGGCCAGTGAACTGTATACTGTCTAATGTTTTGCGGTTGCTAGGTACATATTACACAATGAAGCTAGCAGAACCGTCAGACGTGGTGTGGCTGTCCCTAAAGCTAAATCCTGGAAGTACAAGCACCCGGTGCAGGGCAGGTGCCCCGCGGTGCCATTCCTCATGTCCGCTAATGTTTGTTTGTATTACAGGGTCCCACAGGCGGATTGGTCATCGTGAGGCTCCGGTTATTTGGGAGCAGTCAGGGTAAGCGATGTTACTGTATGCTGGCCACCGGGCAAGGCCCGCGGCCGCGGGGGTCCACAATGGGAGCACAGGGCCTACCGGTCTTAAGCCGGTGCTGGGGTCACGCTGGAGGGTGAGGCCCACGCTTGTATGCTAACTATGAAATTTGGGTCTTCACAGTGAGGGACATCCCGGGATCTCTTCATAGAAGCCGATCGCTCGGGACCAATGAGGAGAGGCGTGTCGCAAGGACAAGCAGGTACTGGTGCAGTGATTATTGTAACAGGAAGGCGACCCTACGCCCCAAAGGGCGACCACCACATCTGACAAAGCGTGGGCAACATCGTTGGGGCGGGGGGGCGGCGGGGCGGATGAACCTGAAAGGAGGGGCTTGGATTGTGGTGAAGTGTCTTATTCTACAATTTGAATTGCAGCTACCACATAACCCCTGTTTCCATTGTGTGACGCTTCGCCCCCACAAGTGCGCTGACCTCCCACCGCATCGATACGTTCTCCTACGCGACCGTGAAAGAAGTTAGGTTGTCGGGAACCGAGAAGTGAAGTAAGTACCGGGGAACGAGTGGGTTGGACACGCGCCGGGATTGGGAAACTGGGACCCCTGCGGCCCAACAGTGTGGCGGCACCCTCAAGGCAGGGCGGGACACGTATTCACAATTTTCTCTCCCCCCAGGGCACGCCTAGGCATTCGGCTAGATAATCCGGAGCCATGGACAGCCAGGGAACTCCCGCCCCACTGTTCTCACAAGTCAGCTGTGTAGACGAGTCTCAGCCCAGCACGTCGCAGGAGGCATTGTGGGAGAACTTCATGGCCATGGCCAAGGCTAAAGGACCGGAATGGGCACAAGGATTCCTCGACGCCCGAGGGCAGGAGGATTCCGGGGTGGTGGCCGACATCCCACAGGCGACACAGGCAGGGCTCGTGGATCAGGGACCAACCAGATCCAAGCGCGTGCGCAAGCCCACCAACAAGGACTTTCCTGTGGACATGCCCCCAGCGAAGACCAGGGTGGTGATCACCCCGCGAGAACCAGAACCCACAGGGATACCGGCGGCCGTACCGAACACTAGCGCAGCAGGTGCCGAGAACTTTGAGAAAATGGGTAAGGTGATGGACAATATGCTGATGTTGATGGGGCTATTTCAGGCGCGGCTAGACGCCATGGCATCAACGCCTCCGTTGCTGGCTGCAGTGCCCGCGGCCCCGGGGGCACCCACAGTATTGCAGGTTTGGGGGGGCCATGCTAGTTGCGCGAACACAACCGCCAGGGTGGTGGGGACTGGGACCAATACGGGGTCAGGGTCCGACACAACGGTGGTCCCCGACCCCGCAGCACCAGCCATTTCTGCCCCCGGTCAAGGGGGCAGCCAACTGGCGACACCACCAGCAAATGCTAACCAAGCGCCCGCGACGAGTTCCCCGCTGACCAGCGGCCCGGGGGCTGTCACGACCACCCCACCTCAGGCCAGCGCCATCCCCGAGCCCCCCAAATCACCTGCGGTGGCGGCACCCTGGCCACCCGTCACGGTGGCACCCTTGGCCTCGGGGCGTTGCTCACTGTCTTGGCAAGTGCCCCAGGCGGCCAAAGAGGGGATATGGAGACGGGAATTCATTGATATCCTGACCTTACTCATGCACGGGGCAGCAGGGGCAGATACTAGGAAAATGGGTGGAAAAGAGGAGGAGAAGAAGGTGAGGTACCAACGCTGGCCCGAGAAAACAATTGAGAACTGGGTTGAGGCGTTCACCATACTGTCGGCAGTAATTATGGAGAAGTATCCGGAGCAGGGGGAGGCGTTAATGCAATATTCCCACACCATACAGCAGGAGGCTAAAGTGACAGGAGGGGTCGGGTGGTTCAACTACGATCAGGATTTCCGCAAGCGTATGGCCATATGCCCGGAGTTAGGGTGGGACCAAAAAGAGATCCAGCTCTGGGTGCAACATATGTGTAAATTCACCGCTGAACACAAGGAAGGGGCTGGCAAGAACCAGAAGGAGTGGGATGAGCAGAAGGGGACTAAGCAGACAGGGAAGCGACCCTTCAAACAGCCTTTTCGAGGGAGCCAGGAAGGGGGTCGGAAACAAGGGAGCAGGAAATTCAATTCCGGAACTTGCAGGCTGTACAATGCGGGGTCCTGTTCCTGGGTCAAGGCCTGCAAGTTTACACACAACTGCAGCAAGTGTGGGGCCACACACCCAGCCGTGTCATGCAATGTCAAGCGAGAGGGTTCACCGCCTCACAAGGGCAGACAAGATAGCTAGTAACACAGAGGAGACAGAACCGCACGCGGCCGCTCACCCCACCTGTAGGAGAGTAGGATCTGCCTCTTATGTTGCCCCCACTTTTTTTCTGATGTTAGCACTGGTTTCTGGCTTTAGTCTGGCTGGGTCCCTGCCAATCAGGGCCCCAGCCTCTCTGTTCTCTCTAAACGACATGGAGTGCACTCTAGGTGCACTAGTGATTGGATACTGTGGTGCCTTATGAGTCCCTAGTATATGGTACCTTAGGTGCCAAGGGCATAGGTACTTCACAGGCCTACCAGGGGCTGCAGCATGTGTTATGCCACCCCTGGGAAGCAGTCTAAATCTGACACCACAGGCCTGCTACTGCAGCCTGGGTGAGGTGGTGCTAGCACCCCTCACTGAGATATAGGTTTCCTATATCTCTCCTGCACACACATATAAACCTATCAGTCACCCCTAAGGCAGGCCCTATCAATCCTGAGGGCAGGGTGCTTGGCTTCTATGTGAGGGGGTGCCTCTGCCTGAGCAGGGCCCCTCTGCAGCTCTCAGAGTCTATTCTCTGGTGCTGTTTGTGGATGCGGTTAAACCATATACTATTTAAGTGCATTATATCCTCGCGGTAAATGCTAACTTTGGAATGGCTGCATCAAAACATGTCGTGTTTGGTGTCAAACATCTTGGAATACTACCCCCCGCCAATCTTGGCGGCGGGGGTAGCATTCCACCCTTCTAGAGGGATAAGACATGTACCTGCTGTGGAAACGCGGTAGAATCCTAAAGAGCCCTGGCATCACAAAATGGATGCCACCAGTCACAGACACTGGGCTGCCCTCCTGCTGATGACCGAAACTCGCAGTGGAGGAAGCCCAACAATAGGCATCCTGTCACAGGGAGGTGTAACCACCTTCCAGACAGGGTTTAGTGTATTGGGGCTGGGTGGGTGCACTCTTAGAGTGCTTTGAAGTCCTGCACTGGGGGAGCAGAAGGCTCCTCTGTGCATATGCCAGTTCAAACCAGCTCAGGGGCTACCTGCCCCTGCTCTGGCGCGAAACTGGACAAAGGGAAGTGGGTGTAGCCACCCCTCCCTTGACCCTCCCATAGGTGGGGTCATAGAGCTAGTCCATCCCCTCTTTTTAGTATAAGAGGGGGAACCTTGCCATTGCAAAGCAGATAACCCCTGGACGACGCTCTACAGAAGAATCCTGGCCCTTCGACGTTCCACTACCTTTGGAAGACAGAAGAATCTCCCTTGGAGTCAAGGAGTGACTCCCCTGCTTGACAGGCACCAAAAACGACAACGACGGTCGCAAACTACGCCGCTCCCGCCGGAGTCCGAAGTCCCTCCAGCCCAAGAAGTGGATTTCCTGACCTCTCCCAGGCCACCGTGAGTCCCCAGCGAAGCGGAGGCAAGTGGACCCCACGAGTAACGAGGAACCGCGACCCCTGGGTACCGTGCACTATTGTCGAGTGCAACCCCTTCACAACGTTCTACGAACTTGTGCTTTGGACCACGTGTGGTCCCGACCTCCAGCAGGAATCCTCCGAAGATCAGAGGCCTACACCGTCCCGAGTGACCGTGGGCCCCTGTTGAGTGATTCCGCCCGAGGTGTCTTCGCGATCCCTTGCCCGCCGGCTTGTGGGTCCCCAGAAGACTTCTTAAAGAAACCAAAGGGCTCCCCTGGTTGCTCCAGGCCTGCCCTGACTTACCCTCGCTGGGTGAGTCCCTCAGACCTTGCTGGTCTGCGCCATCGACTTTTCTTCATCTCCCCGAGACTTGCTGCTGCCAAGGCTTGTTGGCTCCAATCGAGTTGCCGACACCGCAGTCAGCTGCAGACGTCGAGGGACCCACCGAATCCAGCTCCTGGTCGTCGTCGACACCTCCTGGACCACGTGGCTGAAGAGTCAAGGCACCCGCAACCGACCTGAATCAACCGACGACGGTGGGCATCCATCTTCCTTGCCCCGGGTCACTGCCAAGTGACTTTGAACACTGTCCCCTCTGCTTTCAGGTCATCCTTCTTCAGAATCCAGGCTTGGATTCCACCGGACACTTCTTCAGCTCCCGCAAGCAGCAAGTCTTCTTTGTTCGCCATTGAAAACGACGCCGCGACCCGACACCAAAGGACACCTGTGCACCCGGCTTCCCTGGGTGAGGTAACTCCAGCACTACGGTGCTCCTGTGGGTGTGGGCTCCTAGAACTACTTACCCTGTAAGTGACTTGCTTGTAGGTTCTCCCGAAGTATCCTAAAACTCTTTATTTCCAACCGCGACTTGCCCCATTGAAGTTAACGGCGATCCGCGCCTGTGTATCCACACTGCACGCGTCCCCCGTGGGTCCTTTACTTACCTGCCTTGGGTGGTTTCGTGAGGCCCCTAGCACTTCTGAAGGCCCTAGGCCTTGTCTCCCTGCAAGTCGTTGTCCCTAAGTCTCTTACTTAGTATATGGTCTGGTACGCCCCTAGGGCCCCAGCCATATTTTGTGCTTAACTTATTGTGAAACGTTGATTTGTGCATATGTTTGTCTTCTAATCTCATAAAGAGATTAGTAGAGAGTTATTTAGAAATAAATACATATATATTTGATATATATACCTGTGTGGTGTCTTTTCATTTGGTGATTCAAGAGATTATATGGTAAAACAAGCTGCTTTACATTCCTCCGAGACTTAGCCTGAAGGCTGCTCTCCACAGCTACCACTAGGATAGCTTTCTTTAAAAGGTTGTCTTAAACCTATCTACCATAAGAGTCGATTTGCCCTGGTGCAAGGTGTCCACTTTAATTAGTGAACAGCATATACCAGGCCAACTTCTCACATTGGTGGGCAGCGTGTGGGATTCCAGCTTGCCATTGTTTTACCAGAAAATCTCTATTTGAATTACTAACTGAAAACCATTATAGGTACTCAAGGTACATATAAAGTCAAGCTTAGTATCAATAAGTTCTACTGAACTTAGAGCTGTGTGCCAAGGGATAGCACACCCTTTCCACAGCTCAAGCTAGGATCAGTAGGCCACAAACTAGTGTAGGTAGTACAACACTGCACAACACTAGAATGTCCTTAAAGGGTGGACCCAGTGGATCCACTCAGCCTCAGTATAAGGACATGGCTTTCTCTGACTTGAGAGCCATGTGTGTTGACAGACACCTGAGGCTAGGACAGAGTCCCTCAACCCTGCACCTGATAGATCTGCTAACAGCAGATGACCTTAGATTGGCTCTAGGAGCTAAAGGGTTTGAATCAGTGGGTGGGTCAGTCATAGTATCTGGGTCAGATGATGAAAATCAGAATGACCAAGACTCTGTGATTGAAGGGCCAGGCTCCAAGGGGCCTGAAAAGGACAGAGGAATTCTCCCTAAGAGAACTGACAGAGAGGAGGAGAGGCACAGATCCCCTTCCAGGGAATCTGACCACTCTTATCACTCTGGCAGAGAATTTGTCCAGCAGAGGAGCTCATACTTTTCCTTAAGAGAGACCTCCTCTGAGAGAAGGTGCAAACTGCTCCAGTATGAGGAAGCCAGAGTGGCCCTCAGAACCAAGCAGTTGGCACTGGATAGGGAAGCCCTGGAGATCCAGAGAGCTTCTAGAAAAGAGGGGTTAGAACCCCCTGGTGGCAGCAACAGTGTCCCTAGAGGCAGAGAATATATTCCTGACCATAGGAACCTGAGCAAGGTTGTTCCTCCCTACCAGAGTGGGGATGATATCCACAAGTGGATAACTGCTATGGAGAGGGCCTGTAGAGTACAGCAGGTCCCCCAAAAGCAGTGGGCAGCAATCTTGTGGCTCTCCTTTTCAGATAAAGGAAGAGACAAGCTCCTCACTGTTAGAGAGGAGGATGCTGATGATTATGAGGTCCTGAAGAGTGCACTGATAGATGGGTTTGGCTTAACCACTGAGCAGTACAGGTTAAAGTTCAGAGATACCCAGAAGGCACAGACTCAGGACTGGACTGACTTTGTTGATTGTGCAACCAAGGCTCTAGAGGGTTGGCTGGTTGGCAGTAGGGTTACTGATTTCAAGGGATTGTATAATCTGATGATGAGAGAACAGATCCTAAATAATTGCCAGAACCAGTTGTTGCATCAGTACCTGGTGGACTCTGATCTGACCTCTCCCCAAGAATTGGGAAAGAAGGCAGACAAATGGGTCAGAACCAGGGTGAGGCAGAAAACCCAGAACCAAGGGGGTGACACTAAGAAGCAAGATCCTAAAGGCTCTGAGAAAGGTGGGGATAAGTCAAAAGACCAGAAGTCTTCACAAGGGCCCCAAAAATCTGCATCTGGTGGGGAGTCACAGTCCAACAAGGGAAAAGGCCAAAAGAAGCCCTGGTGCAAATTCTGTAAACAGAAAGGGCACTGGACTTCTGATTGTACCAAGTCCAAAGACCAAACCACCACCACTCCTGCCCCTAAGGCAACTGTGCCCCCTAGCTCAGCTACTGGTGGAGGTGGTACGCAGAATAAGGGTGTAGTAGGGTTGACCCTGGGTTCTGAAGTGGATTCTGACCTAGTCAGAGTGACCACTCAGGCAATGCTGATTTGTGAGGGAAACATTGATATGTCCTTCCTAGTAAGCCCCAGTAATCTGGGCAAGTACAAACAGCAGCCTTTGATAAATGGCAAACAGGCTTTGGCATTTAGGGACACAGGTGCTAGTGTCACCATGGTGGCAGAGGACCTAGTGGACCCTGGACAGATCATCCTGGGTGAAATGTACCAGGTGACCAATGCAAGCAATGTCCAGACCAACCATAGTCTGGCAGTTGTGAATTTCTCCTGGGGAGGGGTAACTGGCCTCAAGAAGGTTGTAGTCAGTGCAGACCTCCCTGTAGAATGTCTATTGGGCAATGATCTAGAGACTTCAGCCTGGTCTGAAGTAGAGTTATGGACTCATGCTGAGATGTTGGGCATCCCTGCAGAGGTATTTGCTGTGACCAGGTCACAAGCAAGAATGCATGACACTGAACCAGCTCTGGATCCTGGAACAATGGACCAGATGCTTCCCAAGAGGAGGAGCAGTAGGGTTAAGGCAGTGCCTTCCCTCTGTCTCAGATCAAGGATTCACTTCCAGAGGGAGGTGAAGCAGAACCTGAAGAAGGAACTGCCCCAGAGGGACTTGAACCTGACCAGGTTGAGTTCTTGGGGGCAGGGGGCCCTTCCAGGGAAGATCTGAGTAAGGAGCAACAGTGCTGCCCCTCTCTTGAACCCCTCAGACAGCAGGCTGCTGCTGAGGCTGCTGGGAGTGCTAGTGGGTCCCATAAAGTTTATTGGGATGAGGGACTCCTATATTCTGAGGGTAGAGACCCAGCCCCTGGAGCCACCAGGAGGTTGGTAATACCTCAGAAGTTTAGGGGGTTCCTCTTGACCTTAGCACATGATATCCCTTTAGCAGGTCACTTGGGCCAAAACAAGACCTGGGACAGGCTTGTTCCACATTTTCATTGGCCACATATGTCAGAGGACACAAAGGAGTTTTGTCGCTCCTGTGTCACTTGCCAAGCCAGTGGTAAGGCAGGTGGCACAACAAAGGCCCCTCTGATACCACTACCTGTGGTGGGGGTACCCTTTGAAAGGGTAGGGATTGACATTGTTGGTCCCCTTGACCCTCAGACTGCATCTGGGCACAGATTTATCCTGGTGGTAGTGGATCATGCCACCAGGTACCCAGAGGCAATTCCTCTGAGGACCACCACAGCACCTGTGGTGGCAAGAGCCCTCATTGGAGTTTTCTCCAGAGTGGGTTTTCCAAAGGAGGTCATTTCTGACAGAGGTACCAACTTCATGTCAGGATATCTGAAAGCAATGTGGAAGGAGTGTGGTGTAACTTATAAGTTCACCACCCCTATCACCCACAATGCAATGGTTTAGTTGAACGCTTCAACAAAACCTTGAAAGGAATGATTAAAGGACTCCCAGAGAAGCTTAGGCGGAAATGGGACCTTCTTCTTCCTTGCCTGTTGTTTGCCTACAGAGAGGTTCCACAGAAGGGGGTTGGTTACAGCCCATTTGAGCTTCTGTTTGGGCATCCTGTGAGAGGTCCACTATGTTTGGTAAAAGAGGGCTGGGAGTTACCTCTCAAGCCCCCAAACAAGATGTGATGGACTATGTACTTGGTCTCCGCTCCCGGATGGCAGAGTACATGAAAAAGGCAACCAAAAACCTGGAGGCCAGCCAAGAATTGCAAAAAGCTTGGCATGACCAAAGGCTGTGCTGACTGTATACCAGCCAGGACAGAAAGTGTGGGTGTTGGAGCCTGTGGCCCCAGCAGCCCTCCAGGACAAGTGGAGTGGCCCCCATACAATAGTTGAACAGAAGGGAGAAGTCACCTATCTGGTGAATCTTGGAACTCCCAGGAGCCCCCTAAGGGTGCTTCATGTCAACAGATTAAAGCCATATGTTGACAGGGCTGACATGGGCTTGCTCATGGCAACTGATGAGGACCAGGAGGAGGAGAGTGACCCTCTCCCTGACCTGCTCTCTCAGAACCCTGATGATGGGTCAGTAGATGGTGTTGCTTTGGCAAGCAGCCTCACTGACCATCAGCAAACTGAGTGCAGACAAGTTCTGCAACAGTTTAGACATATGTTTAGCCTGACCCCTAGTCAGACTACCTGGTGCACCCATGAGGTGGACACTGGGGACAGTCTGCCTGTCAAGAATAAAATCTACAGGCAACCTGACCATGTCAGGGACTGTATCAGGACTGAAGTCCAGAAAATGTTGGAGTTAGGCGTGATTGAGCCTTCAGATAGCCCTTGGGCTAGCCCAGTAGTCCTGGTACCCAAGCCTCATACCCAGGGTGGTAAGAAAGAAATGAGGTTTTGTGTAGACTACAGAGGCCTCAATGCAGTCACTAGGACTGATGCCTATCCCATACCAAGGGCAGATGAGCTGATTGATACTTTGGCCTCAGCCAAGTATCTAAGCACATTTGACCTAACAGCTGGCTACTGGCAAATCAGATTAGCTGATGATGCAAAAGCCAAAACAGCATTTTCGACTCCTGGTGGGCACTACCACTTTGTGGTGATGCCCTTTGGATTGAAAAATGCACCTGCCACTTTTCAGAGGTTGGTGAATAAAGTTCTGGCAGGGATGGAAACTTATTGCTCAGCTTATCTAGATGATATTGCTGTCTTTAGTTCCTCCTGGCAGGATCACCTGGTCCACCTCAGAAATGTTTTGGAGGCCCTGCAGAAAGCAGGCCTCACTATCAAGGCCACCAAGTGCCAGATAGGGCAGAGTCAGGTTGTGTACCTGGGCCACCTTGTAGGTGGAGGCCAGGTTCAGCCTTTGCAGAGCAAAATCCAAACCATACTGGAATGGGTTGCTCCAACCACCCAGACACAGGTGAGAGCCTTCTTAGGCCTGACTGGGTACTATAGGAGGTTTGTCAAGGGATATGGATCTATAGTGACCCCCTTGAATGATCTTACCTCTAAGAAAATGCCAAAAAGGTTCAGTGGACAGCTAGCTGTCAAAAGGCATTTGAAGACCTAAAGCAGGCCATGTGCACTGCCCCCATCTTACAGAGTCCAGACTACACCAAAAAGTTCATTGTCCAAACAGATGCTTCTGAGCTGGGTGTGGGAGCTGTACTGTCTCAACTGAATGATGAAGGTCAAGACCAGCCAGTAGCTTTTATTAGCAGAAGGCTGACCCCTAGAGAGAAACGTTGGTCAGCTATAGAGAGGGAGGCCTTTGCTGTGGTATGGGCCCTGAAGAAGCTGAGGCCATACTTGTTTGGTACTCACTTCATAGTTCAGACTGACCACAAGCCCCTCCTATGGCTAAAGCAGATGAAAGGTGAAAACCCAAAACTTTTGAGGTGGTCCATTTCCCTACAGGGGATGGACTATACAGTGGAACATAGGCCTGGGACCCAACATGCCAATGCAGATGGACTCTCAAGGTATTTCCACTTTGAACACGAAGACTCAACTGGTCAAGGTTAGTTTAGTGTCCCTACGTTTGGGGGAGTTGTGTAGGAGAGTAGGATCTGCCTCTTATGTTGCCCCCACTTTTTTTCTGATGTTAGCACTGGTTTCTGGCTATAGTCTGGCTGGGTCCCTGCCAATCAGGGCCCCAGCCTCTCTGTTCTCTCTAAACGACATGGAGTGCACTCTAGGTGCACTAGTGATTGGATACTGTGGTGCCTTATGAGTCCCTAGTATATGGTACCTTAGGTGCCAAGGGCATAGGTACTTCACAGGCCTACCAGGGGCTGCAGCATGTGTTATGCCACCCCTGGGAAGCAGTCTAAATCTGACACCACAGGCCTGCTACTGCAGCCTGGGTGAGGTGGTGCTAGCACTCCTCACTGAGATATAGGTTTCCTATATCTCTCCTGCACACACATATAAACCTATCAGTCACCCCTAAGGCAGGCCCTATCAATCCTGAGGGCAGGGTGCTTGGCTTCTATGTGAGGGGGTGCCTCTGCCTGAGCAGGGCCCCTCTGCAGCTCTCAGAGTCTATTCTCTGGTGCTGTTTGTGGATGCGGTTAAACCATATACTATTTAAGTGCATTATATCCTCGCGGTAAATGCTAACTTTGGAATGGCTGCATCAAAACATGTCGTGTTTGGTGTCAAACATCTTGGAATACTACCCCCCGCCAATCTTGGCGGCGGGGGTAGCATTCCACCCTTCTAGAGGGATAAGACATGTACCTGCTGTGGAAACGCGGTAGAATCCTAAAGAGCCCTGGCATCACAAAATGGATGCCACCAGTCACAGACACTGGGCTGCCCTCCTGCTGATGACCGAAACTCGCAGTGGAGGAAGCCCAACAATAGGCATCCTGTCACAGGGAGGTGTAACCACCTTCCAGACAGGGTTTAGTGTATTGGGGCTGGGTGGGTGCACTCTTAGAGTGCTTTGAAGTCCTGCACTGGGGGAGCAGAAGGCTCCTCTGTGCATATGCCAGTTCAAACCAGCTCAGGGGCTACCTGCCCCTGCTCTGGCGCGAAACTGGACAAAGGGAAGTGGGTGTAGCCACCCCTCCCTTGACCCTCCCATAGGTGGGGTCATAGAGCTAGTCCATCCCCTCTTTTAGTATAAGATGGGGAACCTTGCCATTGCAAAGCAGATAACCCCTGGACGACGCTCTACAGAAGAATCCTGGCCCTTCGACGTTCCACTACCTTTGGAAGACAGAAGAATCTCCCTTGGAGTCAAGGAGTGACTCCCTGCTTGGCAGGCACCAAAAACGACAACGACGGTCGCAAACTACGCCGCTCCCGCCGGAGTCCGAAGTCCCTGCAGCCCAAGAAGTGGATTTCCTGACCTCTCCCAGGCCACCGTGAGTCCCCAGCGAAGCTGAGGCAAGTGGACCCCACGAGTAACGAGGAACCGCGACCCCTGGGTACCGTGCACTATTGTCGAGTGCAACCCCTTCACAACGTTCTACGAACTTGTGCTTTGGACCACGTGTGGTCCCGACCTCCAGCAGGAATCCCTCCGAAGATCAGAGGCCTACACCGTCCCGAGTGACCGTGGGCCCCTGCTGAGTGATTCCGCCCGAGGTGTCTTCGCGATCCCTTGCCCGCCGGCTTGTGGGTCTCCAGAAGACTTCTTAAAGAAACCAAAGGGCTCCCCTGGTTGCTCCAGGCCTGCCCTGACTTACCCTCGCTGGGTGAGTCCCTCAGACCTTGCTGGTCTGCGCCATCGACTTTTCTTCATCTCCCCGAGACTTGCTGCTGCCAAGGCTTGTTGGCTCCAATCGAGTTGCCGACACCGCAGTCAGCTGCAGACGTCGAGGGACCCACCGAATCCAGCTCCTGGTCGTCGTCGACACCTCCTGGACCACGTGGCTGAAGAGTCAAGGCACCCGCAACCGACCTGAATCAACCGACGACGGTGGGCATCCATCTTCCTTGCCCCGGGTCACTGCCAAGTGACTTTGAACACTGTCCCCTCTGCTTTCAGGTCATCCTTCTTCAGAATCCAGGCTTGGATTCCACCGGACACTTCTTCAGCTCCCGCAAGCAGCAAGTCTTCTTTGTTCGCCATTGAAAACGACGCCGCGACCCGACACCAAAGGACACCTGTGCACCCGGCTTCCCTGGGTGAGGTAACTCCAGCACTACGGTGCTCCTGTGGGTGTGGGCCCTAGAACTACTTACCCTGTAAGTGACTTGCTTGTAGGTTCTCCCGAAGTATCCTAAAACTCTTTATTTCCAACCGCGACTTGCCCCATTGAAGTTAACGGCGATCCGCGCCTGTGTATCCACACTGCACGCGTCCCCCGTGGGTCCTTTACTTACCTGCCTTGGGTGGTTTCGTGAGGCCCCTACACTTCTGAAGGCCCTAGGCCTTGTCTCCCTGCAAGTCGTTGTCCCTAAGTCTCTTACTTAGTATATGGTCTGGTACGCCCCTAGGGCCCCAGCCATATTTTGTGCTTAACTTATTGTGAAACGTTGATTTGTGCATATGTTTGTCTTCTAACCTCATAAAGAGATTAGTAGAGAGTTATTTAGAAATAAATACATATATATTTGATATATATACCTGTGTGGTGTCTTTTCATTTGGTGATTCAAGAGATTATATGGTAAAACAAGCTGCTTTACATTCCTCCGAGACTTAGCCTGAAGGCTGCTCTCCACAGCTACCACTAGGATAGCTTTCTTTAAAAGGTTGTCTTAAACCTATCTACCATAAGAGTCGATTTGCCCTGGTGCAAGGTGTCCACTTTAATTAGTGAACAGCATATACCAGGCCAACTTCTCACACCACCCATCCCCCAAGGCCAGCGGGCACCATCCTACCAACCTCCAACGTCAAGGGGCCCTCCCCCATCATCATACACAACCTCCTCCCCCTGCTCAAGTCCTATCCCAATGCCAAAGACAGATTGCTCTTAGCTAGTAGCTTCATCGAAGGGTTTAAGATTCCATACCAGGGCCCCCTGGGTTGCAGGGATGCAGAGAATCTCAAGTCAGCCAGGGATCTGCCAGGGGTAGTAAGGGAAAAGGTCCAGAAAGAAGTGGCCCTGGGCAGAGTGGCGGGTCCCTTCGATCACCGCCCCCTGGAGCACTTTCTAATCTCCCCGCTGGGTGTGGTCCCCAAGAAGGAGCCCGGGGCTTACCGATTGATCCACCACCTGTCCTACCCCGAAGGTGATTCAGTGAACCACTGGTTGGAAGAGGGGTCTTGTTCGGTCTCCTACTGCTCCCTAGACATGGCAGTGGACATGGTTAGGAGAACAGGCAAGGGGGCGTGGCTGGCCAAGGCTGACATTGAGTTCGCCTTCCGCCTGCTACCGGTTCACCCGGACAGCCAGCACCTCTTGGGGTTCAAATTGCAGGGCGAAGTGTTCTTTGATCGTTGCATGCCCATGGGCTGCGCGGTGTCCTGCGCTTACTTTGAGGCCTTCAGCTCTTTCCTCCAGTGGGCACTCACCTGGACGTATGGCACAGAGGGTGTGACACACTACCTGGATGACTTCCTGTTCATAGGGGGCTTAGGGACACAGGAGTGTAGTGAGGGATTGCGGTGTTTCCAGGACTTAGCGGGGCACTTGGGGGTCCCCCTGGCAACGGGTAAAACCGAGGGTCCGGCCCAGGTTCTCACGTTTTTGGGCATCGAGCTGGATACCATCAAGGGTGAGTCCAGGCTCCCTGCCGAGAAGGTTGAGGACCTGCGGCAGGATATCCAGGCGCTACTGGGCAAGGACAAGGCCACCCTGGGCGCGGTCCAGAGTCTCCTAGGAAAACTGAATTTCACAGCGAGAGTCATCCCAGCAGGGAGAGTTTTTTCCAGAAGGCTAGCCAGGGCGACGGCCAAGGTTCACAAGAAACATCACCTGGTGAGGTTAGGCGGTGGACTGAAGGAGGACCTATCAATGTGGTTTGAGTTCTTACTTGACTTCAATGGGACAGTCATATGGAGAGCACCCTGGGCAGGTAGCCCGGAACTATTCCTTTTCACAGATGCTTCAGGGAGAAAGGGTTTCGGTGCCATAATGGGGGAGGAATGGTGTGCACAAAAGTGGCCTAATGCATGGCGACAGCGTAAGATAACCTTGAACATAACGGTACTTGAGCTGTTCCCCATTGTGATTGCCCTGCACTTGTGGCCCAAACCGTTGGCGGACAGGAAGGTAATTTTCTGGTCCGACAACATGGCGGTGGTGCAGGCAATCAATGGCCAGACAGCAAGTTGCCCCCTAGTGCTGTGTCTATTGAGAGAATTGGTCAGGGCCGGCTTGCGCAGCAACATCGAGTTTAGGGCTAGGCACATCGAGGAGGTAAAAAATGTGGCAGCTGACGCTCTCTCTCGTTTTCAGTGGCTCCGTTTCCGGGAGGCCTGGCCGCGAGCGAGAGCGGAGATGACACCCTTCCCAGCACACCTATGGCGCATCCTGCAGTGGGAGCAGCAGCTGAGATCGCTGGGGAACGCTCCTTGGCACCAGGGACCAGGAAGAAATACAAGGCCCAGATTGACACATTCCTAAGCATTTCAGAGACCCTAAGCACAGGCTCGCTGGCTTTGGACCAGCAGGTTCAAGCATTTGTTTTATGGGCCAAGGATCAGAGGAAGAGCCACTCGTGGGTCTGTGGCCACCTGGCGGCGGTGAGCCACGATACCAAGCTGAAGGGGGGCAGGACCCAACCAAGTCCTTCTTGATCAGAGCGGCCCTCAAGGGATGGGCCAGGGATGAGGTTAGGAGCCCGGACTCTAGGGGCCCCATCGACTTCCCCACCCTACAGGGGATGCTAGATGTAGTACACCAGGTCACCCACTCGCAATTTGAGGCCAAGCTATTCTCGGCAGCCTTCAGCCTGGCATTCTTTGGGGCATTCAGGATGGGCGAATTGGTAGCCAGGTCTAAAACAGACGCGTCTGGGGCCGCCTTGAGCAGCCAGGATGTCAAACTAACGGACAAGCTAGTGATACGTATCAGGAGGTCCAAAACAGATCAGGCAGGGCGTGGGGCGGATGTAGTTCTGGAACCGCTGGGAGATCCCAGGTATTTCCCAGTGGCCATAGTTAGGGATTACATGTCCGTGCGTCCTGCGGCACAAGGGTACTTCCTGATACATGCAGACTTGGGTCCCCTGACTAAATTCCAGATCGACCGGATCATGTGCGCCTGCCTTGCTCGCACGGGCCTTGCCCGCCCCGACAAAAAGTATTCCAGCCACTCATTTAGAATTGGGGCGGCGACAGCGGCATTCAAGGCGGGCATGGAGCCGGAAGGCATAAAGAGGGTTGGGCGCTGGCAATCGCGCTGTTTTGAGCGTTACATTCGCCCATGAAGGCTCAGCATGTAAATATAATATGAGTGCCGTTATGTTATGTTATGTTATGAGTGGATTTGTAGAGCGCGCAGCTACTCAATAGAGTGTCCCGGCGCTGAGATTGAAAAAGACACAAAGACTGACAGAGGAGCACATCAGTACCGGGGAGAACGGATTTTAAACTATTTGCTGGAACAGCCAGGTTTTTAGTTCTTTCCTGTACGCCAATATGTTCGTGGCCTGCCTGAGCGAGAGAGGCAGTTTGTTCCAGTGTCTAGCCACTTGCACTTGCCGTGGTTTGTAGTGATCTTGATAAAGTGTGATTAAATAGATATGAAACAAGTTTGTAAAAGGTGGCGTCCGTTTATTCACCAGGTTCCCGAGTGTGGGTGATCGGCCATTCATACGTGGCCAGGATGGCTCAGTGGGCTGCACGCAGAAATTGGATGCGGGGGTTTACACAAACGCAGTTTGTCTGGAAGGGCTTCCCCGGAATGAGATGGAGCAGCATCAGGAACAGACTGGAGCAACAGTTGGCTCTATGGGGCGACCTCCCCAGCATCTTGGTGATCCACTTGGGGGGCAACGACCTTATTCCCATGGGGAGGAGGGCACTATTACAAACCATGAAGTATGACTTGGGGGAAATCAGCAAACGCATGGGTCAATGCGAACTCTGGTGGTCGGAAATCATCCCTCGCAGAAACTGGCGCGGGGCCAGGTCTAGCGGGGCGGTGGAACATTCGCGTAAAAGGGTCAATGGTGCCATGCGTAAGTTCACAGACCAGAGGGGCCTGGGTTTCATCAGGCACAAGCTGATTCAGTCCAGAGTAGAGGGATACTTTGAGAATGATGGGGTCCACTTATCTCCGGTGGGGATGAACCTGTTCCTGCTTGACCTGCAGGAGGCACTGGAAATAGCAGGCTGTAGGTGACAGTATAGCTCGCATGTGGGGGCTCTGGCGACGACGGGAGCCGCCTCCAGAGCTGTGGCGGAGTTACAGGGCGATCTGGAAGCAGACGGGTACAGTAAGGGTACCTCTGCGGCAGACCGGTACAGTAAGGGTACCTCTGCGCGGCACAGTAGGGGTGCCAGAGCCAAAGACCAGGAGCCTCAGGGCAGGTTCCTGGAAAACCCGCGACGGCGCCCCGTTAGTCCTTTGGGCGGTTGGGGGCCTGACCAACCGGGGGTTTGCCCTGCTACGCTCCGCCCTGAAAAGGGCGTGAGTAGAAGAGACCAACGTGTCACGTGATCCGGAAGAGGATCATCAAAGGTAGCACTGACGGCGTGTCCCACAGTGCTGGCTCACCAGGCGGGCGGGGGCAGCATAGGTTGGCACAGCTGCCCGCCCTTGGATCGCCCGTAAGATAACCCACATATTGCATACTCTTGTATGGAATAAACCTGCAGCAATATTTTCCCATAACAAAAGTTATCTTGTGTATTTATTCATTCTTGCATGCTCAGACTGGGGGTGGGAGAAGTTGCCGATAATGGCACTATGTGACAGTGTGCCCGGAGGCCACTAGCCCTGGCTGTCCCTAAGCTAAATCGGCCAGGCTCCCTGTAACAGTAGTCTGACCTGCCGACATAGCATGACTCTGAGGGATGAGTGCGGAGAGAATCTGCTGCTGGGCTGTACAGTGGAGCTGCTGGGGCACAGTCCGCACAGGCTGTGGGTAGGGGGACTGTTGGTGCACTGACGGAACGGCCCCCATACTATGACCAGCCAAAGGGTTCAATGGGGGTTGGTAGCCCGGTTTATGCTGTCTATAGCCACCTTTAAGCGGGTGCGATGGTGCTGGCAAGGTAGCACTCTGAGTCTCGGGCTCCGAGTACCCCTGCTGCAGCCCGGGTCCTTCTCCACCGCCAGCGCTCTCCGTTTAGTAGCTCAGAGTGCTGCTGGCTGAACGAACTCTCGCTGGTGCTGTCCCTGTCCTCGGCCGCCTGTCTCACACACACTCACCACCACCCTGTGAAGGGCCTCCACAGGCTGCTGCCGCTTGCAGTACTCGGTGCAAGTCCAACGGCTCTTGCGGAAGGGCTTAGAGCTAGAGTCCAGCTTCACGACCAGCAACCGGGATGTAGCCGCCACGGCAGCTGCAGGAAGAGGGGCTGAGTCTGCGGCCGCTGCCCAATGGCCGAGCCCAGCGGGCGGCCACGACCTATCTGACGGAGCCCCTGGAGGCCGTATGGGGGGCTGCGTGCACAGCTCCGGGAACTGAGGTTGTTCATCACGTTCACTCCGACCATGCCCCCAGGCAGGACAGCGTGGTCTATATGCACGGAAAATTAAAGGACACATTTGTAAACCAGAGGATGGCAGGCAACATTGGGCGGAAAGCAGCAATAAAAAAAAAAAGTTCTGCCAACCAACTATTCAAAAATGAAAGCGCAAGGAACCCGTACTTAGGTGGTGCTCCTCTGCCTTCCAAGGGAAGTGACGTATGGGCTGCCGAACGAGTTAGAAGGCAGCAAAAAAGAACGACAGTGGCATAAACGTATGGCAAACAGCAGGCGGGACCAAAGTAGTTTTTTGACCACAGGAGGTCTTGCAGACAGCGCATGTGCGCTGCCTAGGCTCGACCTAAAAAGGCAACTGATCTCACTACAGATTTGAGGCAGTGTCATGAGTGAGTGCACTGGCACACGAGAGAGGACTTTTTCTGTTTTTAAGACATTGCACTGTTTGAAGCACATATAATTAACTTGAAAGTTCTTCCAGTTAGTGCACGAGCTGCAGACATCGCAGCTCAGAAACAGGGAGAAGCACAACGGACTGCTAATGCTTTCTTAGCCACAGTAAGTATTCATGGACTGTTTGGGTTCTGCTAAATTTCTGATATAGTATCCTTGTCCATTAGTAGCAATATGTAGAACAACATCTCAGCTTACTGTCAGTAAAATACAGTATCCAGCTGTAAATATTAAACGAATGCTGATTTATCAAGACTTCATGATATTCCTAGGTCAAAAGAAGGGCTTTTGCAGATACCGGTGCATGAGAAAATAGAACTAATCCAGAGGTTAGGGTTTATTATTAATATAGAAAATTCTGACTTTACATCAAAGAGAATGGATTTTCGGGGGTTCCATGTGGACTCGGACAAAGGGGTGCCTTTACTTTCAGAAGTAATATTGAAAACGATCAGGAAGAAATTGAGGATGGCAGTGGCCCAGCCACAGATTTCCTTCCAACACTTAGCAAGGATGTGGCTCTCATCTGCATGTCAGGCAATCTTCCCATGGCCCCCTTATTGCACAGCACTGCAGTGTCTAAAGATAAGGTATTCACAAAGGGGCTTGGAATACTCAGAAATGATGCCCTTAGATTATGAGGTGATGTACAGTCCATAAGATATGACTATATTTTAAGCAGGCCCTGACTCCATCTTAGGTAAAGGAGTCGGCCAATTTGATGCGTAATCATTGTCATGTCTGCCACTACCACAGATGTCATTTGACCGTATCCTTCTAGGAACCATGAAGGTGTCAACTCATTTGGCTAATGACATGCATATAACACCTGATGCAACATCAGTCTGGGACAAGTGTCTACACATCAGCATGTCAAGGTGAAATAAGAAATTTTTTAGAGCTATAGCCAAAATTCGTGCAGTCTGAATTGACATCCTTTCACCTTATATGTTCATAAGGCACCGTCTGGGATGTACACATTGATGCACATAATCTATGTCAGACTTTCCTAAACGTATGTCAGAACTTTCAGTCTATGATAATATTTAATATATAAGGGCTGCCACTTGACCACTTGTCAGGACAGGTTCTGTGCCCAGATTATCGCACGAGCTTCTGCCAGAGACGGTCTCACCTACTGCAGCGCATTTTGAAGATGCTGCAACTAGCCTAATGCTGATAAAGCCAAGGAAGGACGCTACAACAGCATGTGTTTACCCTTCCCAGGGAACATTGCTTTCATGCTTCTGCTGATAACGCCAACTCTTGCGATCTACACGGTATTCAGTGCGTTGCTTTCCGCTAAAAAAATTAGAGCATGCAAGTTGTTCTCCTGTGCATGCTCTTCTACTGTAGCACATAGAAGTAGGATTTAGGGTGTTAGGATTTAGATGACCATGTTAGAAATGTTCATTATATAAGGGCTGCCACTTGACCACTTGTCAGGACAGGTTCTGCGCCCTGATTATCGCACAAGCTTCTGCCAGAGACGGTCTCACCTACTGCAGCGCATTTTGAAGATGCTGCAACTCGCCTAATGCTGATAAAGCCAAGGAAGGACTCTACCACAGCATGTGTTTATCCTTCCCAGGAAACATTGCTTTCATGCTTCTGCTGATGATGACAACTCGTGCTATCTACACAGTATGCAGTGCGTTGCTTTTCGCTAAGAAACTCTAGCATGCAAGTTGTTCTCCTGTGCATGCTCTCCTACTGTAGCACATAGAGGTAGGATTTAGTGTGTTAGGTTTTAAATGACCATGTTAGAAATGTTCATTTTATTCTTGTTCACAACGTGTCTTCTTGCTATTTTTATGATATTGTTCATAGTTACTTTAGATGTGCTGGGAAACAGGTTCATCCTGTTGTAATGAATACTTTTAGTTAAAAGTGTCCATTCTTCTTAGTGCAATGTGTCTGTGATACTGTGGATAACGAAAAAAAAAAAAACTCTGTAAACAGGGAGCCCCTGATCCCATTGCAGGGATTGTTAGTAACCAAAATATAATAACTCTATTTCAACTATGTATTTGGTGGTGTTCTGTGGGGCTACAATAACCTGTTTATCACATTTAGCGTTGGTGCATTGAACCAAGTTTACCCATGTGTCCATGGGCTGGAAATCAACCCTTGTAGAGCTATGCCAAAATCATAGTTTATGCAACAGTTGGTGCCCAACGTCAGACTTATATCTTGCTGCTACGCCTTGAGTAGTTCTTTCATTATTCACACACACACACACACACGTAAACCATTATTGCATACGTACGGAGATGTCCATAGTAATCGGGATTTCCTCCTTCTAGGGGTAATGGAACTCCTATTTCTATGGGTTTGCCAAACTTGACTTTTAAAAGTTTATTCTTCATGTGGGTTTTCTAATTCTTTGATTTCAATTGAATCCCTTCACCATGGCAGCACATATTGTGATCTGGGCCAATTACAGGGAAGCAGTCACTCAACATCTCAAAGCTCGAGGTATTCTTCATGAAGGTGTAGCATTTACTTTTGTAATTTATGTACATGCAGCGTATGCCCTTGAGATATTTTACTCATGGGTAGACCCGCCAATAAACTATAGGGCTTACCAAGATTTAGAAATCCCTTTGACTTACTAGGACATCAGTACTGTTTTGCTGGTCAATTGTCACATGCACACAGAAATGTCCATTCCTTGCCTCAACAACCTAGTAACTACTGAGGTGATTGGGGTTTTAAACTATACAGTTGCCTTATACAGGCGACTAGTACAGTTTGTGCAACGTACTTTGAGCTCCAGACAAGCTCTCGCAGCAGGACCAGCCATGCCTATACAAGCAAACAATTATTCCACAGACTATCAACGCTATCATGGAAAAAGCACCCATGAAGTGTGACAAAATGGCCTTCTGGATTGCTTGCAGGACCAACCACTTAGAAGCAGTGTATCCATACACTACACTCCAAGACAAACATAGAATACTGACTATGTGCCTCCCTCTTGGGACGGTTCACCAGTAGAGGAGTGTTACACTTGGGGAAGCATTTTTGCATGCATTTACATCAGCACGCATGGCATTCCTTCATTGGCAGTTCTTCCTGACGTACTTAAGCAGGTACACAATGAACACGGCACTGCACTAGCTCTGGACTTAGGAATGAAATTAATGGGGAACTTTTCTACAGTCAGTTTCCTCTATTATCCGAAGCAACATTAAGGGAGATGCTTCGGTTCTGGCTATATGTCAGAGACTGGAAGCAGTTTCAGGTTGAGAATCAGAACTACCAAAAATAATCGCAGCAGTTTATACCTCTGTGGGTCATGATACTTTGAGTACACGACCCATTAAACCACATTTAAAACCTATAACTGGCACTGAGGATTCTATTAAAGAGAAACCTGCAATGGAAGGGAAGAAGAAACAGATGGACAAAGAGAAAAGACGGACTGGATCGCCCGGTTCTCGGGATCCGGTAGGGGTGGTTATGACCTATTAGCCCACAAAAAGATTTAAAAACCTGAATGGTTCCAGTATTCTGATAGCCGCTCTTCACGTTCTTTTCAGGAGGAATACAGTAGGTAAATTGATGCAGGACACGAGACAGAAGTCAGCATAAAGATGGAGGAGAAAGGATTGGACTCTAAAACTCCAGTGAAGAAGAAAGTAGCAGGCGTCTCTAAGAAATGTGCTGATACAACAACAAGTTCTCCTCCGAAACAGAACTTGGGTGAGAGTGCTTCTAGACAGCGCAGCAAAAGTCACAATAGTGCAGCAGACGCTTCAGAGATTTCTGGATGCAAATCCAACGGATTATTTTATACAAATCGAAATTCCAACTGAATGTTTAAATCCTCCTGATAGGGTTTATAATTTAAATATACAAAAGAAGGGAATATTCCACATACCATTAGAGCAGTCTTCTGGTCATAATTATGACATCATCCTAGCGGAAGAGGACTGGCCTCCAGTCTTTACTAGGGAAGCACCCTGGGGGTGGAAATGATAATGGTAGCTTTTTCTCCCATAGTACCCGAAGACATCATGGACATTTACACCAGTGATTGGGCTGTAAGACAGGCTTTGGCCTTATGTAGAAACCAAGTGAGTGGGAGACTCAACTCCACATGTTGTTCCCTTACACAGTGAACCTCAAGCACAAGCACAATATCCTTTAAAGCCAGAAGTAAAACATGTTAGAAAAGCAATATTAGATCAGATGCACTACCAGGGCATAAAAGCACCTTTCCTTTCACCAATGATCATGCCCCTTTTACCCACTCAAAACCAGATGGCTCCTGTAGGATAGTTTTAAACTATAGGAATCTAAATTGGCATACGTGGACCTACTCATAGCTCATTGCACAGGTTCAGTGACCAAACTACTGCACAAAAATACTAAACGACCCTCAACAGCTCCAATAGGTTTTTCAGTCAATATAGCGCCTCAAAAGGAGTGTCTAACAGCCTTCAGTTTCGACGGGATGCAATTCTCATTCAATGCTTGCTTATGTGCATTAAGAACAGTCCCGGCTTATTCACATCACGCATCATGGAGCGCTTACCACCAGATTTCAAGGTGTGTTTATACATTGATGATATCTATCTTACCAGTGATAATTTAGATCTACACCTAACAAGGGAGGACAGAGTTGTGACCATATTAACATCACACGGTTACAAAATTAATTTTAAGAAAAGGAAGATTGCCTACCTGACGGCGACCTTTTTAGGATGCGAGATATCCAATAAAGGCAAGTGTCTAGCTCTGAACTTCCTTTAAAAGTGTGCTACCTTGCAGCCTCCCGAAACACTGAAAAAGTTGAAGTCGCTGCTCGGATTTCTTAACATTGGACGTATTTAAATGCCTCCCTGTGATGAGTGAGTGAAGCACTTGTATGTCCTGATTCCTCCCACGTTTCCAGCCAAACAATGGACAAAGGCACAGATTGATATCTTACGTGCTCTATAATCATACGTGCTTGAAACCAAATAGATACAGACTAGGGACAAGAAGTCCAACCTAGTTATCAGAGTAATAGGCAGTCACGATGATTATACCTATTTGACCTACTGCGACAGACAGACCAATCCCATTGCTTACAAGCCTCACCTGTAGTCTTTAGCCAAAGCACGTTTTGCTTCCATTGAAAACATCCTTGCTGTCCTGAAGGAGCAATCTTTGACACAGGGAAAACATATAATTGTTGTTTCTCCCATACAGGCACTAAAGGCAGCCACCAAAGCAAGCATTCTCAATGCTCGAGCCCCACACCTGAGGTGCATGCAGTGGTCTGTTCTTTAAGTCTGTGGATGTAAAGTTCCAGCATGATCCTACTCTTCGTACACAGGCTTTTCCCCAATATGAACAACATATTGATCCAACTCCATCCACTTTGCCAATTGAGTCTTACCAAAATGTATTCTATACCGATGGCTCTGCCCAACCAGATAGATAGATACATTTTTATTTGATTTAGACCTCTGCTGAGGTAAAAAAAAAAAAAAAAGATAAAAGTACATTTTAAATTTCCATTATAAAACCAATCATAATGTATCTTTTTAAAAATATTTTTAAAAAACGTTTTAAAAATGTAAACAAATTATAGCAGACAAATTCATTGGGTGGAAATCTAACAAGCATTTGCAATGCAATCGGTCTCGCCTTTGGGACCTTATATGTATTTAGCTATGCAGCATATTAGCCTGAGTGCTGAAACATCTACTGTTCTTTAACATGGAGGGAAAGTAAGCACCAAACTGCGTGACACACCAGGTATGGGAACACATGGAGAGAAATATTGCCTTTCAGCGGGAAATGGTATAGTCCAAAGCTCTTTTAAAAAATATATAAAGTCAGGGCCTTCGGTGGGATGTGTAACTACAGCTACACATGCCTCAAACCTAACGTTTCCCTGCATTTGTCTCCAAGGTCCCTTCAAGCTCTCCGTACAAGAGACGGAGCACATACACATACTCAGGATGTCACTGTATGCAGCCATTGCACACCACCTACTGATAGCGGCAGGAGCTGGTCGGCTTAATTGACTGCAAATATCAAAGTTATCCCCCACTGGGGAAAGTTACAACCTAAACGGCGCTCAGAAAACAGATTTGCACCTGCAATTATTTCTTATTCAGCACGTCACAAAAAGGAGCGGCTACTTTTAATTACAGCGTGATTAGCATGCATCTTACTTTGCTACCGACACACAAGCCCAAAACTCCCATGTCACGAGAGCAGTAGCGGCCTTATTCTGGTCTGTGTGCCACCGACAGGCACGGGCCACCCTGGCACAACTGGTGCCGCGACAGGTGGCTCATAGACACACTGTTAATGGTTCTGTGTCCGGCTCCACTTTAAGAGCTTCTGGGGGTGGGAGCTTTAATCCATGGGCCTAGGGTCACCCCTGCAGTGCTCACTGGGGCTTTGTGGCACTGTGTGCACCCTAGGCCAGTAATATTGCGTTCCTATGACACCTTCTAAACACACACTGGTACCCCGAGACTAACACCCCCCTCCACCCCGCTTTATAAACTCACCCGGCACCTAGTCCCCAACACCCTCCCTTACCCACCCGCCTCGCGCAAAGGGGTCTCACATCCTTCTCTGGCAATGGGTAACTACTTCCCACTCAGGACAGAGCCCCTCCAAGGACCACCACCTCCTACTCTCCCCCGAACAGCACATGGTACAGCCCGGGACTTGTCACTTACCATCGCGCGGGCGGCGACCCATGGCAGCTGCTGCTTCTTACCTGCGGAGTAAGAGGGAGAACCCTTATCAGAGTGCGTGAGGGGTCTGGACGGTGCACAGATGATGAGGCAGGGGACTGAACCCCGAGAAGGCCGGGCCAGCTCATCCGCCGCCATTCCACTTACCTCGCTGAGCAGAAACAGAGAAGACCCGCGCAGGCGCACTGCATATAAGTTTAAGCGAGATCGCTGCAGCTATAATCAAGAGAAGAGATGTGGGCGTGATTCTAAACGGCCATCTTTCCACAGGCAACTTCTCTTATAATAGATGTAATGCGTGACTCTGCACCTTAAAAACAGACTTGCTGAGGGAGTCCTTAACACCAGACACAGGAGCGGCGTCCATGTTGGAACGGGAACCTTCCCGTTAAAGCAGGTCTAAATGTATTATGTAGAGCATGATTTCAGCATTACGCTATTACCCATCTGTTTTTGTAGCGGAAGACGTGAATTCACACAGAGGTTGCATTAAGCAGGTTAAGATCGTCTTGAAGCAGGATGTGGGGGAGGTCGGGAAAGCTGTGTTCTATGGCCCCCTGCGCCGCGGCCGGCTCCGCCAGTGATTCCTGCTGCTCTCCGGCTTAGCACGAGAGACAAACAAAACGAGCAACGCATGCGCTCGCATGCAACGCTATGCAAGACGTAAAAAGGAGTGCGAATTCAGCCAGCAAATCACAGGACAAACAAGCATTTAAAATGCAATAGGACTCGTATTTACGCGAGACCTATTGCATTTGTAACGGAAGTGCAGGCGTCCAAAAAGGCACGAACGGGCGTGGGGGGGGGGGGTACGGTGGTGCGCCAAGAAGTCACAGACTGCGGGAGGGAACGGGGGAGGCAGGGGAACAAAATACTTTTTAAAGTATAGGGGCCAATAGCCATGGAAGCACACAAATGACGACATGGCCGTGAGGAGGAGGGACTAAGGAGCCGAAAACAAATCAGAATGCAGCATTTAGGATGAAAGCCAATTAAAAAGATGGGCGGAGAGTGGGCGGAGCTTAAACGAAGCTTCCCGGCTATAGTGTATACTGCATGCCTCGCAAAGCGAGCAGCGCATGCGCGCTGCAATGCTAGGCGAGACCTAAAAAGCACTATTAACCCTTGTGCAGTAGTTATATTATATCTAATACTATAGGTTTTAAAAAGCGACATCTGGCCTCTACCAAGGTTATGTTTTGGCAACCAAATAGTACATGAGCTATATCTTGCACACGTCCATTGCAAAGATCACATAAGCCTGTAATATCGTCGGAATTATTCCAGTTTTTTGTAAAAGCTTTCAGTGGTAAAATCCCCAACCGCATTAGGATAATACAGTGTTGCACCCTGGGAACTCATGTAAATCATAAGCATCCTTGCTGAGTCTTATATTTTATAGTGTCTGCGTAGTGTGTATACTGTGATAACTGGGAACAGTGCTTGACATCGAGCTCATAGCTTATTCTTAAAGTCAGGGTTTTCAAAAATAACCTTAGGAGTGCAGGGGTCCAAGACTTTAAAAGTGCTATCGTGCAGTGAGAAAGATCTAATGCTATGTTAAGATTCTTGTTAAAAGCATATTGCATCGACTCGTTTTTAAAGTCTCAAGTTTTAGTAAGCCCCTTAAGGATCCTGCTTCAGGTTGTAATGAATTATATGCCCATCTTATTATGTTTGCTATAGCTCTAGCGAAGGAGCTAACTATGGACAACTCGAGGCGCAATGCTTGGACTGGAACCGCTTGATTAACCTTTATCATTTTACGAAGCAGGTTCCCTACTCTCTTATTTGTAGCTTCCCATTTATTAATTGGAATGTATTTGAGAGCATAAGATAAAATAGGGGTATTTTCATGCGGTAGACCTCTATTAGGGAATAACAATCCCTGTGACCAGAGGAAAAATATAATTGCTTATGCGCGCCAATATGATTATCCGCTTTAAGGCCTTTGTGCTGAAAATGGGAGGAATTGTGTAGGTATATTCTTTAGCTACCTCTATTGGCCTTCCACCGAGTGTCCAGTCGAAATGAGTAAAGAAAAATTCCCTCTAAAAGGTACTACGTTGGTTTTAAGAATGTTTGGTTTTAAAAAAATTGCTCACTCCAGCTAAATAATGCATTTAAGTTTCGTTGTAGGCCGATTAGTGTAAGATCTAATATAACCACATCATCGGCATACATTAAAATATGCACATTACTAGATGCTATTTTTGGAGGAAAGGTATTTACTTTTAAAAAGCAATCGCAGAGGTCGCTTATAAAGTGAGAAAATAGCAGAGGTGCCAAAAGACATCCCTGTTTTAAGCCATTTGGTGTGGTTATTTTTCGGGTTAGACCTTTATCCCTCCTCCCCCAATTTTGTACTCTACACCAAGTGGCTGAGTGTAGTGAGATGACTAGCCTTAAAAGATTTTCAGGTATTACCATCTTCTCTAACTTCTTCCATAGTGTGGGTCTGTCTACTCCGTCAAAAGCAGTTGTAAATTTTACAAACACACTGTATACGACCTGTGATTTCAGCGTGACATATTTGTCAATAATCGTCTGCAGTGTTGCAATGTTATCTGTTACAGAGTGTTTTGGACAAAATCCGTCTTGAGTCATGGGGATAACTCCTCTGGAAAAAGCCCAAGTCTTTCAATTGGTCCAGGACGCTGGCCGCAAAGATCTTCCTGGTTGCGACCAACGGAGGAATTTGACGGTAATTACTAGGTATTAAGCGGTAGCCAGCGTTAGGAACAAAATACAAGACCTCCGCAAACTGCACAACAATGCATGGTGTAGTGAAGGATGCTAAATTCTATCCAAAGTGCATCCACACTAACATCCTTGGTAACAGCATGCAGAACTACATGCCCTGTTACTTGCATTACACAAGGCTTACTCATCAGTTCCCACTCTTTCTGTGTCTGACTCTTCCTTCTGTGTGCACAATGTTGACTTGTATCATTGGAATGTGAATGGATTCAAAGGGAAAACCTATAAAGAATAAACAGCTTTTGGGGAAAGGTAGCTGTCTTACAATAATAGCTTCTGATGGTCCATCTGAGTCAAGCTGAAGGGAACTGCGGCCCACGTAGCTTCTAAGGCGGCAATTCAGACGTTTAGAGTAGCAGTCCTAAACAGATCTCAAACCAAGATCGACACATATCTTAACATCCATAAATACAGCCAAGCTAGGTGGGAAACCTCATGCAGGCTTTCCTCCCAAATACTTCTACACCCTCAATTCAGATAACATTGTTGTAGTCACACTACCAGGAGTAGGAAACATGATAATACCTAATAATCTCTCCAGTTTAGGCTTAATCAAAGACGGCCATGAGGGATTGGCATCTGCTCATGCAGGGGTGAATGCAGCCATAGCAGTGCAACAGCAGCGCTTCCGGTGGACTGGTTTATATAAACAGACTAGGGTTTACGTTAGTCAGTGTGACATTTGTCAAAGATTAAACCCACCACTGTCAAAAGACCCTTGTCAACTCTTCTCACAATTTCAAACTTTTCCTTCTGGGATATTTATTTGTATCACATCGGTCCACTTCATTCAGTCAACCAATATAGGTACATATGTTCTCGATTGCTACGGGTTTGGCCACAGAGAAATGTGAGTGCCTCAGCAGTAGTAAAAGATTTGCAGTGTCTGATAGCGTATGGGGCAGTTCAGTGTCTGATAGCGTATGGGGCAGTTCATTAATTTCATTCAGATAATGGTCCTGCGTTCGCCTCCAAGGCTTGCAGGGATTCAATGTCTGTTCTTGAAGTTTGTCTGCAATTTAGAAACCTGTTCAAAGCTGCATTGTACAGACTTGTTGAATGTGCTAATTGCATGATTAAACAAGCCTTGACTGCTAAGGTACAAAGTTCAGGGCTTAGTTGGTACCATAATCTGTATTTAGTCCAGACAGCATTAAATAACTTGCCTAGGCGAGTTTTGGGAGGACGCATTCCATAAAAGGTTCTCTTCAGTGGAAGGTGGCAGATAAAGATAAATTGTACTTGGAGAAATGTTTCAATGTTTTGCAGAGCATGAAAGAAGTTAGATGTAAGCTGTCTAATGTGAACCACTCTGATGCCGCCACCTGTGAAGAGAAGGTAATCATTGCTGCTGACAGGTGGGATCCCAAATTTGGAGGCCTAGTTCATGAAAAGAAAAACATTACCAGCCTATCCTACAGATCACCTGTCACTGTTCTTGGGGTAAAAGGCAACAGAACTTTCATTCTGCCTCCTTTGCCTGGCTCAAAGAGAAACAGACAGGGGTCCATAGACCACATGAAAAAGCACTATGTGGCCAGTCCTCTACAGCAGGCCTTCGCAGATACCATGAAGGATTCAGAGTAGTACCTTTCAACTGTTCCCTACCCTGAATACTCTACTCTTTGAACAAAGCAGGAACATCATTAGCTCGAGTTCCCAGCCAGGGATATTTGAGCACACCACGTCTTTAGCTCTAGGCAGAACATTAAGTTCCATCTATGAATCTGATGCTGCCATCACAACACTTGCTACTGTTGAATGCAGTTCCATGGTTTACTTTTAAATTCCACCTGATGCAACAGCACCTCGAGATGATGCCCTTCCGAGAGCCTTGGAAGTCAAATGATATTGAGAACGACTCTGGATATTTTTCAGAAAACAGTTCAACACAATCTACTGTCACTCACCACCAGAAACTGTTTTGCGCTTATCAGTTGTTCCTTGACAAGTACCCCATTCCACTGTGATCCTATGCCTGGATCACTTTGGGAATGTCCCTCTTCTTCCTGTGGCTGTCAGTGATACTTGTTGTTCTACTGCTACTCAATGTACATTTCATCCCGGTAAGAACGATTGCATCGCCTGTGATTAGTGAGCTCCAGCCGCAATCTTCATCCAATAGAGCCCGAAGAGGGGCCTACCCTGCGAACATCACATCTTATCCTGTGTCTGAGGGCATAGCATGGGAAAAGGTTCCATAAGAGATTATGGGACCTACTGAGACATTGAAGTTAGAATATGTGAGAAAAGTTTCAATTCATGATATTGTCATATCTGGTTCTATTTCATATGACTGGGACACTGAGACTGTTAAAAGAATGCTGACTGGTTTACAGGAATATGCTACCTTGAATAATGAAGATCCTTATTTGAATTCAGGTCATTGCAATGAAATTTAGTTTTACCATCCCTATTCAAATTATTTCATACATGGGACTAGTTATCCTAGAGAAATTTACAATTACACACAGTGGGAAAATTATGAGGCTCTTTTTCCTCATAGTCATCCTAAGTGCTGATAGATCACACCCTTCAACTTCCGATTTTTTACAACAGCTTCCAAAAAATCTAATCACGTCTAACAAACTGATTTACTTTCCTGAGTTTAGTAGGAATCTGGCCATCTAGGGATATGAGCACTGGAAACCAAATGGTGATGAGAAGAGCATTTAAAGATCCAAATCTTTGCAGATTCCAGGAAAAAAGCCTTATTGTTGGCATGCATAATGCAGAGAGAAATTATTTTTCTGGACAACACTATCCAGCAGACTACCTGCTTGATATTTGTAACCTGGAAGGACTTAAAGAAACCTTCTATACCAAAAGTCAATTAACTCTGAGCAGTAATTGGCAATTCCAAATGAACATGTCAGACTCAAACATAATTGATATAATACAAAATGGAACCTATAATTCAACTCAGTTCTCTACTGAAGGTTTAGCCAAATGGCTGTTTAATTCTGACACCTGTATGCACCATTTTCTTTCCAACACTCCTGGACATTAAGCTAATCATCCTGACCCACGTTATAACACGCAGACACCTGTAGTAGTTATCAGATATAGTCTAGGAAAACTATGACAGCGATGGCTGAAACATTCTAGTCTTTCAGCTGTAAAAGAACATTTTTCCTTAATGAATTAAAATATGGATTCAGTCAGCACCTACTGAGAAAATGAATAGGGTGCACCTGGGTACTAAGTAACTGCAAATAACACCAGAGGTCAACATGAAAGGCGTATATAAATTCAGTATGTGCAAATGATCGCCACCACTAGAGGAGCAGATATATCCAGGTCGCTCCTGTACTAATGTATATTGTCTACTAAGTAACCAGCCAATAATGACTAAAACAGAATCTGATTTGCACTGTGTATGTCTGCATTGTTAAATGAAAATCAATAAAAACAGATTCAAACAAAATGAATGAAAATGTGGATTTTTTTACTTTCTTCTGAGACCATTTCCCAAAAGAAATAAAAGTCTCCTGGCCACAGGAATACATGTAATTTATAATTAATTAAATACATATTCAGATAAAGAAGCTCCATAAATAATTAGACCAATAGCTCAAGAAAACCTGCAAAAGGTTCTTAAAGCTATTGACAGTGAAATGTATACACTTTCTAAAAGAGCGTACCTCTTAAATCACATTGTGTCCTCAGCCTTAGACCTCATTAAAATGAGACCTGCATTTGTTAAAACATGGGCCGGCTCAATTAAGAGCAGTTATACAATTAAATTGGGTATTACAAACACTCCGATCTGGTTTTGTGCCATGTCAATTTCTTAATGAAACAGCCATATCTGAACTTCATAATTTGATGCTTACCCAGAAAACAATGGCTAAGAAAGAATCTACATATTCTTGAGTATAGAACAAATGGAAGAGGCACTATTTATAGTTAGTGACACTCTTTTATTACCTGGTTGATAATCCATATCCTTTCTTTACCCATTACAACATTTCATTTTCGTGACTGCCAGAAATATAAATCCATTGGCTGCTATGAAACTGTGCACTATTCACAATTGTTCCATTCATGGTAGCTTCCTTTTTCTACATATGACTAAATGAAAATGAAGATGACCCTGTGTATATTAGTGAATTGCAGGAATCCCCTGGGTCACTCCTTTCTGTGTGATACTATATTGTAGTGCTTTGATGCCAGGGTAGAGTTGTGTTTTATCTGTTACCCACACTCAATCGATCCCACAAATCATGAATTCCTGAATACTGGTTCTCATTTATTCCTAACAAATGTTACTTGCTGTGGATTGGAACCTGGCCAGCCATACCTGATATTCTGAAACAATACAGTGTTGTGGAAGGACCTTGTACCTGCCAGCTCAAAATAGAATCAGAAACATCCCTTGGCCTAATATAGATATGAAATATATGCATTTTGATGATCTAAACAAGCTATTTATTGTCCTTTTTATTACAAAAAGATGTCCCTTGGACTTCAGCGACTGAAACCTATAATCTGCAGATAGCCAGAATTGCTTCGGAAATTCAGAGGATGTGTCCAACACACTTTGCCAATATCATGCAAACAATATTCCACTCGGTGTTGTTCATCTTTTTAAGTACATTAGGTATGGTCTGGTGACTAGATTTGAAGCAGCCTTTGGACTGATTCCATAATTTTTCCACTCTTCTCCAGTCTTTTTGGATGATTCTCGACAATTGTACTGCTAATCGGCTGTGGTATCATCATCTTTTTCATGTTCCAATAATATGGAGCACACATATCCAGCTGAACAAAAATGCAGAGAAACTCTAGCAAGTTATATGGGACATGCTTGGCTATCTGAACACAGTGAGCACTGGATGCTCTCATTTCGCAAAATGTATGTCACACAAGTAAAACCTGTGTTCTGGTGCATAAACTGCCTGACTGAAATCATCTTGGGCATACAGCTGGAGCAGCCCCGAATGGCTTATCTTGATATGGAAGCAATCATTCAACCACTACATGAGCATCAGAGACAATGCAGAACAATGCATCTGTCCCGTCTACAAGATACTCCTTAGGAAAAAGCAATATCATCAGTAGCACATTTTGATGCAGCTCCTGATGAATGGCTTGATTCACTGTTGTTCTTGGAGTCTCCTAAAGAGGAACCCCAATCACTACCGAATGCCTCAGATGAGCAAGCAATTACTGGTCCTTCAAATGGGTGGTCTCAAGATTACAAGTATGCATTGCTTGGTCTCTACAATGACCACACCTGTGCTGTGTGTGAACCAGCGGATGTTGAAATGTCCTCTGATGAGGGTAACATCAACATGTGAGGCTCTGAATGACATATATCCAGCACCGAAACCACAGCAATCATGAACTGTGAACTTTGTAAACTTATGTCAGAAATTCCAATCTCTGATATAATTTGATACATAAGGGCTGTCACTTGACCACTTGTCAGGAAAGGTCCTTCGCCCAGATTATCACACAAGATGGTCTGACCTGCTGCCAGTGCACTTCAAAGATGATGCATGTTGCCTCATGGTATTAAAGCTGAGTCCCAGAGGAAGGCCGCTACCGCAGCACGTTTGCCCTCCGCAGGGAGCATTGCTTGCACTGATAACGACAGGTCTTGCTGTCAACAAGGTAGGCAGTGCATTTCTTCTCCCTAAGAAACACTAAACTGCAAGTTGTCCTTCTCTCCATGCTCTCCTAGTGTAGTGCATAGAAATAGGTTTTAGGGTTTTAGGTTTTAGATGATGTTTTAACCTTGTTAGAAATGTTCATTTTATTCTTGTAGTTCACAACGTGCCTTTTATATTATCCTGAGTAGTTATTTTAGATGTGCTGAGAAATAAGTTTGTCCTGTTGTAATAAATGCTTTTAGTTAAATGTGTCTATTCTTCTTAGTGCAATATTTGTCTGATACTGTGGACAACAAAATTGGTTTGTTTCTGTTACCATGGTGCCCATGATCCCATTGCAGGGATTGTTTGTAACCCAAAAGCAATAACTTTTCTTCAACTGTATATTAGATAGGGTTCTGTGTGGCAACAATTGCCTGTTTTTCACCTTCAGCGTTGGCGCATTGAACTCCGTTCACCCTGCGTCATCAGTGGGTGGGAAAGCAAACCTTGTAGAACTACTCCAAAGTGGTAGTTTACGCAACAGATGCAAGGGGAGAAGTTAATTCGGTGGTTAAGTAACTCAGAGACCTGGAACGGACAGGCCATTTTTCCCTACATATCCAGATCTGGTATTAGTACCAGATGCAAGTCTCTGGGGATGGTGGGTCAGGTGTGGCTCCTTCTCAACTGGAGGTAGATGGTCCAACAGGGAGTCAGCAGTGCACATAAATTGATTAGAGCTTCTTGCATGTGGCATTGGAAATAAGAGCTTAATGAAAGACAGGGTAAGATGTTAAATTATCCTTCACCTGGACAACAAGTTGAGGGGAGCAAGGTCAGAGCCCTTAGTGGCGTTGGCCAAGGCACTGTGGGAGTTTTGTCTCCATCAGGGGATCTCATTGGGGGCAGAATATCTTCTGCGGTCATCCAACAAGGTGGTGGATTGGATTTTAAGGAACCTCTATGACAACAGATATGTTTACATCCAGGCTGACAACTGAGGTGAAGTAGACCAGATCTGAAATTTTGGCGACAAATGCTTTTCTTCAGGATTAGTACGGTAGAAATTATTATGCCTTTCTATTATTGATGATGATTTCCAGGTATCTAAAATAGGTACACAGGAAATCGGCAATGGTTGTATTGGTAGCAATGAAATGGAGGTTGCAACCCTTGTACCTACTCCATGGGGCTGTCAGCAGATTGTTCAATACATCTACCAGTCTCAGCCTACAGGGCAGGTTGCAGTTGGTAGCATGGAACCTTTCAGAACTTTCACAGACATGCCAGGACTGTTCAAATCAGATTCCGGATATAACAGGGCTTCATGGGCACAGTCAAAGCCTATAGGTCAGACTGGGAAGTATGGACTGCCTGGTGTGTGGAACAGGGTATCAATCCAGTTTCATCAGATGTCACAGGGGTGCTGAATTGTTTTGGAATCCTTGGCAGCTGGACAAAAGTTTTATAACACAATCAATGGCTATAGATCAACAGTGTCGCAGGGCATCAAAAGGTAGATGGTAAGTGTTAGGCCTGGCATCCTTGCCCTGGTTTCCCCTGACTTTTTTGCCTTCTGACCTCATGTTTTGCTGACTTCATTTTTGCTGGCTTTAGGACGTTGTGCACTTTACCGCTGTTAACCAATACTAAGGTGCATGTGCTCTGTACTTAAGACATGGTAACACTGGCCTATCCCCAATTGGCCTATTTAATGTACTTATACGTCCCTATTAAAGTGTACTGCATGTGCCCAGGGCCTGTAAATTAAATAGGACAAGTGGAATTGCAGCACTGACTGTGCCACCCACTTTAGTAGCCCCTTAATCATGTCTCAGGCCGGCCACTGCAGAGCCTGTACGTATAGTTTTAAACTGCCATGTCGACCTGGCAAGTTAACCCTCTTGCCAGACCCAAACCTTCCTTTTTAGGTCGAGCCCTGAGCCAGCGCGCAAGCGCTGCTCTGGGGTTGATCTGGGGTAGTTCAGTACCGGAGAGAAGCCCCACCCAATACCCCGCCCATATTTTTCATTGGCTTGTGTGTTTGTCCTTCTAAATGCTGTCTTCTGATTGATTATGAGGCTTGTTAGACCCTCCTTAGTACGTCCATGTCGTCATTTGATTCCTCCCATGGCTACTGCCCCCTTTACTTGGTTGTTACACGGGACCTGTTCTATTTTATTTATTGAGTTTCTCCTATCTCAAGCACGACGAAGTGCTTTGCTTACATTCGGCGCGCCATGCCCGCTTTCACTTTCGAGGCAGCCGGGACAATGGCGGCCGTTTATTTGCAGTGCCATAGCAAATATTTTTTGGGGTCGGTCACGACTCAGGTTTCTTTGCTACAGTAGTTGAAAAGTGAGCTGATTTGCCCTCTCAGTTCTGCTGCAGCTCCTTGCTTGCTTCTCCACCCCTTTAGAGGGAGAAAAAAAAGATCAATAAACGCAATCCCTGCAGCCCGACTCGGAGTGAAACATGAACGAAGCGCGGACTAGAAGTAAAATACAAACACAACATTACCCCTAACAGAGGCAAGGGACAGAAGTGCAGCCCGGACAGGAACTCTCCGCTGCCCCGGGTGCCCGTGAGGTCGTGGACAGGGCCGAGGGGTGGCACCCGGAAGTGCGGCGGTGACTGCGAGCAGAGCTTGCATGGGGGGAGGCCGAGGAGGCCCCTGGCTATGGAGGACTCGCAACCGGCTCTTAGGATGTTGGTCATTGGCGGTGAGGCGCCCCCGGGGGAGGAGTCCTGTGGGGCAGAGCCGGGTGGAGAGGAGGAAGGCGCAGCAGAGATCCCCTTCACTGAAACACGGGGTGAAGAAGAGCAGGGCAGCGGGGACTACTGGTTACCACCTCGCAGAGGAGCAGCTGCCGCCCGCCCGCTGAGCCTAAAACACTGGTGCAGTGCAGCATTTACTGCATGGAGAATGACCTCCCTGTGCACCAGGGTGGCCTAGAGCCGCCACCGCTGCTGTCCCCCTTTTTCCCTGGTCTGCTGGAGTCGGGGAGTCCCCTGTACCCGGAGCAGGGGTTGGGCTGGCTGGTTCTCGCCTGGTGTCGGGTCTGCCTGGAGAACCGGCAGCTGAAGCCCCTACCCTGCTGCAAGAAGGCGGTGTGTGAAGAGGTCCTCAAGCGCTACCTGGTCTCGCAGGTAAGTGGTGCTGGGGTGAGAGTGCCTGGACCCAGTGTTCCCTGCTCCTGCTGAAATTAACAGAGCCCCCTCTTTAACTAACATGCAGTAAGACAAATACAAAAACACAGTTTGCAAATGTATCGAGAAACGCATGTTAAGTTGCCAAACATGCAGTAAAGTTGTGCAATTTCTGTGAAGTTACCACAGTTCACAGAAAGGGCACACACAACACATACATGTTACATACAAACAAATACTAGGTTTTGTGATATTTGATTTTGCACCTGTCTGTCTGACCTAAAGGTTTTCGGCGAATCTGTCCTATTAAAAGGCCTGTGTTTTGTTTGGCGTTAGATTTATTTCGGCCATGCAGAATACAGGTAGTGATGGTGCCCTATAGTTTATCCCTTCGAAAGTTTATTGTAGCTGAGTTCACCTCGCTTGAAGAAAGGTGGCTGCTCTTGTGTGTTCATTCCGTGGTGCTTTAGTCACACACTGATATTTTTTTCAGCAAAGACAGGGATCTCTTTCGCGGACACCTGCTGGCCTGTTTGTCTCTAGGCGCCTTACTGATAATCCCTCAAATGCCCCTACTTGACGGCCCGTCAATAATACATTTTTTGCCGATCCCACAAATAATACATTTTTTGCCAGTCTTCTCTACCCCCACACCCCACTTTGGGGCTATTGCCTCCGGGGAAATTTTTGCCACGGGCTCGAGAAATATTCGGTTTCATTCACCAACAAAGGAAGATCAGAGTGATATACGCTTGTTGTACGTGATGGGGTAGAAGTAGGCATGTCAGCTGTGGGAAAGACATAAGCCTCAAGCTGAACTCTAATAACCTTTGTAGAAAGTGGGCGGCCTTGTGGTACTGAAAGCTACTCTCCCGTACCAACTGCCCACTTCCTTTTGTTACCCTAAGAAAGTATCCCAGTCACCGATTTGCACGTGTAGTATTGTTGCGTGCATTGTATCTTTGTACGTATGGCTACCGAAACGTTATCATATAACTTTATGCCCGACCACAACTTTATTAGTTATCTGAATTTGACTTATGTGGCTTGTGTCTACAGTGAGCTTGTCACGAATCTGACAGCTTTTTCCGGCTGTTTTTTTCTTCTTACAACAGTCTTAAAACACGTTTTTGCTTCCCAGGCCTTAACGTACTGATATATTTTGTTTACAAGTGCTTTTATTAAGGGCCGTCACAGACGATGACTAATGCACTTAGCCGACTACGCCCGTGTAATATTCTTGAAGTATAACGCTGGAGACAGGATGGATGAAAGATGCAGGTTTATTCTTAGTACAAGATCCCATCCAACAGGAACGGCTGCAGCATCAACTGACACTTAGCCTCAAGCATCACCAGGCTATTACATGGGCACTTCTATGACATCTTAACATTCCAAATTGACATTGAGGAAGGATACATGAGGAGGAAATGCTAACATAGTAACTAAACCCAGAGTGGTGATACTACAGTATACCACACACCATACTACAGTATACCACAACTATGCATGCTGCTTCAAGGGGCTACAGAGAGGCAGGAGTGATTTGACTTGGCTAGGCTAGTGAAGGGAGTCTGGATGAATACGGTGGCCCTGAGGGAACTTCTGTCGCCCTTGTGACTTGTGCAGGGCAGAACAGCCATGTGAAGGGGCAGGAGAGACTGTGTAGGTTTGTTTTGTGCATGCCTTGTTTTGTTACATTGCACAGCCCAGCAAAGCCCACGCAGCCTGCCAGAAAACCTGAACACGTGACAGCAAGTAGTTCATTGGATGTCGGTTGTCTGTACAACCACGAACAAAATCACATTTTACACCTAGACATGGTCACTCGATTTGCACTTTTCTCCTGCTTTTGTAGTTTTGGGACTAATTTGAGAAAAAACAATGTTATATATGCACTGCACGATGGCGCGTTAAGCTACGTTTTCGCCACTGACATCAGCTGTGACCTGCAAAACCTGACAAGGCTCACTCAGCCAGCCCTCTACCCTTCAGAGATCATTACATTTATTCAGTCGCAGCTCCTGGAGGGAGTGCTGCGGGGCGGTGGGGCGGGGAGTAGTAAACTCCGGCATACGGCCGAACGGAGGTAAGTACATAAATAAATAAATAAAACGAATTACATTGCGCACGCTGCCCCGCCCCACCGCCCCGCAGCACTCCCTCCAGGAGCCCCGACTGCATTTATTCATTCATTAGGTGTACATTCGGGCACACAACACTTTGGTGCAAATTACAGCCTCGGACACTGAGTGTGTCTTTGATATAAGGGGGATTCATGTGCACAAATGTTTTTGCGCCCGTTTTGTGTGCGCTAATACCCTACTTTTCATTTACTGTTTCTGCATAGTTACCAGTTTAACACTGGTGAGGCGGGTCTGGGTAAAACAGAACGGGGCCAATTTAATACCAAATTGTCAGAGAGTTCTCTTTATATTTAGAACGAAACTGCCGGAATCTCCCTCCTCCACCCCCTCCTTCCTTCCCGGTGGTTTTGCAACCCATGGAAGCTTGGTGCAGTGATGTCCGTGCTTGGCATGGGTGTGCTGTGCTGATAAAAATCATGTTTTGGGATTCTCGTAACGAGAGTATTAAACATACAAAGATCGTGTGTACTCAGTCTGTTCTAGGAAGATAATGGCATAGCAAAACTGTTAGCCCGAAACCGGTCGCAGGATGCTTGTTTCCGGTCCAGGGAAGACATGGCTTGGCAGTTCGGGCTGGACTGTTCCCTTGAGGCACAGGGTCAAGACTGATTTGCATATAGCTGTGTCTGAACTGGGGTGGCGAAGTGAGCTAAAGAGCGGTGATAGATTCAACCCAGATCTGTGACTGGGGATGAGTGTCTGAAAAGTTTCAGCGCTCCGTCCATCATCTCCTTGTGTTTGCTTTATAGCAAAGATGAGTGCCAAAAAATAGCGCTAAGAAAGCCAGTTGTTAAGCACTTCCTGTCCATTCTCAGTGACAGACTTAAACAGTCATTCACCAGAAGTGTGTAGACACTGCCGCATGGGCCAATGTCACTCTGGAAAGGCGCTATTTATTTTAATACTAACAGAAGAAATCTACCTTTATTCTGTCGGTTTCTTCCTCTAACTTAAAGAAGTTAGTCTTGGCTTTTCACCCAGCACTGGTCCTGCCACTTTGTATTTTCAGGCCTCTGTGCCGGGCCTTCCGTTCTAGCACCAGGACGCCTTCGGGTTGCTATGGTGCTTTATACATTTGTTTCATTCATAGGGTGAAGCGCTTAATAATGTAAAGTATGGGAACTATGATGAGTGCAGTGGGGGTGGGGTCAGCGAATTTGGGGCGAGACAACAAGAACTATATCAACTGTTGTGTAAAGTTAATTCAGATTGAGACCATAGTTCCCAACAGACCCTGCCCTCTTCAGCCACTGGTTTCATTCATTCAACGACAGGACAGATAGATGTATGCACAGAAGTTGGAACTGTTTACTCCTCACACCCTTGTTGGTATTTATCCCACCCCAAAAAAAACAACTATCCGGGGTTTGGTACTTATTGGTTGTGATAAATAGCACCTGTTCCACGGTTTTTGTCTTTAATGTGGAATAATATGGACATTTTTGTGCTTACTGCTCCAAACTCTGCATGCGCTAGTAATACCACCAGACACCCCCGCCCTCAGTAAATCCTAGAAGATTTGACCTGCCGAGATTGAACAGGGAATGCAGACTTATATACCAGTGGCAATAAACCTGGTGGAGTCTGAAAACGTGTTTATTCTAACTCCCTGCCCGGGAATATTTTGCTGAAAGTTAATAATCCACAAGATATTTTTTTTTTAAATGACTTAAGTGATGGAAGTGCGGCCTTGAGAGGAACGTGGAAGACAAAGTATACAGTGATTTATAAACACACAAAACCCGAGGCTGGGATACTCTACCCCACCGGGACACACGTAGATTGTCTCGATTTTTAAGTGCTTTCTTGAAGGAAGTCTCTGACTGTTGCCTTAGTATTGATCATTCAGTTGTGGACAATGACAGCTACACCAGAAGGCCTGTTGTGTATTTGATGCCTTTTGAGAGCAGCCTTGACCCAAAACCGTCTTAATTTGGCTTTTCAGTAGTCACTGCACGTGGAACCGTGAAAGGACGTGCATGCGTTTGTTGACATGTCAGAAGCATCCGATCCATAGAACCTCAACCTTAGCTGGGTGTAACACCATGTTATCGTGCAAAGAAAAACATAGCAACCTTTCTGATTACCATATGTTAACATTCTCTTGTGATTTTGTGGGCAAGTGCTGTTTGCATGATCATGGCTATGTGTAGATTAGAGTGCAGGGGGTCAGTGGTAGAAATCTACGCATAGGTTAGGTTATGTACATATGTATAACGCTTACTACCCTTTGTATAGCACTTCTTACCATTTGTTTAATACTTCTTATTACCAGTGGTATTTTCGGTTGGTTCCCTCTTGCATGAGCTGCAGGTTAAAGGTGCATCCATATAGAGGCGCAAGCCTGGAGATTCATGTGGGTGCGCGAGGGTGCCTACCAACCTTCTACTGGTGCTTCAAGCACATAGGTGAGCGCATGCAGTAGTGTCTGGGGGATCCAGATTCCAGAAGGGGGGAGGCTTTATTCAGTGGTGAGCGGTTGGTTCAATCAATCGTGAAATTGGTTCCTTCATATACTGGTTCTTTGCTGAATCCACATACAGGGGTGAGTGGTAAAGCCATATACAGAAGTGGGTGGGTGCGAGTATGGTATTGAAAGGTAAATTTATGTATGGGGTGTAGCGCTGAATTCATCACTAGGGCTGAGTGGTGGGTTCAAGGGCATGTGTTAGTGTTTGTTTATGAGGTCACCCACCTCCAGATACTGAACTTAAGTACTGGAGGGATACTTTATATTTCATGTTCAGTAGTCGGTGGTGAGTTTTTATAATGGGCCTAGTGGTGGATTCATGCGTAGGGATGACTAGTGGGTACACAATATGGCTGGTATGGCTACACTGCTATCCTGGCCTGCCCCTGTTTTTTCTGTCCTCCTCTGTGTTATCATCCAATTTGGTTGCCAAACAGTGAGTCACTGGAGGTGTTTCATTTAGTGTGTTTTGTTGTTTAAGGGCTGTTTCAAAGTCTACGGCCCTAATTATAGTCGATGGGGCTACTTCCCTCCCCACATCACCCCACAAGGCTATGTGGTAACTGAATGCTGGCAATACTTGATCATAGACCCAGCATCATTGACCTTTTTGTCTGTAGGACTGGTAGAGAAAGGGTGTGCATGTCAGTTCCATGTAAAATTCATCCAGTCCCTTCCATAGCTGGGCCTTGTGTTCTGTTGTTTGTGGTATGCAACTTGTTAGCTGTGTGCCGCAGGGTAAATGATGTCCTCTTGAGGATGGTGAGTTCCTCAGAATGTGGAGGTTTGTGTCCAGGTTCTCGTTGTCATCTTTGCCATCCTCCTGTGTACGTGACACCATTGATGCACACTGTCCATGAGACCCTGCCCCAGAGCTATGCAGGCATAGGTTGGGCTGGGAGAATGTACATCTGCTCTTTGCCAGCCGGTTTCTGACTGCTATGGCCCCTCAGCTACCACAGCCCCTTGCTGTGTTGTGTAGAATGTCCTCAACCACCCTGCGATCTTGGCTGAAAGTGCCTTGTATAGAGGAAAGCTGATATACAGTGAATATCTTGACCTTTTGGAGCCATTCCACTTCTTATCTCCCGAAAAGCCTGGGAAGATGTCCTCTATCCTCTACCTACCCCCTATCTACCCTCTGGAGTGATCCCACTGCATCACTAAATACTTATAAGGTCCCAAAGTGAGACCGATTGCATTGCAAATGCTTGTTCATACATATTTGTCACCCCTAAGTAGGCTCTGGACAGCCCCGAGGGTACGGTGCAGTGTATTTAAAAAGTTGTCTATAAATCAAAAAAGGAAGGAATGAAGAGGTCAATGTTTTATGGAGGTCCCATGCCCCATGCCTGGCATGCCTTTATATGGCTGAATTTGAACACATCTGCAATAATAACACTTATTCGATTAACATCATAACATGGTGTCATTATATAGACAATATCATCATCTTTTGGAAGGGTGATGAGGAGACCTGTAACTCCTACGAATGGATTAATTCACTCAACCCATTTCCGAGGTTCACACACACAGTCTCAGTGAAAGAGATGAACTTTTTAGATCTTACCATTACACTGATGAATGGCCAGCTTTCGACCAACACATCAAAAAAACCACAGGCTGTAACAACTTACTGAGCTACGACACCCATCATCCTAAAACACTTTGGGATAATCTTCCCTTCGGCCAGTTTCTACGCCTGCACAGAAATTGCAGCTCTGTTCCCAACTTTGATAAACAAGCCGAACTAATGAGCAAGAACCTAGAAGCCCGGAACTACCCAACATCTGTGATTAAGAAATCTCGCAAGAGGGCTAGAAACAATAATAGAGAGGCTCTGCTGGAACCAAGGACTAAGGAGGAGGAAGATATGATTACCTGCATGACGACGTTCACCCCCAACTCCAACAGGATACAGAAAGTGATACAGAAACACTGGCGGATTGTACAATCAGGCAATCTGAACATCCCGATGCCACGTTTTGCCTTTAAACATACCAGTAACCTCTGTGTTATGTTGGTCCACACCCGTCCACCAACCAAGCATAAACCATCTCAAAGGACACTATGGAACATGACACCCGTCACAGGACATTACCCCTGCGGTCAGTGCAGAGTGTGCCATTTGACAAAACCTTGCAAAGAAGTGATCCTGAATAATAACCAGATCTGGACCCAACACACACACACAAATCGCAATACTAAAAATTGCATATACCTCATTGAATGTCCATGCTCCCGGTTATACATTGGTATGACCACACGAGCAGTCAAGACCCGGATAATTGAACACCAGAGCAATATCTGATGCCAAGGAAACACTACCAAAATAAGTGTGCATTTCATCGACCACCACCATAGCCCTGATGACATGCGCTGGACGGTGTTCGAAACTAACACATCATGGCACAAGAGGAAACTCTTTGAGATGGAACAACGCTGGATTTTCCGCCTTTCCACACAAAGAGATGGTATGAATGATGTGATCCAGTGGCACAAATTGAACCTGTAACCACTTTTCTGTGTCTTTTCATACTGACCTACCCCTCCCCTGCTTTCATTTTCAGTGCACGAGTTATCATAATTAGTGAAGAGTGCGTGTACACTTTAAATTTTACTTGGGCTTAGTTCCCCTACACTATAGGATACATTCCTTTGGTGTTATTCCTTAACTACTTAGGTGATAGGCTTAGTAAGGAAATTATGTGGTTCACTAACCAGTACTTTAGTGTCTAACACTAGCCTTCTGCAGTGCTCTACCCACTTCCTGCTTGCATTCATTGTGCAGGAGTCATTATAAAGTATGATTAATACGTGTACACTGGTATTTTCACTTAGGCTCAGTCTCCCCACAGACTAACACTTAATCCCCCGTATTGCCGATGGACCTAGTACCTCTCCCAATATTGCCGCCGAGTTGGCCAGTGTTTAAGTGTCTAATACTTACTTTCTGCAATGCTTTATTCTTTTCCCGCTTTACTTCACCGAGCTTAAGTCATTATACAGAATGGTTAACACTTTTGCAACTCTAATTTTTAGTTTAGTTTAGTCCTCCAACAGAGTTAGACCGATTTTCCCGGATTGTCCACGGGGCTGACTCCTCCAACATGGCCACGAGTTGGCCGTACGCGTTAAGGGATTCGCGTACTCAGCCTTGCCAGTGACGTGAGCACGTGACCGGCACTACTAGATGAACGCTGCCTTGCCGTTTCGGCATTCCAGGCACCTTGGAGGCAGGTAGGTCGTATGGCAGTGTCCCGAGCACCTCACAAGTAAGTGTACAGGAGCGGGGATTTCTCCTTATTAATACTAAGGACTTTAACTTTTAGTCAGGTTATCGATGTGAACCTCTATGGAGCGTGTTCCTTCTCCCCTCCTTCTACTCTCCCTGACCTATGTCTCGTGAGTAATTTCTTTACTGCAGTGTGCAGTCCTGCCAATGGCAGTATTTTCATTACTGACTAATGAGTTTCTGGGCTATGTCAGATGTGGGCAGGTTGGGATGTGAGCCTTAAAATATAGCTCTGTACCCATGGGTTTTAACAACCATGGTGACCTGGAGCATGCAGTGCTTATGTATTTCAGTAGTAGTGGGAGCAAGCACTTTGAACTTCGAATTAAGCCCTGTACTTTTGAGTGTCGTGTTAACAGCCAAGGGGGCCCGGTGCACGTAATGCTTATCCCACCCAGGCGCCAATACTCATAATAGGAGTTATGAGTCTTCTGCTTAATAAAAACAATCAAGCACAGCCAAGATGCTCCCCGATTGTTACAACTAAGTTGTCTAAACGACGAGTAGTAAGCTGGGGCACATGCGTATCCCTAAACACACAGCACAATAACGCAAATTCACATAACGGGAGCTGTCACTAAAATTCCACATGCTTATTTGTGTGAGTCCTGTGTGTATACTTTTAAACGATGACCTTGGTCACTCTTTTCTCCTCTCTAATCAAGGTGTCCCGCAGTTTGTCCGGGACCCCCAACTTGCCTAAGGAGCACTGTTCTGCACACCTTGGGATAAGTTGATACTGCACTTGAACGTGCTCTGTGTCACACCACGTGAGTATGCCTGACGGCAATCGTACCACGTGAATATGTTGGATGATTCAGCCCTTGACATTATTCTATGGTGGCTTCATGTGTTGCTGAGTTATTAAATGAGCGTGCCTTTCAATTCTTTTCTTTGTTTTTAGAAATTTTCACCTTACTTTCTAGCCATGCAGGCGCACACCATTACTTCCGAGTGTATTCATCAATGAACTATTGTATTTACACGGTGGATACCGGTTCGCATTTTTAACATCCTTTCGCATATGCTTTTCCACCTTTTGTCTCTCTCTCTCTTTAGGTGGAATTGTTATACTGCAACCATACAGGTGCAGTATAACAAGTCCACGCCAAAGCAAGGTCAAGTAGATATTGATGTGAATCAAGAAGCACTTTTGAGAATGGAACTCAGATTTAAACCAACTACTAACATTGCTTTGAATGGATTTCAATTCTACACTAGGGCGTAAAAGGAGGGAGAGTCATTCGATGAATTTCTTACAGCTCTAAGAGCTTTATCTATGACTTATAATTTTGGTTACATGACAAATAAAATGATTAGGGATCAAATCATAGTTCATATGAGAAACAAGAAAACACAGGAGCAACCTTGGGTCATGGGTGATCCCAAATTACAAGATGCTATATCCACTGCTAAAGCTTTTGAACAATCCGGAAAGTAGATGTCTACAGTTAAAGGCACTAGCACATATGTGGGGAATACTGATGATTTATGTGTTGTGAAACGTCATGAAGTGCACAGGGGATGGTAATAATAAGAATGCCTTGTGCTCAAATAATTCCGGCCCTTTTAGAAAATGTGAAAACATGAAAAAGCAAATACATGTTATAGGTGTGGTAGCAACACACATATTGCTTTGTGTGCTTGGTGTCCTGCTATCAATAAAGAATTCACAAAATGTGTTCGCATTGGACATTTGGCATGTGTGTGTAGGGATCCTAAGAAAGTTCTGGGACAGACACGCGGAAAAGCGTTATATGCCACAGAAGCATCTGAGAATATTTCTGACAAGGAGCATGGGAAGGTCACAGAAAGTGGAAAAGGTATTGTACTATCCATACAAGAAGGGAGTAGTGATTTTGATGAGACAGATCCAATAGTGAAGAATCTCTTAAGTGTGTCGTTCAAATTTCCAGGGTGGAATTGGAACTTATGGCAGAATCGGGTTCTCCCTAGACCATATTTGCTCAACAGTATTTTCTTGAAAGGTTTGATGGTGTTATAAGTATCAAACAAGTACAACCTTCTGACATTATTGCAGATAGGTTTGACGGTTCTGCCATTGATATGGAAGGCTATGTTTGTGTGATATTGGAGTTCAAGAGTAGAATGGCCCAGATCAAACTGTATGTGGCTTTAAATGGAGTGAATGTATTGGGATGGAAGAATCAATGGAAGTTGGGAATTATCTGGAATCCCTGGAGTAAGAATAGCAGGTTTCTTTTATCGAAGAAGGTAAACAAGAAAAAAGGATGAAAGAAAGTTTTCCCACTATTTTAGTGAGAAATTGGGAAAATTGAAGAATTTTGTGCCTAAGATCAAAATTAAGAGTAATGCTGTTCCTGTGAAAAGAAGTTAATGTCAGGGAAGAGTTGAGAAGTGTGCTGTGTGATTTGGTAAAAGAAGGAATAACTGAAGAAACAGAGTCGGCTGGATGGGTTTTTCCCATTGTTCTAGCTCGTAAGGCTGACCAGAAATTGAGATTATGTGTGGATTTGAGGGCTTTGAATGCCAACATTTTGGTAGACTGTCATCCTCTCCCCAACATCAATGAGGTAATGCCAATGCTGAAAATTGCCAAAGTGTTCTCAACTCTCGATCTCAGATCTGCGTACCATCAAATGGAACTGTTTGAGTATTCGAAACAACTTACAGCCTTCATCACACCGCAAGGCTTGTACCAATTTAATAGGATGCCTTTTGGTTTCGCTTCTGCAGCCTTAGTCTTTCAAATTTCATATTTTCAGACATGTAAACAATTTTGTAAAGTGTTTCCAAGATGATATTTCAATATCTTCTAGGAATGAGAAGGAACATGTACAACACATCTCTGAGGTACGCAGCAGATTAGAGAACCATGGTTTGACCTGGAAGGCATCTAAATGCAAAATGTTCAAAAATCTGTGGAATACTTGGATCACATACTGTCAAGTGATAGGGTGATGCCTAAGAAAGCTAATGTAGAAGCTATTGTTGTGGCACCAGCACCTGTTTACAAGGAACAGTTACTGTTGTTTGCTGGTATGTGTGAGTAATACAGTACATTTAAAGCTGAATAAATGTGGTTGGAATGACAGCAAGTATAATTTTAAAACATAAAGCAAGAGATTATGAAAGATCCCACACTGAAACCATTTTGCATTGGAAAAGAGTGCATTATTACTGTTGATACCTGTATATATGGAGTAGGTGGTGGGCTGTCTCAGAAGTGTGGCAAGGATGAATGGAATGTGGCTTTTGCGTTGCATATGTTGAATGACACTGAAGGAAGGTATGGAGTGATTGAGAGGGAGTTAATGGCGTGCGTGTGGGTGATTGAACATTTTAGGCAATATGTGTGGGATAGCACTTTGTCCTGAGGATGTATCCAAGCCCTTAGTCAACATATTTTCTCCTGGTGGAGGGTGGAATTCCATAGCGCACATTGCTAGACTTACTTCAAGATTGCAAGAATATACTTTCAGAACTGAATTTGTACCAGGGAACAGAAATGTGACTTCTGATTTCCGTTCTTATCTTGTTATATCCCGCATAGATGCCCTAATATAGATCCGTTCATACATGCCCTAAAATGGACGTATTCATATTTACCCTAATATGGTCATATTCGTACTTGCCCAATTATGGTCATGCCAGCATATGCCCAATTATGGTCACAACTATACATGTCCTATTATAGTATGATTCCTTATATAGGCATGATCTTTCACCTACAGTGGTCCCAGCTAGTACACAACGAGCTCTGAGGGCTGAATGTTATCTATCCTGTGGTTTTGAATGCAGCAGGGTTCTTCCAAACACAGGCCCACACTGTACTCATTAATTATGCATGGCTTTCTAAGAATACACCACCAGCATAATGTATGTACAAAGTTCACCCCATACGTCTTCCTCATGTCCAATACAAACCATACTGAGGACCAAGACTCTTTAGGGTATAAATACACCACAGCTTGCCCCGGTAAACCAGAGGGAACCAAGGCTTCCATGCTGACACACTGACACACTGACCAGAGACGCTGAGGCTCCTGCATGCAGTCGCTCAAGCTGACAGTGGTCTGACACAACCCGGACGGGGTGTCCAACTCGAGACCAGGACGGGGTCCCACACTCTCTCTATTCAGGTATGGGGGTTCGACTAAATCCTAGGAGGATTCTTGGCTCTTAGCTTCTAAGACCTACACACATATGCTAGGTACACACAGGTACATCTAGGTAGGCATCGTAGGAGTACGCACACTGTGCATAATGCTTTTATATTCATGTATGTATCCATGATTATCGCAATATGGTAGAACTGTTCTATCCCTTTGCTTTTATCGTACTGCTGATCATATATCTCTGCTATTGTCTGCTGGTTACCGCAGCACATATATTTTACACTAGAATAACAACTGTTCAATAAATACTTATTGAAACGCCCGACTGTTTATTCTGTGTAACTCTCTGAGACAAACCGAATAAGTGAGCACGAGTGACTGAGCGAAAGGTAGTATATTGTTTCCACGATTCTGAGGGAATCAGGGTTGTCATGTTCTAAGGTTGCCAGAAACTAATCTCTCCCCGATAAGAGGAGACACTAGTGGCACTGCGAGCTAGCTAATGCAAAACCAGGCTAACATACACGGTGGGGGTGCTCAGAGCTAGTCTGCCACCAAGCCCGCAGTATATGTTATCCAAACGCGCAGGTCCTGCAGGGGTACTATAGGAGCTACACGACAATCTTACCTTATCCAGCTGATGTAGGATGTGCTATGAGTGAATGTGCTCGTGGGGTGGCTGTGTCATACGTATTTTTGGTGGCCCACGATGGATAGGATGGTAGATCGAACGCTGAGGGAGTGTGAAGTGTGTGCAAGCAGTGAGAAAATGTTGAAAATCAGTGCTGCATCCTTAAAGCCAGTGGAATGGTCAGACTTTTCTTGGGAAAATTTGCATTCAATATATCTGGTCCATTTAACTTCCTTCCCATGCACACATGTTTTGCTCTGGTCATGATCTATAACCATTCTAAATGGCCAGAAGTAAAACTTGTCTCACAAACCTCGACCAATACAGTGATTTAATTTTTAAAGATGTTTTTGCCAAGGAGGGTAGTCCGTCTGTGGTAGTGACTGACAATGGTGTGCAATTGAGATCTTGTGAAATGAAATCTTTCTTAAAACAATATGGTATTAAAAATGTAACCACTGCTCTGTACGAACCTCATGAGAATAGTCAAGTGGAGAGATTCAATCATGTGTTGAAAGGTTGTATTACAGCGGCACATAGAAGTGGAGGAGATTAGAGGACTCTTTGAAGGAAAAGTTGTGGATGTATTGAATAACTCCACATACTACTACTGAAATGAGTCCAGAGTAGAGATCCTGTGTCAAGCATATGCCCATGGTGGTTAAAAATTTAGTGTGGAAAAGTAGAAAAAGAATGTTATTTGAAAGATGAAGCAGAATAAAACTAAAGAATGGTATGATGCCAAGTGGAAGATTGGATTAGAAATCTCAAACCTCGTCTGGAAAAAAAAAGGTGTGTTCAAATTTGGTAAGGCCATGAAGGGAGTGATAATATCTTCTAATTGTGTGGTGACTCAAGATAAGAAGGTGTTGAATGTGAAGAGGGTAGCCAAATATAAGGGGCCATTGCTGGTGAGTAATGAGGTGACCTATGATGAGACAGATGATGAGGACAGAACATTTCTTGTCAATATTGATAAGGAAGATCACCAAAGCGTTCAGACTGGACTGAATTGTGAGTGTGATGCCTCCCAAAATAACTTGAGTTGTCAGGAAAGTTCTTTGTTACAAAGTAGCTTGAGTGATCAAGTGAGTGGAAAGAATGCTGGTGGGTCAGGTTTGGAGAATGATTTAACTAAAAATACTTGTGCCTCAAGAGTCAAAGTTTATAAGCAGGACAATACGACCACCTATAAAATTGGCTGAATTTCTTAAATAATCTGCTGCTATAACTGTGTTGTAATACTGCATGTGTCATTTTCTTGCTTTGTTTTTATATATTGGTTTTTCCTATCCCCTTTGTTTTTTTATTTTTTTGTTTTAAGGAGGGAGATGTGTTGCACTGTCATTATCTTGTTATTGGTGCATGCCATTAATATGGTTTAGGTTGTGTTTGGTAGGGCATAGCTTGGCTGTGCCATTATGCTTTGTTGGGAGAAGAGAAATGAAGCATTTAATCTCGCACATAACGTGAGATAACTATATCCATGTAAATGTGGCACACTAAAAGACAACTAAATTATTGTGTTTCTATGAATATACATATCCATGTTACATGTAAACCACATTTAAGCAATATGAATCAAATGCATTTATATTTTAGCATCTTAATGGATGATATATTTTATAATCACTCCTTATTTACTACATTTTAGAACGTTGTATACGTATACAAGTAATCAAATCATGTACTTTATGCCTGTTGTTCAGGCTGGAGTTAAGGCCTACTCGAGTACTACATTTAATTTCGACATGAAGTTTGTTTTCTTTGTGCATTATTTTCTTTCCTATGCCAGTGATGATGCCAGACATGGTATAATGAGAACTCCTTTGTTCAAAGTAGATAAAGAACCTTGAGTTGGATTGCCAAGGACAGAGGAACTGGTAGCTGGAAGCCATAGGAGCAGAACCCCTTTTCGAATTCCTGATAATGTGTGTAATTCAAGGACGTGTGTTCAGAAGCGGATACAGTTAATTGGATACAATGCACAGTGGTGTTTTGTCATGATTGTGATATCAGCTTCTAGAAGGTTCTGAAGGTGATTAACTTGTTGTTTTAGTTAGTCTGAGATCAGATGCCTTTCGTTCCTTGAGCAAACTCCTGAAGGGGTTTGAACCTCTGTCTTTTGATAGTTATTATCTCTCTATTCAGAATCTCTACTGAGCTTTCTGAAATGCCGATTTTTCCCTTTAAATCTTTCAGTTATTAGAACAGTTAAGAATTTAGATCCAATGATTAGGCAGGAGAATCTGTGCCTGGAATCGAGAGACCATAAGCTTTTCCTTATTTTCTGTATTTTTGCTAATGGGTCATTGGTCTTTTATATGCTACTCAAATTTCATATTGTTAGACGTTTTGATTCTCCCTTGATGATTTTATGTATCTATAGTATGGTTTTGAAATTCATTTATGTAAGTTTGTCTTTGAGTCTTCAATAAATCCCTTTCTAAACTTTGTTTGTCTCCGAGATTAAATGCATGACCAAATGGGTTACACTGTCAATTAATCTTCGCTAGATGAATGCGGTTCTCTTTACCCCTGGGGACTCCTAAAAAGGTTAGTCGAACTCAGGAAAAGATAAAGAAGCATAGCTGGATCAGGTTCTAGGTTCTTTAGAATGTTGCTTATGCAGAATGTAGTATCTGTACAGTTGCTCTTGGACCGCCTGCCTGCAAGCTGGTTGTGCTGTGCTGCGGGGATAAAGTATTTTCAACTACATGGATTTTGTCATTTAACAACATCTTAGCCTTCTGGTTTCCAAACATTTTAAGCAGCGCCTGGTGGTCCGTGATGACGGTGAATAGTTTTCTGTAGAGGAATACATGAAAATGCTCACAGGCCCATACCATAGCCAGACTCTCTTTCTCCGGCTGAGAGTAGGCATGTTCGGTCTCGGACAACCTTCGACTGGCATAGGCCACAATGTGTCTCTGTATGCCAAACTTAGCGGTATGTCTGAATAATCCCACTATACTTGGGCAAACAATACTTTGCATACAAAAGTGTCATATTATGGGGGTTAGTCATAAATGATTCAAGCCGTAAATATGAGCATATACATTTCTCACTGGCATGTGACTACAATTATTTATAAGAAAAATTATTTACCGCAGTGTCTTAGACAGTGAATAATTCACCTTCTCTGCACCAGCTGTTTAAAAATGTGGTTGTTTTATATGGTGTGAACATATCATACAAACTGGGTAAAGATCAACATGCAAATGTTGCAAAAAACAAAATACAAACAACTAAGCAAATTCACTGGATGTCGACTTACGTGAATCTTGTTTGTGCTTGTGCCTACTTTTCACGTTCAAGGCTAATTCATGGTGTGCCGCTCCTGCTTCCATGTCAGCGGCTTGTCGATCTGCTCGTTCCTCCGTTCTCACAGCCATTAATATTTTCTCTAGACTGTGTGCCCCTCTTAGCAAATGAGTCTGAAAGGCAGCCATCAATGACTGTGGGGTGCATGGCTTCCTCGTCAGTGAAATAAAAAAAATTGCAATGTTTAATAAATGCATCGAGTCTTTCAACAAACCCGACCATTGTTCACAAACCTGTTGTTGCGCTTGACTGAAGACGTACCGTTCATAATCTAGATTCAGCATTGGATTAAACTTGGCCTCTAATGCTTCTTTTACCTTTTGGCACAATTTTACATCAGTCTGAGATTTTCTTTAGCACTTTGTTTCACTCCATCGCTTGCAAGGGTTTTAAAGTATTTGATGATCTTCTTGTCATCTTCTTCCTCTAGTGCTTCTATGAAGTCATTGAATGTTTCAATCCACGCAGCCCACTTGGCACCAATGTTCTGCTTCTTCGAAGTGTAGAAGGGCTGCAGTGGCTTCAGGAACACGGCCGCATTGTATTTTGTGCTCCCTTCTACCACCATTGAGAGCTTATGCTGTTCAGACACCTTTCGTTGTATCCACGGATTTCTGCAACTTCTGAAGCAGAACCCCTGTGCTTGTATTTGGGTCACCACGCCCGGTCTGGGATCGTAGACTGCTTCACTTGTCTTTGATGGTGAGTAATTTCTCTGTTTCTCATACCTGGTTGTCACTGCTTTGTTTGAATAATTGTTCTATATTTGAATGTAGTGCAGCGTCTCTGTAGACCACCTTGTCGGCGGTTTTGGCTGGTGTTTTGAGTTTGCTCCTCAGCAGCGCTTCTGGCTGTGTACGGGCTTGAGCAGAGCTTCGTGTTCCAGTCGCTGTCTACTGTGCATCGATACTGGGCACATGTGGCATGCCCAAGCAGCTTGCCATAAGGTTGCAAACTCCCAGGGAGAGCAGTCTTGTCTTCTCAGGCATGTATCCTCTACTCGTCGCCAGATGTAACTTCTTCCCCAGCCCGGGAGCATCCAAAAGAAATACGCCACACAGGAGCAGCAGTTAAGCATTACTTTATTCTTCAGCATACACTCACGCACCGAGCATTACCTCATAATTTTCGTTAACCACACCCTTACACCTCCCCACATATTACGTACTGCCTGTTCAGAGTCCAGCCAGAACCACGAGGATTCTAGTGCGCATATCTTCAAGATACTGCAGCACACTACCTGCTGGAACAAAGTGACGTAGTTGTCATTATAATAGCTACATACAATTGGGAATTAAATTATATTAAAAGCTATTTCACCACATTCTGCCTCATCCCTGACTGTGAGCCTCATTATACTAGGCCAGGCATTTAACAGTGTTATGTTATGTTATGTATATTTGTGGAACGCCTATCACGCTTCAGGGTATCCTAGGGCAGAGTACGTGTACGGACCTACTCAAGGGTGCCAGGATGGGTTTCTCGATGAGCCAAGTCTTCAGCTTCTTGCAGAAATTAAGAAGAGAGAAGCTTCTGATGTGTGTGGTGTAGTGCTTTGAATGTGTGATTGGGGAGCTTGGACTGAGTGCTCTTGTGTATTCGGAGCCAGTGTAACACCCTAAAGTGTGATGTGAGACATGCGAGGAAGGTTAAGAATGCGTCTAACAGCTGTGTTTTGGATAGTTTAAAGTATTCTGGGGGCAGATTTATCCTACATTCCAGCAATGCCGCAAGACAACTTGCTGCGCTGCATGAAAGGGAGAGAACAGGAATGCACCATATTTAACATCATGAGGCGCATTCCTGTCCTTTCCTTGCGCTGGTGCATGATGTGCTGCCTTGCGCCAATGCAGTCACTCTTGCACTGTGGTGCAAGGGTGCCTATGTTACAGGCAGGATTGTTTTTGTACAGAAAGGAGCATCTTACTGCGCAAAAACAATCCTTAGAGGCATTTGAAGAAACGAGGAGAAAGAAAGATATTTCTCCTTGTTGCCCCTCTGATGTATAGGTGTACAATTCTGACGCATTGCTAGGTCTACCGGTGTTGGTAAATCTGGGAATGTATCAGAATGCGTGGGAACACCCACTCTCCACCCATGTAACACCTCCACCATAAGTGTAATGCGTGGCAGCAACTTTTGCTGCCTTGCGTTACACAACATTAATCAAGCCACGCAAGGTGGTCTTGCATGGCTTGGTAAAGCTTAATCTAGGTTTTGTGTTTGCCTGCGTCACCTTGTGTGGTGCAAGGGTGACGCAAAACTATGTAACATCTGGCCCCTGGTGACTAGCTTGGTGATTCCGCATAGAGGGCGTTCCCATAGTCCTGCTTGCTGGTGACCATGGTATGCATGACGGTTTTCCTCTTGTTGCTCTGGAGCCATTTGAAAATCTTCCACAGCATACTGAGGGTGGAAAAGCAGGAAGCTGTGACGCTTTGGCTTCTGAGGACATGTCCAGTTTGTTGTCAGTGATGATGCAGTGGGAGCTGCAGTATGTGTTTTTTTTTTCCAAAGATCGCTACTTCTATCTTATTGGTATTGAGCTGAGAAAGTTGAACTACTTTCAGGTGGCAATCTCGATCATGCAGGCAGTGAACTTGTTCTGTATCTTGGGGGTTTTGTCCGAGAGGGGCGGTATGAGTTGAATGTTGTCGGCATATAAGAGGATGTTGATGTCGTTGGCATGGTTGACGTTGGCAAGTGGAGTCATATATATGTTGAAGAGGACAGGACAGAGGGATGAACATTGAGACACTCCCCAAATGAGTTTACAGGCTTTCGATGTGTATAGTGAGAGGCTGACTGTTTGAGTTCTCTCTGTCAAAAATGAGCAGATCCAGCAGAGAGCAGGTCCTTGTGAAGGCATCTGATGAAGGTGGGGTGTGATACTATGTCGAACGATACTGAGAGCTCCAAAAGGATGAGGGCCGTGGTCATATGGATGTCATCTGTAGTGGCGATGGGCGCTGTTTCTATAATGTAGTTAGGTCTGAATTCTGAGTGTGGGGTCTAGGAGCCGGTGGTTGATGAGGTGGTTGGTGTGGCATCTGTTGATGGGCTTCTCCAAAACCTTGGCTGAGTATGGTACGAGGGAGATTTGTCTATAGTTGGTGATCTTGGATGGGTCTGCGGATGGATTTTTGAGCAGGGCGCTGACTGTGGCATGTTTCCAGGAAGGTCGCTGAGTCAAGGGAGGCATTGAGGATGGAAATGAGGGCTTCGCTGGTGGGGGTAGGTCCCTTATTGAAGGTGTGGTAGGCACATGGGTCTAGTTGGCTAATTCTTGTCCCTGAAACGGAGGCCCATTGTCAGTCCGTAGTTCTCTAATGAGCCCATGGGTGGCCATCACTTTCTCCAGCTTTGGGATAACCTCACTCGCACTCAGCGATTGGAGTATTTCCACTTCAGGATATTTCGAGTGGTCATCAATCTTTACGAAGGTGTGCTGTCCGTCCGGAAGACTCCCAAAATCCAAACTGACACAGGCCCATGGGCGTCGAGGTTTGGTGATTACCGGAGCTGGTGGACAGCTTTCTCCTGTGGCCTGACACCACTGGCAGGATCTCAACGCCTCTTCTACCTTTTCATCTATCAGGGGAAACCACACTTTGGTCCTTAGGCGAGTCTTTGTTTTCACCATCCCCTGGTGCCCAGCATGCGCCATTTGAATCACTTGGGTAGTCAGGGCTGAAGGGATCACAAGGCGATGACCTCGAAGTAGGCGCCCTGTGGAGTCTTCATTGAGCTCCTGCTGGACGTGGTAGAGACTCTCCATAATCCGTTTGGCTTCAGTGGTGAGTCCCTTCCATTCGTTCCTCGCGCTTTGCCACCGACCATGCTTCATGATTGATATGGCTCGCTGTAGACACTCATCTCGTCGTGTTTCTTTCCCCAATAAGTCCATGGACAATGGAATGGGGCATGACCTTGCTGTGATACATGGAACATATTCTTCTGTGTCTTCTGCGTCATCCTCTTCTTCAGGTGTCGGTGCTCAGGGGGCACCGGATAGGTAATCAGCTGGGTTCTGAGCTCCTGGATAGTACTCAACATGGCAATTGTATTCCTGCAGCTGCAGCATCAATTTTCTATCCTCGGGGGTGGTTTCGATGCCATTCCTGCGAAGAGGGAGATAAGTGGCTTGTGGTCGGTCGCCACGATGAACGGATGTCCATATACATACAGCTGGAAATGGCGACATCCCCAATGGATGGCTTTGGCCTCCTTTTCTATTTGGGAATATTGCTGCCCTGTGTCGGTCAAGGATTGACTTGCGAACTCCCCTGGTGCCCAGTCATCTTCCACGCGACTCCGCTGTAGTAGAACGGCTCCAAGTCCCTTAGGACCAGCATCAACAGCGACCATGGTCAATTTCCGTGGGTCGAAGAAAGCCAGGGTCGTGTTGGCAGATTGTGCATCTTTGACCGCTTGAAAGGCAGCATCATGTTCCGGACCCCATGTCCAGGGGACAGAGCCCTTTGTGAGCTCCCTGAAAGGTTGAGTGAGGGTGGTGAGGTCCCTGATAAAGCGGCCACAGTAGTTGACCATGCCGAGGAAGCTTCTTACCTCAGTAACACTGGTGGGAGCAGAGGCCATCTTTGTCACGTACCTTGTCCAGGTCTGCGGGTTAGATACCGGTAAAATGGTATTTTTATGGCAGGGGCCCGGTGTTGAGTTGCCTCCTCAAGGCTGGTTTCTCTCATTAGAACAGAAAGCCCTGAGTTGTTACCTTGAGTCTAGGCAGTTGGGTTTGATATCATGGTCCTGCATTGTTACCTGAAGACAACTTTGTTGAGATATTGTGGGAAGAGGCGGAAAATGATTATTTTTTGGAAAGTTGGTAGATTGGTATATTGAAAAACTGCTAAGTCTTAAGTTTTTTCTGCTGACATCAGCTTGGGGTTTTGGTTAGGGAACGTGAATCTAGAGCTGTTATCTGAAGGACAGCACTTTGGGGAGCTGGGCTGGACAAGTGAGACATATTTATTTTACGCCTGGAATGTGGTGAGGGTTGGAAAGAATACCCCTGAGTTGCCACCTGAAGGCCAGTGTGTTGGGTGGACAGAGGAGTCTTTAGTTATCTAAAGATTATTAGTTTGAGGTCTTGGGTTCGAGAGTAGGTGAACCTTGCTTGTTGTACGATGCTGGTAGGGTTTGGTGTTGGGTTTGACAAGTGAGCCTTGTTTTTGAAAGCTGGTAGGTTTTTGTGTTACATTGGACAGGTAAGTCTCAAGAGGCTGTCTCCACATTAGAATGCAATGGTTGGTTGGACATGCCATTCATGAGTTGTTTTTTCAAGGCTTGTACGTTAACCCTTTCAGTGCTCATGACGGAATGATTCCATCATGAGCACAAGTTCCAGTGTGCTCATGACGGAACCATTCCGTCATGAGCACATGCTCAGAAAATCCCTCTGCTGCAGACAGCAGAGGGATTTCCCATTTTTTATTTTTTTTGCCTGGGGAGGTGGGGAAGAGCTTCCCCAACCTCCCCAGGCCTCTTTTTGAATTTCCTTGCAATGACGATCGCACGCATGGCGCGCAATCATCATTGCAACAAAAACGAAACTGAAACTTAGTTTCAGTTTCAGTGTTTCAGTGCTTGTGGGGCTATCTCAGCCCCCCGAGCACCGAAAAAGATGGGAGAGGTATCGTTGGAAAGGGGAGAATTTCCCCTTTCCAATAGTACCCTTCCCTAGTGGATCCCTGCTTGAGGATCACCCCAGGGGGGCGATCCCCAAGCAGGGATCCACCCACTAGACACCAGGGAGGGGGGAGCGGCCCCTTGGGCAAGGGCCTTTGCTCCCCCCATATTTGTTTGGGCACCACAGTCTTTCTGCCCCCCTGGGGGCGGAAAGCTCACTAGAAACCAGGGATTATTTTTTTTTTATTGGCTTTGGGGTGGGGGCTGCCCAAAAAGGGCATGGCAATGCCCCCCCCCAGAGAAATGTAAGTCTTTCTGCCCCCCCAGGGGGAAGACGGAGGCAGTAGCCCCCAATCTGCCCCCCGGGGGGGCAGAAAGCCCACTAGAAACCGGGGATTTTTGTTTTTATTGAAGTTGGGGTGGGGGCTGCCCAAAAAGGGCATGCAATGCCCCCACCCACCCTGGGAAATGTCAGTCTTTCTGCCCCCCAGGGGCAGATGGGGGCAATAGCCCCTGATCTGCCCCCAGGGGGGCAGAAAGCCCACTAGGCACGAGGGATTTTTTTTTTTATAATGTAGCGGTGGGGGCTGCCCAGAATGGGCATGATAATGCCCTGCCCCAAAAACAATTACCACAGTCTTTTTGCCCCTCCCCAGAGGAATATTGGGGCAATAGCCCCATATCTGCCCCCCCCGGGGGGGCAGAAAACCACTAGGCCTCAGGATTTTTTAAATTTTTATTCAGGGTTGAGGTCAACCCAGAATGGGCATGCCAATGCCCACACCTCCCCAAAAAAGTGCCACAGTCTTTCTGCCCCCGCGAGGGGCAGATGGGGCAGTGGCCCCTGATCTGCCCCCGGGGGGGCAGAAAGCCCACTAGGCGCCAGCGATTACGCTGGCTTTTTTTATGCGTGGGGGTGGGGGCTTCTCAGAATGGGCATACCAATGCCCCCACCCCCCAAAATCATAGCCAGTCTTTATGCCCCCCTTGGGGGCATATCGGGGTAACCCCCCCCCCCCCCGATTACCCCACAGGCCGACAGAAAGCCCACTAGGCACAGACTACCTGTGGAGTTTGGGCCCTAGCGCAGCCGGCACATAGGGAAACCTAGCAAACCTATACATTTTGGAATACTAGACACCCTGGGGAATCCAGGATGGGGTGACGTGACTGGCTCTCACCAGGTTCTGTTACCCAGAATCCCTTGCAAACCTCAAAATATGTTTAAAAAAAACACATTTTCTTCACATTTCTGTGGTGGAAAGTTCTGGAATCTGTGTCGATCCACAAAATTCTACCCACCCCGCATTCCCCAAAGTCTTCTGAGAAAAATGGTACCTCATTTGTGTGGGTGGGTCAAGTACCCGAGACGGGCAAGGGCCCAAAACGTATTGAGGCGACATCAAAATTGCCTATCACAAAACGACCTGGTTTTGCAAGGGGGGTCACCTGGGTTTTTGGGCCCGAGCTCGGCGGCCAGCTAGGGAAACCTACCAAACCCACCATTTCTGAAAACTAGACACCCGGGGTTCCAGGGAGGTATGGTTTGCGTGGATCCCCAACGTTTCTTACCCAGAATCCCCTGCAAACCTCAATTTTAGCTGAAAAATCACTTTTTCCACACATTTTTGTGTGGGAAAGTTGTGGCATCACTGGGCTGACACAAATTTCCTACCACCCAGCGTTCCCCCAGGTCTCCTGATAAAAATGGTGCCTCACTCGTGTGGGAGGCCCAAGTACCCATGACAGGCAAGGGCCCAAAACGTATTGAGGCGACATCAAAATTGCCTAGCACAAAACGACCTGGTTTTGCAAGGTGGGTCACCTGGGTTTTTGGCCCTGTGCTCAGCGGCCAGCTAGGGAAACCTACCAAACCCACACATTTCTGAAAACTAGACACCCGGGGGTTCCAGGAGGTATGGCTTGCGTGGATCCCCCAACGTTTTCTTACCCAGAATCCTCTGCAAACCTCAATTTTAGCTGAAAAATCACTTTTTCCACACATTTTGTGTGGGAAGTTGTGGCATCACTGGGCTGACACAAATTTCCTACCACCAGCGTTCCCCCAGGTCTCCCGATAAAAATGGTGCCTCACTGCGTGGGAGGCCCAAGTACTGCGACAGGCAAGGGCCCAAAACGTATTGAGGCGACATCAAAATTGCCTATCTCAAAATGACCTGGTTTTGCAAGGGGGTCACCTGGGTTTTGGCCCGTGCTCGGCAGCCAGCTAGGAAACCTACCAAACCCACCATTTCTGAAAACTAGACACCTGGGGTTCCAGGGAGGTATGGTTTGCGTGGATCTCCCAACGTTTTCTTACCCAGAATCCCCTGCAAACCTCAATTTTAGCTGAAAAAATCACTTTTTCCACACATTTTGTGTGGGAAGTTGTGGCATCACTGGGCTGACACAAATTTCCTACCACCCAGCGTTCTCCAGGTCTCCCGATAAAATGGTGCCTCACTCGTGTGGGAGGCCCAAGTACCCGTGACGGGCAAGGGCCCAAAATGTATTGAGGCGACATCAAAATTGCCTAGCACAAAACGACCTGGTTTTGCAAGGTGGGTCACCTGGGTTTTGGCTCGGCGGCCAGCTAGGAAACCTACCAAACCCACACATTTCTGAAAACTAGACACCCGGGGGTTCCAGGGAGGTATGGCTTGCGTGGATCCCCAACGTTCTCTTACCCAGAATCCCTGCAAACCTCAATTTTAGCTGAAAAAATCACTTTTTCCACACATTTTGTGTGGAAAAGTTGTGGCATCACCGGGCTGACACAAATTTCCTACCACCCAGCGTTCCCCCAGGTCTCCCGATAAAAATGGTTCCTGACTCGTGTGGGAGGCCCAAGTATCCGCGACAGGCAAGGGCCCAAAACATTTTGTGATAGGCAATTTTGATGTCGCCTCAATATGTTTTGGGCCCTTGCCTGTCGCGGGTACTTGGGCCTCCCACACGAGTGAGGCACCATTTTTATCGGGAGACCTGGGGGAACGCTGGGTGGTAGGAAATTTGTGTCAGCCCAGTGATGCCACAACTTTCCCACACAAAAATGTGTGGAAAATGTAATTTTTTCAGCTAAAATTAAGGTTTGCAGGGGATTCTCGGTAAGAAAACGTTGGGGGATCCACACAAGCCATACCTCCCTGGAACCCCCCCGGGTGTCTAGTTTTCAGAAATGTGTGGGTTTGGTAGGTTTCCCTAGCTGGCCGCCAAGCACGGGGTCAAAAACCAGGTGACTCACCTTGCAAAAGCAAATCGGTTTGTGATAGGCAATTTTGATGTCGCCTCAATACGTTTTGGGCCCTTGCCTGTCGCGGGTACTTGGGCCTCCCACACGAGTGAGGCACCATTTTTATCGGGAGACCTGGGGGAACGCTGGGTGGTAGGAAATTTGTGTCAGCCCGATGATGCCACAACTTTCCCACACAAAACTATGTGGAAAAAGTGATTTTTTTCAGCAAAAATTTAGGTTTGCAGGGGATTCTGGGTAAGAAAACGTTGGGGGATCCACACAAGCCATACCTCCCTGGAACCCCCTGGGTGTCTAGTTTTCAGAAATGTGTGGGTTTGGTAGGTTTCCCTAGCTGACCGCCGAGCACGGGGCCAAAAACCCAGGTGACCCCCCCTTGCAAAACCAGGTCGTTTTGTGATGGGCAATTTTGATGTCGCCTCAATACGTTTTTGGCCCTTGCCTGTCACGGGTACTTGGGCCTCCCACACGAGTGAGGCACCATTTTTATCGGGAGACCTGGGGGAACGCTGGGTGGTAGGAAATTTGTGTCAGCCCTGTGATGCCACAACTTTCCAACACAAAAATGTGTGGAAAAAGTGATTTTTTTCAGCTAAAATTGAGGTTTACAGGGGATTCTGGGTAAGAAAACATTGGGGGATCCACGCAAGCCATACCTCCCTGGAACCCCCCGGGTGTCTAGTTTTCCAAAATGTGTGGGTTTGGTAGTTTTCCCTAGCTGGCCACCGAGCACGGGGCCAAAAACCCAGGTGTCCCCCCTTGCAAAACCAGGTCGTTTTGTGATAGGCAATTTTGATGTCGCTTCAATACGTTTTGGGCCCTTGCCTGTCGCGGGTAGTTGGGCCTCCCACACGAGTGAGGCACCATTTTTATTGGGAGACCTGGGGGAACGCTGGGTGGTAGGAAATTTGTGTCAGCCCGGTGATGCCACAACTTTCCAACACAAAAATGTGTGGAAAAAGTGATTTTTTTTCAGCTAAAATTGAGGTTTGCAGGGGATTCTGGGTAAGAAAACATCGGGGGATCCACGCAAACCATACCTCCGTGGAACCCCACGGGTGTCTAGTTTTCAGAAATGTGTGGGTTTGGTAGGTTTCCCTAGCTGGCTGCCGAGCACACCGCCAAAAACCCAGGTGACCCCCCTTGCAAAACCAGGTAGTTTTGTGATAGGCAATTTTGATGTCGCCTCAATGTGCTTTGGGCCCTTGCCTGTTGTGGGTACTTGGGCCTCCCACACGAGTGAGGCACCATTTTTATTGGGAGACCTGGGGGAACGCTGGGTGGTAGGAAATTTGTGTCAGCCCGGTGATGCCACAACTTTCCCACACAAAAATGTGTCTAAAAAGTGATTTTTTCAGCTAAATTTGAGGTTTGCAGGGGATTCTGGGTAAGAAAACGTTGGGGGGTCCATGCAAGCCATACCTCCCTGGCATCCCCCGGGAGTCTAGTTTTGAAAAATGTATAGGTTTGGTAGGTTTCCCTAGGTGCTGGCAGAGCTAGGGTTCAAAATCTACAGCTAGGCACTTTGCGAAAAAAGGGTCATTTTTCACTGTGAAAATGTGGTGTGTCCACGTTGCGTTTTGGGCTGTTTCCTGTCGCGGGCACTACCCCTACCCACACAAGTGAGGTACCATTTTTCTTGGAAGACTTTGGGGAACACGGGGTAGGTGGAATTTTGTGGATCCACGCAGATTCCAGAACTTTCCACCACAGAAATGTGAGGAAAATGTGGTTTTTTGGACAATTGTTTAGGTTTGCAAGGGATTCTGGGTAACAGAATCTGGTGAGAGCCAGTCAAGTCACCCCATACTGGATTTCCCTGGGTGTCTAGTTTTCAAAAATGTATAAGTTTGCTAGGTTTCCCTAGGTGCCGGCAGAGGTAGGGTTCAAAAACTACAGCTAGGCACTTTGCAAAAAAAGGGTCATTTTTCACTGTGAAAATGTGGTGTGTCCACGTTGCATTTTGGGATGTTTCCTGTCGCGGGCACTAGGCCTACCCACATAAGTGAGGTACCATTGTTCTCGGCAGACTTTGGGGAATGCGGGGTGGGTGGAATTTTATGGATCCACGCAGATTCCAGAACTTTCCACCACAGAAATGTGAGGAAAATGTGGGTTTTTTTTACATTTTTTAAGGTGTGCAAGGCATTCTGGGTAACAGAACCTGGCGAGAGCCAGTCAAGTCACCCCATCCTGGATTTCCATGGGTGTCTAGTTTTCAAAAATGTATAGGTTTGCTAGGCTTCCCTAGGTGCTGGCAGGGCTAGGGTTCAAAAACTACAGCTAGGCACTTTGCAAAAAAAGGGTCATTTTTCATTGTGAAAATGTGGTGTGTCCACGTTGCGTTTTGAGCCGTTTCCTGTCGTGGGCACAAGGCCTACCCACACAAGTGAGGTACCATTTTTATCGGGAGACTTAGGGTAACACAGAATTGTAGAGCAACTGTTATTACCTATTGACTTTCGATGCATTTCTGCCTTCCAAATGAAAGACAATGTGTAAAAAAGAAGTCATTTTGAAAAATTACCTCTAATTCTCATGCTAGTATGGGTACTCCCAATTTCAGAAATGTGCAAATATCTACTGTTTCTAAACTCTATATTTTGTTCCCATTTCAGAAATACATAGGTGTCTTTCATACCGATTTTTCCATGTATACATTTTCCCAAATGAATTGCTATATACCCGGTACATAATAAAAAACCATTGCAAGACGCTGCTCAGTTATTGGCTCTGGGTTCGTCGGGTTCTTGGTGAACCTACAAGTCCTATATATCCCCACAACCAGAAAGGTCTAGCGGATGTAATGGTATATTGCTTTCAAACAACTGTTATAATTAGAAGAAGTTACAGGTGAAAACGTTGACACAAATGGCTGTTTTTTTCAACTAATTTTCAATTTTTCCTATATTTAACTGTTAGTTTCTATTAAGAAATCTTGAAGGATCTACACAAATGACCCCTTGCTGAATTCAGAAGTTTGTCTACTTTTCTAAAATGTATAGCTTTTCAGGATCCATTATTGCTTTCATACCCATTTCTACCATTAACTGGAAAGAGGTTGAAAGCACAAAAAATAGCAAAAATAGGCTATGTCTCAGAAAAATGCCAAAACTGTGTAAAAAATGTTGGTTTTCTGACAAAAGTCTGCTTGTCCCTGAAAGCTGGGAAGATGGTGATTTCAACACCACAACCCCTTTTTTGATACCATTTGCAGGGGAAAAAAACAGACGTTTTCATCTGTAGCCCTTTTTTCCCATTTTCCCCCCAAAAAACAAAATTTTGCTGTATTTTGGCTAATTTCTGGGTCCCCTCCAGGGAAATCCACAAACCCTGGGTACCTTTAGAATCCCCATGATGTTGGAAAAAAAGGACGCAAATTTGGCGTGGATACCTTATGTGGTCAAAAAGTTACAGGGGCCTAAGCACGAACTTCCCCAAAGAGCCAAAAAAAGGCTTAGCACATGGGGGGAAAAGGCCTAGCAGCGAAGTAGTTAAGATAGACAGGTGAGTCTTATATTGTTTTCTCAATGCCGATGTGTAGAGCGCTGGGTTGCACAACATGACAGGTGAGTCTTGAGTTGTTATCTCAAGGCCCGTATGTTGAGTGTTGGGTTGGACATGGAGGGGTGAGTTTCAGTTGCTATATGAAGGTCAGAAGGTTGGGGTGTTGTGTTGGTACAGTGCCTTGAGTTGTTATCTGGAGGGTTTGACAGTGAATTTTGAGTTTGTTTCTGAAGTATATGTGTTTCATCAGTATAATGACCACTCTGCTTATTTATTATTATTATTTTTTTTTTTTTTAAAGCGCGACATTCATCCCACTGGGATATCACGGCGCTAGTGTAGCCGGAGAGTGCTTAGCTTTTCCTTTGGCAGAGCTGCTAGGATTACGCAGCATGCAGGACAACATCATGTGGCAAGTTTATCTAAATTAGATGGTAAAAAAGTGCAATTATGTGGCACATTCTCTAGCAGAATTATTTTATGCCATTTGAGCTAGAATATTTTTGGCGAAATCTGCAAACTATGCAAATTATCTAGCAAATGTGGTAAAACCATAATTATGTGGTAAATGCTGCATCCACAGAATCATATAAATCGCGGTTCTCACCATTGTTTATTTCAGCAACAATTTATTCATGAAATATAAACAAAACCTAAACGTTATAATTCAATCAGTGCTCTCTATTAGATGCACTTTGAAGAAAAACAGTTTTGAAACTAATTAACCCAAAATAAGCATGTAATATAAAAAATACATAATGGGTAACAGGTGCAATATGGTGTAATATTGCCATCGTGGACGTCTGCATTGTGGACGTCTGTGACCTTGACAAACATGTTGACGTTTGGTCTAGTGATTTATATGGGTACCAGAACATCTCAATGTTGATGTTGGAGAATATATGTGAGTGTGTTGTGTATGTGTAAATTACATGATATAGAGGCAAGTTCAAGTACACACATGAAATTACCTTACCCGTACCCTGACTAGAGTGGTGGTTCCTGCTTGTACATAGTGCATACTCTGACAAACAGACACCCCATTTCTAACACTCACAAACAAATAAATACCTTTGCGGCGAGGAATCAGCCTAATATAAGAGGTTTTTTTATAAAATAGTTAATTAATATTAATGTTGTGTTGGCAAACATTACCAAAGTGCAGCAGTAAATCTAATGCCTACTTATGTTTATATTCACAGTTATGTTTATACTCACAGTTGTTGGGGTTTGTTTCCATCATGTTCTGTTGGTCATGCTGTTGTTGATCATCACATGTTTTTGCGTACAATAGCAGTGTGGACAGGCTGTAGTAGAATATGCTGTGGAAGCCTTACCCACTCTCCTCCCATATTTTTCATTGGCTGGTGTCATTGTCCTTGGTAAATGCTGGCTTCCGATTCATTATGAGACTTGTTAGTCCCTCCTTGTTACCGCCTTGTCGCCATTTGTTCCCGCCCATAAGGACTGTTTTTTTTACTTGGCACGTTACACGGACTGCTTTATCTAGTGATTGAGCACTGATGGGGACAATGGCGGCTGCTTTATTTTGTCGTATTTGCATGTTGAGCGCGGCGCCTGCTTCAGGGACACTGCGCTCTGTTTTTTTGTTTTTTTTTCAAACTTTAATACTGAGCGAGGCGCCCGCTTCAGGGACACTGCGCTCAGTTTGTTATTATTTATTTTTTAATTTAATACCAAGCGCGGCGCTTGCTTTAGGGACACCGCGCTCAGTTTATTTATTTTTTTAAATGTAATACCGAGCACGGCGCCCGCTTCAGGGACACCACGCTCTGCAATGCAATAGGTGTTGTCTTTGGTATTGTAAATGACAATGCCTTTTAATTTTTTATAAAAGGCATTGCCATTTACAATGGCAATAGCTCCAAAACTCGCAGTTGTGAGACCTATTGCATTGTAGATGCTTGTTTTTATGTGTGCTGCAAAATGCCACGGCTAAATAAGGTTGGACTAAAAGTTTTACAATCAGTCCGGACTGGAGCCAAGCGGGTTTCGTGAGTGTTTTACACGGTGAAATAATACACCATAATCAGCACAACAGATATTTATTGTTTCCCAACTGACTGGTACTCATTTTATCAACCTCTAAAGGACGAAAGGATGAGTGGACCCACTAGGATTTGAATACCTGACCATGGAGTCAAACACAGATACCTGTAGAGAATGCAGTTGCCCACTGCGCCCTTTTTCCTTTAGAGGTACGTAAAACTTGATGCCAATCTGGTACTTTATAAATAAAGACATAAATTAATATATAACTTGTGGATCGATCTCAGGGTGCTAACTACCGGTCCATCTCAGGGTGCTAGTATTCCTCAGGAGAGGGAAGGGCTTGCCAGCCCAAACCCAAGGGAGCTTTACTGAAGCATGTCAAATATGTATGTTTCTGACCCAGATCATTATTGAAACTGTTGTTCTTTCTGCTCCATTCTTACAGGCCACCAGCACAACATCACCCTTCCCTACTTTATAAAGGAATGCGCCCAGTCGTTTTGCGGTGCGCACTCTGGGACTGCCAGCGAGTATGAGAATCACACCAGAACCGGCTCTTGCTGTAACAGGAATCTCTGCAATGATTTGGAGCCAAATGGTGGCCCACGCGCTGCCACATATGCTGCCCCACTCATAGTGGCTGCCCTGCTGGCCATTACCAGTTTATTAAAAAGGACAGCTGAAAGGATAAAGAACTGAACCGAAAAATCAAATTATCATTCTGTTCCCAAAGATGAGCCATTTTAACTTGAAGCCATATTTGTAAAGTTTATCTACCATTGTGATTAAATTGGTTTGTACTGTAACCTTATATAATACAGAGGCACAGCTTTGACACGATATGGGTCTCCCTATCAATAAACATTGAAATCAAGCAGACATCAAACTTCATATGATTTTTTGAAGTGATCGCGATGGCTTATCTGAAAAACAGAACAATGCATTTGCACCTACAAAAAATGATTCAGATACCTTATGCTCCATTTCCCATAATTCCCCAGTTTCTAAAGCCATTTAATTTTGTTCCTCCACAAGTGAGATGTCCTCTGGCCCCCAAACCCCACTGGTTACTCCGTTACCTGATTCTGATTCGTTCTTTGTACCTATCAAGCTACAGAACACCTCCTATAAGAACCTCATTCTAAAGGCCACAATCACGGGTAAAGTGCAGGATTCTCCTAGCAATGGAGGAAAGGTTGGTGCCCTGCATAGGCAGAACATGGCTGTGATATCTGAGTGTGTGACTGATAAAGCAGATGGGTGGGCGTGCCCGAAGTCTACCAACTGAGAGTATGCTTCAAGAATCAGTTAGTTTTAAAGAGTTGGCTGAGACAAGGTTGAGAGGACGAAAGGTATATAGGGGCAGATTTACAAGAGACTGACGCATCTGCACAGATGCGTCAGTTTCCCTGCGCCTCCATGAGAAACCCTTGTGCCACCATGGTTGCGCCGTATTCCATGGCACAAGGATTGACAGATGCGTCAGAAATTCTGATGCATCTGTTGGCGCAAAAGTCACGCATTGCTGGAGTCGTGTTGCAGGCACAACGCAACTCCAGCATACATGGGGAGGCCTATTCCCAATACACTGCATCACTCAGTAGCGTCCTAGAAGTGGCGCAGTGAAATCTTGTAGATTTCACTGCGTCACTTCTACGAGGATTTCCTGCGTGGGAACTCCCACCCTGCATACATTAGACCTGACGTAGGTATAATGTGGCACAGGGCTTTACAAGGTGACACATTTCCCTAGATGCATCATGTTGTAAATTGGCCGCAACATGGTGCCTTGTTTACGCCGCCGCTGCGTCACAAAAAGTGACGCAACGGTGGCGCAAAAGTATTGCAAGGGGCTTGTAAATCTGCCCCATAGTTTTTATGCATCCCTTCGGGCGCACTCCAGCAGCAAACCATGTCTGTGATGAGTACTCCTCTCATAATTATCACGTTTTTTCTTCCCCTCTAGGACCTGACATCCCCTTCCATGAATGATCTATGCTAATTTATTAATCAAAAGTGAATACGTATGGTAAAATCAAGCCCACATTCTTTACACATTGCTCTGTTCTTGCAAATATATCTTTCAGGCTTGCATGAATATTGGTGGTATTTAATCATTGTAGTTGATTATTTCAAGAGTACTCACTGTTACATTGTGTTGTCCTTTCAAAAGAACACTGCCTAACAGACCGAAAAGAGCTCAAAGGGCTTCACACCATATATTGTTGAATGTTTATCCTGAAAGTTTTCTACCAACTTCTGAATAAATGTATAAAAACTGCAGATACATTGCTAAAAGTAAGAGAGGATCTTCACAACAGGTGACAGAAGTACAGGCCCAGTCGCTTGGAGGTATTCTGCCTTCAATGGCTGTCTCAGCTGGTGGCACTGCTGGCTGTGTATATCATTTACACACAGCTGCCTCTGTGAGAACTCATTACTCTGGAATCAGGTGTGTGGGAGTGAATGTCTTTGAAACTCAGATGAGGCATTTATTTGCTTAAGTGCTACTAATGTGCTAGAACTACTATAGCGCTTTGAAGTAGTAGAAGGGTGCCATGGTGCAAAAACCCTAGAGTATTTTTACTGGTCACTTTACTCATAAGCTTCTAGGCTGCCTTAATGTTTATCTTTATTGCGGTAACAACTCATATTGTGTACACTAGGTTAGAGTTTTTGTTTTAGAATACATATTTTAAAATGTGTATTCCATTTTCTAGTGATCCTTGAAAGCGTTACTCATTCATGAAAGAGGATCTGGTGTTCCAGCTGATTGTCCCTGTAATGTGTCCCGAATGTTGTCTTATGTAAATACTGCTCTGTATGTTGTGTATGGGATGTAGTCTAACTGCTTTTCTGATTTGAGTTGGCACATTAACTGCATCCTTGGTCCCAGGTAGTCAGAAACTGAACTGCTCTGGAAAATTCTAGAAAACGACTTTGCCCCGGACACTCTGAAGGAGCACCCACAGGATATATGTGCAGAATGGTAGATAGAGGGACATGAAGTGACATCAATAGTTTCCCATCAAATCTGTCTCAAAATGAAGAATCTGAGCAAGAAGACTTTGTTTCCCATTGCCCATTTGAACAAGAAGTGACATCACTGGGTTTCCTATCATCAAGCTGCACAGGAAGAGTCATCACTGGCTTACCATCAAAGCTGTCTTTTAGGATTCAGATCTATTTTATGAATTTCAAATTGGAGTCATTGCAATACTGCCCACTGTAGGACTTGGCCTTTTTGGCTAAAAGTCCCTAAACTTTTTGCTTTCCCCCTGGACCGTTTTCCTGACATAGAGTTGCCAATTTAGATGCTTTGGGTACTTTGCCACTGCTGATCAGTGTCAAAGTACAAGGGTTCCCTGTGTAAAGTGTAATGGTAATTGGTTGGCCATGATTGGTATGTTTGCCTTACTAGTAAAGTCCCTAGTGATGTGCACTGTGTGTGCCAGGGCTAGTAATGCAAAGGTGCGCGGAGAAGGGAACTCAGGCCTGCAGTGTAGGGCCTGCGCGCAGTTTGCTAAGTTAGCATGTTGTCCTGACAAGTGCAACCAATTGTTAGGCCTTACTTTCCCTTTTGCGTACACAGTGGGCACCCCTGTGGTAGGTCCCGGGTAACCCCTGGGCAGGGTGCAGTGTAAGTAAAAGGCAGGACATATACTGAGGTGTGTGTTATGTCCTGACAGTGAAAAACACTCCATTTCGTTTTTCACTGGTGAAAGGCCATCCTGCCCATAGGACAGAATGGGGGAGGCTGGGTATTGTGTTTGTTAGCCTAGTTTCCCATAAGTTTAAAATGGAGAGTTGAAGTTTAGTATGTATGAACTCACAGTGTCATAACACATCTTTCTATGAAAGTGGTTTTGTCACTGTGTGTTCAGAAACCACTCTTTTAGAAAGTGGCTGAGTTTTGTGCTTTAAGCATTTCTGTGTGTCTCTGCTGAATGTGGATTGACTGTCTGGATTTGAGAGGGGAGAGGAGTTGGGGGAGGTCTTGACCCCGGGAGGGGCTGAGATGGCACCAGGCTGACCTGCATCTGGAGAGTAGGCGGAGGAGAAGCCCCGGGAAGTGAAGAGGCCTGGGTTGCGGCTATAAAACAATTGACCCATCTCCTGCTGAGTGATTAAGGATCTAGACCCCCAGTATCAAAGGGAGAAAGGTGACACTGGGAGGGAGACACCCAGAACTGATTTAGGCAGGGGTCAGGGACCCCTGAGCACAACGAACTTCAAAGACATTTAGGGGTATAACTATGAGAGCTGAGACCCCTGAACGTTGGAATAGAAATGGATTGAGACTGAAAAGGCTTGGACCCATTTCGTGGTCAAGAGGAACCTCTGCTAAGGAAGGAACAACTGAAGAGACTGCTGGGAAGGACCGACCCTTGCTTCGTGATCTGGGGCTGGTCTGCAGTTTGCCTTTTTAACCAAGGAAGAGGCTGTTGGGACTGTGCTTTGTGCGCTGGGTCCCCCTGCTTGAAGAAGACTGTGCTTTGTGCGGTGTCTTGTTACCCCAAGGGCCCGAGGTGAGCTGGCTCCCTGTTTGGAAACACAGGAACATAAAAGTTTCCGGAGAAGTTTCAAGCGACGCGGTGGGCGCGTGTTGTGGCAGCTTGAGACCCTCGGAAGGTGTGCCCTGTGATCTTGGACACACGGAGAAGTGAGACTCGGACGCGCTGGGTGCGTGTCGTGGTGCACAGGAGGCGTTTTTGAAGAGTGCCTGGTCAACGTGTGCATCGAAGGTGAAGTGAGTCTCGGACGCGCTGTGTGCGTATCGTGGTGCACCGCAGGCGTTGGTGAAGAGCGCCTGGTCAGCATGTGCATCGGAGGTGACGTGAGACTCGGACGCGCAGGGTGCGTGTCTTGGTGCACCGCAGGCGCTGGAGAAGAGCGCCTGGTCAGCGGGTGCATCGGAGGTGAAGGGAGTCTCGGACGCGCAGGGTGCGTGTCGTGGTGCACAGGAGGTGTTGGTGAGGAGCGCCTGGTCAACGTGTGCATCGGAAGTGGAGTGAGTCTCGGACGTGCAGGGTGCGTGTCGGGGTGCACTGGAGGCGCTGGTGAAGAGCACCTGGTCATCGAGTGCACTGGAGGAGAAGTGAGGCTCGGACACGGTGAGCGTGTCGGGGTGCGGCCAAAGGCGTTGGTGAAGAGCGCCTGGATATCGGGGCACCGGAGTTGGAGTAAGTCTCAGTGAAGCAGTGTGCGTGCTTTGGTGCAACCTGGGACTGTGGAGGTGATCGGCTGATCATCGTGTGCACTGGAAGAAAGTGAGTCTCTGCAGCGCGGTGTGCGTGTTTTGGTGCCAACTGAGACCGCAGGAAGGAGTGCCTGGTGAACGTGCACTCGGAGTCGACGTGAAGTCCCATCAGCGTTGTGCGTGTGGCTTCATGCCAGAGGAGACCTAGAGGGTGCTGTGGTGAATGTGCATCCGGAGTAACGTAATCTCAGAGGCGTGGGGTACGTGTGCCCTGCGGCCGCCTGAGACCTTCCTGACAGTCGCGGCCCGGACCGGCAGCCCTGGAGGAGCTGAGCTGCCAGGCTGAGGCCCATTGAGAAAGTTCTGCACGGAATGCCCAGTTCGCTGAAGGAGGAGGGGAGAGTGGGGTCGCGCCCCCCGGTAACGTGGATCACTGCCTGGGCGGGGTGCGGGCTCGGAGGGACACTCTCTCGGCCTCTCAGTCCTTCTGGCGACGTGAGCCTTTGCTTCGGCTCAGATTGGGGCCCGTACTGTCCAAAGGGGTGGCAGTACTGGGGCCAGAGTGAGAAGCTGTACTTTATGTCATCGTTGATACGTGTGGGGGGCAACTGTTATCGAAGAGGCTGACTGTCGTAATACACATTGCCAATATTGCTGATAACGAACTGCCGGACTGTCTTATGACGCCTGACATTATTTCTGCATAACGAAGTACACGATTTCAGCGCTACGCATTGCATTATTTCTCCATTGCAAAGTACAGGATTGTAGCGGCCCGCATTGCATTATTTCTTCATTGCAAAGTACATGATTGTAGCTACGCATTGCATTATTCCTTCATTGCGCAGTACATGATTGTAGCGGTACGCATTGCATTATTTCTCCCATTGCAAGGTACCGGGGTGTATCGTTACGCATTGTATTATTTCCCCTCTGCCCAGCACAGGATTGTATCGTTACGCAGCGCACTATTGTTTGCCCATTGCAACGTGTGTGATTCTAGCATTGCGACCAGCATAGCATTTTGAAAGCGGTGGTTGGGATTTCAACCTACCAGCCAGCCGGAACGAATATTACCCTTTATTATATGTTGGCTTTTGTATCGTGTGGTCTGATCGTATATCTTTTTATATAAAGTTTATACTCGTTTTATCAAACTCGTGTGGAGTCCATTTGTGGTGTCACCAGTGGGTTGCTGTGAGTGTGGTTGCACATACTGTACACTCGTGCCTTGGAGATAGGCCTGGCTGCTCGTGCCAAGCTACTAAGGGGGTGAGCAGGGCTATCTCAAACGGTGTCCTTACTTGGCCTAACGTTGAGTGACGAGTCCCGGGTCTCGCGTTTGGTGACAGTGGTGTGGGACTGGGACTCCGGCTTCCGACATTTGGCGGCAGAGCGGTGGGATACGATCCTAACGTAATTGAAACGCGTGTGTGCAAAACCACTCACAGTAATTGGTGTACATCATAAATTGATCGCAGACCACAACGCAACAACATATTGTTTTGAATTGTTGGTTCTATTGTTGGGTAACCTTTAAACCACACATCATGTCTCAGGAGGGGAGCCAGATAGCCGGTGAGGCTGCGGCTGCAGAATTAGAGTTTAACATTGAGGCATTGTTTACCTACAAGGTTGATCAGTTGAGGAAATTCTGCAGAGCTTTGGGATGTCCCATGAAGGGTAGCGCCAAGAAAGAGGAGCTGCAAGTGGCCTTGAGGGCCTGGTGGGAAGCCAAAGAGGCTCAGGAGATGGGTGATGTTGAGGTGGATGAGGATGACCCAGGGAATGGATTTGGTCCACAGGATTTGCCAGTGGAGCGACCAGCCACAGGGGCTGGTAGTAGCCATTCAGGGAGGAGTTTTTCACCAGAGGAGTTGGAGGAAAACCAAAGGGTCAGACTGCATGAGTTGGAGGTGTTAAAACTTAAAACTCAAGCAGAGGAGAGCAGGAACGCTCTCGCGTTGGAAGAGAAACGGATTCTCTTCGCTCATGAGTTAAGCATGAGGGAGCTGGACATTAAGGGTAAACAAGCAGAGTCCAGTTCGAATGGTGGCAGTGCACATCCAGTGCCAAGTGTGGATGAGTAAAAGTGTGCACTGGAAGATTGGGTAGTGGTTAGCATGGTAAATGATTTGGAGGTGTTGTCCAATTTGGCCCCAGGGGAGCCTAGGCTCAGAAATTATTTTCCAGGATTGCGCCACCCCGGGTTAAGGTGTGGGCTCCTTGATTCCCGGGAGCCTGCACGAGAAACGGACCCCTGGTCATGGGTCCAGGTGCCTGAAAAGGCCCCAGAGAGGGAAAAAGGGCCAAGTGGCGCAAGGAGATCCCAGAGTAGTGAGGAGGGGTTGCTGGCTAGCCCCTTGTCTCAAAAGAGGGGGAGGAAGAGTTAGCAGCACCCCCAGGGATCAGCAGCACCACCCAGGAAACTGGGGGGGCCGTAGGAGAGCCCCCAGGTGGAGGCCTAGTGCCTACTTGCCAGAGGTGTGAGGAAGGACACCTAGCGTCAGGAGGGCGTGGGGAGTCTGTAGCCAGAGCTCCTGCCGTCCTGAAGTTTGTGGGTGCCATTCCTAAGTGGCAGGCCCAGAAAAATAAATGGAAGGATAAAAGAGGGTTGTGTTCCCCAGTGGGAACACCCGTGGGACAGTGTCCAGCCAGTGGGGCTGGGTCCCCTAGAAGTGACCAGGGTAAACCCACTTTTAACCTGGAGGGCAGGATGACTGGAGGTTGTATCCTGACCGATGGGCCTTCCAAGGGTCCCACTCCAGGGTGGGGCTGGCATGGGACCAGCACCCCTGGAGGGGTCCCCCTGGCCGGGAGGGATCCATGGAACAGCATTGTTGGCTCAGGGAGTAGTGATCAAGAAGACCCCCTGGGATCAGGAAGGCGTGGAACAGGAGGGTGTCCCTGTGGTAGAGGGCCTGCGTTCTGGTTCTATCGCCCGAAGCCGGGAAGTCCATCACGGTAATGATTGGTCTACCCTGGCTTTTGGCTGGGAGGGGGTTGTGTAGGACTTGGCCTTTTTGGCTAAAGTTCCCTAAACTTTTTGCTTTCCCCCTAGACTGTTTTCCTGACATAGAGTTGCCAATTTAGATGCTTTGGGTACTTTGCCACTGCTGATCAGTGTCAAAGTACAAGGGTTCCTTGTGTAAAGTGTAATGGTAATTGGTTGGCCATGATTGGTATGTTTGCCTTACTAGTAAAGTCCCTAGTGATGTGCACTGTGTGTGCCAGGGCTAGTAATGCAAAGGTGCACGGAGAAGGGAACTCAGGCCTGCAGTGTAGGGCCCGCACGCAGTTTGCTAAGTTAGCATGTTGTCCTGACAAGTGCAACCACTTGTCAGGCCTTACTTTCCCTTTTGCGTACACAGTGGGCACCCCTGTGGTAGGTCCCGGGTAACCCCTGGGCAGGGTGCAGTGTAAGTAAAAGGCAGGACATATACTGAGGTGTGTGTTATGTCCTGACAGTGAAAAACACTCAATTTCTTTTTTCACTGGTGAAAGGCCATCCTGCCCATAGGACAGAATGGGGAGGCTGGGTATTGTGTTTGTTAGCCTAGTTTCCCATAAGTTTAAAATGGAGAGGTGAAGTTTAGTATGTATGAACTCACAGTGTCATAACACATCTTTCTATGAAAGTGGTTTTGTCACTGTGTGTTCAGAAACCACTCTTTTAGAAAGTGGCTGAGTTTTGTGCTTTAAGCATTTCTGTGTGTCTCTGCTGAATGTGGATTGACTGTCTGGATCTGAGAGGGGAGAGGAGCTGGGGGAGGTGTTGACCCAGGGAGGGGTTGAGATGGCACCAGGCTGACCTGCATCTGGAGAGTAGGCGGAGGAGAAGCCCCGGGAAGTGAAGAGGCCTGGGTTGCGGCTATAAAACAATTGACCCATCTCCTGCTGAGTGATTAAGGATCCAGACCCCCAGTATCAAAGGGAGAAAGGTGACACTGGGAGGGAGACACCCAGAACTGATTTAGGCAGGGGTCAGGGGCCCCTGAGCACAACGAACTTCAAAGACATTTAGGGGTATAATTATGAGAGCGAGACCCCTGAACGTTGGAATAGAAATGGATTGAGACTGAAAAGGCTTGGACCCATTTTGTGGTCAAGAGCAACCTCTGCTAAGGAAGGAACAACTGAAGAGACTGCTGGGAAGGATCGACCCTTGCTTCGTGATCTGGGGCTGGTCTGCAGTTTGCTGTTTTAACCAAGGAAGAGGCTGTTGGGACTGTGCTTTGTGCGCTGGGTCCCCCTGCTTGAACAAGACTGTGCTTTGTGCTGTGTCTTGTTACCCCAAGGGCCCGAGGTGAGCTGGCTCCCTGTTTGGAAACACAGGAACATAAAAGTTTCTGGAGAAGTTTCAAGCGACGCGGTGGGCGCGTGTTGTGGCAGCTTGAGACCCTCGGAAGGTGTGCCCTGTGATCTTGGGCACACGGAGGAGAAGTGAGACTCGGACGCGCTGGGTGCGTGTCGTGGTGCACCACAGGAGTTGGTGAAGAGCGCCGGGTCAGCGTATGCATCGGAGGTGACGTGAGACTCGGACGCACAGGGTGCGTGTCGTGGTGCACCACAGGCGCTGGTGAAGAGCGCCTGGTCAGCGGGTGCATCAGAGGTGAAGGGAGTCTCGGACATGCAGGGTACGTGTCGTGGTGCACAGGAGGCGTTGGTGAGGACCGCCTGGTCAACGTGTGCATAGGAAGTGGAGTGAGTCTCAGACGCGCAGGGTGCGTGTCGGGGTGCACCGGAGGCGCTGGTGAAGAGCGCCTGGTCATCGAGTGCACCTGAGGAGAAGTGAGGCTCGGACACGGTGAGTGTGTCGGGGTGCAGCCAAAGGCGTTGGTGAAGAGCGCCTGGATATCAGGGCACCGGAGTTGGAGTAAGTCTCAGTGAAGCAGTGTGCGTGCTTTGGTGCAACCTGGGACTGTGGAGGTAATCGGCTGATCATCGTGTGCACCGGAAGAAAGTGAGTCTCTGCAGCGCGGTGTGCGTGTCTTGGTGCAAACTGGGACCGCAGGAAGGAGTGCCTGGTGAACATGCACTCAGAGTCGACGTGAAGTCCCATCAGCGTTGTGTGTGTGGCTTCGTGCCAGAGGAGACCCGGAGGATGCTGTGGTGAACGTGCACCCGGAGTAACGTAATCTCAGAGGCGTGGGGTACGTGTGCCCTGCGGCCGCCCAAGAACTTCCTAACATTCGCAGGCCGGACCGGCAGCCCCGGAGGAGATGAGCTGCCAGGCCGAGCCGCGGAGGCCCATTGAGAAAGTTCTGCACGGAAGGCCCAGTTCGCTGAAGGAGGAGAGGAGAGTGGGGTCGCGCCCCCAGGTAACATGGATCACTGCCTGGGCGGGGTGCGGACTCGGAGGGACCCTCTCTCGGCCTCTCAGTCCTTCTGGTGACGTGAGCCTTTGCTTCAGCTCAGATTGGGGCCCGTACTGACCAAAGGAGTGGCAGTACTGGGGCCAGAGTGAGAAGCTGTACTTTGTCATCGTTGATACCTGTGGAGGGCAACTGTTATCGAAGAGGCTGACTCTCGTAATACACATTGCCAATATTGCTGCTAACGAACTGCCGGACTGTCTTATGACGCCTGACATTATTTCTGCATAACAAAGTACACGATTTCAGCGCTACGCATTGCATGGCGGGATGCCTTCAACAGGGCCTGCTACTATATGTAGGTAATGAGCTATGAGGCACTTTTTCCCTCCCGGGCGTTTATGCACGCTGTTTCCTGCATCATGTAACACTGTTATCTAGGGGGTCTGCATTATGTAATACTGCTACTTTGGGCATTTTTGAGAAAGTGTTTTTTTACCCTCCATAGTTTTACCACCTGGCACTATTATTCTTAATGAAATCCTGGTAGTTTTACCATTATGCTGGACATACATTCGCCACTTACTATTCTTTTAGGTGGGTCTGTTATTTGGAACTTTGTGTGTGTGGTCGTCTTATTTACCCCACTTATATACTCCCTCCAGGATACTGAGCCCACTGGTGTCTTAGCCCGCCGGATACTGTCGAGGCGTGGCTTTATACAGTGAATAGGTGAGTGTATATTCTTCAAAGGAGCTAATGTTTTAATATGAGCTTTGTTCATAAATTTTATGGCTGGCGACTAGATCACGGATGCAATTTTTAATAATAAATACAATTTTAAGGGTAATTATTCCCTTCTTTTGAAACAAAGGGTTTCTTCTTTTTTGGTAAACCATCAATATGAGAGAGATATTGAATGCAAATATACGCCGCAATTTATGTATATGCTGCAAACCTTTCTCTTTCAGAATACGTTTATGGGTATTTAACCTGCAGCAATACTATAAGTGGTAGGTAGTTTTTTCCACTTATACCACGGTGTGTAGGTAGTTTCACATTATATTTTTGGTCCTGATGAATTGCCATAGACCCATTAGGGCTGTAAAGGCAAGAAACATGTTGACCTATTGGAGTAGAGTGCTACCTTGTTCTGATCCATTAAGTCAGACAAAGCCGCCTCTCTTTTTTCTTTTAATCAGGTAGTAACCAGAGCCAAATAAATTATGTTGGTTACCTAACCTGTTTTAACCTTCACTTTTCACACACACCTACACTTTCTAGGCCCCTCACTCACACCTCACTAAATGGCAAGGAACAAAAGATCTCCGCCAAAGAGCCCCTCATTGGGTGCCCGTTGGGTATTGCAGCGCCAACCCAACGAGGAGCAGGCCCAATGATGAAGCATGACACCTAGCTGGCTGGGTGTGTGAGGGGCCTAGTTCCGAAGAAGGGAATTCCCCTTCCGGACCCACATTATTGGTTTAAGGTGTCGGGTATAATTGTCCTCCCGTTACCCATATCTATCTCACGCAATTGTTTCTGGGCGGCTGTCAGCTGGAGGCGGGCCGCAACCTGAACGAACGTGGGTGGCCTCAAGTTCCTTAACCTGTATTTCTAGTTTGCAGCATTTAATCCGCCTCTCCCTGTTATGAACCATGGCTATTGCAATGAAGTGGCCCCTAAGCACAAACTTAAGCATCTCCCATAGTGTGGCCTGGGTGGTTGCAGGTGTATCATTAATTTCCAAGAAGGTGGTTAAAGCTGCCAAGGTGTCTGATCACACAGGTAAGGTGTTTCGTGTTAAGGATGGTGTAGCCTGTGGCCGCCCCCGTAGTTCGAGGTGTAGAGTGATGGGTGAGTGATCAAATAACGCTGATGCGCCAATGTCGATTGAGACAGTGTCACAAGTAAATCCAGGTGTGCTAAGAAAATAGTCGATGCCGGCGTATGTTTGGTGCTTGGCTGAGAAAAAGATTTATTCTAGGGATGTTAGGTGTATATGTCGCCATACGTCGGTTAAACCCGCCTCCTCCAGCCAATGCCTCGTGCCCGCGATGAGCGCCTCACTTGACCCACACTGGGGGTAGTCCAAACCCTATGGGCGTCCATTACAATGTCGAAGTCCCCTCTCACCAGTACATCTTTGTCTGAGGTGGTCAAAAGCTGGCTCAAGGAGTCCCTGATAAAAAAGTTCCTGGCACTTGTTAGGGCGTAAATCATGGCTAGGGTGTATCTAGTGCCATAGAGTAGGACCTGCAAAGCGAATAACCTGCCTGGTATGTCCAGAAAAACCTTTTTCACCGACCCTGGAAACCGGGTGGCGAATAGAATGGCGACCCCTGCTTTTTTGACCCCCCAGAGTAAAAGAACTGGAGGCCAAACCATTGGGAGCGCAGGGTTCGCCAATCGCCCTGGAGTAGATGGGTTTCTTGGAACATGCAGATGTCGCATTTGGTGTCCCTGAGGAATGAAAGAAGTGCTAGGCGCTTAGATGGGGCATTAAGGCCTCGAACATTGAGGATAAGGATAGTTAGCATCACACAAATGCCTGGGGAAAGATGTACCAGTGCTCCTCCCATAGAGGGGTGAGCCTGGCCTCCAACAACAAGTGTAGGAAAACAGTAATACGAGAGGAATAGGAAACAAGAGCACAAAGGGGAGAGGTAGTAAAGAGCAAAAAAGATAAACAAGAACTCAAATATATCCCCCACCTGGGGTCGAACAACAAGTATTTGCTAGGGTCCATGTCGCTGGCAAGTTCACCAATAAAGCACTGTCCGTAGGATGGAGCTCCGCCAGAGACCCGGAAATCTGTGGCTGGGACACTACCGCAATGTCCCAAATAAGCGCTCCAGAAATGTCTTAGTGATGGGGGAGTCGTCCCGGTCAACATTCCCTGCTCCGGTATCATCTGAATGCGGGTCCGGAGCTGTAGGACCAAGCACTCCCTCTTCCTTTTTGGAGGTGGATTTAGCAAAGATGTCCTTAACTGAGGGTTCTTTCTTGCCTACGCGAAGGGAAGACATGGTGAGGTGCAGATAAGGCCACAATACCCTCCTCTGCTCACAACCCCAGTGCAGCTAGTGGCCAGGCCCAATCGAGCACCAGGTGAGGAGAATCTCTCACCTCCGGGTAGGCAGAAATGCTAAGTACACCCTGAGCCATATCAGGAACTCTCACCACAGCTGACGGGTGCAAACGACCTCTGACTCTGAGCACGATGCAGGGGGACCTCCTGTCACACAGGCCCACAGTGGAGCACTGCGCAGCGCCCCCCAACTCTGGCTGTAGGTGAGTTGGCGGCTCCACTCTGGCCCTGGACCCAGGGCGGTAGAGACCACAGGAAGAGGACATCAGTCAACAGGTGGGAAGACAGAAATAAAGGGGGGGAGCCGGTGTACACTAGACGGACCGGCCCACCGCCTGTGGGCCACAGAAGGTCACCGACATGACCCTAGCCTTGTGGCTCCCCCCTGCTGGACCGGGACGAGCCCTGTGTGTACTGTGTGTCCCTCCTGGGATAGCGGCCCCACTGTGTCACCTCAGTCATAAAATAGGCCTCAAGGCTGTGGCTCTCCGCCGCTGAAGCCACCGCACCTCCGTGTGTATCTGTAAGATGAAGTGCGGGGCCGCAGCATGTCCAGCGCCTCCTGTGAGTCAATTTGCCCTTCTTCAGGGACGGCGGGAGCCAGTTTGAGCGTGGACCCGAGGAAGTCGAGTCCGACAGCAGCGTCGATTCAAACAAGGCCACCGAGGGGTGGAACACACACCAACCTCCTTCATACAGCCCGGGCGACCTGCAAGATCCCACTGGAGCCTCTGGAAAGCGCCAGTAGCCCAGCCGGGTTGGCTACAGCTGCAACCCAATCTGCTGTGCCCTCCCTCTGCCAGCAAGTGACTTGCACACTCACCCGCTGCCGGTACGAGGGGGGGCGCACCCCACGAGTCAGCCAAATCAAGGCCCGGTGCCTCGGGCCCAGCAGCTCCACCAACACCCCAGGTCTTCGCCGTCAGCAGCGAACTGAGAGTCGTCCTACACCTTTGGGGGGGAGGGGGGGGCAGCGCTGAAACCCGCAGCTGTATCCGTTCCGGAACGGCAATCGGTTCTTCTCTCCGCTGCGCCTACTCCACTAGGCCTAAAAAACCGGCGGAGCTCCGAAATGTGTGATTTAGTCAGCCATCATCTTGGATACGCCCCCCAAAGCTGTCTTTTAAAGAAGAAGCCAAACAAGAGGACTACATTTCCCACTGCCCATCTGCACAGAAAGTGACATCACTGGATTTCCCATCATCCATCTGCACAGGAAGTGACATCACTGGATTTCCCATCATCCTTCAGGACAGGAAGTGACAGCACTGGTTTCCCACCAAAACCATCTTTAAAAGAAGAAACCAAGCAAGTGGACTTAATTTCCTATTGTTCATCTGCACAGGAAGTAACAACACTGGATTTTCCATCATGCTTAGGAAGTGACATAACTAGTTTTCCACCCATGGTACTCTCCGCTTCTCCCCCTCCAAGGACTTATTTCATTGTGGATGCAGCATGGACACAAATCAGTTACGCTTCTCATACACTCTCCCACACCCTACACCCTCCACTCCCACACCAACATTACCCAGCACCCCACTTACTCACACTTGCAGAAACCAGACACCCACTGGACCTCACACAGATCAAACACCATCCAAACACCACAGGACACTTGCATGCATGCTCCTCAACACCTGCTCACTCACCAAACACGGCATGGAGATATGGGTCGTACTGCATGACCACACTAGGGACATGCTCCTTTCCACTGAACCATTGCTAAACCCAACCTCTGCACTGGATATCACTACACCCATCCCTGCCGGTTACAAGATCATTAGGTAAGACTGCACAAGCCTGGAGGTGGAATCACCATCATATTCAAAGATACCATCAGCTGCTCACCTACATGGATACCCCCACCAGCTACATGGAACATCTCAAGTTCAAGATACACATCACAGCAGACGTATCCCTGGGTGGAAGCCTTGTGTACAGAACCCCATCCCAATTTCCCCAGGGACATCACAAACTTCGTCACACCGCTCATCATCAAAGCCAGAACCTTCATCCTCTTTGGAAACATTACGTTTCATCTAGAAGACCGCATGACCCAAACTCTGCAGCCCTTCTAGATAATCTAGGAAACCCTGACCTAAACCAACACATTACCAAACCCACCCACACCACTGGACACCGATTGGACCCCATTTCTCCTCAATCAACAACATCATATCAAGAACCTCGCAACTATGACCTGGACATACCACGCCCTCATCAGTTTCAGTAAACAAATTCTGCAAATTCTACCACCACTGGGACCGGCTGCAGTAGTTGGAAAAGCATCTCAGTAGAGGAGTAGGATTCTGTCCTCTCTGAGCACTGGACAAAGACCACCAGCAACTTGTTGAAAGTCACCAAAAACCTCAACAGCCAACATCTTGGCTTTCCGCAAATGCAATCCAAAGGCACAAGCTTGACCATAGGCCAGCGGTATACAGAGGAACTCAGGCTGACAAAATGGAGCACAAATGGAGAACAAGTCAAGACACTGTAGATAAAGACATCTTCAAATCAGCTCTAAGATGCTACCACCAGCCAATACGAAATACCAAGCACACAGCTCTTGCAGATCACATTGATGCCAGCACTAACAGCAACAAGGAAATCTTCGCCATCATCAAAGAATTCACACTGCGTAATGCCGCCTTCAACATCCCCTCTCAAAAGATCTTTGCAAGAAGCACTTTAAAATCTTCTGCAACAAATTCACCTACATATACAGCAGCTTGGAACCGCAACCGGACCCCGTTACCATCACAGCTCAACTTTCCTTTACGTCCGATGAACAAACCCTAACTTCAAGGCTTGTCATCGCCACCATTGAAATTGCTGCTACCAAGAAGACTATCCACAAAGGGGCTCCATCTGACCCTTGTCTCGCCATGCCTTCACAAAAGGACCCCTACCGATCAGTGAAGTACTAACACCCATCTTCAATGCCTAGAGAAATTATTCAACTGATACCTCACCAAGCACCTCAGCTACAACCAGCTTCTCAAGCCATGCTGTCTGGATTCAGGCCCAACCACAGTAGAGACACAGCACTCATCACTGCCACGGACAACATCTGCATGATCCTTGACAGAGGACACAAGGCAGCTCTCATTCTCTTGGACCTCTCTGCAGCATCTGACATAGTCTCACATTATGATGTGACAACAGACACATTTGATACAGTCTCACACCCAATACTCATCAGATGCCTGCATGAGATTGGCATCCAATGACCTGATCTTTGCTGGATCAGCTCCTTCTCAATGGATAGAACACAAGCTGTCAGTTTGGCACCTTACTTCTCGGAAGCCCCCAAACTCACCTGCAGAGTGTCTCAAGGTTCTTTGTTCAGCCCCACCCTCTTCAATGCATACATGATCGCTGTAGCCTATTCCATCCTCGCACAAAACATTAACATCCTCTCCTACACAGATGACATGCAACTCATAATCTCCCTAACGGAAAAACACTAGAAACAGGTTCATTGCCTGCATGACCAAATTTGCTAACTGGTTGAAAGCCAACTGTTTCAAGCTCAAAACCGACAAATCAGAAGAAGTTTTCTTTAATGAGAAAACCTCACCATGGGACATCAACTTTTGGCCCCTCACACTTGGACCCAGACCCCCCTCAGGAACCTAAGAATTATGGGCCAATATGTTCTGAAGTAAGGCACCTCCTAGTACATATGAAAATACAAAGAAAACTGTAAATTAAGCAAAAGGGCTTACTCAATAATTGAGTTCTACATCAGTGTAATGTTTCAAAGTTTTATTACAAAAAGTCTCTTTGAGAAATTAGCTTGTTGGTTGAGGGGGGTGTCACAAAATTAAACTGTGCTTAACCCTCTGAAACCTGGCACAAAAGCAATCAGGCTTTACATAGAGGCTGTGTGTAAGCTATTCAGACAGTAGTCAAACAGCAATAAAATGAAAATACAACACAAGAAATGTCACTAATCTAGAAAACTCGAGTAAAATGTAATTAATTATTTGTCACCAAAACGACAACAATTCAATCAGTAGAGCCAGAGTCATGATTTTTAAAGTTTAAAGTGGAAAATAGTGCCTAAAAGATCAAAGAGCCAACGACAAGCATTTAGTTGCTCAAGACCAGGGCAAAGTTGAAAATTATGCCCAACCGCAATGGAGCTTGATTCAGATACACTAAGTAGATGCCCTAGTCTCCACCTAGCTTCGAAATTTCAAAGATAAATGTCTGCGAAAGTAAAGTTCAGTGGGGCAAGGCAGCTGGTGGTATCAGAGGAGGAGGTGTTATCGTCGGGGAAGCGCTGGACGAAGTCGCAGTGAAGCTTTCTACTTTCGGACTTAGGGCCTGATTTAGAGTTTGGCGGAGGGACTACTCTGTCACAATGGTGACAGATATTCCATCCGCCAAATTCTAAATCCCATAGGATATACTTAGATTTAGATTTCGGCGGACGGGATATCCATCGCCTTTGTGACAGAATTAACCCTCCGCGAAACTCTTAATCAGGCCATAAGCCTCTTTTTTGGAAGACAAAAATCTCCAGCGGGACAAAGCTACAGGCTGTATCCGACGAGGGCTCCAGGAAGCCGGATACCCTTCCATAGTAGAGATGCTAAACAAGGTTGCTTCTTCAGAGTAGAATGTAGCGGGAGCTACAACAAAGTCAGGCCAACCAGTGATGCACCATGGGTGGATTGCCAATCATCCCGGGTCTCGGCACTTTTTGGTCCAGAATTTTGGATTTGAGCTATCTGGGCTCCTTTAGCCCCACTTCCTAGGGACCAGGATTGGATAGGCACAACTTCAAGAGGCTAGCCAACTAGCCCTTCGAATAACTCTGGTAGGCCTGGGATCAAGCAGAAGAGCTGGTCTCAAGCAGTAGGGCAGTCCTCTGAGGGCAAAATGCAGGCTTCAGCCAGCAGGGCAGTTTTCTTGAGCAGCAAATCAGTAGCCTTCTGAGAGTCCTTCGCAGAGCCAGAAGTGAACTGAAGAGTGGGTCTGAGAGTCCTATTTTTATACATAGTGCCTGCTTTGAAGTAGAAGTGTCTAGAATTTCCTGCTTCCCTGCCCTGGTCCCAGGATGTCTGGAGTCACAAAAGGCTAGTGTGAAGTCTTTGGATGTCTGCTGAGGCAGGGTCTACACAGCTCCGCCCCATCTTGTCAGCATGGCCCATCCTGCCAACACACAGTCCCCCTATTGTGTGCCTTTCTGGGAGGAATGCACAAAGGCCAACTGCCAATTACACCAAGTCATCTGATAAAGGAAACAGGCTGCAGGCAGCAAATGGTTAGGACAATCAAATGCCAACTTTCTAAACGTGGCATTGTCAGAATTGAGACTTAAAATCTGACGTTACCATTATGAAGGATTTTAAATTACAATTCTTTAGACACCAAATATGAAATCTACACCTATTCCCCAACAAATGGTATCACTTATTAAATATAATAAAGTAACCCAATGTTATCCTATGGGAGGGGTAGGCCTCACAGTAGTAAAATCCGAATCTAGGAGTTTTTTTATTACTAAGACATATAAAACTAAAAGGTACATGCTCAACCCTTTAAATACACTGCACCCTGCCCTATGGGGTGTCTAGTTCTTACCTTAGGGGTGACCTAAATGTATTAAAAATTGAGTTTTAGGTCTGGATAGGGGTTTATTTTGTCAGTACGAATTGTAGTTTAAAACTGCACAAGCTGCAATGGCAGGCCCGAGAAATGTTTTAAGGGGCTACTTAAGTGGGTGGCATAATTAGTGCTGCAGGACCACTAGTAGCATTTAGTTTATCGGTCCTGGGTATATGGCATCCTAATTTACTAGCGTCTAATAGATAAATTAAGTATGCCAATCAATTGTAAGCCAATTTTGCCATGTTTTAGGGATTGAGCACAAACAGTTTAGAACTGGTTAGCATTGGTAAAGTGCCCAGAGTCCTAAGGCCAACAAAGTCAGCAAAACAGGAGGGGAGAAGGCAAAAAATTTGGGTGAAGACAACCCTAAGGCTGACTCGTCTAACATGTGCCTAACTGCCCCAGCTGAAAATAGGTAAAACTACCCAACCTCCTGGGAGTGCTCTTGTGGTTCGTTGCTCTCCCCTGGCCTTTTCCATTTGTGAAGCAGCTTCCTTTTATGTTGAACTGCCCAAGCCTCAGTATTTAAAAGGTATTCTTGTTTACCGGCCACCGGGGCCATGTGCCAATTTTACACAAAAGATTGGCAGTCTTATAGAGGCCGATATTCAGCTTAGTGATTTTACAGTCCTAGGTGATTTTAATGTTTACCTAGAGGCTTCATTAGATCACTGGATCCTGATAAGGAGTTTCTTCTTTCCACTATGTTAGCTTTTGGTCTGTCCCAATGATGTGACTTTTTTGAACAATGCTTCTATAGGCAACATAAAATCTTTGCCTCTATCCTGGTCTGACCATAGGGCAATCTTCTTTAATATCCAGTTCTCAAAACTGGTCAGGAACTCCCTGCTCGTTCAGTTTGGACGTCCTCTCGTGCATGGCATAACATCCTTGCTGAAGAGTTTTCTTTTCGGCTAGACAGCTCTCGTCCCAATCTTTCTAATGATACACAGTTAGCTGTTTCGCAGTACACCTAGTGGCTAGATGGCGTCTCTCGCTCTTTGGCTCCTGTTAAAAGAACTCAGATCAAAAGAAATAACATATCAGCTCCTTGGTTGTCGGAGGACCTTATGATCCTCAAGCAGATCTGTAGGAGACAAGACAAAAGTTGGAGTTCGGATTACTGCGAAATTGGAAAGGCTAAATATAAAAGCTTCCTAGTTGCATACAAGTCACTGATTTGAAAGGAAACAACATCATACTTCACAGGCAAGATTGAAGTAGCGAGTAACTGTTCCAAAGAATTGTTCTCTATTATTGAAAAACTAATTACTGTCACCCCCAATACACTCAAGGACTGTTCACAGTCCTTTTTTAACACTTTGGTGGATGCTTTCCGACTTAAAGTCGAGGGCTTTTCTAATAACTTTACAACCCTTACTGCAGAGGCTATCTCAGTCACCTCTATTCCTGCTCATCATGCTACTCTTATCAAGCTTGAGAGCTTTATTTCTCCTTCCAGAGAGGATGTCACGAAAACGATTAAATCCTCAAAGTCTGACTCGCCGTATGACTCCTGTCCATCTAGGGTGGCTAGTTTAGCAGACGAGATTATTGCAACCATACTGACAGACATCTTTCATCAGGGATGTGGCTCGGGCCTCTTTCCATCCAGGTGGAAGAAGGCCTCGGTTCTACCTTTGATCAAGAAAAGATCTCTTGATCTACAGATACCTAGCAATTATCGTCTTATCTCCTGTCTCCCTTTGCCTGAAAGCTGATCAGAAAGGTGCTGAACAAGCAACTGGTCGAATATGTTCTATCTATGCTAACAATCTTTTGGAACCCCACTCAGTTTGCCTTCCATGTTGGGCACGGCAAAGAGACAGCTCTTATTAAAGCTACTGAGGAGATTAGGACAACCCAGGACCAGGGAGGATGAGCCGCCCTTGTCCTGCTCGATCTATCAGCAGCCTTTGATACAGGTAATCATGGACTACTTATGGATCCGTTGAGCAGGATAGGGGTGTCAGGAACAGCCAGGAAGTTGTTGAACTCCTTCCTCAGTGATCGGGACCAGACTGTTAATTTGGGTGATTACACCTCTCCCTCATGCTCTCTTCCATGCGGGGTCCCCCAGGGATCTTTGCTCAGCCTGACACTTTTTTATTGTAGATGTTGCACCTTTGGCGGAACTCATAAGATCATATGACTTCTCCCTGACGTCATATGCAGACGATACATAAATCATTGTGTACTTAGTCCCAGGGGTTTCAGGAATGATTCAATATTCTACAAGTGTATGCAGGCAGGCAGTCAGTCAGTGGATGTCCATGAATTGTCTTAAACTTAACTCAGCTAAGACTGAGGTCTTGATTTTTGGGGCTGAATCCTCTTTCTGGTCGCCTTCCTGGTGGCCATCTGATCTCAGTTCCCCTCCTACTCCAGCTAGGACAGTAAAGAATCTGGGAGTCAAGTCAAGTCAAGCTTTATTTGGTTTTTAAAATACAACCATAAAAGCATTCTAAAAAGTTTACATCATTCCAATAGAAGGTACAATTTACTCAATCAATCTGATGCCTCATTGAACATAAAGTGCATAACAGTTAAAAAGACTAATAAATATGTTAAGATAAGGTACAAAATCTACTAAGAAGGTTAAAATATAGTACATGATCTATAAAAAGCAGGGGACAATTTATAATGAAATAACTTATTGTTTTTTGTCTCATGATTCAGAATTTTCATATGTTAAGGCCTCCAAATGAGAAATATCTATTCTTCTTTTGATCGCCATTCGTATAAAGACAATTACTGAATTACAAATGATTTCATTTTCCAAACTACAGATATAATTAAAAGCATATTTATAGGAATACAGTTTACTATCAACGAACAATGGACGCAAAACATGTTTCCTAATATCTCTGTAAAAATGACAAAAGAGTAAAAAATGCAGTGTCGTCTGTGGCGATTTTCCATCACAAGGGCAAATTGGGAGGATGCGATTCCACTTTCCCGTCTTTGGGAATGCGACCAAGTGATGGAGAGTACCCAATCTTAATCTAGTCAGAAAAAATCTATGTTGTATGTTTCTCGTGAACAATAAATATGGTAGGGTACTCAATAATACTGGCCCTTCGCAATATGATTTAACCGTCTGCTTCGAGCATACTGGCCTATCTCTTAAAGCGTCTCTTGATTTTAAGAGTCTTTGCTTTAACTCCGTTTTACTATATTTTGTAATGATCATGGGGTCTTTAAAAACAGCTTCAACCTTGCACTCAATTAAAAGATTATAAATATACAAAAGCCATGGGATTGTTTTACACTGGTCTAAAGCTAAACAATCCAGTATAATCTCTTTTGTAAATTTCGTTTCCTCTTTAGTCCAAATCCCATACCAAAGAATAAGTGCTGCCATACTAATGTAGTCACTAATGTAGGGGACGGACAGTTCCTTATGGACTATATACGAGGGGGTAGAATCGGGTACGGCTAAAAGCCTCCTTAAAAACGTATTTTCCTGAGTTTCTAATAAAGTGTGGTTAGCTCTCCCCCATATTGCTGCTCCATAACAGGTACCTGTAAGACATTTGCTCCTGTACAGGGTCAGAATTTCTCTAATTGGTTTACTTCCAATTTTTTGAGAAAATCTAAAAATGACCTTGACTGATTTTATAAATTTCAATTTGCAACGATCTATGTGGGTATCCCAACTTCCCTGGCTAACAAAAAGAAGGCCTAAATAGGAGAAGGAGGGTGTTTTTTCAATAGGGACGCCTTCCATATGATGGTTTTTATTTTTTATTTTCCCCCTTCCACAAGTCATTGTGAATGTTTTGCTAAGATTAAGGGGGATACTCTCAAGAACGTGTGTTAACTATCGCCAAATTCGCTTAACGCAACTTCTCACATCGCAGCCTATCGCGGGAAAATAACACCGTGTTAACGCAGTATTCCCAACCCGGCGGCACCATGCGATAGTCTCACGATAATGCGACAAGTGCCCGCGTTAAAATCAACGCGTCGCCGAAAAATGCGAAACACGAATGCGAAAAAAGTGGCGATGTCCCCAATGGCGATACAAAAATCAGCGAAAACCTGCGACAGGCCTACGATTCCCATGCGTCATGCCTGAGAATGCACTATCAAAGCACAGAAAAAAAAAAGAAAAAAAAATGTAACTGCGTAGCACCATGGACGCACCCGGACCGAGTGCAGAGGACAACGCGAACCTCACAAGCCCCACAGACGACCAGCCAGGAACCCCGGGGAAGGGCAAGGAGAAGAGGAAGAGGAAGATGGGGTTCAGTCCGCAGGAAAACCGGATCATCGTCACGGAGGTGACAGAACACTACCAACAACTGTTCGTCACCTCCACTGTGTCATCGGCAACACAAACGGAAATATGACAGTCCATCGTGAACAACGTGAATGCAGTCGGAGTGTTGAGGAGGTCAATGGAGGAGGTCAAGAGGCGCTGGCATGATGTGAAAAGCCAAACCAAGCAGAAACTCGCTGCCAACCGGAAGGCAGCAACGGCCACAGGAGGTGGGAGTCCTGCGCCACAGGAGGAGCTGGATGAGCTGGAGGAAATGGTGGCCACAGTCATCAGTGCGGAGACGGTGCAAGGAGTTGGGGGTCCAGGCACTGCTCGATATGAACTGACCCAACAGCAACAGGGTGAGTAACGACCAGGGACTGGGGGGATGGGGGGAGATGGGGACAATGGCACACATGCACAATTATGTGTAGCACACTGCACACCCACAAAGACTGTGGAACATGTCCCTGATGGCCTTGGCACACTGCAGCACACATAGAAACACCAAGTAGGCCCCCGTCCACCATGTGCACAAATGCCCCCCCATCACCAATCTCACAACCTACCCATGCACATGTGCTGAACCCAGCAAAGCAGCAGCTCTGTGAGCCACACTGACAATGCAAGTGACACTGCATGACCAATAGCATGGCTGCAGTCAAAATACATGACTTGGTGCACGCCACGACACTGAGGTGGTCCAGTGTGGATAACATCCTCAAAGGAGCAGGTCACACTCTGACACACCCACGTGCACATACAACCCCTGACGTCAACGACACATCTGCAGACAAACAATGCACAAGAGTCCAAAATCCGTCCAAGAGCACAAATGACCCAAGTCGCCAACATCTCAGCACCGTAAAAGCACACAAGTCAAAGGCACACCGCCTCAAAGGGATAAGGGGCCGCTAAATCAGAGCTGCAGGGGCGACTCTCCCACAATGCAGCACACACACATAGCAATCACAGCACATCAATATTGACGACAATGTGGTACAAAGTGCCACACTTACACCACAGAACAGAGGACACAACTGGTGCCGCATGTGCGTAGAAACTGCCCAATCACATCAGGCATAGCAGGAAACTGTCAGATGATAATGTATGAGTACAACCTCACATCCGTCATGTAGTCGGAATGTCCACTGTCTCCCATCAAATACCCAGCTCCTCCAAAACAGTCACAATGTACATTGTCATGCAGTCTGTATGTAAACATGTACAATGCGTGCACATACATGGAACACACTGTTAACCTGCATCTCCCCTTCACATTGCAGAGGGACAATCAACACCTCCTGCAGAGCAGACCAGACATCTCTTCAGTGATGAGGAGGAGGAACCCCTGGCCATCTGCTCCGACACCCTCCAATGGCTCCTGGACAGCCTCCGCACCCCACCTCCAGGAGCAGGGCAGCCCAGCTGCATCAAGGTGATCCCACCCCCTGCACAGACCACACAGCAGGAAGCACCCACCACCACGGCTGGCTCCCAGCACCTCACCGAAGAACACATGGCATTCCAACGCCGTGTGTCAGACTGCCAGAGGGGGCTGGCTGAACAGGTGCGGGTGGGTTTCGACCTCATGGCAGCCAAACTAGATGCCATACGTGGGTGTCTTAGAGCCATCAGGGACCACTTACAGTCCCTAACGGACACCCACAGTCCGCTCCATGCCCTACAACAATCCTTGGCTGACCTCGCTGGAGCCATTACTCGGATACAAGAACTGTCTAGTCAGAGAGGCTCCAGCGATGACAGCACAGAGTTGGCACAGATGCGGAGGACAATGGAGAACATGGAGCGGATGCAGGCAGGAAGGATGGCTGCCACAGCTGAACACCAGCGAGATGTAGCTGGGATCTACCATGCCCTGCAGATCCTCATCTTGCCATTGCTGCCACAGAGCCTGTCCCAGATGACTGCTGCAGGAACTTCGACACACACATCTCCGCCCCCAGATGTGTCAGTGGCACACAGTGATGCAGCCATACCACCTCCGCCCCCTGATGTGTCAGTGGCACACAGTGATGCAGCCATAACACCACCACACACACCTGGCACACCTGACACAGAAGACATATTAGAGGACGAAGATGTGGATGGTAATGGCTCTGTGTCAAAAAGGAGGTTGTAGCATTCATCCTCCGCCATATGGCCTGTTTCTGCTTGGTACAGCCCTCTGCATCATGCCCTGGTACAACACCTTCCACTGTCCCCCGAAACACTCTGCGACATTCACCTGGACCCCGACATGGACTGCCATATCTGCTCTGGTTACCAATGACACAGCAAACAGGCTGCGGACTCGACCCTTCCTCTACCGATTAACTTGTCATTCCCTAAAGGACTCTGTTTGGCCCTCCACTGGGCAACCATGTAATGTGGGGTGTGCATGGCCATGTACTGCTCCAGCTCCGACACTCCACAGGATGTGAATAAAACATTCCTAATCACACAGATGTGTCATGTCTATGTTCAATCAAGTATAACAGTATGGATGACTGTAGGGACATTGATTGCACAAAAAGGTACACCCTGGGAAATGACATCAATGCGCATGTTTGACCATGACACACATGGCCAATTAGATGACTGTGAAGGTGTGAACTAGCTGTGGCCTCATTGATCATGAACAACAATCTCACAACCCCCCCACGTAGCCCCATGTCCATTAAATAGGGCTGTGTGTAAAAATGTCAAAGTCGGTAGGAGGCTTTAAGTAGTGTCCCACATCACATGTGACAACAGAACATCTCTTCGCATACCTACACACACTCAACTGTGTGGACATAGCCTGGTTTGATGGAACACATTGATGAACATGGCAAGAAGTTGGACACCATACTCACATTGCTGAAGACACGTAAGCACACAGGTCTACCAGCAACTCTCCCAACCACAATGTCTGGCTCACAGAGGTGGAGCTGGCAATAGGGACTCACCCCTAAGTGAAATGTGTCAGTCAGTCTCTCCCTGTGTACGGACAATGCTCATTGAGGCACACGATTTGGCATGCTAATCAACACTCATCACAGTTGAACACTAGTGAAGTTGCGTACACTTTATTAGCATGTGCGTGTCAGTACGGGCAAGACAAGGGCCACAACATGCAGACCAATGCATCATACACTAACAGGCAGCAAAGGGACATGTAGAGGTGCAAGACATGGGGAGGCACAAATGAACACCAATCATTACGGATGCCAACGGTCTCAGCCCACCTTGCCTTGCTGGACGAGTCATGTGGTGTTAGGCGAATGCTCATTGCACCGTGTCAGGGGACACCACTCACAGCCCATGGGATCTGCATAGTCCTGTACCACCGGACTGCGCTGACTGTCTGCTCTGCTGACAGTGAGCAGGTGAAGGAGTCCAACAAGGTCACATGTAGTACTACATTGCCATGTGTGTACTCTCCCTCCAGCAGTGTGTCAGGTTGAGGAATGTTGCCAGGCGCCGCTGTCCACTCACCTTGCACAGGTGTGTGTCAACCCGCAGTCTTGCACGCACATGCATTCCGAGTCCAGGCGAATGCAGCAATGTCCACTGTTATGGTGGGATATGTGTCCATTTCTTCAAGATGCAAAAGGGTGTTGGGACCTGTGCTATGGGTTACAATCTTTTGTGGCTGCAGGAACGTAGTTACTCGTCCATGAAAGCGAGCGCAGCTTCGTGGGCAATCAGTTCCAAGAGTACGTAGTTGCCGACTTCAATGAACACGGGGGCGAGCCAATCCATTAGCTGGTCCGGACAGATGTGCTCCGTCAACGCCGTTTCACCAATCCACAACACAGCCCAATAGGGGAGCCCTTCGATGTGGTCACTGCACACGAGGAATTGTGCAATCTCACATGCCCAACTGCCAGCACATACGCCCAATACCAAGGCATCCCATGTACGGGTATCACGGTTACACTCCTGGTCGTGGTCCAACAGGGGGCGCAGACACATGTCATAATCCAGTTCAGCTACCGTTGTGTTGGATAGGCAGACATCCATGGGCCACTCGAATATGCATGATCGACAGTGGAACCAGGGCTGGACGCAGGTGACGTACGCAAGACGGAAGCTCAGACGGTAACTGATGCGCAACACAGCCAGTGGCAGTGCCCCCAACAAATGCAGCATTCGGTCACTGTACAGTTCCACGTGGTAGGGGTTGTGCATGTGCCCGGGATGTTCTGACATTGCGTTGTTCGCTCTCATAGAACCGGCACTCTTCTGACCTGCAGCTGTTATGTGGATGATATGCCACAGCTCGGAGCAATGAGTTGTATGAGTGTGCAAAGTTTGGACGTATGGGTTGTCTCGTATGTAAGTGTCAAGGCCATTCCATGCAGGAGTACCTCGAGCAAGGACTTCTGTGTGTGGGGTGTGGATACGTTGATCTTTCATTAGCGCTGTGTGTAGTGTGGGAGTCATCATCATCTGCCATGGTATCTCTCTCGGGGGGTGCCTGCCGCATGCAATTCCAAGGTCGGAGGTGCAGATCTCCTTCCGCCTTCTGTATTGAGACAAAGGGGCTTTCATCCCTAATGTTAGTCAGACTACTGCTTGTATCCTGGGAATGTGATGTGGCTTTCGCGCTGCAATTGAGGCTAGGCCTTGGGCTTATGGTGCACCAAAAGCGATGAACACACACAACATTTGGCATGTATGAGCCAAGACCCCGAGCGGCCTTGCGCTCCTTGTACAATCCCTTCGTGCGCGGACGCCCTCCGGCTGCATGCAACATTGCAACATTGTTGATTGCGGGCCGTGTGGCGCAGACACAGCAACAGAGACACACGCATCAGTTGGTTTCCTGTGCAGCCTAGATATGAACCACGCCCAGAGGCCAGGGATAATTGTTCACACCCCTACGCTGGCCTGGCGTACGCCGAGCCAGCCCACTCGGCTTACATATAAAGGGGGGGCGACGACGTTACGTGTCCCAGTTCTTCCCCACTGCCTGACGTGACATGGCTGCGTCCGCCTGGCATATCACGAGACTCAATCATATAGGGTCCACGACTTGCGTTGCACGGAGTCGGTGGCACCGGTTACACTGCGGCAGGCACGGGCCTACCGCCATGGGATGGTGACTTTCTGTGCACTGAGGTAGGGGCACCTAAAGTGCTGAGCGGGTGTGCAGCCTGCGATGATGCCGTGTGCACTGATATGGTCTCTGCCATTGAAATATCAAGACCCAGAATCAAGTGTGCGACCTGGTGGACCGCAGTGTAGGCCTGAGCCAGCGGGCAGCGCGGGACTACCGCCACGTGGCGTTGCCTCGCGGTTCACAGAGTTAGTGGCACCTATAGAGCTGAGCGGGTGTGCAGCCTGCGATGATGCCGTGTGCACTGGTATGATCTCTGCCATTGCAAAATCAAGACCCAGAATTAAGTGTGCGACCTGGTGGACCGCGGTGCGGGGCTGCATGATGTGGAGGCTGCCAAGGTCGCGGGCCCCGGGCCCCGGGCCCTGGGCCCCGGGCTTGGAGCTTGCACCGGCACGTGGTGGGCCCTCTTGGAGACACGCCGGTGGCGGAAGGTGAGCAGTGAGGCCTGGGTGTGCAGGAGCGGGCAATACCCGCTGGGCGGCGGGAGGGGCTGGGGTGCAGCAGCCTGTGTGCGCAGGGGCGGCCAAGCGATGTTGCCGTGTGCAATGATATGTACTCTGCCTTCATTAGCTGTGGACTCTGTTTCAGAAAAGGGACCTGGTGGACTGCAGTGTAAACCGGCATGTGGTTGGAGACACACCGGTGGCAGCAGGTGAGCTGTGAGGCCTGGGTGCGCAGTGTCGGCACTGTCTCTCCCTGTCCCTCTCTTCCTTTCACTGTCTCTCTCTCTCCCTCTCTTTCTCTATCTTTCTCTCTCTCTCTTTCTCTCCCTCTCTCTCCCTCTCTTTCTCTATCTTTCTCTTTCTCTCTCTCTCTCTCCCTCTCTTTCTCTATATTTCTCTCTCTTTCTCTCTCTCTCTCTCTCTCCCTCTCTTTCTTTCACTCTCTCCCTCTCCCTCTCTTTCTTTCACTGTCTTTCTCTCTCGCTCTCTTTCTTTCACTGTCTCTCTCTCTCCCTCTCTTTCTCTATCTTTCTCTCTCTCTCCCTCTATTTCTCTATCTTTCTCTCTTTCTCTCTCTCCCTCTCTTTCTTTCACTGTCTCTCTCTCTCCCTCTCTTTCTCTATCTTTCTCTCTCCCTCTCTTTTTCTATCTTTCTCTCTCTTTCTCTCTCTCACTCTCCCTCTCTTTCTTTCACTGTCTCTCTCTCCCTCTGTTGCTCTCTCTCTCCTTCTCCCTCTCTCCCCTTCTCCCTCTCTCCCCCTTTCTCTCCCTTTCTCTCTCCCTCTCTTTCACTCTCTCTCCATTTCTATCTCTCTCTCTGTCCTTTGTTGAGCGCATGACACACCTTCTTATCTTCAATTTTGTCTTGCAGGCTGTGACTTACAGTTTGCCCGGAGAAGACCCGCCATGACTCTTCCAATTATTAGTGTTGAGTTAAATTTGAATAAATTGATTATTTTTGAAATTCTAAGATGTATGAATGTTTTTCCTTTTTCGGACCACACATGGATGTTAATTGTTGTACTTGTGCGACATCAGGCGAATTGTTGTGTTCATGAATTTGCAAGGTAGATGTGAAATATCTCTGTCCGGGGGGGGGGGGGGGGTGCCCGGGGTAGGGCCCCGGGGTGGAGGGGGCCTGGGGGTGGTGGCAGTGGGTGTTGTGGCCCTCTTGGGGCTCCGGTCTGCATGATCAGTAGCTCCATGGCATCTGTTGTTCTTCAGGTGTGGCTCTGGGCTGGGCTCCCTTTCATGGTGCAGGTTGTGGTCCGACTTAACACCAGGTAGGAGCAGGTGTTAAATCCCGCACCTTATCGCATGTTTTTGATTCTTATCGCCGATCTGGCTGGTCGTTGGGAATGTTGCGAAGTGGTGTTTCCGCGGGTTTTTGCACGGGAACACCTACTCTGCATATCATTAGCATTAGTTGCCGGTGTCATCCGTGGCGATGTTTTTTGCAACTGCTATCGCAGGAAAACTGGTGATATCGGCTGTTAGCACCAGCTTGTGAATGGTGCGATGAATTTATCACCACTTTGGCTGCGATAAAGTGCCGCTAAATCGGTGATAATTCCTTGAGAATATGCCCCTAAGTATTAGGTTTTTCTTATTCATAAAAAGGGCAACATTTTTGAATAAACATTGTAGCCCATTGGCTGTCCTTGATAACAGGACAGCGTCATCCGCGTGTAGGAGGACTGGAGTAATACGATTGCCAATTCTAGGGGCATCAGCTACCAATTTTTGCAGAGTGGTATCAACGTTATTTATGTAAAGGGAGAATAAAAGCGGTGCAAGGACACACCCTTGACGTATGCCTCGGGTGACTCTAAAACGTGGCGTACATGCACCATTAAGGCCATAACGAACTCTTGAAATTAACAGCGCATAGATTTGTGACAAATATACTACAATGTCCTCTGGAGCACCCATCACTATTAAGGACTGCCATAGTTTTTCATGGTTAACAAGATCAAAGGCACTTGTCAAATCTACAAAACAAAGGCGTAATTTGCCCTCCTTAGCGATGGTATATTTTCCTATCAATAGTTCGAGATTGACACACTGCTCAATAGTTCCTATACCCCTTCTGAAGCAGTATTGGGACTCGGTAAGGATGTTATTTTCACCTACCCAGCTTTCTAGCCTTTCTAGAAGGATTCTTCCCATCAGCTTTGATGTAGAATCAAGTAGGGATATAGGGCGGTAGCATTTAGTGTCCCCTCTATCCCTCTTCTTGAAAATTGGAATTATTACACTTTCTACCCAACTAGTGGGAAATAACCCCCCCCCCCCTGCTATAGCATTACAGACCCTAAGCAGAATTGGGGACCAGAAATCTGTATCGCTTTTGAAAATGTCGATAGGAACCCCATCCAGGCCAGATGCCTTTCTATTTTTACTTTTGTCTAAGGTGGTTTTTATTTAATGTTATCGGCACCAGATTAGTGGGGGCCATAGTTATAGTATAACTATTGTCTAGGATTAGATTATCTTCTTTGTTCGGGTTGAATATATATTCAAAGTGCAATAACCATTCTTCCGGTGGTACTATGGTCTTGATTTTAATAGCTACCTCATCTTTAAAAAAGGGGTGATCTAGGGTTTTCCAAAATAGTGTATTATCTCGTGTCTTTGCCGCCTGTACCAGCTTATCCCAGGCTGATTCCCTCATTTCTACTTTCCTTGTATTTAAACGTTATTTGTATGCCTTTCGTAAGGAGCTCACCATTTCCCTATCCCTAGGTATGGATTTTAATGCTTTTTTAAGCTCTTGATTTATTTTAGTGCATTTTTGGTCAAACCCTCTCAGCTGGAAAAAGGCATATTTCTTATTCTTTAATTTTAGATCTTTAGAAATAGTGCCTGCTATATTACAAAAGGCCGTTATGACCTGTAGGTCTTTGGACGATCCCCTCAAGCAGACTGAAATATCGTCTTCACTGTTCTGAACTAAATTATCCATAAATGCAAGGGGTTTACACCTGACCATTTTATAGAAGTGCCATTTTCTCCATGAGGCATAATATTAGACTAGCAAAGAAAAAGGTATGCAGTTCCTGTTGTGAGGGAAATAGGAGGGCAGGGGAGGGGACTCGCAAGGTCCCTAACTACAAGTGGGTAGTGTTAGTGAGAAAGGAGGGGGACTGGGAAGTCCTTCCTTTCGGAATGAGGGCCCTCACACACCCAGCCTGCTGGGTGTCATGCTTCATCATCGGGCATGCTCCTCGTCGGGTCGGCGCTGCAATACCCGACGGGCACCCTATGCAGGGGCTCTTTGGCGGAGATCTTTAATTCCTTGCCGTATGGTGCAGTGGGTGTAAGGGGCCTTAGAAGTGTAGAAATGCAAATGTGTGAATTGTGTGAATTAAAACAGGGAATGGAAGAGACAGGTAAATTAGACTTTAATGATCCTGCCTTCCCCCTGATTAAAAATGGAGTTGGCGACTCACTGCAAATATGCTGCAGCGTGTTATGCTCAATCTCATGTGGTCAACATGTTTCTTGCCTGTTTAGTCGGGTGGATCTAGCGGCAATTCCTCAGGACCTAGTGAAAATAGTTAATCTACACTCAAATGTGGTGAGACTGTGATGTTCTAGCCTATTTTTACCACAAGTGACACCAAGAGGTAAAGTACCTGTTGATGCGACAGCCAATCTGAAATGGAAAATGGCAAAATGAAAGCAAATCATATCAGAAAACAATCATGCTGTAAATACTCCTGCCCTCGTATCCCTCGATAGTGACACCAGATTGTGCACTTTAACAAAATGCGGTGAGCATAGTCAAAAACATGGTCACTTATGTCAACCAAAATTGCCCCGCTGTGGTCGATGCCTACGTATGTACATATGTGAAACGCAGCGGGTTCAAACCATGCGGTGAGTGATTAAAAAGGTTAAAAACTAAGAAGTAGCAACATGGTGAGGTAACAGCAACTCACCTAAAACTATCTTGAGATTGGCCCCTTCAAATCCCGGCAAGTGTTGGACACAGTAAGGTGTTTGTGTCCTGGGGAGGGAGCCCAAAAGAGGAAAAGGTAGTTTGAGCGCCTAGTGTAGGATGCGCGTAAGTTGGTAGAAAGGGGGGGGGGTGTGGTTGGAAGCCTCTGGTGTAGCAAGAGACAGGAGTGAGGTGGCTATCAAGCAGGGACCCGCGTCGTGGATCGTTACTCACGGACAGATAGGCGCGACACCCAGCCCTTGTCTGCCGGCGTGACAGGAGGTCGCCCTCAATGAGAGGTGCTCGCTCCATCCGCCGAACAAGCAGTACGCCGAGGTCCGCCATCTGTAATAGAGAATTCGTGGGGTACGCCCCCAGGATCGCGGGTGTGCTGCTGGTGCCGAAAATCGGCATCCAAGCCTGTGCCTCAAAGTATTTCTCGTACAGGCAGAAATCCGACCAGTGTTCCTCCAGTCCTAGGAGGGAAATAGTACTCACCAAATGACTGCGCCCAGGTGACGAGTGACCTACCCTGCACTGCCGGATCCGGGAGGTAATGGTCCCAACCAGGCTGGGGTTTAAATAATAGTGGAAATGGCGCGCAGGGCGGGAACATCTCCTAAAGGGAGCCGGAGACTAGTGTGTACTTCGCCCCTGGTGGAGAGGAGTGGAGATGTATGGTGGCCATTTTGGAGGAATATCAAAAGTCACAGCGGGCGCCATCTTGGAGTGGGCAAAAAATGGGACGGGACTATGGCAGAAACTAAATGTCATGGATAGAGGTAAATATCGAGGTGTTGCTACGTTGCGTTTAGGCTACTCCAGGGGATATCTTCGTTGAGCCCATGTTTATCAGTGGACAGACGAAAAATCCATCTTTGTTCAATCCTAAAGAGTGCCCCTGGGGAGATGGCAGGATGCGCTTCCAAAATCACCCAACTCAAATTGTCACAGGTATGTCCAGCAGACTCAAAATGTGTGTACAATTTGGTAGTTACTCTGCGGCACCGTATATTGCTCTTGTGTTCACTGATCCGAGTTTTTACAGTCCTCGTGGTCATACCCACATACCAGAGATTGCATGGGCATGAAAGTAAGTAGATGCAATTGGTGGTGTTGCAGTTGGTGTGTTTGGTTAGTTTCCATGTAAAGTTGTTGGAAAAAATTATTTCTTTGGTGGGTTTGGTCAATGTGCATGCAACACAAGAACCACAAGGGTAGTGTCCTGAGACTGGTGGCAGGTCCCATAGAGCTCTCTGTGTAGGTTTAGTTTTGGTTATTGGTCTGGTATGAATCAATATGTCTTTGAGGTTGCTGGTTCTTTTGAACGCAAACCTTGGAGTAGGTAGTTCTAAGTCCCCAGTGTTGAGGATACCCCAATGTTTGCGAATAATGTTTCTAATCCTATTAGAGTCTGGAGTAAAGGATGTGACGCAAGTCAATGTCTCTATATGTTCTTTATGGTTTGTTTCCAAAAGGGCCTCTCTGTTATTGTGCCTCGCCCTCTTCATGGCTTGTGCTACCTTATGTTGTGGATATTCTCGTGCATGTAGGTTAGCCATTAGATTCTTGGCTTCTAATTTGTAGTCCTCAACAGAGCTACAATTCCTCCTGATCCGGAGGAATTGGCCGACCGGTAGGTTCTCTTTGAGGGCCCTAGGATGGTGGCTACTAAACAGGAGGAGGCTATTACTGTCCGTGGGCTTTTTGTACAATTTGGTACTTAAGCGACCCTCATTCAGAATAATATTGAGTTCAAGGAAGGGGACCATACAATCTGAGATGGTGTGTGTAAATTTAAGGTAGGGGTTTAAAGTGTTGACCCATACACAAAATTCATCACAGGTAGTCCTATCTCCCTTCCAAAAGATCAGGATATCGTCGATGTAACGCTTCCACAATATAAGGTTATTTAAGTAGGGATTGCCAACATCGAAGATAAGTCTAGTCTCAAAAGCAGCCACGTACAGGCAGGCCACACTTGGAGCAAATGTACTGCCCATGGAAGTGCCCTGTGTTTGGTGGTAGAGTTTGTTGTTATACTCGAAAAGTTCTCGGTAAGGGCAAGGGTGGCACATTCCATGATAAAAGGAACAGGTGTAGGTGAGTTCCAGTCGGTGGAGTTGAGAGCATCCTCAATCACCTCTAGGGTGGCACGTTGAGGGATGTTAGTATACAACGCCTCTACGTCCAGGGTTACCAACATATTTATTTCATCCTGACCTTGGAATCCCTCAATCAAACGGAGTACATCAGTGGTATCTAGCAGAAATGATGGAGTCTCCTTAACTAGAGGCTGTAGGAAATAATCACAGAACCTGGACAACGGTTCTAGCAATGAGCCGATGCCTGACACAATGGGCCTCCCTGGGACTGGTCTCACGCCCTTATGTATTTTTGGTAGGATATAAAAGTACGGCGTTATGGGATCTTTTGTGACCAGGAATTCTGCCTCTTTTTGCTTAACCAGCCTTCTGTTTCTGCTGTAAAAACCATGGTGGCAATTAGGGTAGTCAGTCTCTTGGTGGGGTTCACAGAAATCGGGGTGTAATAATCTACCTTACCGAGTTGTCGTAAGCATTCAGTCTCGTAGTCACTAGTGGCCATGATTACAGTGGCCCCTCCTTTGTCCGCCTGTTTGATGGTTATGCTCGAGTCCTCTGCAAGGGATCTAGCTGCTGACCATTCATCATTCGAGAAATTGTGAAAGGGGGTTTTGGACCTACCCTCTGATCTTTTGGAAGGGAGATAGGACTACCTGTGATGAATTTTGTGTATGGGTCAACACTTTAAACCCCTACCTTAAATTTACACACACCATCTCAGATTGTATGGTCCCCTTCCTTGACCTCAATATTATTCTGAATGAGGGTCGCTTAAGTACCAAATTGTACAAAAAGCCCACGGACAGTAATAGCCTCCTCCTGTTTAGTAGCCACCATCCTAGGGCCCTCAAAGAGAACCTACCGGTCGGCCAATTCCTCCGGATCAGGAGGAATTGTAGCTCTGTTGAGGACTACAAATTAGAAGCCAAGAATCTAATGGCTAACCTACATGCACGAGAATATCCACAACATAAGGTAGCACAAGCCATGAAGAGGGCGAGGCACAATAACAGAGAGGCCCTTTTGGAAACAAACCATAAAGAACATATAGAGACATTGACTTGCGTCACATCCTTTACTCCAGACTCTAATAGGATTAGAAACATTATCCGCAAACATTGGGGTATCCTCAACACTGGGGACTTAGAACTACCTACTCCAAGGTTTGCGTTCAAAAGAACCAGCAACCTCAAAGACATATTGATTCATACCAGACCAATAACCAAAACTAAACCTACACAGAGAGCTCTATGGGACCTGCCACCAGTCTCAGGACACTACCCTTGTGGTTCTTGTGTTGCATGCACATTGACCAAACCCACCAAAGAAATAATTTTTTCCAACAACTTTACATGGAAACTAACCAAACACACCAACTGCAACACCACCAATTGCATCTACTTACTTTCATGCCCATGCAATCTCTGGTATGTGGGTATGACCACGAGGACTGTAAAAACTCGGATCAGTGAACACAAGAGCAATATACGGTGCCGCAGAGTAACTACCAAATTGTACACACATTTTGAGTCTGCTGGACATACCTGTGACAATTTGAGTTGGGTGATTTTGGAAGCGCATCCTGCCATCTCCCCAGGGGCACTCTTTAGGATTGAACAAAGATGGATTTTTCGTCTGTCCACTGATAAACATGGGCTCAACGAAGATATCCCCTGGAGTAGCCTAAACGCAACGTAGCAACACCCCGATATTTACCTCTATCCATGACATTTAGTTTCTGCCATAGTCCCGTCCCATTTTTTGCCCACTCCAAGATGGCGCCCGCTGTGACTTTTGATATTCCTCCAAAATGGCCACCATACATCTCCACTCCTCTCCACCAGGGGCGAAGTACACACTAGTCTCCGGCTCCCTTTAGGAGATGTTCCCGCCCTGCGCGCCATTTCCACTATTATTTAAACCCCAGCCTGGTTGGGACCATTACCTCCCGGATCCGGCAGTGCAGGGTAGGTCACTCGTCACCTGGGCGCAGTCATTTGGTGAGTACTATTTCCCTCCTAGGACTGGAGGAACACTGGTCGGATTTCTGCCTGTACGAGAAATACTTTGAGGCACAGGCTTGGATGCCGATTTTCGGCACCAGCAGCACACCCGCGATCCTGGGGGCGTACCCCACGAATTCTCTATTACAGATGGCGGACCTCGGCGTACTGCTTGTTCGGCGGATGGAGCGAGCACCTCTCATTGAGGGGCGACCTCCTGTCACGCCGGCAGACAAGGGCTGGGTGTCGCGCCTATCTGTCCGTGAGTAACGATCCACGACGCGGGTCCCTGCTTGATAGCCACCTCACTCCTGTCTCTTGCTACACCAGAGGCTTCCAACCACAACCCCCCCTTTCTACCAACTTACGCGCATCCTACACTAGGCGCTCAAACTACCTTTTCCTCTTTGGGCTCCCTCCCCAGGACACAAACACCTTACTGTGTCCAACACTTGCCGGGATTTGAAGGGGCCAATCTCAAGATAGTTTTAGGTGAGTTGCTGTTACCTCACCATGTTGCTACTTCTTAGTTTTTAACCTTTTTAATCACTCACCGCATGGTTTGAACCCGCTGCGTTTCACATATGTACATACGTAGGCATCGACCACAGCGGGGCAATTTTGGTTGACATAAGTGACCATGTTTTTGACTATGCTCACCGCATTTTGTTAAAGTGCACAATCTGGTGTCACTATCGAGGGATACGAGGGCAGGAGTATTTACAGCATGATTGTTTTCTGATATGATTTGCTTTCATTTTGCCATTTTCCATTTCAGATTGGCTGTCGCATCAACAGGTACTTTACCTCTTGGTGTCACTTGTGGTAAAAATAGGCTAGAACATCACAGTCTCACCACATTTGAGTGTAGATTAACTATTTTCACTAGGTCCTGAGGAATTGCCGCTAGATCCACCCGACTAAACAGGCAAGAAACATGTTGACCACATGAGATTGAGCATAACACGCTGCAGCATATTTGCAGTGAGTCGCCAACTCCATTTTTAATCAGGGGGAAGGCAGGATCATTAAAGTCTAATTTACCTGTCTCTTCCATTCCCTGTTTTAATTCACACAATTCACACATTTGCATTTCTACACTTCTAAGGCCCCTTACACCCACTGCACCATACGGCAAGGAATTAAAGATCTCCGCCAAAGAGCCCCTGCATAGGGTGCCCGTCGGGTATTGCAGCGCCGACCCGACGAGGAGCATGCCCGATGATGAAGCATGACACCCAGCAGGCTGGGTGTGTGAGGGCCCTCATTCCGAAAGGAAGGACTTCCCAGTCCCCCTCCTTTCTCACTAACACTACCCACTTGTAGTTAGGGACCTTGCGAGTCCCCTCCCCTGCCCTCCTATTTCCCTCACAACAGGAACTGCATACCTTTTTCTTTGCTAGTCTATTTAGGGCATGTATGCTGGACCTCTCAATAGCCCTTAGTCCCCTTCTTTTGTTGGCATAATATTAGACGCCATGCACAGCTCTTCCGGGTGTGTCGGGATTAACTTCAGAGCCAGGGATAATGGATGATGATCACTAAATGGACTTACGTTTATCTCAAAATTCTATGCCCTTGCAATGTCCTGAAATCAGAATATGATCGATACTTGATGAGGATCGTGCCCCTTCGTAAGTCTGGACAGTGATTTCGCCCCTTTTGACAGATGGCTCCAAAAGTTCCAAATTATATTTATACATTAGTCTATTAATAGAATCTGGGAGTCATGCTTGACGACAAGTTGACTTTTGCTTATCAGGCCAATGCAGCCACTTCGGCAGCTTTTTACACGCTTAGGTTGATCAAGAAGATTCTTCCTTTCATCCCAGCTCACTTGCAGAAATAGGCTGTCACCTCACTGGGTATGTCAAAGATCGACTATTGTAATGGGCTATATCTCAATGGCCATCAGCATGTTATTAACAAGTTACAAATCTTGCACAATGCAGCTGTTCGGCTACTGTTTAAGATTCCGAAATATCAGCCTATTTCAAAGTTTGTTAGGGAACTTCACTGGCTTCAAGTGAGACATAGGATTGCTTTGTAAAGCGCTTTGTATTATCTTCAAAGCACTGCATCGCCAAAGCCCTGATTTTATTAGAAAGAGCTTCAGCTGATATACTCCAGGCAGGTCTCGTCACTCAGCCTCTGCCAAACTGGTGGCATTGCCCAGGTTTTATCACAAGTCCTGGGGTGGCATAAGCTTTGTGCTGGGAGCTGCTAAAGCCTGAAATGCACTTCCACTTTATATGAAAGTCATGCCAAATTTTTTGGCCTTCAGAAAGGCCTTGAAAAGCAGGTTATTCTCTGTAAAATAACTCCTTCCTTTGTGGTATCCTCATTTTGTATCTCAGCTAGCGCCAAGACACCTTTTGGTAAACGAGCACTCTACAAAAATAATAACATAAGGTGGTAGAGCAATAGAGTAGTCTGAGCCAGGGGGGTGTTCTGTCCATTCCCTGTAGGTGGATGGACCACCTCTACAGTTTGGGACTCTCACCCCTCATTTGCATGAGACATTGGAGGGTCCTGTGGTCTTTCTGAACTCAGAAGTGAGTCCCAACCAGGTATAATCTCAGCTTCTTTCTTGTCAAGAGCACAGCTAAAGCTTCTCTATCACACTATCTCAGTTCCCGGGGGAGTAACCTCCTGCTGATGAAGGCTACAGGTTGGTCTAGGCACTCCTCATTTAACTGTATGCCATGCCCCTATGCCATGCTCTGAAGCATCAGTATGCACTATAAATTTCTGGAAGAAAACAGGGGCTATACACATGGCATGCTTGGGGGGTGTTAATGGCTTTCTGGCAGGCCTCTGTCCAGATCACCTTCTTGTGCTGCTTCTTGGAAGTCAGCTCAGTCAAGGAAGTAGCAATAGTTCCATACCTCTTGCAAACCTCATACAATATCCAGTGAAGGCCAGGAAGGCCATTTAATTCAAGACAGAGCACAGCACAATAGATTAAATTCCTGACGTCCGTCAGGAAAAAGTTTTTTTAATGCTAAACAAAATAGTCAAATGTCATACAAAATGTACAATCAATTCTGAATCGTGATAGCGTTGACACGTAGATGTAGTAAGCAGAAAACAGCCGACACGTGTTTCGTCGCTATGCGACTTCCTCAAGGTTAAAAGCGGGAACAAAATCGATCCAAACAGCAAAAACCGCTATGATAGGCGGAAGGAAAACCATATGGTAAGGCTCCTATGCTGTACCCGCAACGTAGACCGATAATAATCGTGCTACGTCCTGCTCGTTTCCGATTCAGACAAGTATCGGAAACGAGCAGGACGTAGCACGATTATTATCGGTCTACGTTGCGGGTACAGTGTCGGCTGTTTTCTGCTTACTACATCTACGTGTCAACGCTATCACGATTCAGAATTGATTGTACATTTTGTATGACATTTGACTATTTTGTTTAGCATTAAAAACTTTTTCCTGACGGACGTCAGGAATTTAATCTATTGTGCTGTGCTCTGTCTTGAATTAAATGACTATTGTACATGGAGGATTTGTTCTCCATGTACTTATATAATACTGTGGGTGGCACGGTATTGATATTGACCACGCCGGAGGACTATTTGCCCTATACAATCATTAACTAGGTCAGAGGTGCTGGCTGCGTTGTTAAATCACTGCCATCAGCCTGTTTTGTTAAGGCCAGGAAGGCCCTCACTTCTGTCTGAGTTTTGGAGAGTTTCCAGGTTTCCAGGCCCGGATAGTCTCAATCTTGGCCTGGAAGGGTTGCCTTGCCCCCTCCCACCAGGTGTCCTAGATACATTACAATGTCCTGCCTTATCTGGCACTTGCTCTCCTTGACAATCAGGCCTGACTGTTGCAGGACCTGACGCACCTTCTGAAGGTGGCATGGGTGGTCCTGTCAACTGCTTCTATAAACAACTATGTCTTCCAGGTAAGGAGCACTGAAGGACTCTGTTTACCAACCACTGGAAGGTGGCAGGGGCATTCTTTAATTCAAAGGGAATGACCCTGTTGGGGCCCTCTGGGTTAAAAAATGGCAACCTCTCCTACCGATCAAGTGTCCTTAACACACCATAGGTCCCTGTCCTGTCTGTCACTTGTTGTCCTTGATAGTCAGGTCTGCCTGTTGCAGGGCCTGAACCAATTTCTGAAGGTGACAATAGTGGCCCTCCCAGCTGCTACTGTAGACAGCTATGTCATCCCAGTAGGCAGAACTGAAGGCCTTCATCCAGGCCAGGACCCTGTGTACCAACCGCTGGAAGACAGCAGGGGTATTCTTTAATCCAAAGGGAACATGGCAACTCCCAGCCTATTAATGAGCTCATCACATCCGGGCATGGGGTGAGCATCAATCTTGGTGACTGAGTTGAGCCCCCTGTAATCCACACAGAACTGGAGTTCTACTGCGGCACCTGGTGGGGCTGCTTTGGGTACCAGCACTAACAGGCTGAAGCATGTACTAATAGAGTGTTCAATCACCCCTATTGCAAGCATTTTGAAGACTTTCTCCTTAATACTAGCACTTACCCTGTCTGCCAACCTGTGCATTTTATTCTTCACAGGCATACTGTCTCCAGAATGTATGTCATGGGCACACAAGTGTGTGAACTCAGGGGTGAGGGAGAACAGAGAGGCAAACTGCCACAGCAACTGGTGACAGCCCCTCTGCTGCTCTGAAGTAAGGGAAGGGGGGAAGGTTGACACCCTCCACTGGCCCATTGTTCTCTGTGGAGGACAGGAGGTCTGGGAGAGGTTCACTCCTCTCTTTCACTCTATTATCTGTCACCAGGAGCTTGGTGACCTCAGACCTCTCATAGTGTAGTTTCAGGCGCTTCATATGGAGTACTCCTAAGGGATTTCTGGGGTTCTTAAGGTCCACCAAGTAGGCGCCCACCCCCTTTTCTACCTTCACCTCACAAGACTCTGACCAATGGTTCTGAAGGAACCTGGGCTTCACTGGCTCCATTACCCACACTTTCTGGCCAGGATGAAATTCTACCAGAGTGGCCTTAAGGGTCGTACCAGAGCTTCATGACTTCCTGGTTGGCTCCTATGTTCTCAGAAACCATCTTCCATAACTTTTGTTCCTTGTTCCTGAGAGCCAGCATATAGCTGACTCCATCCTGGGGAGACTTTGTGGGAGATTGCTCCCACCTCTCTTTTACCAAACTGAGAGGTCCCATAACAGGGTGACCACAGAGGAGCTCAAATGCATAAACCTAACTCCCTTCTGTGATACTTCCCTGTAGGCAAAGTACAGGCATGGTAAAACAGCGTCTCACTTACTCCTCATGGGCTCAGATAGGGGGTCCCCAAGGATTGGAGAGCACAGATGTACCAGGTACTGGCAGCAGAGATACAGGAAGGTGTGTGACTATGTCTTAGCAAAGCTGTTTCTCTGGATGTATCAGTAGTTAAGACTGCCACCGCTAGGTGGGGCGAAGGAACTCTGCAGATTATGCCTTCCTTGTGTGACCAGTGTCTTGGTGAAAGAGTTTAGCCCCCCGTAATCCACAGAGAACCAGAGTTCTACCGCAGCACCCGGTGGGACGGCTTTAGGTGCCATCAGTGTTCAGCTAGACCAGGGACTACTATAGTCCTCACTCACCCTCAGTGTAAGCATTTTGAAGAACTCCTCCTTATTGCTAGCGCTCACCTTGTCTGCCAACCTGTAAATTATATTCTTCACATGCATACTGTATCCAGCATCTATGTCATAGGTACACACGTGTGTGAGCCCAGAGGTGAGGGAGAACACAGAGGGAAACAACTGGTGACAACCCCGCTGCTGCTCTGGAGTCAGAGTAGGGGAGAGCTTCACACCCTTCACTGACCCTTTGTTCTCCTTGGAGGATTGGAGGTGAGGGAGAGGCTCGCTCTCATTCTGGTTGGCTTCTAGGTTCTCAGAACCTTCTATCATAACTTTTGCAACTGGTTCCTGAGAGTCACCATATAGCTGACTACATCCTGGGAGCTTGCTCTCACCCCCTCCTTCACCACACTGAGCGGTCCCATAACATGATGACCATAGAGGAGCTTAAATGAGCTAAACCTAACTAACTTCTGTGGTGCCTCCCTATAGGCAAAAAGGCAGGCATGGTAAGAGGGAGTTCCACTTACTCCTCTTGGGCTCAGAGAGGCTCATAATCATGCTCTTGAGGGTCTTGTTGAATCTTTTAACAAGCTCAATTATATGAGGGCGATAGGGTGTAGAGAACCTTTTAGGTTACTCCACACTCATCCCATATGGATTTCATGTAGACAGACATGAAGTTGGTGCCCCCATCAGACACCACTTTCTTGGTGAACCTCATTCTAGCCACTTCAGATGTAGTCACAGACCATCTCAGAGGTATGTCCTCTGGGTGTCTGGTGGCATGGTCCACCAAAACAAGGGTACATCTGTTCCCTAAGGCAGTTTTGGTATCCAGGGGTCCAACAATGTTGATGCCCACCCTTTCAGAGTGGGTGCCAATGACAGGTAACGGAATCAGGAGAGCCTTAAGCTTTATTCCTGTGTTCCTACTGGCCTGGCAAGTGGGACAATACCTACAGAATGTATCTGAGGCTGTCCTCATCTTGGGCCAACAGAAGTGGGTGGCAAGCCTGGCAAAGGCTTGTCCTGCAGATGTCCTGCCGGGGGTATGGCATGAGCCAGCTCCAGTAAGAGAGCTTTGTAGCACTGGGGGACCTCCAACAAACGGGTTGTCCCAGGCTCAGGAATTTTAGGCGCACTATATAGGATTTAATTCTCCTAATAAAAGTGATTTTTAGAGGTATCACCAGTTGTCTGGATCTCAGCTTGCAGCCTTAAGCCCTCTAGAGTTGGATACTCCTCCTGGTGGGCCTACCCTCAACTTAAGCTCAGGCAGGTCTCTCAGGGCGGCAATGTCCTTCTCTGTAGGCTCCAGGGCAGCCTCCTTAGGAGCCTATCAATCTGGACTGTGGGAGTTTCAGAGGCAGGGTTTCCAATGCCCTCTGACCTTACCTTTCTTGGCAGCTGCCTGGGTCATTTTTCCAGGCTCCAAGCTACTTTGACTCCTGTCCTGGGCAGCCATGGGCAGTGAGGTCCGACACATCCACTCAGGCAACCCTAACGTCTCTAAGTGTGACCTGAGCTCCACTTCCTTCCACATAGTGTGCTCCAGATCACTGACTAACTGGGGCAATCTCGTCCCTAAGCACTACACTGACAAAACCCTTGGGTGTGCCCATTAGTGGAGAGTTGTGCCCTCTTGGAACACTTGGTATCCTCTTTCACATGCCCATACTTGTAGCACTCCTGGCACTTGGAGAAGACTTACCTCTCTTATCAAAGAAGCCATTGTTCCTTAGGTCAGATTGAGGATGGATTTTCTTCTCCTGTGAACTATTTGGGGGGCCTTGAGAGAACTTGTTTTTATTTTTCTCTCCCTACTCTTTCTTCTGGTGGGGTCCCTGACCATCCTTTTGGGAATCCTCCCAGATGCCATCTTGGAAACTCTGGTGCTGACCCAGAGGTCTGCCTCCTTAGCAGGCTTTCCTCGGTCAGTGAGTTTACTATCAACCAAGTGTTGGTGCGTCTCTGTAAAACACATACTGAGTATGTGCTCTCTTAGAATCAGATTGTACCACCCAGCAAAACCATCACCTTTGCTGCCCCGAACCAACCAATCAGTGCCTTGCTAGAATAGTTCAAGAAATCTGCAGACTGGTTTGGTAGGTTATGGTAGTCCCTGAACTTGAGGCGGTGCGACTCAGGGGTAAAACGGCGTTTGTAGGCGCATACTTCATCTGATTCCCGACTTCTAGGGCCTGAAGGGTGTCCATCCCCATTGTGGGCATGTGTTTTCACAAGCTTGCTCCCAAATCACACTCTGGATCCCTGTGCATTCTAAGGGCTGCCTTACAGGCAGAGAACTATGTGTCTGTCATCTCCCACCACATAGCTGGGTACCAGGTCTTGAGGTATGCAGACTCTCTGCTCTCCAGGGGACACTGAAAGCATGCTGTCACCAATGCTGCTAGATTCTTCCTGCTTGGCTTGAAAGTCCAGCTCCTTCAGGCTTCTCTAATGAGCCATTTTCTTCAAATCAACAGCCACCTTCTTCTCCCCTATGGCCCTCTTGGCCCTCAGAAACCTCCTCCTCAGCTGCCTCCTGTTTCAACTTGTCCACCAGCAGGTTGAACTCATTCTCACCCTTCCTCTCCACCAGTTCCTCAGGTGACAGTTTGAGGGTGGGCTCACCTTTCCTCTCCACCATTTCCTCAGGGGACAGGTTGAGGGTGGGCACACTGCTCCCTCCCTTGGCAGGGCCATTCTGTCCTGTAGGCAAATTGTCCTCCTCTTCCTCAGGAGCTGAAGCTCAGGGTCCATGGCCAGACTGGGGAGGACTTCATCCTCATGAACTCCACATAGGCATGGAGAGTTATCTGGAGGTCCACCTCTGTGGCGTCATTTCCTGCATTCAGCACCCTATCCTTGCAAAGCCTCTGCAGTTCAGCCTTACCGAGGTAAACTACCTTGATCAGCTCCATCTCCATTGTAGCAAGAAGGGGGTGGGATAACTTAAATTTGGAAAAAAGAAAAAAGGCAAATCAAAAGCTAAGGAGAATTTAAAAAGGGGTCAAATCTGGTCTCAAATTGTTTTCCGGGATTTTAGGGTTATACTAATCACTGCACCAACACAAATACTGGACCCCACCACTAAACACCAATCTGCGATATTGGGTTGTTAGTTGAAGGGGGTGTGAGCTCTTTTCAAGCAACAGCCACAATCTTAACTGAGTGAAACACAAAAGTCACTAAAGTAACATATGCTTTACCCTCTGGCAGCTTGGCACTAAAGTAGTCAGGCTTAACTTCGATATATTATGTAAAGTATGCAGCACTCAAACAGCGATACAGTGAAAACATAACACAAGAATAATCCAACACTCAGGCATTACGCCGTGCTCATACCCCAGAATAGTGCATCAGTCTTTTGCCCACCCTGAGAATGGATTCAGGGTGTTTACCCAAAATATCTCCCAGAAACAGAAAGGACGCTTGTACCCAGAGGAAAAATTGTTGGTGTCCTACCCTAGCTTTGGGCCATATCCCCACTGCAAGCAGGACAAACCACTCTTTCTGCCCCCCTGGGTCAGAATAGAGGTTTTCCAAAATTTGCCCTGTGTTCCAAAAGCCCACTGGAAGCTAGGAATATTTTCACAAAAAAATTGGTGTTGGTTCTCCCCCACGGGGTGACAAATGCAAAAAGAACAATTAATGGACAGAATGCAGAACAATGTCATACATTCACCCCAGTACAGAGAACTGGGCCTAAATCCATCATTTTTTTGCTCCCCATTCCATTCTGAACCCAGCCATATGCAAACCAGTCTTGACCCTGCGCCCAATGGGAACAGTCCGGCCCGAACTGCCAAGCCAGGTCCTCCCTGGACTGGAAACAAGCATCCTAGGACCGGTTTCGGGGTTTCACCCCTCATCAGCCAAGATAGCTTGACTCCACTGGCATGGAGAGCACAGGACCTACGTCTGGGCATACCCGTCCCACTGGGGTGACAAACGCAAAAAGAACAATTGATGGACAGAATGCAGAACAATGTCATACATTCACCCCAGTACAGAGATCTGGGCCTAAATCCATCGTTTTTTGCTCCCCATGCCATTCCAGTTTGAACCCAGCCATATGCAAATCAGTCTTGACCCTGCGCCCACTGGGAAGAGTCCGGCCTGAACTGCAAAGCCAGGTCCTCCCTGGACTGGAAACAAGCATCCTAGGACTGGTTTCGGGGTTTCACCCCTCATCAGCCAGGATAGCTTGACTCTGGTGGCATGGAGAGCACGAGACCCACGTCTGGGCATACCCGTCCCACTCAGGGTGACAAACGCAAAAAGAACAATTGATGGACAGAATGCAGAACAATGTCATACATTCACCCCAGTACAGAGATCTGGGCCTAAATCCATCGTTTTTTTGCTCCCCATGCCATTCCAGTTTGAACCCAGCCATATGCAAATCAGTCTTGACCCTGCGCCCAATGGGAACAGTCCGGCCCAAACTGCCAGGTCTCAACTGGGGTGGCATGGTGACCAAAAGAATGATGAATTTAACCCAGATCTCTTAACTGGGGGTGGATGTTTTGATTTGTACTGCATTCCGTTCATCAATTGTGTGTCTTTTGGTTCTCCCCCATCCTGACATCAGGCTCTAGCCCCAACCCCAACACTAAAGTTGCAACAGTCTTCTTTATCCCCGGGAGACCAAAGCATCCCAATCCCTATGGCAAGAGGGAACATTTTGCTTGTTTTAGATGTTTTTTAAAAATTATGGGTAGGGGAGTGGGGCTAAGTCCCAATCCCATTTTACTTCTATGTTGAGGGGCTGCACTTTTCATATTCGGGTCAGCTGCCTCCTAGTGAAACCCACCAAACCTAAGAATTTCTGAAAACCAGACACCCAGGTCAGTCCAAGATGGTGTCCTACGCAAGTGGCGTACAGAAGTTAATGGGACAAGTAAGAGAAGGCTGGGTGGTAGGAATATTGTGGCTCCTTGTCATATCGGAGCGCAAAATACCTTCAGATGAAGGTTGCTTTTGTATCTTGTAGGAGCAGGATAAGTCTCCAGAAGCCAACTTCCTGTGCCTCCTAAACCCTGCTGTAACCAAGAAGATATATGTATCACTCTCTCTAGTCACAACAGTCCTCAGGGGAAATGGGAATTGGGGAGAAGAAAAACACAATTGAAGAGGCTTGATCTGTGTTGAACTTTCAGGGGTCTCAAGAGAGTACACAACTCCTACAGTATCATTGATCTAAAAGAAATACAAAGTTAATACTATTATTCTTCCTTAGTACCACTGGCATCAAATATCTAAACGCTTCTAACAAATGTAGCTATATATACAAATCCTTACTCAGAATTCTGGCAATCCCCGGTGACAAACAACGCCCCCAAGCTTTACCAGATTCGAGATTTAGAGAGAGAGAAACCTAAGGAGAAAAGGCACAGTTAATTCTCATGCACAGATATGTGTAATAAGCCTTCCTGCTCATCACCCCTTCCATTGCAGAATCCCAATACTTTGTATTAATTCCTCTCACATAGAATATGTTATTCCCACAACACAAATTAACCCAATCAAACTTATTAGTATTGCAATGTTTCAGGAATCCATGTAATTCTAGCGTGACCCTTCTTTTGAATCAGTCCTTCTTTGACAGTCTCTATTCCATCGAAAATATATAATTACATACAAATAAAGTTTATTTATGTCGATTTCCTTTAGGATTCTTCCCAAATAGTTTTAGAGATCAAGGCAATCCAGCAAGTTCTTCAAGGACGGTAGGTACCGTTTACAAGAAGTTATAACATACCCCTTTCTGGAATTCTGATGAAGGGTAGGGCCACGCACGGGTGATCAAGGAGTGCTAAATCACATCCCCTGACTCCCAGCGAGACACGCTGGGAGCCATGTCAGCTGCACCATGCGCCCTGTATTGGGACATGCGATAGTAGCTGCTACACTCCTTGTTTCCATAAGTTTATGTCACAGAACTGATAAAAAATGTGCTTTTGTAGGCAAAGTTTGAGGTTTGCATGGCACTGAGGTTGCGAAAACATCATTCGATCCACTGCAGGCACAACACCCTGGAGTCGCCTGGGTGTTTTTAGAAATGTGTGGGTTTTGTAAGTTTCCCTAGGTGACTTTGAGTCACTGAGTCTTCATTTTAGGTTTCAATTGCAACACCATCTGGTGTGCAATAAATCACACAATTCATCTGGAAAAGCAAATCACTGCTCACAAATTAACAGCACTTGAACCACACAATATGAGCTTATTATTATTTTCCATTGATGTTCTTTTTACAAGAACATCTGCCAGGACCTGATTAACTATTTGTTTATTGCTGATGCCTACAACATGATCTTCTCTTCCTGAGAGGGGTAGGTTTAGAACTTCCACAGAACAAGCTGTAAAGCCGGAAGCTCCTGTGTCTATTAAGAGAGACAGGGACAGGCATTCACATCACCATCTACATAAGAGTCACTTTGGTCTACCTCCAAGACTGCACCAAGTAAGCAATACTCCCATACGCCTCCCCCCTCACCCCGGCACAGTCCTTAGCAACTATTCTCTAAAAAATTATCTAGAATCAATAGACACAGTTGACAACCTGGGCTGCAATGGCAATTTATTTCTTATGTTTTGTTGCATCATTATATCTACAGGCAATTGCATACTAAACTGCTCTTGATTTTGCACATTCTACACAGAGGATGGTTGGGCTGGGACCATTGACTGTGTTTAGACCTGAATCATGTTCTGCCGCATCTTAGAATCAAAATAATTCTGGATTCCATATGGATTTTGTCTACACTCCTGCTTCCAATGGCCGTTTTACCTTCAAAAATGGCAACGAATACTCCTCTCCAGCAAATCAATATCTTTATTCACTCCAGAATTATTAACCACTACTATACCATGACCTTGCGTCTGAACCATCTTTTTTCACGTTCTGGCATCTTGCACTGGATATGTTGCATTCATTTTGGAATTGTCAAAACCTACATCAAAACCCATCATTTGGTTTCTGCCATTTTTCTGAAACATCTTTGTCTGAGCAGACATATATTTTTCCTTAATCGTCTTCTGTTTAGAATCAAACCAATCAGTACTGTACTTAGAGTACTTCAAAATATAATTGAAACTTTTAGTCTGAACATTCCAACCAGTTGAATATTCGTGCTAAGTTTGGGACGCAAACCCATAGCAAAAGCAGATACAAAACCACTAGCATCATTTTTCTCAACACCCTCGAATACACCTTGTTTCTTTAAAAATCTGCATAAGCCCCTCATAATAAGCATGCACTGTCTCCTTTGACTCTTGAGTAGTTCTCAAAATCTTTGTCCAATAATGTCTTTCTCCTTCACCTTCTTTTTGAAATGTGTTATTACTGCTCGAAATGTTCAGCAAATATTTCAGCTGGGACATTTGTACCTACAACTCTAGCTGGTTCCTCAGTCGATCAAGCAATAGCAACTTTAAACACTGCCCACAAATCACTGGGCCAAACAGTGTATTTGAGTCTATGCAAATAATCTTTGAAATTTTCACCAATCTAAGAACTTTCTCGTAGCATTTTTTCAGATCTTTTGTAAAATTTGTTATAAAGGAAAAAGTATCACCTCTCATAATGTGCACATGCATATAATTCCCTCCATGTATTTCTCTTAGTGGAAATTCTCAAACTGCCTATAACTAGTTGAACCCTTTGCCTTCCTTCCTGTCTTTGTAGCTTTCTTTTTAGTAACAACTTTCTTATTCCATCTTCCTGTATACCTCTTCAAATCTATCCAGTATTTTAACTTTCCAACTAGATGTTTAATATAAGCTCATAAAGTCACCAAACCCAACTCCTTGATTTCCTCATTAGTCAAGTCCATTCTATATTTTCTCTGTACATTCCTCATTCTGTTCGGTTTTGAATTTACCTTGAAAAAACAAAAGACAAGAGGCGTTTGGCAAAACAGGAACAGTTGGTTTATTTAAACACTACGTCCGGAAGAACAGTTACTGAAATGGGGGCTGAGGACTGTCTCAAACTGCAATTGAACTGAGCTGTGTTTTATACATTTTCTCTGTTATCATAAAACAATTCTGTCATTCTTTTTAAGTAAGGAATGTCGGCCGCTGTCTTAAGAGTCGTAAATATGGTCCTGATAACAAATACGGGTGGGCCTCGACCTTGCATGGACACAATGAGGGCCAGTGGGTACGTGTTCAGGTGTCCGGCATGAGGGGCGTGTGATCGCTGAATGTTACTATGTGTGCTGTGTTCTGATTAGCTGAGTGTTCCTAACTTTATGTGGCATCTCACTTTATGGTGTTTTGGGAATGTGTGCACCCCTCTGGCCATGTGTGCTTTATTGGGGCCAATCTCCATGGACCAGTGTGGTGTCGCTGCGCCTATCTGTGGGATTGATCTGAGTCTGCCGGCTACATGTCACCCCACCTGTGGCCTGTCAATTTGTAGCTTCAGGCCTAGATTTCATACCCTGCATGACCACATACTTCTGACCCGAGGTTGATGGACAGTTCATGATGAGGGAATTTAACATTGTGTACATCAAAATTGACTTTTCCAATATTAACATTCCCCCATCTAGTTGAATTTTCAGCTACACTGTCTAACCCATACTTCATGACAGTCATATTTTTAGGAGCTACTTTCCTCGGTACTTGCATTCTACCCAATTTGAGGACTGCGTTTTTACAGCAGGAAACCTCGCACTTGCAGGAAATCACACAAAAACAATAATATCAGAACGGGCATTAATGATGTGCACAGACCTGTCAGCCACAGAGAGAGCAAGGGAACCAGTTCACGAACCACTCCTGCTCAGGGGCACCTCCCTCCTCACACATGTCTCTTTGTAAATGGTGCAATGCCTGAATGGCAAGCGTCAGAGTCCCATTGTCCATGTCATTGCCTGCTCAGTGCTGTTCATCATTTTGAGCATTTCCCACCTTGTTATTTGTAACCAGTGGGCATTTGCTTTTGTCTGCACTGTGAAAAAGGTATGGATACTTGTGCGTCAAAGAACAGTCTGAATTCTTCTGGCATGTCTGTGTACTGAGCCCAGCCAAAATAATCAGCAGTTCTTTTTTCTCAAGCCTGATGCAACAGAGTTGACTGCTTCTTCAGCGGTTGTTGTTACAGTTCTTACAGATCTTTTCCAGGAATGACCAAGGTCGGGGTGAGTATCATGACGAGAGAGCAGAGGCAACGCTATACGGAGACAAGCTGAGTGTAGGCAAATTAGCCGCACTGTCAGTAAGTGTACATCAGCGTGGGGGTGCCCCATTGCATGTCTGGAATGTGCAAGATTGTGCCACAGTTTTCATTTTTTCCCAGTGGAATTGTTCTTTTGCCTCTGAAACACAAGGAATACAGCATGAGTTTCCGTACAATTAGGAGTTGCCCCTCCCTTTCCAATCATGTATATCTATCTATCTCAGTATCCCAGATTTCCTGGCATGGGGTATTTATTCGACCCTCCCCTAAAAGACTCATTTCCCTTTGTATCATTGAGGTGGATGGCCCTACACTGGAGTTCCATGTCTGGGGACTCTACTGAGGATACCCAATTGACAAAACACATGCAGCAGCCCTGAGTTCCCTAAACACAAGTAAAGGCTTGAATCCCTAATGTTGTTTCATTGATCCTTCTTTTGAGTTTTGGGTGCAGCAAATTTTGAGGTGTGAGTGAAATGGATGCTTCACATTGGGGTTTTAACTTACTGCACACTTGGGTTCTGCGTTTGTGCGAAGACATTGCTTCCCCAAACAGTAACCCCTCCCTGCTGTGGTTGTGGCCCCTGTCCTTGTTGGGCTGGGTTCGGTGTCTGTGGTTGCTGTTGCCATGTGTTTGTTCAACTACGTGACCCCTGTTGGGGTGGTGTGGCATTGGACTGACTGCCCGGCAGCTGAGATTAAGGTGCATTTGGGTTTCTTTGAGCTTGGGTCTGTGAATGGAGATTTTGCGGGGACTCGCCCTGGCTCATCGACCTCTGTTCGTGATATGCCTTTAGCTGGTACCTGTCGGCCATGTGGCCCATTCTGTGGCAATAGTAACATCCTATAATGTCTGGCTGTTGCCAACCTCCCTGTGTTTCTCCATTGTAACTAGGTTGAAACCCTCTGGGGTTTTGAGGTCGAGCTCCTTTCAGAACTGGTGCCATTTGCACGCTCGTGGCCAACGTGGCCCCCTCGAGTACGGTCTTTCAATTTGTGTTGGACCAGCTTAGCGGTGTTCCTCTGGGCTTTTGCCTGTCTTTTCCTGATCTTCGCGTGTTTCTTTTTGTGATTGTGCAATATGTGAGCTTGTATCTCCCGCCAGGGCTTGGTGTCTAGCCTCACTACGCAGTTTCGGTGGTCATCCCCTTTTGAGGGTATTGTAAAATAATCCAACGTGGGTGCCCGTATTGGTCCATAGCTGTACTGTCTCTTGTCCCCATCGTTCCCTCATACTATCTAGAAAATCCGTTATGGTCTCCCCAAGTTTCATAGTTTCTGCCATTAACCCTCCTACATCTGTGCAGTCAGGTAACATTTCCATCAGGGCCTTCCAAATTTGGCGCCTGTACGAGGTGAATGTGACCCCGTCATGCTCAGTGTTAGTCAGCTTGATTGCTGGGATGTGTGCGCCCAAGCGAACACCGTGTTAGTCTGCTCTCCGATAACACAATTTAGCAGCCTTTTTAGAACACCTATCCCTAGGTTTATTTCTACAGTGTTCTTCTCAAAACATGAGATCCATTACCCCGCCCCATCCAACAATGGTGGCAATTTAGTCCTTAGACCTTCTTTATCAATCTGAGCCCATGGCACATAGATGGTCCCTGACGTGCCCTTCTGCAGCAGCAGGTACATGTTGGCTTTGGATAGCTCCACTGGTTTCTCCCTAACATAGAGTACCCATCTTCTTAGACAATCCTGCATGTAGGGGAAGTTCCACTTGAGATCTCCTCCTCCATGCCGGATGCGGTCTTCTGCAATGGCCATGTCCTCTGGTTTGAAGGATCCCTCCTCCGCCAGAGTCTATCCTACCGGTCTCTTCCCTTGGCCCAGCGGACTATCAGGTGACAAAATGTTAGCGCAAAGATCTCAGCCCCCTCTCGGCCGCTATCTCTCTTGGGGTCAGTTTGTCTGTCCAGCTCGTTCAGGAGGAGCAGTGGACGTTTTTGTCACTGTTCCCATCATGCGCACACAAAGGTGCTATCTTGGTTCTCCTGCGCCTAACTTGAGTTTGCACCAGGCTACCCTGGTCTCTTATTTCCTTCTACATTGACGATCTGGTGAAGCTTGGACCCCAGCTAAAAGCCTCTCCTCTAGTTCTGCCTCGGACTGTTCCCCGCCCTGTGCTCTGTACCTACCCCTGCTCTCTTCAGGCGGAAGGAGCACTGCTCTACTTTCTCGTTGTCCTTCCAGGGTGCGAGCTCTCTCTCCTTTGTTTGCGCCTTTCTTCTAAATCCCGCCTAGGTTACCTCCTTCGTTCTGAGCTATGCACTATTCTTTTTAGTCAGGACTTGTCTTCAAACACGCTTCCTGTTGTTTCTTCTGCTACCTAAGCAAACCCCTTTCCTCATCCCCACTAGTTGTGTCACTGTTCAAAACCGCTATGAATCTCCCTGTCACTCTGGGGTGTTAACCAGAACCAGTTGGAGTGCATGTTCTCCGCACCGCTTGAGTTCGATGGGCCGAATGTGATGGACGGGTGTTGAACTTCGGGGAGCTCTAGTGCTGGACTGTGGTGGCGCTGCTATAGCCTGGGCCTGCTGTCCTCTTAGTCTATCATGTCTGGACCTAACAATTTACTGTTCGGTAGGGGCTCCTTCAGCTCCCTCAACCGGCGGATTGATGTGACATAATGCGGAGATAGCAGGCATCGGGGAGAGCCCCTCCATTCCTGCATATGGCAGGGAGGTGCTGATGCCTTACTTGCTGACTGTGGGATAGGATTATTGGTCTGGGCCTCCTCGAAGATGGCCCATAATTCTAATAGTGCTTCTCTACTGTCCTTCTTTTACCCTACATATTTGGTCCGTATGTGTGTCCTCCTTTGTTCGATTATGTTAGTGTTGAAGAATCCTTCCTTTGGCGAGGGAAACGCTTGTGCCTTAGTGTGTGTGTGTGCCATTCTTTGCAAAACTTGTTACATTTTTTAGCTTGTGTGGGGAGCCTGGTTTGCATGTGTTTTAGTGGCAATTCCATGATGCAGTTTTAGGGGACAGCTATACCTCTAGCGATTCTGGTTTTAGGGGCTCCTAAGTTCTATTCTGGTTGTGGGAAAATATATACACAGGGATTTCTAGTTCTAACTACTTTACTATAAGGTTAGTGTTATTTACAGATGCATCAACATAAAACATTTCACAAACACAAATGGCAATGCATATGAAGGGTCACAACCTAGAAGAAAGTGCAATTGTTAATTCAAACGTCATGAAATTTGGCATCAAATAGCAAACTTTACTTTGGCATTAGATAGCGATTGTGGGAAAAAGCAACGCCTTCATATAGCGCATTGAGATATCGACAAAGCACAACACTCAAGCCAATATACAGTTGCAACAATATTAAAGATACCTCAAATCTCAACCTTAAAAGAAGAACAAGCATTTGCAATGCAATTTGTCTCGCATAAGTGAAACATTGACCCTTTGGCATTGCAAATGCTAATGTTTGTTTGTTTTATTTTGTTTAAAAATATCCCAGTAGTACCATAAGTAATAGAAAATGAAATTCCACGAAGGAAGGAAATGATGTAGTACCAGACGGAGTTACTAGGTGTCCCTGTGGAGATGTAAAGGGACTTTTATTAGCCACTTATAGGACTGCACCCTTAATTGAATTATAAAGAGAAAGATTGCTGCTGAGCATACGTTTACATTTGTTTTTATTGGCAATGAGATTTTTGTTAGCTTGCGATTTAAAAGTGCACCATTGTTGTTTATTTATTTATGTTTGTGAAATAAATTAAAATGTCACTTTCATTTAAAACAAATGGAAATGTATTCTCAGCTAGGCGAGACCTAAAAAGAATATGATTCCAGGCAGCTACTCTGGGTATGAAAGGGCATGGGCAGACCTTCTGTGTGAGGTGAGTTAGTCGAGGGAAGTGCATGGACTCGTTAGCAACTTCGAGAATCGGCCACCTAGGATAATGTGTATGATAACCCTGACCCTAGATTAGGCAGGATGAAGCGTAGGAAAGGGCGAAGGGTGAGTCATTTTCCTTACTAAAGTCCCAGCTTTTTATTTTAACTTGGATTGTAAGTTTGCATTATTTATATGAACAATCTACACCGTGTTTACTACCATAAAAATAAATAACCTATTACTTATTGATAGGCCTAGGTTAACCATGGCCATACAACAATGCATTAAGGCAAAGCGGCCTAATTAAAAAAAGGCAATAACGTTTGAAAAGAAAGTTGAATATTTAGCCAGGTCAGTAGTAGCACAGTTCCAAATCCCAGCTTTTTAATGGCTAACTTGGCCACATTCCATTCTGTGTGGCTGAACATCGACCGACATTTGGAGCAATTGTCTGGTTTGCTGAGCGTTAGCTGGTGATATGTGTGGAAATGAACAGGCTATGAGTTTGAATTCCAGCAAGAACAGTATCTGCCTTCTGGGGACGGGACACTCTGTATCAATAAGTGGTTAATAATAGTAATTCCTATTTGCAGCGTCAAAGTGGCAGAGGTGCAGGATAAAATAATCAATAAAACAAAGTTACTAATATTATGAGGAGTGTTGAGAAGCCTAAACAGCAACAATACATAACGCAAGGGGAATTGCATGCAAATTTTAGAATGAGGTAAAAAAATGTTGACAACTCGTTGCCAGGTTAATGTAATATTTGTTAGCCTGAAATATGTTCTGTGTAGATTCGTTCCGTTTATGCAAGGAGGTGTCTCTGGCAGATAAAATAAACACTGACGCTCAGTACACTGTAAAGCCGCTGCAGTGAATTGATTCGAGTTTTGGGCAAGCTTCAAAGTTAACCCACCCCTCTCTGAAAAGCTAGCAAATCCCCCCTGGTTGTTGCGTCAACTTTATCCAGGTCGCATGAGAAGGACACAACGCTGTAGCCTCCACAGAGGGTGTTCCATACTCACAACCACGTGTAACAGAATCTGGAGAAGGCCCGGGGGCAATGCCATCAAGGGCAAGAAAGCAAACACAACCAGGGGGCCGGGCTCAGCCTGGAGTGCTGCTTCAGGAAGGTCAATGTCATTCTGTGGAAATTGGGCACATTGGGGCACATTTACAAGCCCCCTGCGCCACCAGTCTGTCACTTTTTGTGACGTACTGGTGGCGCATTTTACTGCGTGACTTTTCTTATCCTTGTAAATATGGCCCTTTTACAAGCAGCACTTTGCGTGAAAGGGGCATTCCATGGGTGTTGTTGTGGGTGTTCCCACGCAACACCCATGGAACCTGACACATTTCCAGATTTACGAGGAATCGTAAATCTGGAAATGCGTCTGAATGCTACACCTCCCCAGGGGAGGCGTAGGGAGGCGCAACGAGGAGAAATGTTTTCATTTCTCCTAGTTTTTTACTCTTTCAATGCGTGCTGCATTCTACAGCATACATTGAAAGAGGAAAATGCCTGTAGTGATTGTTTTTGTGCAGGAAGGTGCCCCTTCCTGCACAAAAACAATCTCCCCCGACGCAGGCATCCTTGCACCATCCTTGCACCATGGTGCAAGGGTGCCTGCGCCGGCGCATGGCTGCAGTTTGTGCGCCAGCGCAAGGGGAAGCACAGAGATGCGACATATTGTTGTAAATATGTCGCATCCCTGTGCTTTGAAAGTGACTCATTGCGGCGCAGCCAAATGGCTTTCGGAATGCACTGAGTCACTTTCATTGTAAATCTGCCCCATTGTTTGTGCAAAACAAACTGCTCTTCTTAAAGAGGCGAATAATCCTGTGAAAAGCAATTGCCACAAAATAAACTAAATGAATTAATGAACATAAAAGAAAACCCCAGAGCTTATAGGCACAATGCCGGCACTGTCTGGATGCTACAAATGACTGAAAAGAACGATGTAAGTTTTTGCACTGTCTCTTCGAATTTTACAAAGTTTGTTGCACCCACTAGAGCCATAGCTTCTTACCCTGCAGCAATTTTAAGGGTTATTGCACTACGACATGCTGTTTAGTCAGGATAAGCATCTTCTGGCGGTCCTGGGCAGCTATTTAGTTGAAGTCTTTCAACCTAACAGCCATCAACAGAGGGTTGTAGCAAAGGCCGCCACCGAAGGGGGCCTAGAGGGCCGGCGCCATAACCGACGCCGAGCCCCGGACAAAACCGGTTTTCGCGCCAAGGAGCAGGGAAGCTCCCGCGCCCCCCCTCCGCTGCGACCGCCAGAGAGGCGCCGGCCCCCCCCGGCCAATGGGGGCCTAGGCGTGATACAAACCCCCCAATGGGGGGAGGCCATGCAGAAGGCGGCCCAGCACCTGGGGGGGGGATATAAGCACTGCTCCCCCAGGTAAGCTCCTATCTTTTGGAAGCGGGGGAACAACTACGGGGATAATGGTTGGTACGGAGGCACACCGGAGTGCGGTGCGCCGGAATAGGACCACTCACCTTGGGATGCCTTACGGCTGGGTGAGTTGGCCTAAGGGGCGGTGTGTAGGACAACTCACTCTGGGATGCCTTACGCCTGGGTGAGTTGGCCTACCACAAGGGGGTAGCTAACGGAGACGGCGCTCGCTGCCCAGCCCCCGCCGGATGGCAGGGCACAACAAGAATCGGCAAGGTAGCGAGTTGTGGCCTAACTCCGGGGACGGAAGCTACACCCCCTGCGAGGGCAAATCCAACCGAACTAAGCAACGACCCAGTAGGGCCATGAGACAATGTAAGCCTGCAAATGACCTGTACAACGAACTGTCAGTCTAATCTGCTATTGTGCAATGTACATATGATTTACGCAAACGCAATGTATAACGAGATGCAAACAAGGCACTACACAAAGATGACAGCTCACCAATAATGATTTATGGCAGGATGCACAACAATAGGCAATATGTATATGCGTGTATTCCTAATAAAACTGCGGCCAACAAAGGACCACCACAAGAGAATGTGTATGTTGGCTTATTTATGACAAGGAATACAGGGATGGAAAGTTGGGAGTGGGCAAAGTGCGGGGGTTAGAAACGAACGATAATGAAACAGAAGCATGTCTAACAAATCACCATGCACAAAGCAAGCCCCAGGTCGAAACAAGGAAAACACTGCAATACTGGAGAATGCAAAAGTAGTAAAAAGAAAATACTAAAGTACACATGTCCCAACCACAACCTGGCCTTGGATGTAATTATTTCGTTCCGAGTTTGCGCACCGAGTGTAGACATGACACGTCAAACAGGCCTGTATAAAATAAAAGATATATAAGGTGGGGAGAGTCAAGCCCAAGCACCGACCTCACCAAGAAACGAGAGCTGCGCTGCCATGAGGAAACACAAGGAAACCTAGGCAAAAACACACGGTTGGGGCAGACGAGCAGTGAAGCATCTGAAACAAATGGCGCAGAGAATTGTGCCAGAGCAATTCACAGTAAACAAGCGGCCACAAGGTAAACATAACACAGGAGGGGAAGGTGTATGAACAGACGCCCTTGGAATGCTGATGAGTAGGAAACCAGCAAATGCAAAGTCTGTGAGGAAGGGGCCACCAATACTGAAGCTGGCGCCCTGTGAGTGCTGTGTACATTAATTAAGTAAATTGTTCTCAGAACTGCTAATGAAAACTTCCGAGCTAGGACACATGTAAAAGGGCCAGTCCTCATGGGAAGTGTTAGAATTGGGGGTCTCTAGTTGGCAGAGGTAGGTACCTTTGTCCAAATAGGGACCCTTGCTTCTAGTCAGGGTAAGGGGGTACACTCCTGAAATAACCCCTGCTCACCCCCTTGGTAGCTTGGCACGAGCAGACAGGCTTAGTTCAGAGGCAGTGTGTAAAGCATTTGTGAACACATACAGTAATCCAGTGACAACACTACAAATGGACACCACACAGGTTGTATTATAAAAATAAGTATCTTTTATATAGATTTACCACAAGACCATAAATAACAAAAATAATCCACAATACTGTACTTTAAAGATGGTAGAATTAGCTTGAGTCTCTTAAAATGGAATTGCGACACTTTGAGTTCAATGTACCTGAGATGCGTAACACGATACAACAAAAGGTGGTGCGGGGAAGGCGATGCGTCGGTTCCTTACACGCTTCTGTGGCGATGCGACAAGCAGCGCCGTGATGCGACGAAGATCTGGTGCAAAGAAACAAAGTGGCGTCTTCTTGATGTTGCGACAACGAAGGGGTGATGCGTGCACGCCCGACGGCCGTGCGGCGATTTCGATGAATCTTTGGAGCCGCAACAGGCCCTGCGACATGCTTCCCTGGCAATGCGACGGCGTCTGATGAGAGGTCGACGATCTTCTCCTGGGATGCGGGGTGCCTCGTATTGCGATGTGTCGGCGTCTGATGCGAGGTCGATGCTCTGCCCCGGGGATGTGACGGCGTCTGATGCGACGGCTACACTTTTCTCCGGTGCTGCAAGGCGCTTCGAAGGATGCGAGGGTGTCGGCGGCGCGCTTCTTCGGGATGCGCCGGCGTCTGCTGCGACGTCGACACTCTTCTCCGGCGATGCGAGAAGCAGCGGCTGCGGCGACACGCTTCTTCGTCTTGAGTCGCGCTTCCAGCTCCCAGCGACACGCAAGTGTGTCAGAAGGTCCAAATTCCCAGCAAGGGAATACAGGGGAGCTGGTGGGTGAAGTCTGTTGTCCCTGAGACTTCAGCAGGAGGCAAGCTCTGAAATCAAGCCCTTGGAGATCCTTCACAAGTTGATGAAAGTACACACAAAGTTCCCTTCTCCGTTCTTTGGCAGTCAGGCAACCACTGCAGGCAGATCCCTCTAGCTTAGGGATAGTCTTCTCCTCAGTTTCTTCTTGGTTCCGCTCCTCAGCAAAGGTTTCTTCTTGTTTCCCAAAAGTGATCTAATTTCCTAGGGGTCTGGGTCCCCTTTTTATACACCTTTTCTCTTTGTTCTCTGAAGGCAGAGAGGCCTTTGCCTAGTCCAAAACCAGTTCAGGTCAGTCCTGGAGCACTTTGTTTACAGGACTCCTTCTTTCCTTTCAGAATGTGGGGCAGAGTGCTCAGCCGCCCAGCGGGAGGGGGAGCCAGCATTGTGGAAGGCAGGCACAGCCCTATTCAGACCCAGGTGCAACTCCTCCCTCCACTCTGGATGCAGATCTCTCTATTCAGCCCTGTGTTGACTCACCCTGTCTCCTGGAGTCCCCCAGCCCCTGTCACTCACAAACCCAGACAAGGAATACACAACCTAGCAGAGGCCGGCTTGGATAGTTAGGCAAGAAAATACCTACTTTCTAAAAGTGGTATTTTCAAACACAGAATGTTAAAACCAACTTCACTAAAAGATGTATTTTATCATTCTGAGTTCAGGCATACTAAATTCGTTTCTCTACCATGTTCCCTGGGTCAGTTAGGATTATAAGGTGTAATAATCAAAACTGCCCATTCTGGCCTATGGGGAACAGGTAGCCTTGCAATAGTGAAAAACGAAAATGGCTGTAATTCCCTATTAGGACATGCCACACACACCAGGGCATGTCCTACCTTATACTTACAATGCACCCTGCCCTAGGGCCTACTTTAGGGGTGACCAACATGCAGTAAAGGGAAGGTTTAGGTACAGGTAAGTGGGTGCACTCACCAAGTCGACATGGCAGCCCTAGGCTGCACACAGGCTCTGCAATGGCAGGCCTGATACACACTTTACAAGCTGCTTCTGTGGGTGGCACAACCAGTGCTGCAAGCCCACCAGCAGCATTGGATTTACAAGCCCTGGGCACACTCAGTGCACTGTACTGGGGACTGACAAGTAAACCAATCATCCAATCATGGAGTCACTAATACATAACACAATTTATCATAGGGAGCACTTGCACTGTGGCACTGAATAGCAGTGGCACAGTGCCCAAAGCATCTAAACCAGCAAAAACAGATCAATAACATTGGAGGCATCATCAAAAAATGGAAGGGAGACCCACGCCAAGGATGCCAGGTCTAACACGTGTCCCCTCCAGCTGAGATGTGGGGAGAACTATCCTACCTCTAGGGAGTTCTCTTCACTAAGGCGGAAAAATCTGGACAGACCATCAGCATTGGCGTGTTCTGTACCAGGGCGGTGTTCCACCGTGAAGTCCATCCCCTGTAGGGAAATGGACCACCTCAACAGCTTTGGATTCTCACCCCTCATCTGCATCAACCATCTGAGGGGCCTGTGGTCTGTCTGAACCCGGAAGTGAGTCCCAAACAGGTATGGTCTCAGCTTCTTCAGCGCCAAGACCACAGCAAATGCCTCACGCTCAATAGCACTCCACCTCTGTTCCCGTGGAAGTAACCTCCTACTAAGGAAGGCTACAGGTAGGTCTAGGCCCTCCTCATTCATCTGTGACAAAACAGCCCCCACACCATGCTCTGAAGCGTCTGTCTGAACGATAAACTCTTTGGAGAAGTTGGGGCCAGGAGCACGGGCGCCATGCACATGGCTGTCTTCAAGGTGTCAAAAGCTTGTTGACACGTGTCAGTCCAAATCACTCTCTTGGGCTGCTTCCTGGAAGTCAGCTCTGTCAAGGGTGCAACAATGCTGCCATACCCCTTGACAAATCTCATGTAATACCCGGTGAGTCCTAGGAAGGCTCTCACCGCTGTCTGGGTCTTGGGGGGCTCCCAGGCCAGAATGGTATCTATCTTGGGCTGTAGGGGCGCCACCTGGCCGCTCCCAACCTGGTGTCCCAAGTACACCACGGAACCCTGCCCGATCTGGCACTTACTCGCCTTGATCGTGAGGCCTGCCCTCCGCAGAACCATCAACACTTCCCAGAGGTGGCGCAGATGTTCTTCCCAACCGGTGCTGAACACTGCGATGTCATCCAGGTAGGCGGCACTGAATTCCTCCAGTCCAACCAACACCTGTTTGACCAACCTCTGAAAGGTGGCAGGGGCATTCTTCATCCCAAAGGGCATCACCCGGAATTGGTAGTGCCCATCTGGTGTGGAGAATGCTGACCTCTCCTTCGCCCCATCAGTCAAGGCGATCTGCCAGTACCCAGACGTTAAGTCAAACGTACTGAGGTACCGGGCAGCCCCTAACCGATCTATGAGCTCATCAGCTCTGGGGTTGGGGTGTGCGTCAGTCCTGGTGACGGAATTGAGTCCTCTGTAGTCCACACAGAACCGGAGTTCGGGTGTGGCACCAGGCGCTGCAGCTTTTGGGACCAAGACCACTGGGCTGGCCTAAGGGCTGTGAGAGGACCCAATTACCCCCAATGCAAACATCTTGGAGACCTCCTCCTTGATGCAAGCTCTCACCCTGTCAGTCACCCTGTAAGCCTTGTGCTTCCCAGGAAGACTGACCCCAGTGTCCACATCATGGACGCACTAGTCAGTGACACTAGGAACCAGGGAGAACAGGTCAGGAAACTGCCCCAACAGTTGGCGACAGTCACCTTGCTGCTCAGGTGTCAGGGAGGTAGAGAGGTTCACACCCTCCACTGATCCATCTTGCTCTTGGGCTGACAGGAGGTCAGGAAGAGGCTCGGTCTCCTCCTCCATCCCAGCATCTGTAGCTAAGAGCATGCCCACTTGGGGCCTCTCCAAGTGGGGCTTTAGGCGGTTGACGTGCAGGACCCGCAAGGGGTTCCTGGGAGACCGCAGGTCCACCAAGTAGGTAACAGGACTTTTACGCTCCACCACCTCAAAGGGTCCGGTCCACTTATCCTGGAGCACACAGGGCTCCACTGGGGCCATGACCCACACTTTCTGACCAGGTTGAAGCTCAACCAGAGTGGCATTCTGGTCGTACCACCACTTCATTTCCTCCTGGCTGGCTTCCAGATTTGCCTCAGCAAGTTGCCTGAAACGCCTAGTTTGGTTCCTGAAGGCCAGCATGTAGCTATATACATCCTGGGGAGGTTTCCTGGGAGATTGCTCCCAGCCTTCCGTCGACACTCTTCTCCGGCGATGCGAGAAGCAGTGGCTGCGGCGACACGCTTTTTCGTCTTGAGTCGTGCTTCCAGCTCCCAGCGACACGCAAGTGTGTCAGAAGGTCCAAATTCCCAGCAAGGGAATACAGGGGAGCTGGTGGGTGAAGTCTATTGTCCCTGAGACTTCAGCAGGAGGCAAGCTCTGAAATCAAGCCCTTGGAGATCCTTCACAAGTTGATGAAAGTACACACAAAGTTCCCTTCTCCTTTCTTTGGCAGTCAGGCAACCACTGCAGGCAGATCCCTCTAGCTTAGGGATAGTCTTCTCCTCAGTTTCTTCTTGGTTCCGCTCCTCAGCAAAGGTTTCTTCTTGTTTCCCAAAAGTGATCTAATTTCCTAGGGGTCTGGGTCCCCTTTTATACACCTTTTCTCTTTGTTCTCTGAAGGCAGAGAGGTCTTTGCCTAGTCCAAAACCAGTTCTGGTCAGTCCTGGAGCACTTTGTTTACAGGACTCCTTCTTTCCTTTCAGAATGTGGGGCAGAGTGCTCAGCCGCCCAGCGGGAGGGGAGCCAGCATTGTGGAAGGCAGGCACAGCCCTATTCAGACCCAGGTGCAACTCCTCCCTCCACTCTGGATGCAGATCTCTCTATTCAGCCCTGTGTTGACTCACCCTGTCTCCTGGAGTCCCCCAGCCCCTGTCACTCACAAACCCAGACAAGGAATACACAACCTAGCAGAGGCCGGCTTGGATAGTTAGGCAAGAAAATACCTACTTTCTAAAAGTGGTATTTTCAAACACAGAATGTTAAAACCAACTTCACTAAAAGATGTATTTTATCATTCTGAGTTCAGGCATACTAAATTCATTTCTCTACCATGTTCCTGGGTCAGTTAGGATTATAAGGTGTAATAATCAAAACTGCCCATTCTGGCCTATGGGGAACAGGTAGCCTTGCAATAGTGAAAACGAAAATGGCTGTAATTCACTATTAGGACATGCCACACACACCAGGGCATGTCCTACCTTATACTTACAATGCACCCTGCCCTAGGGCCTACTTTAGGGGTGACCAACATGCAGTAAAGGGAAGGTTTAGGGACTGGTAAGTGGGTGCACTCACCAAGTCGACATGGCAGCCCTAGGCTGCACACAGGCTCTGCAATGGCAGGCCTGAGACACACTTTACAAGCTGCTTCTGTGGGTGGCACAACCAGTGCTGCAAGCCCACCAGCAGCATTGGATTTACAAGCCCTGGGCACACTCAGTGCACTGTACTAGGGACTGACAAGTAAACCAATCATCCAATCATGGAGTCACTAATACATAACACAATTTATCATAGGGAGCACTTGCACTGTGGCACTGAATAGCAGTGGCACAGTGCCCGAAGCATCTAAACCAGCAAAAACAGATCAATAACATTGGAGGCATCATCAAAAAATGGAAGGGAGACCGACGCCAAGGATGCCAGGTCAAACAGGAGGTAACAACAGAAGATAAGGAGGGGCTAATAAGCCTATTAACAAATCAGAAGCCAACATTTGCAAAAGACAATCACGCAAGCCAATGAAAAATATGGGCAGAGAGTGGGCAGAGCTTCAATTCCATACCTGAATACAGCATGTCTCGAAGAGACAGCGCAGACGCTGCCTAAGCGAGACCTAAAAACTGACAGAGAAAAAAATATAACTTTGTCAAAAATACCTTAGCCCGCTCCTAGCGCATGCTATCCTGTGACCAGGGAAAGCTCTTTGTGGTACACGAGACTTAGTGAGCTTGATAGTCTGTCAATATCGGCTCTGTGACACAGTTAATAATAATTTATGTGGAAAAAAATGAATAACTCGACAACCACAGGCCCTTCTTGAGCAAAGACAAGCTACACCTAATTTCCCAGATGCAAATCTGTTTCCCTAACATCTGAATCACAACCTATATCACATCCAGGGGTCATGCCTACCATCTGCGTCACGCCCAGCGGTCCAAGCAAAAAACACCTCTCACTTCTTTCAGATACCAACAGTGTAAAGAAAATGGTAGCACTGAGAAAAACCCTTTTAGACTTAAAAATAAGATTGAGGTGCCGGCTCTATATCACATCCAAGGCTGATGCATACCATCTCTGTCACACCTAGCAGTCTAAGCAGTGAGGCCTCAATCTGTATATCACACCAGGGAACAAGCGTTCCATCTGTGTCATGCCCAGCGGTCCAAGCAAACAACACCTCTCAAGGTTGAGGTGCTGGGCCCAAAATCACACCCATGGCCTATGCGTACCATCTGTGTCAAGCCCAGTGGTCCAAGCAAACAACTCCACCCAAGGTTAAGGTGCTGGGCCCTATATCACACACAGTTAGGCCTGGGCGGAAAACTACGCTACGCTCGCGGAGTGTGCGTAGTTTGTGCAACTACGCGCTACGCGAATCGCACGTAGCACAGTTCAAAAACGCGAAGCGTAGCAGGCATTTTTTGCTCGCTCGCGGTCCTCAACGTCAAGTTGGCGACCGCGAGCGAGCAAAATCAACATCCCGGTGAGACTTTTCCCTCATTCGCGATCGGCAACATCAAGTTGCCGATTGCGAGCGTGGAAAATAAACCTGCTGGCGAGATTCTCAACGCGGGGAGGTCAGGTTTCTCATTGCGAGTGGTCGCGTATGCTCGCGACCGCTCGCGATTAGAAACTACCAGTCCGCGTTGAGAAAGCTGCCGCTCGAGTACAAATCTACTCGAGCGGCAGAAAACGACCACTTGCACTGTGCATGATGCCGTTCGCAATGATTGCACAGTGCGGACAAGCATCCGGCACTGTGCAATCATTGCGAACAGCATTTCCCTACCGCACTACGAAGTTCGCGTAGCTACGCGTAGTGCAAGGTACACTTCGCGTAGCTACGCGAACTACGCCCAGGGTTACACACAGTGCCTATGCGTACCATCTGTTATCACACCCAGCGGTCCAAGCGATATGGTTTAAACCCTGTGTCACACCCAGAGAACAAGCGTACCATGTGTGTCATGCCCAGCGGTCCAAACGATAAGGTCTCCACCCTGTGTCACACCCAGGGGACAAACGTGCCATCTGTGTCATGCCCAGGGGTCCAAGGGACTAAACATTCACCTTTCTTAGTGAACTGACATCGAAAAAAGTGACCTCCTCAGGAACTACGCTTCGTTCTAGTTTGCCATACCCCAAATGCTGGGACTAAGGCTCTGATGTAGTCTCTTACCCTTCTGAAGGCAGCTTCAGGATGGACCTCCACCCTGTGGATTCAGTAGAACTTCCAATCAATTGCGACTTCTGCTCACCTTCCTTATTGTGCAAATGTGAATTCATCTGGGCGGGGTCCCCTTCCTTCGGCTGCAGTCGGGTCTGAGGTACCAATTAGCTCCTGGCTGGCTCGCCAAAATGTTACTCGGATGTGAATTTACCTTGAAAAAACAAAAGACAAGAGACATTTGGCAAAACAGGAACAGTTGGTTTAATTAAACACTACGGCCGGGGGACCAGTTACAGAAACGGGGTCTGAGGACGGTCTCAAAGTGCAATTGAACTGATCTGTATTTTATACATTTTCTCTGGTATCATAAAACAATTTCGGCGTTCTTTTTAGGTAAGGAATGTGGGCCGCTGTCTTCGAGTCCTAAATAAGGTCTTGATAACAAATGCAGGTGGGTCTCGACCATGCGTGGACACAAGGAGGGCCATTAGGTATGTGTCCAAATGTCCGGCATGAGAGGAGCATGATCACTCCGTGTTACTATGTGTGCTGTGTTCTGGGGGCATGTCTAAGATGGCGACGTGAGTGGACGGGTTTGCTGTTTGCTCCGTCTCGACCACCTATTATCCTGCATTCAGCCGCCGTTCGATCAGCCGGAGTCCCTCGGATTTGCTGCGGAGCGCATCGTGGGCGCCCCGCGATACCGCTGGAACCCTTCTGCACCGTCTGTGGTCACTGGGAGGCCAGGCATTGCGGAGGATATGCGGGCCCATGCTTGCGGCCCTTCTCCTATTGGACCTCTGTCGGGAGTGCGCCCGCTCACGGGCACCTGGTCTGCCACTGGTGGCGTCTATCTGGGCATTGTGCTGCATCGTGGGCCCTGCGGCCATGGTGGAGGTTCGACGGCACGGGGGTGGCTCAATCCAGCCCCCTGCAAATGCAAAAAAAAAAAATCCAGTACTTGTATAGCGCAGGAATCACCCCCGAAGGGGTCTCTCGGTGCTGGGGGCCGTTGGGAAGATTAAGCGAGTTATTGCCCAGAGTCGCATGGTGCTGGGCAGACCCCTGCCGCCGGAGCCAGGGATCGAGCTGTGATCCCCAGCGTCCAGCGTCAATCACCCTGGTTGCGGCACCACACCTCTCCCCTGCACACCAGATAACATCGAGAGAGCGCTGCTGTCGAAGACGGGCCTGGCCAAGGACTCAGACGCAGGTAGGCCATCCACGCTCGAATTTCCCCCTGTGCCTGCCTTACATCCTGTGATTTGCATTGACAACTTTGGTCGGGGACCAGGTGTTCCTCTGAAGGCTTCCCCCCTTCCGACATAGTTCTGGATTTTCCAATTTGACCTTGACTGGTAGGTCGCTCCCCCACCACACAGCTCCGTCTGTGTGCCCTGCTGCTGCCCCTGATTGTGCTCGTTTTTTTCCTTTCTGTGCCCCCTTGCTGCCCCTGATTGTGCTCGTTTTTTTCCTTTCTGTGCCCCCTTGCTGCCCCTGATTGTGATCGTTTTCCTTTCTGTGCCCCTTGCTGCCCCTGATTGTGATCGTTTTTTCCTTTCTGTGCCCCTTTGCTGCCCCTGATTGTGCTCGTTTTTTCCTTTCTGTGCCCCCTTGCTGCCCCTGATTGTGATCGTTTTTTCCTTTCTGTGCCCCCTTGCTGCCCCTGATTGTGATCGTTTTTTTCCTTTCTGTGCCCCCTTGCTGCCCCTGATTGTGCTCGTTTTTTCCTTTCTGTGCCCCCTTGCTGCCCCTGATTGTGATCGTTTTTTCCTTTCTGTGCCCCCTTGCTGCCCCTGATTGTGATCGTTTTTTTCCTTTCTGTGCCCCCTTGCTGCCCCTGATTGTGCTCGTTTTTTCCTTTCTGTGCCCCCTTGCTGCCCCTGATTGTGATCGTTTTTTCCTTTCTGTGCCCCCTTGCTGCCCCTGATTGTGATCGTTTTTTCCTTTCTGTGCCCCCTTGCTGCCCCTGATTGTGATCGCTTTTTTCCTTTCTGTGCCCCCTTGCTGCCCCTGATTGTGCTCGCTTTTTCCTTTCTGTGCCCCCTTGCTGCCCCTGATTGTGCTCGTTTTTTCCTTTCTGTGCCCCCTTGCTGCCCCTGATTGTGCTCGTTTTTTCCTTTCTGTGTCCCCTTGCTGCCCCTGATTGTGCTAGTTTTTTCCTTTCTGTGCCCCCTTGCTGCCCCTGATTGTGATTGTTTTTTCCTTTCTGTGCCTGTTTCCCGCCGCTGCGCCCTGCGGCCCCGCCCCTCACTGCCCATTCGCTGCCCCATTCCCTGCTCCTCCCTCCCACCTCCCCATTTATGGCGGCCGCTGCGCGGCCGCGCCGCTGGCGCGCCGAAGGCGCGCCTAAGGCAAGCCCGTCTGCGCCCGTCCGCGCCGTGGCCACGCCCAGCGCCAGACCCCCTGGTCCGGGCATCCCCCGCGCCCGCCACATCAACAGACGCCGATACGACGCCAGCACCCTCCACGCACTCAACCCCGGAAAAGATCACGCCTGCTACCAGGCCACCCCGAAGCGCACCCAAGGGCCCTTCACCTGCCGGAACTGCAGCTTCGCCAGCACCCGCCCCGCCAAACCACCGCCCAGGAAAGAACCCAACTACCTCAGATGCATCCTCCTCAACACCCGCTCCGCCCGCAAACACGCCATCGAACTCTGGGACCTTCTCGACTCAACCTCCCCAGACGTCGCATTCCTGACGGAGACCTGGCTGAATCCCGCTTCAGCCCCCGACATCGCCATTGCCATCCCGGACGGATACAAGATCACCCGCAGGGATCGCACCAACGGAGTCGGAGGAGGCATCGCCATCGTCCACAGGAACACCCTCAGAGTCTCAACCAACACCGACGACACCCTCAGCACCGCCGAACACATGCACTTCCAGATCCACACCGATCCCAACACCACCCTCAGAGGAACCCTCATCTACAGACCCCCGGACCCCGACCACAGTTCAGCGATTCCATCGCTGACTTCGTCAGCACACACGCCATCGCCTCCACGGACTACATCCTCCTCGGGGACCTGAACTTCCACCTCGAGAACAACAAGGACACCAACTCCACCACCCTGATCGACAACCTCGCCACCCTCGGACTCAGACAGCTCGTGACTACACCCACCCACGCCGCCGGCCACACGCTAGACTCCATCTTTTCCGCAAGCCCACACGTCTCCTTCAACCACACCTCCGAACCCCACTGGACTGACCACCACTGCATCCACTTCACCTACAGGAAGCCCACCACGCACCACCGCACCGAACAAATGCCTCGCCGCTGCTGGAGCAGAGTCACGGAAGACCAGCTAACCACAACCTCGCCCTGAGCCCACCCGCCGAACCCTCCGACCCCGACACCGCCGCCCGCAACCTCAGACAGTGGATCGACGACTGCGCCAACACCTCGCCCCGCTCAAGAATCCGCCCAACAGCCACACCAGCAAGAAAGCCACCTGGTTCACCGAAGACCTCCAGGCCTCCAAACGAACATGCCGAAAACTGGAGAAGATCTGGCTCCACGAACGGACAGCGGACAGCTACGCCGCCCACAAGAGCGCCACCCGCAATTACCATCACCTCATCAGATCCGCCAAAAGGGCCTCACTCAAAGACCGCCTAGACAACAATGCACACAACAGCAAAGAGCTCTTCAACATCGTGAAGGAACTCTCCAACCCCAGCTCCAACACCAACGACATCCAGCCGTCGCAAGACCTGTGCGACTCACTGGCCACCTCCTTCCACCGCAAAATCGCCGACATCCACGACAGCTTCAACACCACGACCGCCCCGGCAACCACCGAGACCACTGCCCCCACAACCACCAACCGCCTGCTCTCCTGGACCAACATCAACGACGAGGACACCAGCGAGATCATGAACACCATCCACTCTGGTTCACCGCTGGACCCGTGCCCTCACCACATCTTCAACAAAGCCAGTACAGCCATCGCGCCCCATCTCCGGAAAATAATCAACATCTCCTTCGAGACAGCAACCTTCCCGGAAAGCTGGAAGCACGCCGAGATCACCGCCTTACTCAAGAAACCCAAGGCAGACCCCAAGGACCTCAAGAACTTCCGACCCATCTCTCTGCTCCCGTTCCCCGCGAAGGTCACCGAGAAAATCGTCAACAAACAAGTGACCCGCTACCTCGAGGAGAACAACATCCTGGACCCTTCCCAGTCCGGCTTCCGCAGCAACCACAGCACCGAAACCGCCCTCATCGCCGCCACCGATGACATCAGGACCCTGCTAGACAACGGAGAAACAGCAGCCCTCATCCTCCTGGACCTATCAGCCACCTTCGACACGGTCTGCCACCACACACTACGAACACGCCTTCACGACGCCGGGATCCAAGAGAAGGCCCTGGACTGGACCACATCCTTCCTTTCCGGCAGAACACAAAGCGTCCGCCTCGCCCCCTTCCGATCCAAGGCCACCAAGATCATCTGCGGCAAACCCCAAGGCTCCTCCCTCAGCCCAACGCTGTTCAACATCTACATGGCACCCTCGCCCACGTCGCCCGACAGCACAACCTCAACATCATCTCCTACGCCGACGACACCCAGCTGATCCTCTCCTCACCAAAGACCCTCACACCGCCAAAGCCCACCTCCACGAAGGAATGAAGGCCGTCGCCGAATGGATGAGGACCAGCCGCCTGAAGCTGAACTCGGACAAGACGGAGGTCCTCATCCTTGGTTCCAACCCTTCAGCCTGGGACGACTCCTGGTGGCCAACATCACTGGGAACAGCCCCGCCACCCACCGACCACGTACGCAACCTAGGGGTCATCCTCGACCCCACCCTCTCCATGACTAAGCAGGTCAACGCCCGTTTCCTCATCCTGCTTCAACATCCTCCGAATGCTCCGCAGGATCTTCAAGTGGATCCCCACCGAAACAAGAAAAACAGTCACCCAGGCCCTCGTCACCAGCAGGCTGGACTACGGAAATGCCCTCTACGCAGGAACGACGGCTAAGCTCCTGAGACGGCTGCAACGCATCCAGAACGCCTCTGCACGTCTTATCCTCGACATCCCCCGACGCAGCCACATCACACCCCACCTGAGAGACCTGCACTGGCTCCCTGTCAACAAGAGGATAACCTTCAAGCTCCTCACCCACGCACACAAAGCACTCCACAACTCCGGACCAGCCTACCTCAACAGACGACTCAGCTTCTACACCCCCACCCGCCAGCTCCGCTCGACCAGCCTCGCCCTCGCCACAGTCCCCCGCATCCGGAAAACGACCGCCGGCGGCAGATCCTTCTCCCACCTCGCCGCCAAGACCTGGAACACCCTCCCCACCAACCTTCGACAGACCCAAGACCTACTGGCCTTCAGAAGACTCCTCAAGACCTGGCTCTTCGATCAGTAGCAGCACCACCCCCCTCTTCCCCCAGCGCCTTGAGACCCTCGCGGGTATGTAGTGCGCTTTATAAGTGACATGATTGATTGATTGATTGAATTTGCACCAGGGCGGCCTGGGACTTTTTTACTCAGGTGTAAGCTCTCTACACCCAGCGACATCGCGGGAATGTTGCAGCGCCACACCAGAGACAGGCCCGATCACGGTCTCAGGGGGCCGCCTGAGCTCTACATCCCCTGGGGCACATCTTGAGCCTCCTGACATACACTGGCAATGTTAAGTGGGGGTCAGATGACCACCTCAGTGTCTACTTATTGGGGGGCAATTATAACGGCGTTCCCGACTTAACCCTTGACCGTTCTCGCCCTCCCTTCCCTGGAGCACAAGCTGTTGGACTTGCACACTCAATGACTGAATGGGCCACGGAGATGCAATTATTTGATGGGTGGCGAGCAAAATATCCTGCAGACCGGGTATACTCACACTACTCCACTTTACACAATCTGTACACGCGTATAGACGCCATCTTCTGCACGGAAACAGCGCTGTCACATATAGCTCACGCTGAGTATTTGGCTTGCACGACCTCGGACCATAGCCCCCTGCAGGTTCAACTGACTTGGGGTGTGTCCAGACCCAGCATACCGACTGTGCGTCTCCCTTTGGAGGCACTTCGCAACCCGGCTCTAAGTGCTACCATCTTGAAATCCATAACCACATACTTCCAGATAAACAAAGGAAAGGCCACACTTGCTGGCATTGAATGGGATGCCCTGAAGGTTGTTTTGCATGGGCAGGTCATTCAGGCAGTGTATGGTACTCACATGACACGAACTAGGGAAATCCAAGGGTTAGAGGCTGACATACTACACCAGGAGCGCAGGGCTTCCACGGATCCAAACATATTACTCGCACTTTCTAAAACCCAGTTAGCACATAAGGAAGCACAGGACAAACTGTGTGCACTAGATTATACGCAGTACTTGGCCAGATGCCACGCGGAAGGTGACAAAGCAGGTTGGACGCTCACTTGGTTGTTGAAGAGCAACCTTACGCAACCTCCTATTACTGCAATATACACCCGGGATGGTACCCTGGTTAACACACAAGATCAGATCAATAATTCTTTCAATGCATATTATGTGTCGCTATACAAGGCCCCAGATCCAGCTGACCCTCAGGTAATGCATCAGTTTTTAGAACAGGCGGCCCTAACGCAGGACCAATACACTGAACTAGAGGCTCCACTCACGGTAACTCACAAACTCGGACACAATTAAGCAGCTAGCTAGAGGCAAAACTCCTGGAATGCATGGCTGGCCCATGGAATTCTATGCCACATACTCAGCCCAGCTGGTCCCTCGGCTGCTAACCGTATTTCAAGAATCCTTAGATAGGGGCCCATTGCCTCCTTCTCTCTGCGAGGCTGTGCTAGTAGTCCTCCCAAAACCTGGTAGGGACCCCCTACTCATGAGCTCGTATCGCCCGTTGTCCTTACTTACGTCAGACTACAAAATCCTGGGTAAATTGTTGGCCAACAGGCTGCTGGGGGCTGCTCCCTTATTGGTCCACACGGATCAGAACGGGTTCGTCATGGGTTGTTCAAACTCCTAGAGTGGGCTCAAATGGTTCCTGAGCATTACTGGATAGCAGCCCTAGATATAGAAAAGGCCTTCGATACCCTGGGGTGGGACTACTTACAGGCGGTACTGGCTCAATTTGGCATAGGCCCAAAGTTTCTACGCTGGGTGCAGATATTATACACTAATCCACGTGCTTGTGTGAAAACGGAATGAGTCATCTCCCCACCCTTTAATATTGAGCGAGGCACCAGGCAGGGTTGTCGACTCTCACCCATTCTGTTCACCTTGGCCATGGAGCCCCTGGCCTGTGCGCTCCGCAGTCATGTTACAAACTGTGGCATTCAAGCACATATGCAGTGGCATATAGTGTCCCTCTACGCGGACGACGCACTAATTTATTTATGCAATCAGGACGGGGCGCTCCGAGGTGTGGTTGAACTCCTAGACACTCATTCGTGGATGTCGGGCTTGAAAGTCAATTGGGATAAATCCATCTTATTCCCGATGTCGCCCATCCCCGTTGAACAAAGACAGCGGCAGCCTCCAGCCCCACTTGCTAGAGCGTATGATTCATTTAAATACTTGGGTGTCCAGGTCTACCACTCCCGGTCCGATTTGATAGACGGTAATCCAGGGAAGGCGATCGCCAGTGCCAGGGCGTCTCTCCCATTCTGGACCGCCCTCCCATTATCTCCCATGGGCCGGATAGCCATATCTAAGGTGCTCCTCCTCCCTAGGCTCCTATATTATTTCGCCGTTCTTCCCTATAGACTGCCTCAGAAACTGTTTCACAACCTACGCTCCCTATTAGTATCTCTGATATGGGGCAACTCCAGGGCAAGGGTAGCACTCTCAAAGCTTTACCTCCCTATATCTGAGGGGGGACTGGGTGCGCCCAATTACGAGCTCTATTATGCAGCTGCCCAGCTCCAGTGGCCTATGCGTTGGCTTGAAAAGAAGAACCTAGCTGAGTTAGACGCTTGGGCGCTGGTGTTGCCGCGATCAGACCTGCTATAATGGCTGCCTGGCACTAAAACGCAGCTTCAGAAGACGGGGGCTGCACTTTACCACGGCAGCCCGTAGCGCCTGGTCGCGTTACGTGACACCCAATTGCTGCTCCCCCCGTATGCCCCGGACCTCCCCATTGAGACGTCACCAGGTTCATTCGCCCGCCTAAAGCGCCCTGAGCTGTTCAAATGGCAGGCGGCTGGATTGACAACCTGGGGAGATTTATACGTCGACTCCGCTCTGTGCGATTTTGATGCTTTGAGGGACGACTATGGCGTGGCACCCGGAACGTTCCTTCTTTACGTGACACTCACACAACAGGCAACACGTATCTGGGGGGACATAAGTGCAGCACCACCGACCTCTGAGGCCTTGCAGACACTATTGACGCACGGGTCAGGCAGGAAAGTCATCACAGCCATCTATAATTCTTTCAGAATGGACATGGCCCCCTCATTGTCCCCATTATGTGAATTTTGGACAGCGGCGCTCTCCACTGAAATCACAGGCAAGCAATGACATCAATGCCTCGGAGACCCCAAGACCATCTCAATGAATGCCCGCCTGAAATTCACGCAATTCAACTATTTGCATCACACATACTTAACCTCCATGAATATTTGCCCCAGGTGCCACGACACAGGCGCTAACTTCCTGCATATGGTTTTGACGTGCTCGCACATCAGAACATACTGGGGGAAGGTCTCTGACGTAATGGCAACGGGAACCACAATTCCAATTCAGGTGGCACACTATCTGTTAGGCATTACAAAGAGGAATGCACGCCGTAAGAACCTCAACAAATTTATTGACTTGGCATTGGTTCTGGCCAAGCGCTCTCTGGCCATGGCCTGAAAGTCCTCGACGGGCCCATCTACTAGACACTGGTTGCTCGCTCTTCGGGGTGCCCTAGTGGCCGAACAAGACACATTGCAGTCTTAGCCCCCACGACCAACGGCCCGGGCGCAGCCTGTGGACTGGCAACACTATGTAACCACCATAGAATCCACACTTCGGGACACACGGGACTGTGGGCGACATGATGGTAGCACTGATGCCACGCATGTCTAGCTTAATTGAGTTATCTCATACACCCATACTGGGGCATGCACACAGGAGGTGAGATGGGTCATATACAAGTAGGCGTGATAACCAGATACAATTGTCTCACACTTCCGTCCGGCAAGGCCACACTCACACATATAATGTAACATCTGTTCTGCATAATTCCTCCCCTACCTTGCTTCCATACTTGCACCTACTACAGCAGGGCTCTGACAGCTTGCACACCGCACAAGAGGCACATACAGCGGGTACATAATCTTGACACATAAAGGACAGGCACACTAGTAAAGTGGTATCAAGTTTATTAGTTTATTTCTTTAAAGTTATGTTTTGATACAACTTTGTACAGAAACATCTGCTGTTAATTTCTGAGGTGAATTACTGTCGTCACTGATTGGTAGTAATGTTGAGCATGGCGATTAGCCCCCCCCACCCAGTGGGCACAATAATGCAAATGGAGATGTATGATATTCTATACTCTGCTATGACGTATTTATAGCTGTATGTTGTGTTGTGCGTAAAAAGAATAAAGATTATTCACAAAAAAAATGTGTGCTGTGTTCTGATTGGCTGAGTGTTCCTAACTTCATGTGGCATCTGACTTTATGGTGCTTTGGGAATGTGCGCACTCCTCCAGATATGTCTGTTTTATTGGGGCCAATCTCCTTGGACAATTGACCCTATCTGTGGGAATGATCTGAGTTTCCTATTTTCGCATTTGTCTGCCGGCTACGTGTCACCCCACCTGTGACCTGTCAATCAGTAACCTCAGGCCTTAGTCTCAGAGCCTGCCTGACCACATACTTCTGAGTTTGGGTTGATGAAGAGTTCATGATTAGTGAATTTGATAGTAGAAATGGAATTTCGTTATTATATGTGAATGTATAATTGGTTCAGTGACTTTTCCAATATTAACATATGTCAACCTCAAATTCATCAGCTAATTTTTCAAATTTATCATGTGCTTCATTTGCACATACCTTGCTGCTCCTCTGATCAAATATCTCATCTTGTCCACATTGCATGTTACTAATCAACTTAAGTCAATTGTCCCTTGCAAACGTCTCCAAATTCAGTCTTCAAAATTCCAACTGTAATATCTCTTTCTTTATGCAGAAACTCGACTGGAATAATTGTTGACATGCCACTTGAAACTAGAGAGACAGCAGTAGCGTTCCTGCTAGTACTTGACAATGCAATCATGGTATTTTCAGGAGGGGCACTCACTGATGCACCCTCAACTGCAACTGTAATCACACCCTTTGCTTGTGCACTCGCTGCCTTTCCCGCTGAACCCATGTCAGGCTCTGCGGAAACCTAAACCTGCACCTGCCTCAAACTCTTATTAACATATGGAGGAAATCTGGAATTCAAAAGATCATTATAAAAATTATCCTCCTCATCTGAATCCTGTTCTTGGCTCTGCATCTGTCTCCTTTATCAAATTTCTTTTTTGTGTGTTATTTCTAGGGATGGGTGAAAAGTTCCTCTCTGACGGCGGAGTCCGTAGAGTTCTGGAAAAACTGCGTGGCACAAGTTTTTCTCACAGCAGCTCACAAACATTAAGTTGGCGAGTGTGAGTGAGAATTTGCGTTCCCTAGCACAATTTCTGGGCGCTAAAACGCCTCCCGGCGAGATTTCTCAGCACAGGCGGTCGCGGCAGGATGCAACTGTTTGCGTTGAGAAAGCTGCCGCTCAAATAGAAAATCTACTTGAGCGGCAGAAAGAACATCACCAGCTGGCGTGCTGCATGATGCCGTTAGGGCTGATTTTACAGTGTGGAACAAGCTACCGGCGAAGAAAAATCAGCACGAATAGCACACCATGCCAGAATTTATCTGCTCGCAGAACTCCGCAGAATCTCATAGAAGGAGTGAAGCTCCGCAAGTTCTGCATGGGCCTAATTATTAATGAACTATTACAGGAAAGACTTGCACTCTCTCTATTATATCCTCCCTTCAACATCTGTCTTGATGATCTCACTTATCATCCAACCATTGCCTTAATGAACCCTTCAGCATTTTCTTTGTCTCTCTATGGCCATTTAACCCTATTTGTTCAATGCCTCAAACTATGTAGGTCTAGGTAACGGCTTCCTCTCATTCATTGTTTGTTTCAGGAAATCTATCTTCTTAATGTTAAAAGTACCCGTTAAAGAAAGCTAGAAATCCCTGTTTGAAGAATTATATTCATGCCAGTCGCAAATCCAGGTACATGTAAAATACTCAATACTTTTCATTATTTCATATGCAGGCGAACCTTCTATGGGTATTCTCTTTCCCTCCATAGCAGGTAAACTAGGAGCGTCAGGCTTTTTCTACACAGCACCAACTATTCCTACTTAAAATTATTCAAAAACTCTGCAATGCAAGTTAGTGAACAACCACCAATCCAGCACGCTATGCCAAAGGTCAATTAATCACAGCACAGCTCTGACACCAACCAACCAACGTTAGCACAACCCTGTAGTGACATCTCATCAATTCAAGCATAACTTCAGCTGACTAACCAATCACAGTGACAGTGCAACTTCTTAGTGAATAGGAAAACAAATTGCAGAGCCTTTCTCATTGCATACACCATGAACCAAAATAACCCTTGTCTGCTGAAACTACATAGGAAGGAAAAATCTGCAGATTAGAATAAAAAAAATCTTGCAAGCAACAAGAACAGGACTATCACTTTCATGGCACTTGTCAACTCAATCTAACTGTAGCAGACTCCTGTCCAGTGGCAATCCACCCATGCCCTGGAGAGCAAATGACAACCAGCTAGATTAGACACACAAACTTGAAAAGGAAAACTCATCAGGTCCTTATCGGTGTTGTTAGACTTGGCATCTTTTGGCGTGTTTCCCCAACTTTTTGACTTCTGACCTCCCGGTTTTGACTCTGTTTTTGCTGGTTTAATGTCTCTGCGCACTTTCTCACTGCTGTTCCGTGTTAAAGTGCAAGTGCTCCTGTTGTAAATTGTTATTATGGATTGGTGTTTCCATGATTAGCCGATTTGATTTACTAGTCAGTCCCTAGTACAGTGCACCGTGTGTGCCCAGGGCCTGTAAATCAAATGCTGCTAGTGGGATTGCAGCACAGATTGTGCCACCCACACAAGCAGCCTGTAAATGTAACTCAGGCCTGACATTGCAGAGCCTGTGTGCAGTCTGGTACTGCCATGTCGACTTGGCAAGTGCACCCACTTGCCAGGCCCTAACCTTCCCTTTTCTTTTCTTACATGTCAGTCACCCCTAAGGTAGGCCCAAGGTACCCATGTGGGCAGGGTGCAGTGTATGTGAAAGGTAGGACATGCCCTGGTGTGTGTGGCATGTCCTGCCAATTTCGTTTTTCACTATTGCAAGGCTGCCTGTTCCCGTAGGACAAAATGGGGAGTTTGTTTATAACATCTTATAAACTTAACTGGCCCTGGGAACAAGGTAGAGAAATAAAGTTTAGTATGCCTGAACTCAGAATCTAAAGATGCATCTTTTAGCGAAGGTGATTTTTACATTCTGTGTTTGAAAATGCCACTTTTAGAAAGTAGGTATTTTCTTGCTCAGCCATCCAGTGTGTCTCTGCTGGGTTTTTGGATTGACTGTCTGGCTTTGAGATGACAGGGGCTAGGGAGGAACAGTGGCTTCAGAGAGTCTAGATGGGTCAGGGATGGGCTGAATAGACCTGGGCTGCATTTAGAGTAGGGGGAGGAGATTTCCTTTCACCTGAATGGGCGTGGTCTGCCTCTGACAATGCTGTCTCCACCTCCTGCCAGGAAGCTGCACCAGAGAGGACAGAACTGGTTCTGGCTGGGCACAGACACTCTCTGCCTGAGAGGACAAAGGATTTTGGGCTATAAAAAGTGGGGCCCAAACCCCTAAAACTTTCGAACTCTTTTGGACCAAGAAGACTGCCAAGAAGAGGAGCTGGAGAAACTGTGAGGAGGAACTACCACTTTGCTGTGTGCTTTGCTGTGTTGGCCTGCAGTGGCTGCTTCTATCTTCGGCAGTGAAAGGACTGGACTTGAACTCTCTACAACTTCTTTATTGAGTTTCTCCAAGGGCTTGAGGTAGAGCTTGCCCCCTGTTCAAGAAGTCTCAGAAACAGCAAAGACTTCAAGCTCTTCTGCCATCAGCACTGGGAACTGTATGTTTTTGTGCTGCAACAGAAGAAAAGCAACTCAACACCGTCTAGGACGCTGCTGCCGACTCCATGCCCTGAAGGCACAGCAGAGGGCACCGCCGCAACTCCGCACCGCAACCCTGGTCTCACCGACGACGCCACCTGATGCTGCCACCGAGCTGCTGCTTGCACCGCGACCTGTGGGCACCGCACTCCGCACCGCCTCGCTTCACGCCATCGCCCTGGTATCCCCGAACACGCCGCTCCACGCCGACATCGATGCTGCTGCTTGCACTGTGGTTCAAGGGCACCGCTCGTAAGCTACACGCACACTGTCCTCATCTGCACCTCAGCCTTGGCCTACCGACGCCATTGACTCCAGTTCGTCAGCCGACAACAGCGCTTCAGCAACGACGATGACGCTGCTTGCACCGTGACCTGCCAGCACCGCGATGAGCCCCGCATCACTTTGCACCGCAGCCCTGGTCTCACCGACCTGGCTGGACGACCGTCACCAAGCCGCTGCCTGCACCGCGACCTGAGCGGACTGCACACCGCACCGCAGCACTTTGCACCGCAGCACCCGACGACTGCCGACGCCGGCGCTCCCGACTTCAACCACGAGGAGTTCGATATGCAACGTGTGTGACTTCAAGGGCCCGACGACTCTTGCACAGACCTCCGGAACCAACACCTGCGGACACCTTGCTTTTGGAGCTCAACGAGAGGTCGCCGACGCCCTGCATTTCTAAAGGTACTGTTTTGCGGGTCTTCCCGACACCGTAGATGGCCCGCGATGCCGCGGTCAGCCAGAACTGTTTGGATTTGTTGTTCACGACGGAGCTACCGACTTCAAGGAGCTTTATTTCAAATTTATTTTGATAACTGAAGATTTATAAGTACTGTATTGTGGATTTTTTATCGTTTTTGGTCTTGTCTTAAGTATATAAAAATATTGGATATTTTTCTAAACTGGTGTGGTGTCCTTTTATAGTGCTTTCACTGTATTATTGTTGGTTATGTGCAAATGCTTTACACACGGCCTCTAAGATAAGCCTGACTGCTCGTGCCAAGCTACCAAGGGGGTGAGCAGGGGTTACTTTAGGAGTGTAACTCCCTTATCCTGACTAGAAGGAAGGGTCCCTACTTGGACAAGGTGCAAACCATTGCCAACTAGAGACCCACATTTCTAACAGGTGTGGATATGGAGCCTCTAAAAACACACTACCTTTAATGCAGGCAAGTGCAACAATAGGATCTCGAGATCTTTGATTTTGATGAATCTGTTTACCAAACCACACAACATTAAAATCAATAAATCCTTAATACAAAACACAAAAGAATTATAACACATCGAATTCATAGTGACCAAACGACTAATTCAGCCCAAAATCAACAACGCAATATGGCTCCTTCTCTCCTGTTTCTTTGCCCTCTCCTGGTACTGTGAAAGTACTTAATAATGCAATGCTGCACTATTTTTGATTTGTGTTGTTCTGTAAATTGAATAAACTAATTCTTTTTTAAAAACCGCAATATGGCATCAGACAATACAAAACAGAATACTTCAATAAGACTCCATAAACGAACACACACAGTCATCAGAATCACTCAACCTTATTCATACTTACAATCCAATCTGCTCAGGAGCAGTACCACAAGTCAGGAACTTTGCAGGGCATTTCACTTTAGATATTCCACTGAGGGAAAACTAAAAATCTTCTAGCACCTGGGATAAGGCAGAAAATTGAAATCTAAGCAGAAAGGAAGAACTCTTAAGTCTCAACCATCCTCTGCTACCAAAATTGGATGACGTGGGGTCCACTGCAATTCTTGCAACCCAAAGCTTCACCTCAGCAGAACTCCCATGGATTGCTGAATTGGAGATGGTGTTGACCTCAATTCTACAGGCCAATGTGTTGCTGCAGTAAGGCACCTCCTAATGCACATCAAAATATCAGGATAATAGTAAAATAAGATCAGGCTCCCACTCAATAACTGGGTTCTAGATTAGCTGAATATTTCAATGTTTTTTTATTACAAAAAGCCAATAGGTATGATACAGAGTTGAATCCATGAAGGCAAGCCAGTAAGTAGAGCATTACAGAGAAGTGCAAAATCAAAACTATCGTAAGTCCCAGGTGAGCAAAAAAAAGAAGAAACTGACAGAAATCCTAAGCCCCAAAAACAGAAACCGAAGGGAAGTGACTCCAAAACCTCTTCAAAACCCCCACCCCACTTCTAATAATCACACAGTAAATAGTTTTACACGTTAGTAAGACCCGCCTGACCAGAACAGTATGTTTGGCATCATATATTTGATTGCATTTTTAACACAGTAACATAACTTAACTGCAATGTTCAAATAGGTCTATACATGTTTAAACATTTCCAATTTAATAGGATAATTGTGAAAAATTCAGTAGGGGGCCCCAATATATATATTTTGTTTTTACTGAGGGGGTGCAGCATTAAAAGTGTTTGAAGACCACTGCCTTAACAATATATGTATGTCTCCACCTAAGGAAGATCTATCGAGCCCAAAGGCAGGGAACTGTATATTATTAAGTAGAACCTATATGTTTATATATATATGTCTTAGCAGTAAAACTCCTAAAGTTGTCGTTTTGCTGTGGAAATGTTAGTAGCCTCATTGGCTAACACAGGGTTACAGGCTTGCACATCAGCCTGGCTAACATCTGAATGGGAATACCTAACTGGGTACTGTAAGGTATTAAATTAACTGTGGGCAAATGGCTGGTGTCATTATGTTTTTCTGATTAGTCTGACTGGGATCCTGCTAATCAGGACCCCAGTCTCGGTGCTTCTTACCTAAAATGAACCTGGTGAGTACTTAGGTACACTTCAGATTGGCTACTGGTGTATCCTTGTAAGTCACTAGTATTTGGAACTAAGGTACCCAAGACATAGGTTCACCAAAGGTCTCCCATGGGCTGAAGCATGTATTATGCCACCCATTAGAGATCACTCACATTGTGACTCCAGGCCTGCCATTGCAGCCTGTGTAGGCTGGTGCCAGCACCACATATGACAGATATAGGTTTCCCTATAGCTGAGGTCACTACACTAAAAACCTATAAGTCACTCTTAAGGCAGGCCTTTCAATCCTGAAGGCAGGGTGCTGGGTCCTAAGTGTGAGGGTGCCCCTGCATGAGCGGGGCACCCTACAACCTTCGGAGTCCAAGTAGGTTGTAAGTGCATTGGCCATTATGACATATAGAGTGGCATTCGTCATTACGTGATGACCATCTCTAAACTGGCTGTAACGAACCCTGTCATGCTTGGTATCAAACATGTTGGAATCAGACCTCTATACCGTAAACAGTGTGGGATGTATGATTCCATGCACTGTAAAGCTCCTCCAGGAGGCCCTCAGTGCTCTCGGTACCAGTACTCTGTACTGTCAACTATTAAGGGCATCTGATACACTGCAGTATGTCTTTTCCAAGGCCTGAAGAAATATTAATACATCACCACATCCTGATGGAGCTAATCTTCAAAACCAGTTGCATCATTTCCAAAACAATTATCATTACAGTGCAAGAGCAAATTTTATTTCAAACAATAATGCTTATTAAAAATGTGCAAAAGTCTATGCTTAAATAACACATACAGTAAACGCAAAATTTTGTATAAGCACTCCTACTTAGGGGCCGATTACGATGTCGGTCGGAAGTGCCTCCGCGGTCTTGGTCTGACCGACCGATGTAGCATCAAAAGCGGTCGCTCCAACCTCAGTATTATGATGCCCAAAAAGACATTGCTTACCGATCAATGTGGTTCCTCCGACTTGAAATTCCGCCCGCGAAGCTCTCGGAAATGTTGAATGGAGCCGACCGGAGCAAGTTCCGGCCCTGGAACCGCCCGCCCTATTACGATTCAGTACAACCACCTCATCAGAGCTGGCGAAAGGTGTAGGAAAGTGCCCCTTTTAGCATGGTTGCCCCCACTTATTTTTGCCAAATATTGATGTACTTCGACTGAGTGTGCCCTGGGTTCCTGCCAACCAGGTACCCATGGCCTATGTTCTTTTCCTAAACTGTACTGTTGCAAAACCAAATTGGCCACTCTGGCCACATGTAAGTCTGTTGTGAAAGGTACCATAGGTACCAAGGGCACTGTGACCAGGGAAGGTCTCTAAGGGCTGCAGCACTTTTTGTGCCACCCTTAGAGGCCCTGTACCTTTACACACACACACTGCCATTGCAGGCTGCATGTTTTGATGAAGAACAAAGAGAAGAGACGACATGGCACACGTCCCTGTGTGCCATGCCTACAAACCACTGCCCTGGCATAGGTAAGTCACCCCTCTAGCTGGGTGCACTATACCAGTGGTGAGGGTACAGGTGCATGAGCCCTGTACCCTTACAGTGTCCAAATCAATTCTTAGAGATTGTTAAGTGCAGTAATTCCATAAAGAGTATATGGTATTGGAGTTTGTCATTACAAACTCCACAGCCTCATAATGGCTTTACTGAAAACTGGGAAGTTTGATATCAAACTTCTCAACACATTAAACCCACACTGATGCCAGTGTGGGATTTAATGAAAAATGTGCTCAGAGGGCATCTTAGAGATACCCCCTGACAAACGACCTAACTCTAGTGTCCTGGCTGAGTGGCTGCTCGCCAGCTACCACCACTAGACATGTTTCTGGATCCCTGAGTCGAGAGCCTGCCACACTCGGGGTCCTGAAACAAAGCACATCCTGGGAAGAGGTGCCAAGCCTCCTCCCCCAGGATGGGCAGGGCCCACCAAAGGGAAGCTTCAAAGGCTTGCCACCCTTGTGAGCTACCCCAGCCATTTGCTGCTCCCAGCAACTGGCCACCACCAGTTCTGACCCCCACTTTGGGTGGGAGAATCAGCGAGAAAACCAAGTTAGGAGGAGAGGTGTGCCCACCTCTGCCAACCCCACCCCTCAGGTGGGGGAGGCGAGGTGAAGCACAACTCTCAGTCCCCACCATCTTGCAGATGGGGGGACCCAGCTAACCAGAGTGAGGCTTATGCCCCCTTCCCAAGGGGAAGTGGCATAATAGGGGGTGTACCCACCCCAAGGAAGAGACCCATTCGCTGCGACCTATACCTACCTGTAATGCCCATAAGTTTAGTATTTAGGGGCAACCCTGAACCTTGCCTCCTCAGACCAGAGCAACAAGAATAAACACGAAGAAGAAGGACCAAACAGCTGTGCTGAAAGACGAAGAGGAGGACACCCACTGACTTGGCCCAAGCCCTACCTGCCTGTCCTGACCTCAGACTCCTCCAGCAGAACCTCAGTTTGTCTGCAGCAAGAAGCCCTCAAGAACCAGGAGAACCTGCACTGCCTTCATCAACCAAATGACTTTGGCTCTAGTGAGCAACGGACTTGCTCAAAACCAACCGACTCTGACTCCGGCTGATTCTGTGAGTCTACACCAATCTGCTACCGGCGCCCTGAGCCCAAGTGAACCAACATCCTAAAGAGGTCCCCCCGGCGATCCTAGCCTGGATCCCAGTGACCCCTGAACCACTACAAGCTCCTAAACCAAACCTGCAGCCAACAACTGGAAGGTCCCCTCAACCGCGACCGAAGGCAACACCTCGACTGACCCCGTAACCGAAGCGGTCCAGAAAGACCAACCGCGACCCTCCGACTGACTCCGTCTCCGAACATTTGCAGTCACAAGATGATGACTCCCAAAGACCCCATTCGCCTCATCAGCTGCTGACCGACTCCGAAGGATCCTCGACCGAATCTGCAGCATCAGCCAAGACCGCATCCTACACCCAGCCACCCCTGTGCCGCTAGTGGTGTTGTTCTTGTGTTGGCCATTGGGCCCTACAGTGCTGACCCCGACCCCAGGAGATTTTGTTTTCCCAACCTGGTGGCCTGCCCGCCCTAGTCCCCAAGCCCACGACGTGCTTAGCCCATTGGCTAATGTGTGGTCCCTGCACTCTGCACCCAGCCGCCTCTCTGCCGCTGGCGGTGCGACTCGAGTACCCATCTGACCGAATCCTACCCACGGACCCGTAAACACCGTTTTGTTTTCCTAGCACTAAGTGTGTATCGTGAGTAATACGGCAAACCTGTAGTGATATTGTAAAACACATTACCTCCTTTTCCTTTCACCTAGGAAATGTACCAGCCTAGTATCTAGAGATACCTGGCTGTGTAAGAAAAGTAACTGAAAAGTAATTCCGACTATTCATATGCACCGAGTAAATACTCTGTAACCAAACCATTGCATTCTACTGCATGTCAATTGTATTCAATCCCATTATTCATGCAAAAGCACTACAACTTACCTGCACCAGGCCTGGCTTGGTTCTAGAAAATATAAAAAATGAAATAATATTTTTTTTATACAAACCAATTGGTCGAAGTTCAGTCTTTAAGCGTGTGACCTAATTTCTTGCCCGAGTGTGTACAACAAATGCTTAGCACTACCCTCTGATAAAGCCTTGCTGCTCGCCCAAACTACCACAAATAGAGAGTAAGGTATTATCTACTTTTACCTCTGCTTACCTTGGGGGATCCACTGGACTCTGTGCACACTATACCTTCCTTTGGTATAGTATATACAGAGCCAGTTTCTTACAGAAGGGGAAGCTCATAAGGCCTAAAAACAACACAACACGTTTCCCACCACATTTCCTGTGTTCTATGGAGCCCATTGCGCATGTCATCTTGCTACTATACATAATCAATGAATTTGAGAATCCGAACCGCCACGGTCGTTGCTGCCGGTAAGTTACACACCTACCCCTACTCATTAACGTAACTACCAAAGCAAATGTCAATTGAGTGTAAAGTCTCCTGTAGCATGTTGAGCATGGTAAATGAGGGAATGTCATCACCAGGTATCCACAGTCTGACCTTGAAATACTGACATAAACACAAATTTAAGGTCTGAATAGAAATGGCCGTGGGTACATATATATCTATGTATACATAAAGGTATGGATGAGTACGCCACAGCGCAAAAAGCAACATGTCATGGCAACAGAACATCAATGCACACACAAAAGTATGTCCTCAGAAACACATGCACTGGCACCAGGGCCACTGCTAGAATTAGTTGTTCCCCGGGCAGAACCAGAATATATGAACCACCTATAAATTCCATAAGATGTCATGTCTTATTAAGTCACATTACAGGAAGTGATTTCAAGTTACCATACATTCACTGCCATTGTTGAACCAGCTTTGTAAGAAGCACTTTATCTAGAGTGGATATCTGTAAATTGGCCAAGAATATATATAAACACCACATTAATATGATGTCAAAATATATGGCAGATCTGTCAAGTGTAAATACAATACATCCACCCAATTGGATGGAAAAGCTAGGCCTAGGTCGTTTTTAACCTTACAACTTTCTTAATGTTATGCACTAATTGTTGACTGATTACTAAATGATTCATACACAAAACCGGCTAATATAGTCCAGCCTGGCTTGCTACTCCCCATCAGCCCAATCGTACAGTCTCATATCCTGTGTCCAGATGAATTTAGCAGTGTCGGAGCAGGCTTCCACCAGAGTCACCGCTCTTCAGGATCTCAGCCTCACCGCAGGGCAGGTAGCCAGGTCAGTATAGGGAGTCACAAGCAGCATGGGACGATTTATGTGTCAGTAATAACAAACTTTGTAGGATCCAGCCCATTTCAAAAGCAGGCCTGAGACATCTGACTCCCTTCCATACAATCATGCACCCAGGTCTGCTTGCAAGCAGACCATACGCCAATACATTGGGCCACAACTATCTTGTGGGGCAATATGCTTTGTCAGGCCAGGTTTACATGTCCCGGGTGGACCTGTGGTATTCCACCAACACCATTTACTGAGGCCAGGCAGCAGGGCATGAGCTATGATCTCAACTTGTCCAGTCAGGACATGATCTTCAAATGTCCGACTTGGAGCTATATTTCTCAAAATGGTCTGAAGTAATAAGAGTCCACACAGAGTAGGCTTGAATTCTGCAGGCTCATAAAGGATGGTTGTCATAATGAAAACGCCAGAGACAGGTAAGTCGTTAATGTAGATTTATTTCATGGCTGGACCATCACGTGCAGAGCAGCAGCAGCGTCGACAACCACCAACTGACACAGCTCCAACGCTCGGTACAGAACACTCACGCAGTGAGGTTCTGAAGCGGGGAAGATTCTAACCAGCAAAAGGCATGAACTACTACTACATGGGTCTTCCCTTAAAATACAAAGGAAAATGAAAGAAGGAAGACCTCAAGGAGAGATGAGGAAAAAGGAAAACAACAGCAAGAAATAAAGCACAAAAAAAGAGAAAACAAGTAAAAGATAAAACACAAAACAGGATAACAATACCTGTAAGTACAAAGGATAATGACATGCAAAATTCCACCATAACACATTACAAAGTGAAACAACAGCACCTGTAAAAAGAAAAAGCATTGAGGTAAAAAACCAGTCCCTATAACGTGCAGGAACATATCTTACCCTGGAACTGCGTCTCGAATCAGACTGACACTCACATGTACAACTCCTATCACCACCCACACTACAGCCACCAGATCCTTCATCAAGGACACTGGATTTCACCAAAAAACACTTATTCCACCACTGGCCATTCATAAGTTTTACAGAATCACCCTTGACCTCCACCACTTTAATAGAAGGGCCAAACTTGGAACAACACTTCCTCACATGGACAGGTCTCTTCACACGAACATGTTCACCTACAACCAACTCAAACTCTTTGACATTCTTCTTTGAATAAAAATATTTGTTCTGCTTCTCTTGAGTTAGACTCACCCGACTCCTCACACAGACATCAGACCACTGTCAACCTTTGACCCATTTACTCATCCAACTTGGACAAAAGGTGGTAGTAGCTCTGCGACCTCGCAACAACTCAAAAGGTGAAACACCAGTGGTGGAATGAGGGGTGGTGCGATAGAACCAAAGCATGCTCTTGACAGAGTTAGTAACCACACACTTATTTGCAAGAGCCCAGTGTATGCATTCCCCCAACACTCTGTTCATGCGTTCTACTAAACCATTGGTTTGGGGGTGACACAGTGAACTCTTGAGATGCTTGATTCCGCTAGTGTGAAGAAAATCCTGAACCTCACTAGCGACAAACTGAGTGCCATTGTCAGTCGCGAGAGTCTCAGAAAAACCCTCCTTCAAAAAAACATCTTATAAAAATTCAACAACAGTCCTTGATGTCACCTCCCTCACAAACCTGAATTCAGGCCACTTGGAGTAATAGTCCATCATGACTAATGCAAAACTTGAAGAAGCATAAAGCGCATGAAATTGACCAACAATATCAAGCCCCAACTGAACCCAAGGTGCAGATGGCAACTCAATGGGAGAAAGAGGAGGAGTACACAACTTAGCAGTCTTATCACAGCTAGAACAAATCACACATGGCTTGACCATTTTATCCACCTCCCTGTCCATGGAGGGCCACCAAAAAGAGAGTCTCACCCTTTTTTTTGTCATGGTGGCTCCCAAATGCCCCTCATAAGCACGCACAATGATACCAGCTCTCAAACACACAGGAGGAACCAACTTGTCAGTTCTCAACAGCAAACCATCCTCGATGGACAATTCATCCGCCACCTGAAAATACGTTTTCAGTTCAAAACTCAGGTTCCTCTCCCTAGGCCATCCCGTCTCCACATACTTCATGACTGTCAACAAGGAAACATCAGTACTAAGAGCCTGACGCCATTCACTCTCTGAAAATGCACACAACTGTGGGATATCAACAGCCGCAACAATGAACTCTTCCTTGTCCTCTTCACCCATCACAGGCTCAATTTCAATAATGTCAGAAGAACGTGAAAGGTAGTCCGCACAACCATTCTTATTCCCAGGAATGTACTCGGGCGACAAATCAAACTGGAGAAGTTTAGATGACAAACGTGCAATACGAGCAGTGAAACCTCTGACATTTTTCCCACTCAAGATAAAAATTAAAGGCTTATGGTCAGTTTGGAGACAAAACCTTCTTCCCCAAATAAAATTTCGAAATTTCATTACCGCCCACCAACAAGCCAACAACTCCTTCTCGATGACTGAATACTTCTTTTCAGTCGGAGATAGCACTCTCGAGGCAAAACCAATGGTCCTGACCTCTTGACCTCTGGATTGATTCAAAACAGCACCCACGCCTACATTACTAGCATCGACAGTCACAGTGCAAGGAAGTTCAGGATCATAATGCTTTAACACTTTTGGCTAAATCAGTTGTTGCTTGACCCAATCAAACACATTCTGGCATTCATCACTCCACTCAAACACAAAGCCCTTCGTGAGTTTTTGTGAAAGAGGCCTTAACTTGCTCGCAAAATCTTGAAAAAAACGTGAATAAAATTCACAAAGCCCTAAAAAGGACTTGAGGCTAGCCTTATCAGAAGGTGCTTTCGACTTGATAATAGAATCTACGAGACTAGACTTGGGAAGAATGCCCTGTCCAGTGACCAAGTGCCCCAAGTACTCAACTTCTTTTGTAAGAAAGACATACTTGTCCCTACGCAACACCACACCATTGGATTGAAACCTAGACAACACCTCCTGAAGAATGGCATCATGGGCAGCTCTGTCGGGTGCAAAAACCAAAACATCATCCTGAAAAACAGACAATCTATCAATCCCCTTAAGCATGTTATTCATCAAATGCTGAAAAACAGATGCAGCTGACGCAAGGCCAAACAGCATGCGAACATACTAGTAAATACCAAAAGAGGAGACAAAAGCTGTAAGATGTCTGGATTCAGGAGCTAACTCTACCTGGTGGTAAGCAGAGGCCAAGTCTTCCCCTATCACCGAAACACGTGTTGGCTGGGCGATTCGGATTAAAGACCAATGAAAAAAATCACAAACGAATCACTTTCTTTTTGTTTCGATTGTACTTGATTACTTGCCACATCTTGTATTTGATATATGCGTGTGCATTTTTTTGTAATGACCATAGGGTCAAAGTATTAGAGGGTCTAGGGTGGTTTCCCTCGCCTTTAGTACCGCAAGAATGACATACTTTCTTTTCTACAACACGTAAATTTCTTTGGTGCTAAGTATATCCTATAATCAATGACACCCCAAGAGTACTATAACAAGATATGATAAGGTCAGTCACGTCGGCTGTCGCCGAGCGCATAAACAAGTAACCGCAAGAAGGCGCGGGTTGGTATACAAACCTCACAAAAGTGTTAAAAGCGTCCCTCTTCAAAGCGCAGGGGACCGCCGGTCCCCAATAAAACAAGCATTTGCAATGCAATTGGTCTCGCATTTGCAAGAGTTTAAGCTACTGGCATTGCAAATGGCAATTCTTTTTATTTATCTGTTCTTATAATTAACACATAAATAGAAGGCATTGTCATTTGCCAATAGCGCAAAGCCTTGTAAATGCGAGACCTATTGCATTTCAAAGAAGCGGCCACCATTGTCCTGGGATGCTTGGAAAGTGAAAGAGCGCATGGCGCGCTAAATGCTGCAGGAAAGCATGTTGTGCCTGCAGTAGGAGAAACTCATTAAAGAAATAGTGCTTAAAGACTAAAGAAGACGTACTGTGTAACAACCAAAGTAAAAGGGCCAGTCCTCCTGGGAGGTTACAATTGAAGAGAAGGCAGTGCTAAGGCGGGACTAACAAACTTTTTAATGAATCAGAAGCCAGCATTTACGAAGGACAATGACACAAGCCAATAACAAATATGGGCGGTGAGTGGGCAAGGCTTCAAGTCCATGCTCAAATACAGCACGCCTCACAGAGCAGAGCCGAGGCTCGACCTAAAAAATGCTATGATGCGACCAGTGCTGGCCACATCATAGCGCTTTTTTCATCACTTTTAGCCATGATGCACACCAGCCACCCTGCTTTATAATATGGCTAAAAAACTTTGGCAAAGCCAGTAGCTCTCACATAGGCGCGACCTATTGGCTTTGTCAATAGTATTCGTTGATAAAATTTTTTTTTTTAAAGATTCCAACAGAAGATATTCAATGCATGATGAGCAATGTTCTCCCCCACCACACCAATCTTCATAAAAACAGCCTGCTGAAATCAGACTTGCAAAAATGTAATTCTGCATTACCCATTAGATCAGGGGTCTCCAACCTTTTCTGTAGTAAGAGCTACTTATGTTCAAGAAAATCATCCCATGCTACTAATATTAGAGCTTTAATAGTGACCACTTGAGACAAGATTGAATTAGTGGCCACCATATGCAAGATCACCAGCAGTGGTCACCACGGTGCAACAGAAAAAAACACAGCATATACGCCCAGCATTTGTGTTGGAGGGTGGGTGGAAGCAGCGACGGGCATGCCTGTTTAAAGGAAACACTACTGCATTTGTATTGGAGGGTGTTGAGAGGGCGGATGCAACTACGGGCGTCAAGCATCCTTTTTTAAAAAAGGTTCGCTAAACAACAGCGACGGGCGTGCCTGTTTAAAGGAAACACTACTGCATTTGTATTGGAGGGTGTTGGGAGGGCGGACGCAACTACGGGCGTCAAGCAACCTTTTTTAAAAAAGGTTCGCTAAACAACAGATAAACAAATTAAGCATAAGGAGATCGTGGTTGGCCGGCGCTCTTTAGCCTTGCTCGTCTTGATAAGCTTCCACAAAGAGCTTATTGGCCGCCAAGGAATATACAAATCGCACAGGTTGTTGAACTAGAGAAGAGAGCTTGAACCCCAAGGAGCTGCTGCTGGTACCACACAGGCTTTCTGGTTCAAAGGAGCAGGCCCACGCATGTAGCTAAGAAAATGAAATCATTAACACGCTTAACATGATACATGCACTTTAAAACGGCTGATAAGCTTACCCAAAACCTCTATTTGAGGCAGTAAGCCAAAATAAATCGCAAGAGAGAGCACAACGAGTTTTCGCTTCTAATTTACAAAGAAATGCATTTCTAAAGAAAATAAAAAAAAGGTAAATAAAGCACAAGCTCATAGTGGCAGGCTTTTTACCTGTGCTTCTATCTCTTCTCTCTTTTGTAATATCCATTTTCCACATAAAAAGTGCATAAAGCAATTCAACTGCCATTTCAGATGAAAATGTGTTGAAAATATGAATCCAATTCTATAATATTCATGCCAAGCGCAAGTGCACAATGTTCAATAAGGAAGAAATGGGGATAATGATCGGAGTTTGGCACTGTGATCAAATATCTAAGTTAGAATATGTGTTCAATTTGCTGCCTGCGTGTGCCGTCTCTGCATATGCAAGCTAAGTGTGGACCACGTATTCAACAATTGCTCTTTACACATGCAAGCGGGCCTCCTTACTTCTTGTACTGTGGCCAAGCCAAAGGCCGCCACTGAATCGCCAAGTGCCTGGGTCCTTCAGCTCCCTGCCTCATACTCCATCCCGGCAGCCAAGAACAAAACCTTTCCTTTGCACACGGACACCGCGAGACCTGCTGCTATTGTGCCCGAGACTTCCAGCGCGACGAGAAGTGAAAGAAATCAAGCTTCATTCTCGGAAAGCAGCGGGGACTAGTCTGGGAATCCCCCGGCTGCACAGAGGGCGCATTCAGTGCTAGCTGCACGCTGCAGAAAGACTTCACAGGCTGTACAATCAAAAGTCACATTTTCTATTCACTCGCACGGAAGGCTCGAGAGAATGCTGCACCTGCTGCAAACTGTGTGCATCTCGTCAGGCTCAAAATAGAAGCGTCCGCCAAATACAGTGGAGCACATAGTGGGGTATATTCACAAGAACGTGTGATAACTACCGCAAGAGTAGCGTAACACAACTTTCAATAACGCAGCCTATCACGGGAAAATAACCCCGTGTCAACGTGGAATTCACAAGGCGGTAGCATGCGATAGTCACCAGATAACGCGTCAAATGCCAGCGTGTAAATCAACACCACGCCCAAAAAATGCGAAACGCGAATGCGAGAAATCATGCGATGAGGCCAATCGCGGTACAAAAAGCTGCGAAAAGCAGCTTCAGGCCTGCAACTCCCACGCGTCCGGCGGGCAATTGCACCATAAAAACCACAGGCACAACACACCAGAAACAAGCCAAAGCACGTAGCAACATCCATGCACCCTGACCCAGCGCAGAGGGCAACGCGAACACCACAACCCCCACAGACCACCAGCAAGGAACAAGTGGGCCGGGGAAGGCCAAGGAGAAAATGAAGAGGAAGACGGGGTGCAGACCGCAGGAAAACAAGACCAAGGCCACGGAGGCGACAGAACACTACCAGCAAATGACCCACAAGCAGACCGCCTGGAATGCAGTCGCAGAGCCCAGGAGGCCTATCCAGGAGGCCAAGAGGCGCCTGCAGGACCTGACAACCTAAACCAGGTACAAACCCGCTGCCAACAGGAAGGCAGCAACGGCGACAGGAGGTGGCAGTCCAGCGCCACAGGAAGAGCAGGAGGAAACCCAGGCCACAGTCATCAGTGTGGAGAGGGTGCAAGGAGTAGGGAGTACGGACACAGCCCGACAGGACCTGACACAACAACAACAGGGTGAGGATCCAACAGGGACTGGGGGGACGGTGGGTGATGGGCACAATGCCACACATGCACAATGAGGTGTAACACACTGCACACCCACAATTACCCAGGGACATGTCCCCCATCTCCGTGGCACACTGCAGCACACACACATAGCAATCACAGCACATACCATGACAATGTGGCACAAAGTGCAACACCCACACTGCAGAACAGGGGACACAACTGGGTCCAACCAGGCACAGTAAGAGAACAATCACAACGGACAGAGCAGGGAACTGTGAGATGCACATCTACCCCTACAACCCCACATCAGCCATGTATGTCAAATGGACACTGTCCCAACTCAAACAGCCACCACCGCCCACACACTCACAATGTACATTGTCACACAGTCTGCATGTCGACAAGAACAAGGCACCAACACAATGCCAACATGCACCTCCCCTTCACAATGCAGAGGGACAAACAACACCTCCAGCAGGTCAGAACAGACACCGACGCCCTACAACAGCCCATGGACATCCCACACAACCCACCACCAGGACCAGGGCAGACAAGCCACTCAGAGGAGAACCCAGCCCCTGCAACAGACCACACAGCATGAAGCACCCGCAATCACGGCTGGCTCACAACACTTCACCCACCCACACATGGCATCCCAATGCCAGGTGGCAGAACGCCAAAAGGAGGTGGCCCAACAGGTGAGGGTGTTGCCAAACCCATGGAATGCGAACTAGAACACATACGTGGGTGTCCAATACCCTTCAGGGACCCCCCATACCCCACAAAGAAGACCCACACCTCCACAGAGACACATGCACATATCATGTTGAACTGGCCACGGGCACGTGCGCCCGGCCCCTTTATTGGCAGGGCCACATGTACAGTGACGCCTGTGCTGGATGTGGGTGGGGTGAGTATAAGCCAGCCCGCATGGAGTGCTTGGTGCTGCCAACAACCTGAACAGTGGACACCAGTGCAATGGAAACAGAAAACAGCAGCATAACAGAGTCAACTGCAGAGCAACATGGAGGGATTCGGAGTAAGGACAAAGGTCACCCAATATTCAGTCTGGACGTTCCTTGAGTTGCAGTGCACTGAGGCAGGGGCACTAGAGAAGAGCGCGCTCATGTGAAGAAATTGCTAGGATTGTGTCCCTTCGGATCAGTCCTGATGCAGATGCAGTGGGGTGTGTTACACCTGCATCAACTTCCTCATCAACGTCCCAGGTCTCCCACACTGCCTGAGGTGACAGTTGCGTCCGCAGTCCACAGCGCAATACCCAGCAATAGATCCAGGTGTGTAGCTTGACTACCACCACCAGTCTGCATTCCTGCCGTGGGGCTGTTGCCTCCTGCCTTCCCATTGTCTGTGCCCTCTCCCTTCCGCACACTTGACACATCTTCCTCATCATAGTCCCAGGTCTTCCCAACTGCATGAGGTGACATTGCCACGCAACCTCACAACAGCACAAAACTCTATCAGTAACGGACAATGGCTTGCGGTGCACTGAGTCACTGGCACTTGGAGTGCCGAGCAGGGTAGCAGGACGATGATGGCATCCACGACAGGTCTGAGCAACTCCGTAGGTCTGTCAGGACCACCCTTTCGAATCTGGCAGATGGCGGTTGGAGGTGGTCCTTGCAGTGGTGGCGTGTGCCCCCTGCGGTGATGCGACGTCCGGGCCGGTCAAGACTCGATGCTATGTGTGGGCCCTGGTGGCCCGCAGTTGAGGCCGGAGGATGCGGACAGCGCAGGGCCACAGACACATGGCATTGAAGACCCCAAGACCATCGCTACAGAGGCTATTCAATTTCTCAGAAGAAGGTGTCCCAGACCTGACCAGCGCAGAGTTAGTGGCCCCGGATGCACTGCGGCCGGCACAGGCACCCAGCCACGGGACGGTGACATGCGGTGCAGTCAGATGGGCCATGCGACCTGAGCGGGTCCCCATCAATGTCCGAGGTGTATGTTGCGGAGGGTTCCGGGGTACAGTGGAAGGTGTCCTCCAGGGCATGATGCGGAAGGTCTGATGTCATCTGGAAGCAGCAAATGGAGGAGTGGAAAGCGCAACCCTCGTTTGCACCAACAATTTGGGATCAGCTACATGAGGATGAAAACTAGCCCCTAGTCCACAGACTCAAACGCCACCAATGTATGACCAGTGAGTGTCCATGAATGTCGGGGAACAAACTTAGTGGCACAGGTGCTGTGAGGGGATGCAGTCTGCGATGATGCCGGTACACAGATGTGAACTCCAACATTGCCAAATCAAGACTCTGTTACCTACTGGACCGCAGTGTAGGCCGGAGGCAGCGGTCAGCATGGGCCCACAGACACGTGTTGTGTGCTTGTGATGCATTCGTTTGCTTCACTGAGAGCAGGGAGTTTAGTGATATCACCCCTGCAGTAGACATCCGGTCACTGCCATGGTGTAATCAAGACTCAGTTCCAAATGTGTGACCTACCTGACCGTGGTGTAGGCCTGAGGCAGCGGTCAGCACGGCCCATTCACTGAGTGTCACCGGCATAGGTTGGATGGCCCCACCGGCCTGCGTAGTTCAGGTTCAGTGGCACCACGTGTAGCCGGCTGGCGTTGAACAGGGTTAGTGGCACCACGTGTAGCCGGCTGATGTTGAACAGGGTTAGTGGCACCACTTGTAGCCAGCTGACGTTGAACAGGGTTAGTGGCACCACGTGTAGCCGGCTGACATTGAACAGGGTTAGTGGCACCAGGTGTAGCCGGCTGGTGTTGAACAGGGTTAGTAGCACCACATGTCGCAAGATGCCCATATAGAACTATGCCTCACTGATCGGGGGGGTCTGGTGCTGTGGCCGCTGGCCCGGATTTGGGGTCACTGCCATTCATGACTCAAGACACAGTTCCACATGTGGACCTACTGGTCCGAAGAGTAGGCTGGGGGCGGCAGTGGAGTACGTCAACGAAAAAGGAATAAAGCGGGCCGGTGTCGTGGAGGCTGTGATGGTCTGAGGTGGCTGTCAAGGTCTCTGGCCTCGGGCTTGTGGCTTGCGCCGGCACGTGGTGGGCCCTCCTTGACACACGCCAGTGTCGGAAGGTGATCAGTGTGGCCTGGCTGCGCAGGGGCTGGCCTGACAGGTTCGTGGTCCAGCGTGCCGGGGTCCGGCAGGCGCCCGGCATCTCAGGCAACTCCGCTCACGAGGATTGCGTCGGCCTCGTGGCGAGGTGGGAGGCGCCGCCCTGGCAGAGACGTGGGTCTTTCCGGAAGAAGACCACGCCCAGGCCTACGTGATTTTTATTCACACCCCTACGCTGGCGTGGCGTACGCCGGGCCATCACACTCCGCTGACGCTTAGGGGGGGGCGTAACAGGCAACATTTCCGCGAGGTCCCCCACTGGCTGGGGTGACATGGTGGCGTCCACTGTGCACTACACTGCATACGCAAGCGGTGTATGTCGCCATGGATATGGGTGTGTTCTGCATACTGCGAGGTGTCCAGCACATCTCCGGCACTGTTGGCATTGTGTACTTGCCCAATCATGGTTCTACTGCATCCTTCACACATGCCTGGTTGCCACCTCTCCCCACATTCGGCTATTATGTGGCTGAGGTGCCATGCCGTTGCTGGCTCATTTTCAGGGCTTGCCCATGTGGACATTGTAAGTTGTTCTGTCGTGTCTGGTGGGTGGGCATATTGTTGTGCCTGTTGTATGTGATTTTGTGACATGTGCATTGCCAGAGTTGTGAGTTGCATGGTTGTGGAGTTGAGGTGTGTGGGGTGTTCATTTGTATATTGCCAAGGGGCTGTACATTTCCCTTGTTGCCATCCTGGGAACGCTGGTTGATGATGGACTGTCGGAGGATGAAGGTATCATGCACACTGGCTGTGTATTTGAAGGCGACATTGTTGGGTGTTCCACGGTGTTCTGTTGTTGCCTGCACATTGGTGTGAGACGTGTGCTTCCTGTTGCGGTGATTGTGTGCTGTGTCACCAGGGGGCACAGGTAGTACATGTGTGCTGTGGATTGCCCCCAACACGTGCGTGAATCCTGCTATGGCGTATGGTCCTTGCTTGGTCTCCAGCGGATCCTACGCATTGTGTTGTGCGTATGGGGACTTAGGTTCCAGGGTGATGGTGATGTCCATTACAGGTGTGGGGGACTTGGATGTGTCTGGCTCTGAGACTCCTCCGACTCTGACGGGTGTTGGATGGGGGGTCCCAGGGGCCAACAGGTGCAGCCACGCCATCAGATTTGTGTGGGGTGGGATGTTGGTTGTCCGCTGTGTTGTTGCCGTAGGCCTGTTAGGCGATGATGGTCAGGATGCGTAGGTTGGTTGTCCCTTTCAGCCTGTAGTGGACGGTGACATTGTCAGATGTTGGGTCTGTGCGGCTGGTACGTTTCCTGGGGTTCCGCTGTCTTTGTCTGCACTGCGTCTGTGTTGGTCCGCGGGGGGGTGTTCCGGGTGTGGGATGGGGTCCTGGGGTGGTGGAGGTGGGTGTTGTGGCCCTCTTGGGTGTCCGGGCCGCATGATGGGTGGCTCCATGGCATCTGTTGTCCTTCGGATGTGGCCCTGGGCTGTGCTCCCTTTTGTGGTGCTGGCTGCCGTCCGACTTTACACCAGGTCAGAGCAGGTGTAGATTTCCTGGTGCTAACGCGCCTTATCGCCTGTTTTGTGTTTTTATCGCGGATGTGGCTGGTTGTTGTGAATGTTGAGGTGTGCTGTTGTCTCGGCTTTCGTCACGGGAACGCCTACTCTGCATCTCATTAGCGATATTTGCGAGGGTCCTCTGTGGCGATGTTTTTTGCGGCTGCTATCGCGGGTAAACTGGTGCTGTGGGCTGTTAACACCGGCTTGTGAATGGGGGGGGTAAATTTATCACGACTTTGGCTGCGATGAAGTGCCGTTAATTCGGCGATGGCTCCTTGTGAATATGCCCCAGTGTGTTTACAGCAAAGTAAATTAAGTTATTTTGAAATCACTCAATAATATGACTACGATGATTGTTTTAATAAATTCAAGTACCACAAGACTGATTAAACAGTTATCTTTCAGCGACATTAACCGGGTTTGTCACACAAAAAAGCACCAGTATTGTTATTTTGGTTTCTGTTTGTGTCAGAGGGTGGTTGGAGGGCAGAAGCAACTACGGGCATCAAGCAACCTTTTTTATAAAAAAGTTTGCTAAACAACAGATAAACAAATTAAGCATAAGGAGACCGTGGTTGGCCGGTGCTCCTTAGCCTTGACCGGAAGGGAGTATCGGCTGCGAGAGCGACTTAGGATGCAGCAGAGAAGAGCGACGGAGGAGGCAACCAATGGTAATTAGCAGGCAGAAATGAAGGGGTTTTGTTGACCACAAAAGGTCTTGCAGCAGCGCATGCGCGCTGATGCTCGACCTAAAAAACAAAAAACACAACCTTAAAATGATAAAACTGTAACAGCAATCGCCACAAGCTAACTACTCGTCAACTGGTAAACCAGGCTGAGAGAATGTAACGGGCTACAGCAGTCACCACCTCACTGTGTAATAGTTAACTTTCAGATAGATACCTGTGGTTCTTAATCGGGAAAGCAGCCATTTAATTATTGGGGCTATTTATACTATATAGAGTAACGAAAAATGTGCCTGGTCTTCAATGAACTGCATATATGGAGACAAACTTCCATTTTACATATCACAGAGTTTTTTCTCCTACTGTAAATCTACCTCCATTATTGGTGTGAACTTTCTGGACATGGAACGGAAGTGTTTATGAATCATAATGGCAGTACCACGTGAACTACTGGTGAAAACGAGTGGTAAATCCTAGTCTAACCACTGCGAGCCAGCACAAGACATCTATTGCCTAAAAGGTGGGTTTCCTGGTGGAAGATCATTTGTGGCGCATACCGTTTAAGCCCCACTTCCTTGACCTGTGACATGCATTGCTCTGCACTTTTTTGTATTGAAAGTTTGCAGCTTGGTTTGCCTCATTGTTTCAAAAATACTGATTAGTAATTATACACTATGTACTTCTCTAAACCCTATATCTGTCTTTTTACAAACATTTTAGGTAGCCCAAGGAGAAATGCTATTACACAAGGAGAATGCAGCACATATACTGAATATCCAAATATGTTGGAGTACACTCACAAAATAAGTAATATAATAGCAATAGGGTAAATGCCTATGGCAGTTTGTAGTAGAGCAGTTATGTGGTTTGTTTCTCCTTGGAGTGCCAATAAGTGCCAAAGGCAATGGGTAGTGTTGACAAAGAGCCTGGTTACTGAGAACAATAGAACAGCCAACATGTTTTGTTCCAAATGGACTTTATCAATGCAAATGCTAAAGCATCAGGAAATGCCTGTAAATTGGCACAATAATTATGGACGTCAAATGTACTGAATTCCGATGTAAAATGGGTGTTGTGGTTATCCAAGAACAGCAATTATGCTGGTAGTATGTGGAGTCTGGTAATCCTGGTAAGCATAAAGAGTAGGAATAGGAAATTGGCAGATGGATGGATACAGGAGTGCTGGCCATAAGCCAAGAAGTATTCCGAAACATGATAGTACACAGGTGCTGTGCACCAACATGTGTTGATATTAGTTTTGAGCTAACGGTTTATCGTATTCATATACAACACCCATTGGTAGCAGGGTGTTTTTGTTACGTCAGCAACACCAATTACGTAAATGAACAGATTGCTTTAACCACTATTCAGATTCTATTATCTTTGCACTGTACATAGTAGGGATGTGCAATATATAATCCTCACTGCTAAAATTGTAACAGTAGGCATATTTACTAAATATATGGTTTTGCATATTTCTTCGTATTTATTTTTTTAGGGGGGGAGGTTAGACTCTTCGTGTAAATTTTATTCTGTAGGAGGCAGGTTTGAGTTCAAAATAACTTCTGGGAGTTGAGCAACTGGTATGTGCCATAAGACATTTTCTGCTTGAGCGAATCTGCAGTATAGTGTGACTTTTGTATTTCAAGTATGCCCTCATGTTTAAATGTTTATGTGAGATATTGGTCAAGGGCATACACTGCAACATTTGTAATTAAGACAAGGAAAATTATTTCCAATTTCAATCACCCATAATGTTGGGTGAGGAACAAAACACCTAGAATGTAGTTAAACAGGAGGAATTAACAGCATGTTAGATAAAATACCATTTTGCCAGCTCAAGTGCTCCCCATATGCTGAAAATGGGCAGTAGTTCTGGCTTTCTGTAGTAGCTGGTGTCACCCTTAGTCGGCGCCTTAAGATTGACAGCTAATGCTCCTGATTGAAGCACCAGACATGCGCACAGCATGCCTCTGCTGAAAGGCCCTGTAAATGCAAGCTTGGCCCTTGAGGTAACGTTAGATCATTCAGCCCGTCTTTGTCAGATTTGCGGGCTCTTTACCTGGAATGCAATGGACTTCTATTTGGCCTATGTTCTTTGGTGTTAACTGCCTGAACAAAGAGGTGACCATTGGAGCAGGGCCCCAATCTTGTCTACCCAAACCAGGCCAGTGGGCTGGAGAGGCATACAGGCTCAGCCCTTGCCCATCCTCCACAGGCAATGCTCTCTGCAAACCAGCAGCAAAGTTAAGTCACCACAGCCTGTGGATGATCATACCCTTCACCTATACTAGCCCCTGGGGCTCCTTCACAGAGTGCTAGTGTAGCACTCTCCCAAAGACAACTTGTCACAGGCCCTGGGAAAAAGTACACAGTCTGCCTTCACAACTCTGAGCCCTATCGCCCAAAAATAATTATATATATATATATAGCTCCTGTCGCACACCAATACCTTGGCGTACATTGCAGGTGGTAAGCACATGTTCTCCAATTTATTTCCTGCAGTCAATACCAGGATTCTTGTTTTATGGTAGGTACTAAATGTCCTTCCCTATAGTTTTTAGGCAGTAAATCACTGTTTACCTGGTTCACAGCAGATGGCAAATCCCTCTCCTCAAAGTTCTTCTTGTGTAATGTGCCCTCCTGATGCTTGGGAAGTGGTACACCCCCTCCTTTAGCGTCATATGAAGGGTATGGATCCTCCTTCTTAGATTTTTTAAGAGTTGGTAAAAGCCCCTTCTAGTTCTGGATATGTCAAAATCCCTGCTGGGGTTAGTAGAAGATGCAAGTAAATACTCGTGGTTTGTTGCTATGTGGAATACCTCCTCTGCATGCTTCTTAGGTGGTGAATGTCTATTTCAGTCATTGTCTAGCACTGCCGCATTTGTTTAGTACAATGGGGGTGCACAATGTGCCAGTAATTACCTCATTTTGCAGTGGCTACCATGACTTCCCAAAAATAATGAACAACCTCCCACGTGACCTTGAATACTTTAGTACTTGCTAGTATATAGCATAGCAAGGGGTCATTAACTCATGATTTCTCCACACAAGGATTTAAGTTTCATAAATAACTTCTTTTTATTATATTTCATTATTCACTTATTTAAAAGCAATCACATAGCAATCTTAATTTATATTGTCACATTATTTTTAAACATTGTTGTTTCTTTACAATATATTAACAAATTTCAATAATACATTTTCTTATAATGATCACAATCTGTGCAGAAAACTCATAATCTGTACACAAATTCTTTAGATCTTTCCTCTCAGGAAACTAACATCAATTTTACTAACCATAAATGTATACCCCACACCGATACCTCATTCACATAGTCAACACTCATATCACTGACACATACTACACACATTCACACTCCCCATCGCATACACAGATGAAAAAAAATCGGGGTGGAAACATCAACCCTCAATTGCTATGCTGATGGCTGGGGCATCATGCTCTCAGGTCTACGTACGTTTCAATGGACATGACACATTGTCTCCATCTTCATCAGGACCTATTGGTTTTTTTATTATTATTTTTTTCTTTCAGGTGAACCGTGGGGATTCTGTTGCTTCTTGCTGTAATATAGTTACACTCCAGCCGGAGTAATAACGGCCCCTAAGCCCTTGAAAGTTACTTGGGGTATCTGCAGTCAAAAGCTAATTTTAATCTCCGAGCGCGGCCTTATTTTTGTATGTGAGGAACTCTCATTTCATGCATCAGCGCGATAAGCTCCGATCATTGCGACGTAGGGGCTAACGGTATCCACTATCTTATTGTTTTGCTTTCAACTTTCTCTTTGATATAGGTAACCTTGTCGATTGTATGTTGAAATATCCTGGACCCCAGAGCTCTCTGGCAATATCAGTTTGTTTCGTCAATTCACTATATTACAAATCGTGTGGCATGGCGCTTCTTGCTGCTCCTTACGTTCCCATAACATGCCATGAATTATGATCAATATGTGCATCTCAAGCACACAAACACATAACTCATGCCCTCAGTCCATCACCAACTCCTTCACACCGCACAGAAATCACTTTTACTGAACATTTGTCCATCACAGTTAGTAACGGCCAATCTTAGGTATATGACATTCTGCAAAACAAAAACATGTGATTCCCAAGAAAATCCAGGATGTGCTATGAGTTCTGCAAATGTGAAACGGGAGCATGAACCAAGGGGTCTGTACTTAAGGGTGTAGTGTCAAAAAAAGAGCATTTCCAATGCTTTTTCTGACAGCAGCTACAAAATCAGGCACAAAGCATTGTAGAAGGAGAAGGTGTTTTGGTGTGTCAAACGGTGAACAGTAGGTGGTGTGCATTCCGCTGAGCCATCTGTTATAGACTGTGACACTGGTTACAGTCACCTGAACTATTTTGATTTGTCACAAAGCTGCTAAGTTTCCCAGATCCAATGCGTGATGTGCTTCTCCAGTCCAGGTTTTTTCCTTTGAATGCTGGGGCTTGCAGTCTTGTTTTATAAAGGCATATGCAAGAATACAAGCCCCAGAATTAATAGGAAAAAAACTAGAATGGAACAGCAAATAGCACATAAACTAGGGAAAGTTGACAGGGTTGCTGTCATCTTTATACTTACTTCTCCTAAGATGGGTCAGTGTAACGGGCCGTTTCTCCTGAGTTTCTGTTTCGACTTTTAACCATTAGTCCTGAATATCTGTAGACACAGCCTGGAATTGTCCTCCATGCCAGGGGTGTCACCCTATTGTAGGAAAGCTTAGCCCGCAGCAATAGAACCCTCATCCTCGAGCTGGGTGGGCTTTCCAAGGTAGTCCAGCCCCGCAGATCAATGAATACTACTTGCCACCACAGGAGAATGGGAACGGAGCCTATGCGTACAGAGCTGGTGGCAGAGGTAGTCCGGACAAGACACGGAACAAGTTGGGGGAAAGTAGGCAGCACTCAATCAGTGTGTGGCAGCTGACCCCACCCCGCGGAGCAGAGGAGGAGGGGCTATGGCAGCCGCGAAAGGACACTGTACGGACTAGATAATGGAGCAGGGGCTGCGGAACACGAGTCTACTTACCAACACAGCTCCCCTTCACGCGGTTCACCAATTCTTCCGGCTGCCCGGGACGCAGGTTCAATCAAACAGCCAAGCAGACCTATAAAGCAGTCATTTGATGACGTCTGCTGAGCCCGCGTACTGATGGGAGGTGGGGCGGGCAGCAGCTACATACTGCGCCACTAGACCTTATATTGTATGAGTCCCACAGCCAATGAACTCAATGAGTTTTTTTCTACACGTTTACAGCGACTTCTGCCGTTCTCGTATCCCATGTAGCTAACCGTTTCCCCACCCGTAGCGCAATAGGTTAATGTCAGTGTAGGAATGGAAAAGTTTGACTCTGGTGTTGTGTAATATTTTCTCATTCCCACCTAAAACCTGTTAGGGCCTGCTTCCCGGCTGTCTTCAAATTTCTGCCGTATTTACCAACGCCGACGGCTGCACTATAATCCCGCCCAGTAGAGGAGAGGCGTGCTGTTGTGTCGGCTGGGCGTGAAGCAGAGCCCGCAAACAACAGTGAATGCGTGGCGCAGCCTTAATTAAATAACCAGACCGCACTCTGATGTATGTTAGTGCCGTTACGAGGGATCTCTACTCCGAGCCCGCCCCGCGGCTGTGCTCTTTATTGAAATATCAAGTAACCTACATGGTTGCAACCACATTGTGTGCGCCGTGGGGTAGACTGAAGCCGACCCCCCGGCTCCAGGCAACTTAGTGCAGTTGCCCGGAAATTAGACAGCACCCAAAGGGTCGATACAACATTCCTCCCCAAAACAGAGCATTACCAAATGTAAACCAAAACAACAGGCAAGGTGGATGACTTCATTATCATTCAATAGAGTTTGGGCACAGGGGTGATGTCACTGAAATAGTAGCCCACGGTCGGACCAAACACGGGACCGCTCTTCTCTTGGTTTCACATCACCCAGAGACCAGTGATGGTCCTTCAGTCTGCTGGACGGCTGGGGATTTCCCCTCAGATGATACTGGGTTTGTGTTTCACGATTCGACTCATCTGTTCCAGAGTCCATCACTGCATTGCCCAGATTCAGAGTTGCAACGACTGCCGGCTCTCTTGCCCGCACCTCATCTCTTACTGATCCACCATCCGTACCTTCGACATCGGACAGATCATCCAGGTTAGGACTATTCATCTCACTCGCACCCCCTTGGGATGCAGCGGTGCATGGAGAATAAAATCTTTTGAATGCGGAGACGTTTCGTGTTGTGACTTCTCAGCCCCTCTGAGCCATGATCTGAGTTCCTTTCATGGAAGAAATACACCAGGGATCCTTTTTAAACAGCAGTCTGAATTTGTTCCCAGGGTGACGATCCCTTACTAGAACCCAGTCTCCCACTTTTAGTTGGGACTTCTCTGCTTTCCGACGCCAGCTGGTCTTGTCATTCGCCTTCTTCCTCCGACTGAATACTTCATCAGCGTTGGGAACATCCGACTTCCATTTCGGATAGTGAGGTATTGAGTCGTTGACTACCCTCCCCATTGAGAGGTGCCCAGGGGCTCGCCCTGTGGTGAAGCGAGGTGTCTGGCGGTAGTCCCTTAGAAACGAATAGATCGACTGTTCAGGCGATTCCCCATTGGCATGGGCTATTCTGATTACTTTGTTCAGAGTTCTCATGAAGCGTTCTGCTTTGCCATCGGCTTGCGGCCACTTGGGGCTGACCTTCCGGTGGATGATGCCCATTGACTTAAGGTATGACGCCATCTCCAGCCCCTGAAAAGGGGGACCATTGTCAGTTCTCAGTTCTTTGATGAGACCATGGGTAGCCATTACCTTTTCTAGTTTAGGAATTACTTCAGCTTCACTGAGGGATCCTAGGACTTCGACCTCAGGATACTTGGAATAGTCATTGATTATCACTAGAGTATGTCTCCCATCGGGAAGACTCCCAAAATCCATGCTTGCACATACCCAGGGATCCTTGGGACCTGGTTCAATTATTATGGGTGCCGGCGGGCTGTAGTCCCCTGACGCTTGACACCATGAGCAAGCTCACACTGTGTCCTCAACTTTCTCGTCCATCAGGGGGAACCACACCTTGGTTCAGAGGCGTCCCTTTGTCTTCACCATCCACCATTGATCCGGTATGTGCTAGCTGGATGGCTCGATCTACCAACGCCACAGGGATCACAAGGCGATGGCCCTGCAGCAGGCATCCATTGGGGTCAGCACTGAGCTCTTGTCGGACTTGATACAGGCTTTCCAATACCCTTCGAGACTCTGGGGTGAAACGGACCCATTGGCTTTTCAACTAGTGCCACTGGTTGGTCCGTACCACATTGAGAGCCTTCTGGAGACATTCATCTTGTGACGTTGCCTTGCATAACTCCTCTATTGACATGGGCAGGGGGCGAGACCGGTCCACCACATATGTACATATTCCTCGGTTTCTTCTGCATCTTCCTCTTTGTGGGGGGTGGCTGGGCGAGGGTGCCGTGACAGATAGTCCGCTGGGTTATTAGTCCGAGGCTGATATTCCACTTTACAGTTATACTCCTGCAGTTGGATCATCCACTTTTCAATTCGGGGCGGAGGTTTCGACGCACTCCCATTGAATAGCGGAAACAGGGGCTTGTGATCCGTGGTGACCAGGAACGGCTTCCCACACACATACAGATGGAAGTGGCGGCATCCCCAGTGGATCGCAATAGCCTCCTTCTCAATCTGCGAGTACCTCTTCTCGGTGTCGGTCAGAGACCTGCTTCCAAACGCCACAGGCGCCCATTCTGCCTGTGGGTCAGGCCGCTGCATTAAAACAGCTCCCAGCCCTTGGGGACCCGCATACACAGCTATCAAAGTGTATCGCTGAGGATCAAAGTACCGCAGGGTGGTGGAGCTGGAAAGTACATCCTTGGTAGCTTGAAACACCTGTTCATGTTCAGGGCTCCATGACCAGGACACTGAGGCCTTAGTCAGCTCCCTCAGGGGTTGTGTTAGCACCGACAGGTCCTTTATGAACTGGCCACAATAGTTGACCATTCCAAGAAAGCTGCATATTTCTGTTAAGTTGCTGGGTGCAGGAGCGTCTTTAATGTCTTTCACCTTCTCCAGATCGGGGGACACGTCCTCTGAGGAGAACACGTACCCGAAAAACTGCAATCTCTGCTGGAGGAACTCACATTTGTTACGGTGGAAGGTGAGCCCCGAGTCCTTTATCCTTTGCAGCACTAGTCGTATTCTGGCATTGTGTTCAGGTATTGACTTGGCGTGGATCAATATATCGTCACTGACATTTACCACTCCGGGAAGATCAGCTAGTAGCTCTCTGATGGTGTTCTGAAACACCACTGCAGCGCTTGATACCCCAAAGCTCAGCCGTCGATACCCTTGCAGATCCACATGGGTGGAGAAGGTCGTGATGTACCTCGATTCTTCGTCCAGAACTAGCTGGTGATATCCGGAGCGAAGATCAAGCTTCGAGAACCAGCAGGCCCCACTGAGCTCACCAATTAGGTCATCGATGGTGCCTCTTCCGTTTGATGGCGGCGTTGGGAAGTCGCATGTCCAAGCAGATCCTCACCTCTCCGGGCTGCTTTGGTTTTCTTGCCACGACAATAGGCGATACCCAGGGAGTGGGGCCCTTCACCTTCTCTATGATGCCTGCCGCCTTGAGCTTGTTCAATTTCTGTTCCACCAGGGGCCTGAGGTGAAACGCGATGCGCCAATGTCGAAGGGCCACCGGCTGGATCGAGGGGTCTATATGCAAGTGTATCTGCATTCCCCGTAGACATCCAATGCCCTCGAAGACTTCGGAAAATACTTTGAGGATGTAACTTACTTCTTCTCGGTGTATCCTGAATGCAAAAATTACGATTCCCAGGTCTTCCGCTGACCGACATCCAAGCAGCATGCCATGGCCTTCATCCATCACGTACACTTGGGATTCAACTGATGTTTGGTCATACGTGATGGTGGTCTTGAATTGGCCTCTTATGACGAGCGGTTGTCTCTGTCCATACGCAAAGACTTTGATCTTTGTGGGAGTTAGTGACAGAGGCGGGTTCATCTTTCCATGGGCCTCTGACGACATGATGTTGATGGTCTACTACCGCCATGGTGGGGTGTCCGCCCACAGTTATATGGCATTGGGGTAACCGGCTTGACTGTTGGCCCGCCTCACCAAGAGTGAAAACTGCATGTACGATGTGCTCCTCACCCTCATCATTGTCCATATCACTGCTTCTTTCCTGGATTTCCTGTACATTGTTGACTGTGGATCGTGGGATCTGCCTTTTGCTGGAGCGGCATACCTTCATGAAGTGTTTCAGTCTCCCACATGCTGTGCACTCTTTGCCCCTCACTGGGCACTCCGAAGGGCGATGTGGTGGTCCTCCGCAATACCCGCATAGCCGGGTTCTTGCTTTCCTTCCTTTGCTGGACTGCACTGGTGGATTCGCCGCAACGACGTTAACCGGCTCCGTCTTGACAGGATTTTGAAGTGCCGCTTCCATGTGCGCTGCCCGCGCTCTCAACAGGACCTTGGTCTTGCCCAGGGTGAGGATATCCGCTAACGTTTTCCCGGACTCTTCTAGGATCCTTTCCCGCAGTTTTGCCGACGCACACCCTTGGATGATTTGCCCCCTTATCTCTTCTGTCTCGTCGTGAAAACCGCAGGTGCCGACCAATTCTTTCAATCATGCATGAAACACATCCAGGGATTCTTCTGGCTGCTGTCTCGCCTGCCTGAATATGAATCTTTCATAGTCTTGATTTGCCATGGGCTCGAAGTGAGCCGTGAGAGCCGCAATAAGAGTGAGGTGGGTCTTCGGTGCCGCCTCTACAATTGTTTTGGATATCTTAAATATGTCTCTCCCTCCTAGGTGAAGCAGCATGGCACGTTTCTGCTCAATTTCCACTTTCGTGGCTTCGAAGAACAAGAGCACACGCTCCACTCACTCCTTCCATTTCGGGGCTTGTGCTGAGGGGGCTCCCTCCACAACAAATGGTTCTACAGGAGGAATCTGGGCCATTGTCCTGGCTGGTCTGCTCAGCTCTGTGCTAGGATGTACCCTGAAGTCGACGTCCGCCTAGCAGTTATTCTCCCCTTGCGTAGTTGTGCCCCCGAGTGTAGGTGGTGCTTTGGAAAATGTCCTTCTTAGTGTTCCTTTCCTTTGCTTGTGCCTGCTTACACTCTGTGGGCTCCATGCCTCTCACCAAAGCAGAGATGGCATGTGCAGGGGCTTACTCACGGGAGTGGTCATCGTGTTCTCAGTCTTGCAGCAGCAGTTGGACACCAGATCTCTTCCCCTCTTGGGCCCTGCGTGCGCTGTGCAGCACCGGCGTTGCCTTGTCCGTTCCCCTCAGCTGGGCCTGCGAGTGTAGCCGGGCACCGACAGCCTTTGCACTCTGAGCGCCCTCCTCGGGCGTGGTCGCAACCAACATAGTAGGTGCCGTGGGGTAGACCGAAGCCGACCCTCCGGCTCCAGGCAACTTAGTGCAGTTGCCCGGAAATCAGACAGCACCCGAAGGGGCGACACAACACGTGCCTCAGCCCTGCCCCACGAAGAACAGGCAGAAGGAGCAGCGCTCCGATCAGAGATATTGCTAGAAATTCATCCACCGTTGTCCCGAATAGATCTTCATAACATTTTGCTCTGAGCCCCAATTAATTGGAAATACTTTGAAGTCCGGCCCAGTGCTTTCAATAGGAACAAGCATTTGCAATGCAATAGGACTCACATTTACACAAGACCTATTGCATTGCAAACAGGTGGGCGCGAAGGCACGAATAACGGGAGTGCTGGGAGGAGCAAGAAGGCACGGACTGTGGTGGGGGAGGCACGGGGAGAAAATAGTACTGGAAGTAAAGGGGCCAGTAGCCATGTAAGGATACAAATTACGACATGGCCATCATAGGGAGGGACTAACAGGCCTATAAACCAATGGAAGGCAGCATTTAGTAAAGGACAAAGACACAAGCCAATGAAAAAGATGGGTGGGGGAGTGGGCGTGGCTTCTCTCCCATACTCAACTACCCCAGATCAACCCCAGAGCATCGCTTGCGCGCTGGCTCAGGGCTCGACCTAAAAAGGAGGAGATCTTCAAAAGGCGTCACAAAGGAAGAACTCCAGGATGGAAGAGAGCATCGAAGAAGAAGAGAACAACCTCGAAAGTAAATATTTTTTAATGCATTCCAACCTGAAGAATGGCCTTTGTACACTGCACCTCAGGAGAATGCACTAAATCTGAGCTAGACTTGTTTACACTAAAACCCACACAGACCAGCATGGATAACAGCTTTTTCATGGAGGTATCGCATTTAGCCATTTTGACATCTCTTTTGTCCCGTAGAGTTTTTTGTGTCAGGGTCCACAGATATGTATTTGGATATCAACAACACAATGCTGCACCTAGTGTGTAAAATCGTAAAAGCGGATGGTACCAACATAGCAGCAGCCGCTAAAGTGGCGACGATCGCTTACCCCCTCACAATCATGTTTAATCAGGTAGACATTACCCTGGGTGATCGTCCCATCACACAGAGCGATAATATTTACGCCTACAGGGCCTACCTCGACAGTATTATAAAATACAGTAGCGACGCCCTTGACACACAGCTTTCAGCATGTCTCTTCTACAAGGATACATGCGCACAGTTTGAAGACAACGAGCTGGACGATGCCAATCAGGGTTTTGTAAAAAGAGTAGGGTTTGCTGCAGGCAGTTGTCAGTTTGACCTCCTGGGGCGTATACATTAGGCGTCTTCTTCCAAGATAAACTGCTTGTCAAAGGTATTGATCTTAAGATCAAGCTTACCCGCAACAAGGACTCGTTCTGTCTCATCAGCAGGGATGCGGAACAGTATAAACTGGACATACAGTCCGCGAGCTTGTTTGTAAAGAGAGTGAAAGTGCCCTCAAGCGTCAGACTAGCTCACGCCGATGCTTTACAACTATCCAACGCAAACTACGCAGTGGAAAGAGTAGCTCTGAAGGTATTCAGCATCCCGGCGGGTACCCGATTAACCCAGCAGCAAAATTTATTTCTGGGGCAACTACCCAAACTTATTATGATCGGTTTTGAGGACAATACATCTTTTAGCGGCGTCTATGCCTCAAACCCCTTCAATTTTAAGCACTACAACATCAACTATGTGGCGCTGGTCCACGAGGGAGCTGTGATTCCTGCAAAACCCTACACACCCAGTTTTGGAACATCCAATTTTATCAGGGAATATCTAGGACTGGTTTCGATAACAGGGAAGCACCTGAGGGACTGCGGGCTAGTTGTGTCAAGAGAAGGATATGGGGCAGGATACACACTATTCGCATTCGATCTGACTCCTGACATGGAAGACGGGGATCATTATATTCTGGTCAAAAATGGAAATCTAAAAGCTCAAACACGTTTTAGTAATCCCCTGCCTGTGAATGTGAACATGGTCGTATTCTCTGTATTCAACAGCGTCATTCAGATCAACCACGCCAGACAGAATATGTTTGATTATCTTTAAAATATTGTGAAATGGACACTGTGTAGATACGTGAGTTATTAAACAAGCATAAATATGCTAGGAAATACTTTTTAAGTGTTTTCCCAAGCGACGGATTACCCCCTGAAATAGGGGCTGAAAGACCCTGCACCCTCGTCTTTAACACAGATCCTCATTACAAGGATGGAACACAATGGGCAGCCGTTTTTATGGATATTGACATGGTTACAGTGTTTGACAGTACAGCTGAACATAGCATCTACTATACAAATCCATATTCAAATATGTAAAAAAAGCTGCAGAGTGTGTGGAGTATAAGAAGATGAGGGTCCAGGATTCGCTAGCCATCACATGTGAGGAACACTGTATATATTTTATTAGTAAAATGTCAGAGCGGATGACGTTTAGAAAATTCTTAAACCTATATTCGAATGACCTTGTTAACAATGACCGGATCGTTATGAAATATGTAAAAGAAAACACATGAGCCATGGGTAGTTCTGCTAAAACGGAATACACCGTATGTCAAAATTGTAAAGTCGTGTAACATCTTTATGTTTAATGATGAATGTCTAAAATAAATGAATTTAAAAACACAAATTCAGACTGTGCATTTTTATTCTGACACATCCAACATAATTAAAATGTTTTAAAAGATGACCCAAACAGACTGAAAAGTTAAAAGTGTTTATTACAATCAATTTTGTAAGATAAGTATTACATTGACAGCATTACTAAAGAAATATAAGAGAAAAAAAAAATCAGACACAATCGTTAAACGATGCATAACTATACACACACGCAATGGATACAGATGTCAAAAAGTCTGGAGAAACATCAGGTTGTCAGCCATGTGTGGGGTTTAGCCAATGTCTTTGTTTGAGGTACCACAGATGTAGCAGGTGTGCTCCAAGCGGGGGATAGCCGTGGAACGCCAGAGATGGCTGGCGATGGCGGGAGGGGGTCTTCAAACTTTCAAGCTGGCACCTGAGGTAGCCATTACAAACGAGCGTCGAAGGGATGCTGAATTCTGCAGAGGCTCGCAGAAATTGTTCCCAACCTCTAGGAGCATTTTGGTGCGTTAAGGACTTGGGGTGCGTGAGGCCTTTGACTAGGTCATACATGTGTGACCCAACAATCGGCTGACCTTTATAGAGGAATTCGCCACGATCATTCCATGATGTTAGGTCTTTAGAAGATGCAAGCTTACTCATCAACATTTACGCGGCGCGCAGTACTTTCAACTTATATTTTTTAAGAGGTAGTCAACAAAGATATCTGAGGTTGGTGATGGGTCCTGCTGCAGTTGTTGTTGGTGTTGAGGTGCTGGAGGGGGTGCTGGGTGTTGATCAGAGGCTGGGGCATAGAGAGTTAGCTTATTTGTTTTGGTATTCCACTGTTTGTAGTAGTTTAAAAAGTGTTTTAGGGTGCTGCTGCAAAGGTTTGCTTTGTCGTACGGATTTAGATCTGTCCTGTTCAAAATGTCCTTAATTTCAGCATCCAGCCGCAGAGTCTCATTTTTTCTTATATCCCACGTGTTGTCCGTAGACGGTCCCAACTGTTCCAACTGTTGTCTAGGCACCAAATACATCTCTGAGGCATGCTCCATCAGTATCCTGAGAGGATACTTGTAATTATAGGTATAGCTATGCCCAACAAACAGCCTATAAAACTGCCAGACTGTTTCACCAGTTTCTTCTTGGAAATGAGAGAGACCCTTTTATTACTGAGCTTCTTGATAAGGTGCTGCTTCTTCTTCAACACCTGTAACTGACGCATTCATATAGGGACGTTACCTTTTAGGATGTTTATGGCTATTTCTGAAATGGCCGTCACTAAATCGTCAGAAGCCGTGCACAGGATGGCCTTTCTGTGTTGGGGACTGGCTGTAACCAACATTTTTAAGAGAGCTAAATTACGTCTTAGGCCGGCCAGACATGGTCACTACCTTATATTATAAAGTCAAGAATGTAAATGTCACTAAAAGTCTTCAAGTCTTTTTATATGCTCTGGGTTTTGGCTTAGGGGCATAAGCGACGGGGAGATCAGGTGGGAAAATATCAGCCCGCAGTCTGTAGTCTTCTAGAGTAATATTTTTTAAGTCGACCAACAAGTAGCCATGGGGTTTTTTGGTAGCGTTTTTAAAAGCCTCCATGAAGAACTAGGTGTTTCCAGGGTACATCTGTTTGGCTATGATGGATATTTGCTGTTTGTCACAGCGGGGTTTAAATAAAACAAGGTATGAGGCATTGAGAGCGATAGAACGACTGTTCTTACCCTTGTAAAACAGTTTCTGCATGATGTAGCATATGCTTTGATTGCGGTGGTGTGAATATTGAGTAAAATCTCTCTCTAACTCAGGATGATCCCCACCTTCACGCATAAGGTCATCAACAACTACCATGTTTACAAGGTTCGTTGGTAGCAGCTCATTGTCATTGAGATTATCAGGTATACCTTCTATAAACCTGATATGTGGGAAACTACGGGAAAGTTCGGTATAAACATCTTGCCAACAAGAATAAAGCCACACAATGTTGTTAGGTGTTTGGGATAAAACACCTGCAGCATTTTCTAAGAGCTTTTTTATAAAGTAGCTTTTACCACAGTTTGATGGACCTGCTAAAACACAAGAGAACGCATGCTGTAATCTGGTGCCCATAGTGTAGGGTCAGCTGCTCTAATGTGTCTAATAACTGTACGGCAGTGTTTCATAGTCTGCAGTGAGGACCCTTTGATCACAAACAACGTGTAAGGTTTTATGTAAGGGTTGTGTTGTAATTTCCCACTTTTTTGGGGATCTGACTATACTATGCTGGGTTGATTCACAACTATGGTTTTATCGTTTTCACGATCGTCCAATGCAGAGTATTTGTGCACCAGATCTTTCAGGCTGTCAAAATAAACTTTTAGGCTGTTGTTAACATTTAATGTTATACCTTTGACTTTCATACATACTTTGTTGTTGTTAGTTTTGTAAGAATAGGTCTTAGGCACTGATGAAAGGAATTTGACTATATGTTCATCCTTATCAAGTTTGCTGGTCAAATTACCTAGATAATCACCTAGTGGAGGGTCTTCATCCCCGGGCTTACTCACAAAAATAACTGAGTCGGTATCATGATACAAACATTGGCCCTATAGTTTATCCATAACCCTATAAAGTTCTAAACGAGCATGAGCGGTCGTGAAGCACGCTAAGAAGATGTTTATGTTGTTACACATTGTGGGATACTCTCTTGTGTATTTCCAACACAAAGCCATGGTCTCGTCATCGATAAACTCGCAGCTGGACACCTCCTAACACCGTGCAAAAAGGGACCTAAACAGTTTGTCAGGATCAGTGATTATGGACATGATTGATAGGTTTGTACGCTGTGCGAATTTTCCCCATAAGGAGTTGAGACAGAATTTGGCTAACTGTTGTCTGAAGGGGTTGACCTCCATCAAATGGGGCCGTAAGCATATTCCCTCGTGAGCGTGGTAGTCATTGATGTATTTTTGCTTTGTATCCTGGCTAGTGCACCAATCAGGATACCCTGAGGCCTCCTGTTTGTCTCTAAGAAACAAGTTAATATACGGTGAAAAGAGCTGTGTCGTGGTCCTCTTAAAATGCCAAACTCGTGTACTCGGCCCAGCCTGTAGCCTTTCTCTAAGGCCGCCTGTACCTCGATGCTACACCAGGTCCCGGTGAGCATCCTTTGTTCTTCAGTGTGTCTACACTCTCTAGACTCTTTACTCTCAGAAAATGTTCGACAGAGGGGAACATTAGCTTCCCATCGACTCTGTATGATAGTACCGGAAAGCAAAGCCTCCTAGGAGGATAGATCTGGCACTTAACTAACCCAAAGTATTCGGAAAGGGGTTTAAAGTCTCTATATTTGATGGTGGGCTGGCCTAAGGGGTATAAATTCATCTTGTTCACAAACTAATACAAACTAGTGAAATCATAGTAGTGTATTTTCTCCCCCTCACCCGCGGCCCTGTACAGCTATATAGCATTTGTACGACCCACAAATAAGGCATCGCGGGGCTCCAGAGGCTCTGGCAAATCACAACTCTTGATGAAAGAGCAAAGTTCTGCATTGGACGTTAGCATATCTAACCTCTCATGCTCCCTTAAAGGGTCCTCATAGCGAAGCCACATTTTTTAACATATTGTGCCTTCATCAGAGTACATCAATATAGGTGTTCAAACTTGGTACCCAACAGTCTGTTAAACTCATGGGGCTTATAACAGGACAACCGTGGTAAAAACAACCATTGTATTCAAAGGCAGTCGGAACACCCTTAATTACAGCGTACCCATCCTGGTAATAAGGTCCCAGGCGGTATTCACCACCCTGTAAGGCGTTCTGAATATGTATGTCTTCCTTTGCAGAGATGTACATGAGCCATTGGATAGAGGGGGTTGAATAACATTTCTGTTTACCATTATAGAGGTCTGGCGGGACTAGAGCGATACTTTCAGGTCTTAAAAACATGTGCTTGTAGATGGACATGCACATGGAAGCCAGAGTGATGTTTTGAAAGGGGTCTATGTATTGTATGGATTTAGTCATTTGAGGGGTGTTGGGTTTCAAAACCGTTACCTTCTTAGTCATCTCCAGCACAACATCTCTGAAGAGTAATGCCTGAGTGCTGTAGATGTGATCACAATGGGTACACACATACTTGGCTCCCAGAAAACTTTTAAGGTTCAAGATACCGTAAAAGTGATTTTCATGGTGGAGGGAATATACAGCCTTGTTTTTCACATGTTCCCAGTTGTAAAGTACTTCCAAGAACCGTCGTGATTAAGAACTTTCACTGTAACAGCAAAATAGTTCTCAAAAAGACCTATGTCTCCAAAGCTGACCATTCGGTCTGGAGGTATTTCATTCACCGCATGGGCTTCAGCCGCTCTAGATATGATGACAGCATTGGGGGTTCTGCGATCCAGCAGCAACCCCACAATGCTGGCCGCAAGACAGGTGTTGAATGCTACGTTGTTAAAGATGAGCAACCAACGTTGTTTCTTTACAATGATTTTACTGTACAGTACGCTCTTTAAAGGACGGGAAACACCCCCCTCAAGGCCTCGTACAATGAGGGCTATGGCTCTGAATGTACCATAGGCGACTAGTTTAGCCTTACTCTGTAAAAGCCTAGAGAGGTTTTCTAGAAATCCCACATCGTCAAACACATCACGGGGTCACCGTTTGGTGAAAAAGGGACTGTCATGGCCCTGCATCTGAAAGCGTAGATGGCAGAAATCATTAGGACCCACATCGTGTAACAATCTTTCTATAAGCGATTGCACCGCCTGATGTATGGCTAAAACCCCATGATCAGAGGACCTTATATGGTGTAGGTTAACAAACCTAAATTCCTCATAATGCTCTGTAGCGTCAAATCTCTCTACGGTACGGCTGTAACTTCTAATGCTCTCTAAAAACACGGGCTCTGAATCCTCAGCTTGAGGAATAGTTCTTGCTGGGGAGCACCCGGATGAATCATTTTTGTGATTTGGGCTTATCATGGGCTCTGGTGTGTTTTCAAGCCGCTGTGAAGCGCATATTTTGGCTTTCTTTAGTTTACTTATTAAAAGCCGGCACTGCTAAGCTATATTATACCATTTTTCCTTTTTGCCGGCCCATCCATTTTTAGGAAACCTCCCACAGCCTATTTGAACAGTTTGGCCTGTGTCTGTGAGCGCCGTACTCGTAGAGGCCTCTGCTACAGGCCCTACATGTGGCCCTTCTATGTGCCAGATTCCCGGCCATGCCATATTTCCAAACAGTATGCCAGTGCAGGAAGTAATTTCAGAAGCCATTACTTTCAAAAGGTGACTGTATGATGGGCAACTCAGTTTTTGTTTAAATTGTTTGTAGGTAAAGATTAGTGTTTGGGCCTTTGCTCTTATTGCTCTTTTCTGTTCAGTGAAGGTCATACCTCGGCCCAAGTGAATCCCCAGATACTTATATGTACGAACTTCCTCTATTTGTTCGTTTTTGGCAAACCACCTGAATTTTCCTGGACTAGGGCCTGCTAGTTGCACAACTTTTGTTTTTTTCTTATTTATCTCTAGCCCTTGCTGGTCAAAGTAAGTTATCAGGTGGTTTATGACTCTTTGCAAGCCAATCGGTGTTTGGCTCAAGACCACTATATCATCTGCATATTGCAGGTACTGTATGTGGTCTTCAGCCAACTTTGGAGGAAGACCATTTTTTTTTTTAACAAATAAGATTGCAGGTCAGAGAGGTACAGGTTAAAAAGGGTAGGGGCCAAAACACAACCCTGTTTCAGGCCATTATAAATATTTATTTTGGACGATATAATGCTACCATCTCCCAGCTTCACCCTTGCCCAGGTTTCACTATGGAGGGATACTATGGCGTTTATTAGTTGTTGCGGTAGTCCCCATTCTTTTAGTTTCATCCAGAGTGGGTCTCGTGGGACTCTGTCAAAAGCGGATTTTCGATCAATAAAACATGCAAAAAGTCCTGTGTTCTTAAATGTGGCTTTTCCCGTGAGTATTGCTAATGCCGCCAGGTTCGTGATTGTACCCATTCCTTTTCTGAAACCCGTTTGATTTTTGGGGATTATACCGTTTGACTCTGTTCATGCTTGTAGATCTAGCAAGATGCAAGATGCATAACGTTTTGCCTCCACATCCATCAAGGCTATAAGCCTATAATTCCCGGGCTCGTTGCGACTTCCGTTCTTATAAATGGGGTGAAATAAACTCCCTTTCCAAGAATATAGAGACTTATTTTGAGAGTACAGATAATTAAATAGTGGCGTGAGGTAATTGGCCCAGAAATCTGGTTCTTGTTTGAAAAGTGCATTTGGAAGGCCATTGGGCCCTGCTGCTCCCTCCGTTTTCAGTTTTTTTATTACTTCTTTTAGTTGTATGCTGTTGGTTAAAATGTTTGGGCCATTATGGCATAATTCCTTAAGATCTTTTTCAGGTTGCACGATTTCCAGGATTGATGTACAGTTTGCGATTGCGCTCTGCTTTTCCTCCTGCAAGGTTTCCAGATCACTTGCCGGCCTCAGTTGCTTATCATTCTTTGTGACATTATATAACTTTTGAATATGTTGTACCCATTTCGCCTAGCTTATTCCTGCCGTTTGATACGTTCTTGTTCCCTTAATTAGCTTGTGTATAATGCCCCAAAATTCGCAGCTGTTTGGCAATTTACTGGCCCAAAGTAATTGCTCCCAGAGTTTTTCCATATGTTCTTTTTTTGCATCCCTGCACTTCTCCTTATATTTCTTCCTCATAACTTTGATGTTTCGCTTGTTTACTATTTTTCCTACTCTTGCTGCGACAGTTCTTTTTCTCACCTCCCTTGCTATTTCCCTTTTCTGGTCACGGAGCTGAATATTATACCATGGTTCATGTATTCTTCCCTGTGGGCCTGGGCGTCCTGGGAGTACCGGAAATGTATTAACTAAGGTTTTCCCTAAAGTTTCCCAAGCCACTTCTAATGATTGAGCACTCTGCGACCCACTATCATTTACATGTTTATGCGCGACGTCCATAATAGATTCTATGTTTTTGCCGCGCCATTTTAACTTCCTTAGATTGTATATTACAGGCATTTCTGTTAAAGTTGTGGTGATCTTTTTCTGAAACAGATTTGCATGCAAAGCTAGTACTTGCGGAAGGTGGTCGCTTTCAGGGCGGGATTGGATATGGAAGGATTCAACTAGATGGAGTAATTCGTTACTAACCATTATGTAATCAATAGTGGATTGTATTTTCCCACTTAAGAAGGTAATGCCAGCTGGCCTGTCTCCCTTTATTTTTCCATTCAGAAAATGTAAACCGAGGGTTTCCAAATCTTGTTTTTGGTTATAGACCTCAAGCTCCTTTTGACCTACTCTTTTTTTCGAATTGGTCCCTATTATTTTGGTATTGAAATCTCCTGAAATTATCAACTTACTACCTTGGTGACTAATTTGCAAAACCTTTATTAAGTTTGTCAGGCGGGACAATTTGTCCTTCTTCTGCTTTTTGTTAGGATGAATATATATATTTAAAATCAACAGCTGCCATGGCTTTGTGGTTACTGATGTTTTACTCTCCATTTTTACTACTTGAAGCCAATTTTCACCCATATCGATTTCTTCCATTTGCCAGTCTAATTTTTCTGTCACATATATTGACAAACCCCCCCCTCGGATGCCCATAATTGCAAATTTTTTCTGCCAAGATGTGGCATTCCACATAGCCAACAATAGTTTTTGGAGTCAGATTCCACGTTTCTTGCAATAGGATAATATCAAAACTTTGAAAAAAAGCTAAGGTCTCTGGGTCTTGACCCATTTCTCTAAAGCCATGGATATTCCATGAACAAAAGGTTATTTGGATTTCCTTGGGCGGGCTTGAAGGTACCTCTAAATGCTGTTTCCTTTGTAGGCCGTTGGTTGCATCAGGATCGTTGTTGGCTCAGAATGTGGGAAACCCACGACCAATCTTGAACTTCTTCTATCTGTTGTTTTAGTTGTGGTGGACTTTGATCTAGATTTTCCGACTTTTTGCTTGATAGAACTGGATTTTTAGGAGTTGTGCTTCTTGCCCCCCTTAAACATGAAGTGGGCCGTAACACATCTCCTGATGAATGTGGGGCCACTGTATCTGATAGTAATGGATACAGATATTTTGAGCGTGTTGGATATAATAATGATATGCCCCAGGATTCAAAAACCTCTCTTGTTGAGTATATCAGAGCAGTTATTTCGTTCGAAGACCAGGTTGTTTGGGTCACCTCTATTTCTGGCCTATTTTCCATTTACAGAAATTCAACTGCCAGGAGATCTGCAGATGCAATATTGCATAATTTTGGTATCTCATTGAACAGTCTCAATAAGTTTCCCCTGTTTAGGGTGTCCGATCTGCCCTTGGTTTCATATTTGGGCTCAGTTTATGTGATATTTCTACTGAATCTCTTTGTTGGGAATCCATCGAGTTTGTGCAGTTTTGTGCATTTGGGGGTTCATAAAACATGTTTCTATTCTGAGCTATGTTGTTCAGTATAGTCCTTTCTTGTTTGTACGAGTTCGGTTTGCCCTCGCTAGTGCTTTCTCCTTCTGGTTTTACAACTTTTTGGCTTATTGCTGTCCTTGCAGATTCTTGAGTGGTGGATGTTTCAGTTGGTAATTTACAGACTCGTCCGTTTTTTCCAAGGGAAATTTTTATTTGATTTTTAGTCTCCATTTCCATTTTATCCATTTGATTTCCCTGTACTTTTGCCGATGTTGTTAATGACCTATTATCCTGTGTTGTTTTGTAATCTTCTTGTGTTTTTATCTTTGATCTTACCAATCGGTATTCATTTCGGTTTCCTTCAGTAATTGGATGAGTATTTTGTAAATTCATACGAGTACAATTTTCACCCTCTTGATTTTTTATTGCAGTTGTAATATTGGGTGACGGTTTCGTGATCACAGTAAGCTCATTTTCGTTATTTATATGTCCTTCATTTTTGGGGGTTTTGTTGATTACTTGTTCGCAACCGGCTGTGTTTACAAAGTGCTTCTTGTCATGTTTTATTTGTGTGATCCTTTTTTTTGAGGAGGTTTGTTATTTTCTGCTTCACAGCCAGATATGATACGATGAGAAGATGTATCAAGAATGACGACTGTCTCCGGTGAAATTACTGGGGGCCTTTTATCGTGTTTAGTTTTTTTAGAGCCTTCGCTTTGATATGCTTTGTTATTTTCTTGATCACTTAAAGATGGAACACTTTGGAGGGATTTACTAAGACTGTCGATAGAGTCTTGCCGATGCAACCTAGGGCTACTTTGTTGCTTGTTGGTGTTTTTTTTACTTTGTTGACTTTGTTTAAGACTTGGCCGTTGGGAGAATAAAGGATAAATCTGTCCTGCTTCCAGGCCAGCTTGTTTACACTCGTTGTTCCTGGCCTTACGTGCTCGTTTTCGTTGTCTTTTTGTTAGAACACCGTTTGATGAACTGAGTGTTGATGTAAATTGCTGGATAATTTCTTGATTTCCTGTTCCGTTTTTGACCATAGATTCATTGTATTTTGTAGAACCATCAAGTGGTAGATTGCATAGGTTCCTTTCCAGACCTGTACAGTCTTTTTTTATGACTTTTGATTCTTTCGTGGCTGGGCGTTCCATGTTTTGTGCAGGTTTAACAACACTTAAGATTTCGGTTAGTATTTCTGGAAGGGATGCCAGTTTGTCAATTATTCGACCACATCCACAATTTGAATTTACATTTGACCACTGCCTGGATCGCTACTTTTGTAATCTTTTGTAATATGTACTGTAATAGTGTCCAATTTTGAGTTAATACCTGCAATGTGTACCGCGATTAGAATCATTAAATCAATCTGAACGTCTAATTTGTCTGATTGAAAATTTAAAATATCAATGGCTTGCTGTAGGGTTCTTAACAGGATTTCACTCCATGTGGCTGAATGTGTAGATTGTGCCAACATCCCTGTAGTTGATTCGAACCCACTGACTAATGAAATTGTAATCGGGGGGACAAAGCCTTTTGGCTTTCCAAAAGATGACCGTTTTGGGTAGTGTTATTACCCTCCTGCTGCTCCACACTAGCTGTGCTTTTTTGGGGTGGAGGCTGCCCCCCCTACCTCCCTGTCTTGCCGATCTGGGGGTGAACTGAAGATAGGGATGTCTCCTTGATCTTGAAAGTGAGCGTCCTCTTTATTTTGGGTGGGAGCGTCCTCTTTATTTTGAGTGTTTATTTCCAGGGCTTGGATGAGGTCTGCATCATTGGATACGGAAAAGGAACTAGTCCATTCATCCATTTGGATGTTGTCTTGTACTCCTGTCTTACATGGGGCTCCATTTTTACTAAGGTATTTTCCACGTTTCTCTTCTTTGTTTTGATCAAACGAATCCTTGGGTAAATGCACCTGCGCTGTTATTTTTATCAGCCCTTTTTTTGTGGGCTCCTCTTCTCTGACCTCCCTTGTACTTGTTACTTGGCTTATTTCTTGGCCTGTTTTCCTTTTAAGTATGGGGCTTTCCCCTAGTTGATCAAACTGAGTTGATTTTGCCTCAAATTTTGTGCATCCCAGTACCTGAGAACTTGTATCACTTAATTTGTTAGGAATGATTGGGCTAGGCAGACCTAAACCTCCGTCTACAGCATAAATTGCAGCGATTGGATCTTTTAGAAAATGAAATCGCTGCTTGCCGTTTTTCTCCCCAAATTTGAAGAATGCTCGTTCCGGAGTAGGAGCTGGCACTAGCCTCTCCTTTTGCGATGTTAATTTCTCTCTCTTTCTCCTTTTGTTTGGGATTGAGTTTGAATCTTTTGTTGAGACACTCCTCTTTGATTTGTTCAGCGACGTCTGTCGAATTTTTCCGGATCTCATATTCCTTGGTTAGTTCCTTGGTTAGTTCCTTGGTTAGTGGGGCTCAACCCAATTAAATATCACACACCGAGCCTCACCAAACCTTTTATGTGGACTGTACACTCAAGAGATCTTCTAAATGGCAATGAACTTCCTTTAAGTGCAACGTGTGCCGGCGAGACTGGGATCTGAAACTCCTAAACAAACCACAGCCACCCCCCCCCCCACGGGCACACTCTCAGAAGGGGCCTCTCCTATGCTCCCGGCACAACGTTAGTGGGGGTTGGGGGTTAGACGCAATTAGTACCAACGGCAATCAAAAAAGAAAAAAAAAGAAAAAATTCAAAGGTGGTCTGAAAAGCTATGGATGCCAGCTGTGATACTATTTGTTTGTGCTGGATGAATCTATGCAGGACTTTTCATCTTGCAGCGGCCGCGCTGTACTTGCTAACTGCAGACCTGGCAGATGTGGCCTCACCCGACCCCCCACAGTTTTTCCACGGGCCTCTCCTCTCCTCTCTGCCCCTCGCTCCTCACTCCTCGTAGGGCAGCAGTTTCTCCCCTTCCTCCTGCGAATTGGCTCAGCTTACAGCTCGCAGCTCTGCACCGCCAAACCGCTCCCTCCTTGATCCCACTCACTTCACTTTTGAAAATTCCGGGGGGGGGTTATTTTTCTGGTGCTTTGCAATTTGGTAAGCATTGAGTTTTTTTGGGATCACCTTGACCACCGCACACCACTTCCGCTCCCACCGCCAACCACCGCCAGCCGCACCTACCGCACTTGATGTAACGGCATTCTGCAACCCAGCAAAATCAGAGATCTGGACTGGGCTGAAAAGGCTGGGAAGACAACAATAGCAACAACAACAGCAAAGGTGGTGAAAGCGATGGCGGCCCACAGCAGCGGTGGTGAAAGCGATGGCGTCCGACTCCACTAGATTCCGCTTCCTGGAGTAAGTGCTTCTTTCCTGGTTGGCTGGCAGTAGATGGGAGAGGGAATAGCGAGAGAGCCTAGGGAACCGAGAGCGGGGGAGCAAGAGAGAACTGCCGCACCAACCTGTGCGGCTTGACCCTGCTCAACCCCTCAGCTCGACCCCAACTCTTCCAAACGCCGGCCCCGATCACGGCTCCGCTCAGTCTGCACAGGCGGCTGACTGCAAGGCTTACTGCACGGGACTCCTCCTCCTCTCTCACAGGTGAGCGCAATCACTAGTAGTAAAATGTTGCTAAGACACATTTCTTGCTAGAAAAAGTCACAAAAAACAAGTGCCAGCAACAACAGCTACTCACGGTATGGTTGTTCATGCCGTTTTGTGCTCAGACACTATACTTTTGCCACGAACTGTGGCAAAATTGCACAAGTAGTGTAATGGTGTAATCTCAGGAATGATGCAGAATGTGAGATTACCGAATTAAAGCAAATTGTGCTGGCATAATTTATATTTCACCCAGGGAAAATCTGTGTAAAAATGTATACGCTTTTCCCTAAAACACCACAGACACACTATGCCCCTATTTGGGTAAGGATTCAACAATTTTATAGATCTAGAAAGTAAATATGGAATGCCTAGCAACTCCAAAGCTGGCACTGCCCATGTTCAGCCATGCCCTATTAGTTGAGGGCTTACAACGAATCCATTGCCTACCAGCCTCAAAAGTGGCATCAGTGGTCCAGCGATCAAGGTCTTAGCAGGCTAGAAGATTGGTACGAGAAACAGCTTATCAAAACGATTACCAGAGTGACTACAATGGATGGTTCTGTCACATTTACATTTAAGGGGTTATATCACTTAGAAGTCAACAATAGTGAAGTGTAGAAAAAAAGGAAAAATACATACGATACCTAGGTTTGCTGCCATAAAAACCATTCCAAAGTTACAAATAAAGTAGTAAAAGAGAACGGTGGAAACTAAGAAACAATAAAGCTTGTGTTATGCTATAGCTCTTCCCTACCATGGATAATTCATTCTAAGGCCAATATCTTATATGGTGAGGCGTTCACAATTACAAGAACTGTGGTACAAATGGAGTGCAGGGGTTGGGGGAGAGGATGGGACGATGACAGGGGCTAGTAAACCTCTATCATCACATCACGAGGTAATCTGTAGGGCGCTGAGGCCACATGAACAGCAGCTATGGGTGCAGCTGGTACAATCTTCTTTAAGAGGCCCAGGGACAAGTGTGTGTGTTTGGGGGGGAACCCAAAGGTACACTTGCCAGTCAGGATCTGGGTGGTTATAGGGGGAGCTGCAATCACTCGTGACTTGCAACAAAGGGGGAGCCGTGCGCTCCTTCAGTCCAGCCCCCATGGTGACTCCCCATGGTGACTCAGAGGACTCATGCCTAAAAAGCAGCTCTATGGTGTATTGATGCAGATTTCAGGTGCAGGTTCCTCTTTGGTGGGCAGGCCAGTCTGTCATGCCCCAAATGAACATAATGTGCCAAAGACCCTAAACTAAAAGCTGTAACTCTCCTAGAAGATGCATTAAGGGAATACTGCTAAAAAAACTATTTTGGGTACCCCATGCCGCTGGCAAATAAGTGGCTATTAAGGATTTGTTTCTTTAGACTGCACAAAGTGACTTTGCTCTGATGAAATAAGCACTCAGTTCCTCTCGGACTTCAACTTCTATAATTTCAGAAGATTTTTATAATGCAGGAGCAAGTTTATCTAGCAATATTGTGTTTCTGCTTTTTGCCTGCTGGCAGCCCAGCTCAAGAAATAAATGTGTGAAATAAAGCATGTGGTCAAAACGCAGGCAGAGCCCAAATTTGAAGATTGATTTTTGTACACTCTTTTTTTTTTTTAAATAGGGATGTGACAGGGAGATGAACATTATTGTATTTGTGACTTTTCACATACTTTACTACATAGGTGATTAAATATGTCAGCTAAATAGAGAAAGAGCAGTTACCGAACATAATACAAGCTCTCGTGCCTGCTGACAAATTAAATCCGTTCATTATCAGGTCTTCTTAAATGTCAGGGTAAAAAGAGTGTTCAAGAGAAACACAATTATTCTGTTAGCCTGTCTTCTCTGTATTCTTCGCAGCTCGAAATGTGTGGTGTTTTAAAAAGGTTAATTAGATCTAGTGAGAAATGGAACACCAAAGCAAAATTACTTTCTGGTACACGAAGGCCACTGTATTTAAAATATGAAAATATGTAACACCATAATTAGCAAGAAGGGTCATGGATGATGATTAACTATTAAGTGCGCTCAATGAACTATTTGTGTCTTGGGTTGTACCAAATTTAGGTATTAAGGGGTCATTACGATGGTGCGGAGACCGCCAAAGACAGGCTGTTGTGGCAGTGTCAACGCCATCCGAACCACCTTCTCCGCCAGCCACATTAGGATGGTGGGCGGTCTGACGGGCTCCTTGAGCCCACCAGTGTGGCGGAGGGGCTCGTAGTCCCTACAATGGTGGCAGTGCCTACCAAGCACCGCCGTAGGGATTATGATGCCCCTTTCCACCTGCCTGTTCATGGCGAGTTAACCAGCCATGAACAAGCAGACGAAAAGGGACTTTGGGGGCCCGTTCTGGGCCCCCTTTACCCTCTGGCCCCCAGACATGGGACCTGAGAGGCACCTATGGTGCCCCCATACACAATGCACCATGTGGCAGGCACCGCATGGTGCCTGCCACGTAGTGCAGGGATATGTAAACAGTCCCTTTTCTGCTTTGCGGCGGGTGCTGCAGAGCGCAGAACCCGCCACAAAGCAAAACATAGGCGTCCCAAGTATGAAACAATGGCGGATGGACTGAAGTCCATCCGCCATCGTAATCAGCCCCTAAGTCATCAATAAGAGACCATTTGGAAGTCAGTCGATGATTTCCATGCTTTCAGGAGCCCACATTACTTTTCTCGCCACCAGACTGATCATGATGCAACTTACTGTTTTGTCAACAAATTGAGCATGACATTCCTTACTTCTTGAAAGGTAATGAACTAACCCTTTCATTATCGCAGTTAGTATATGCACACATCCGTGTAGCAGATCTTTTATTCAAAATGTTGTTGTTATATCATTCAATACTTTGTACCTCCACACACTATGTACTTTGGCACGCTGAACAAGTAACACAAATTGTGTAGATTCCTTCATTTTCTGCATGCCCTTGAATTTCGCATTTTCAAACGTGTGGTTTACAAAGGCACTTTTGGTCTTCACATTTTGCACTTTTGTAATGTTAGTATAAAAAGAAATAAAAGCAAAGGATTTTTTTAACTGATGAGGGGGAAGCAACATGGAGTCACGTGCAGGAGGCAACACTGGGTGGCAGGTGGGGAAGCAGACGACAAAGCGAGAAAGCGCAAAGTCGAGCATAGAGAGGAGAGCAAACTGGAAAAAAGAGTAACGTGGAGCAGGCGGGAGAATGAAACAGGGGGACCACATGAGGCTGAGAGCAACACAGGGGAGACAGGGAGAAGCACAAAGGCCACAGAGCCACACACAGTGGAGGGGAGAGAATTACACGAGGAAGATATCTGTAAACACAAGCACTCAAATGGAGTGCTTAACCCATTCTAGTAAACCTTACTGGTGTCCACGTCTGCCGAACTCACTATTTTCATGTTCCAGTTTTAAAATGCACATCAGAGTGTATGCCTGCTTGTGCCCCGGGGCACCGTAGACTGTGTGCTAGTACAGGAGCACTCTAGTCGGTCCCTGCTTGTTCCCCCGGGGCACTGTAATGCTGAAGACACGCACTACAATCGAAATGGAAAGGCAGGGATTGCGTGCGCGTCGCTGCTCGTTCCTGCGGCAATACTCTAGGGGAGTCAACTTTAAAAAAAAGGTGGCACATGCACCAACCTTTAGCCAATCCGAAGCTATGATTTTTAAATGACAAATAAAAAAGCCAATCAAAAGCGTGGGAGGAGTCAGACCCCACAAAACAGATACAACAGATCGCCTAAAAATAGCTCTATAAAAACAACAGAAAAGCACTGCAAGCATAACAACACTGTAATTAGCCGGTGCTCTTCTGCTGAACAACGGAAATTACATATTGCTGCCTGTACCAGTTAGGAGGCAGCGAAGAAGAGCGATGCAGTAGTTGAACCAATGGAAAGTAGCAGGCCGGAATAGAGTGGTATTATTGATCACAGCAGGTTTTGCAGACAGCGCATGCACGCTGTATGGTAGACCTAAAAGGGGACAGAGGGCCCAAGAACAAATTATATACATCAAATGAATGCGAAAAATGTCTGTCCCTCGTGGGGGCCATACAATATAATCGATAGCATAATGATTCATCAGGATAAACATAGTATAATGCATATAGAATTAATCATATGAATGGCAAAGCCTAATTGTCAAAATAGTCTCAGATGGCACCTGAAATATCTTCTTTACAGAAGAGGAAGATAACAAATATACAAAATAGCCACAGATATCACTTGGAAACAATTTACAAAAGAAGAAGATAATGAATATAAACAATAGTCAAATAGGAGAATCCAGATGTCTGGTCATGTCAGTTAAATGGTCATATAAAGTTCCTGGATACAGTTCCAGCTCGGAGTAAAGGTTACTTGTATGTATAGTCGTTAAGTAGTAGTATCATTATGTAGTTACCATGCATTCCAATTCATCCAAAGCAGGGGTCTCCAACCGGTCGATCGTGAGCTACCGGTAGCTTGGAGACAACTCGTGAGTAGCTCGTACCCCCAGCATGTCTATGTTGTATCCCATCCATCTCTCTTCGGTTTTTAGGCCTTCTTTGCTTGCAGTGGCCCGCCCTTACCCAAACCAGCTGCTCGGGTTGGCTGTATAGAGCTTCGCTGGGGCGGGCCGAAAATGATGATGTTTTTCCTGAACTCCACCACCTGCCTATCGCAGTCTGGCACTGCGCTTTGTTATCCTGCGTGACGTGTGCCGGAGCAGAGGGGCAGGTGTGTCAGAGCATCCAAAAAGCCTGCATAGTGCTGGTGGTGCAAGAAGTATTGACCATCTACCAGCGGGAACTGCGCCATCCGCCTTTTGCATCTTGGCACCGGGGCTGTATTTGATCCAGCACAGTCGTATTTGATCCAGGAGTTTACATGATTTTTGCATGAGCATCTTGGGATCTTATCTACCATGATATTCATTCACAGTCTTAGTAACCGTCAAGAGGTATTTCTGCCCTCGCTAGTTACAGACCACTACAAATAAATGTAGAGAGGCGTACTCACCAAATATATAGCTCCAAGCCTAATAAACCGTCTCCTAAACCACCCTGTCTAGCTCGAAAACACCCTGACATTAATAAGAGCGATGCACTGGCACTTAACTTTTATATCTGACGTGGTTAAAAACCGACAGTTTTATTTATCATCATGATGTGTACGTGAGGCCCAACTTGTATGCATTATATGCTCCACCTGCTGATCTGGGCTGGCTGCCATAGGCTCTTAGCTAGTTGTTGTACCATCTAGTTCGACATGTCAAACTAACAACACTGTAATGAAATATTTTACATTTGAAAAACTGTTTAATGATTTTAAGCATATCACTGGTTACACTGTATTCTGCTTTTATGATTTTAAATGAAATCAAATAATGTATTTGATCCAGGAGCAGCAGATTTGTAAGCCCTGGCCTGCTGCACAGCAAGCCCCTGGTGGACTAATAGCGACTAAAGAGATGCGAGCAGGCATTGATTTTACACTGCATGTTCGCATAGCTACTATGTTTTGAATAGCTGATTTTGCAAAGTCGTCCAAAAACCGCTATATTTGAAGGCTTAGAAGTGGGCATAGAAGTGGTGTTAGGCCGTGTTTTATACGTTTTAGAGTGATGGCTCTCCTTAAGTTTGGATGGATGTTTATAACACCCTCATCGGTTTCATTTAAACCTGTAAAATTAAAAGCTGTTACGACTGGGTCAGCCGCAGCTACACCGTTCTCGGTGTCAGACATTGTTTTTTGAAAAATGTAGAACAAGTTTCAAGGAAACAAAAGATAAGGTAGCAGGGCTGAAGATCAGACATGCCGAGAATACTGAGAACACAGCTCAAGAACGGAGAATGGGCTCAGACAATGCTGGACAGTGCAGCAGAAGTAACAATAGCTTGCCAGAACCTGAAGGAACTTCTGGAGATAGTGGACTTGAATGAGTACATGACAGTAGAGACTGTAGACACCAGGGTTAGTACTCCACAAAAGTTATATGAAATAACACTCCGAATGGAGGAAGACATACCAAGAAAAGTGAAAATACTCTTTTGGGAGAAACTTTCAAGGGGTTATGATATACTTCTAGCAGAAAAGGACTGGCCACCAAACTTTGTCAGGGAGTGCCCACATGGCGAGGACATCATTATCACAATCAATTGAGACACAATAATTTCAGAAGGTGACGCCATCTTAGGCTTGTGAAAAGTGCTCCTTGTAATTTTGTGACATTATTGTGTCTCAATTGATTGTGATTTATTCGCCTGACAGGAACTGGTCAGGGCTACAAGGAAGCACCTTTGGATAAATTGTTCAAATTTAATTGGTTAAAATTTAGGTGTGCAGGTTATCACTCTTTCAGAGGACATCATTATGCCAGCCTTCTCCAACCATATTCCAATTCACCTAAAATATACTTATGCCAGAAAATGGGCAGTTGCCCAGGCCCCAGCATTATATAAAAATCATGTAGAATGGGATGAGGACTCACCACACCACAAAATACATCTAAAAAATCAACCTACTGCACAAAGGCAGTACCCAATAAAGCAAGAAGCTAAAAAACAGGTCAGGGAGATCTTAGATCAACTTGAATACCAAGGGGTGATTGAAACATGCACCTCCTCAATGAACAATCCTTTGTTTCCTGTATCCAAACCAGACAATACATATCGTCTAGTTTTGGATTACAGACACTTGAACACTTGTTCTAAACATTTGCAGTGCAAAATGCACATAGTACAGCATTAATGAATAACATTGTGCGTAAAAAATATAAAACCACATTGGACATTTCAAATGGTTTCTTTTGTCAAAACATAGCACCTGAAAGCAGGTACTTAACAGCTTTCTCAATAATGGGGACCCAGCGTCAATTTTGTAGACTCCCACAAGGGTTCAAAAACAGCCCGGGGTTATTCTCAGCAAGAGTAACAGAGTTACTACAAATTTATGATAATGAGGCATTGTCATATGTCGATGACATCTTTCTGACAGACGATGACCTAGATAGGCACTTGAACAGGGTGAGTACCATTATATTGGGCTTCGCCTCTGAAGGCTATAAATTCAACTTTAAAAAATCCAGAATTGCCCATCTCAATATCCTTTTCCTAGGATATGAGCTTTCAAGTGAAGGCAAGAGCCTGGCAGCTAACTTTTTAGAAAAGTGCGCGCTGCTCCAACCTCCAAAAACGCTGAAAAATTTACAACCCATCTTGGGTTTCCTAAATTTTGGGAGAACTTAACCTATCTACGAATTAATCAAACCTGATTTTTCAACAAAACATTGGACACAGGAACACACAGAAATCCTGCGTTCACTCCAAGCTAACATGTTAGCAACAAATCACTTACATCCGTCCACCCTAACGTCACAACGAGTTCTTAGAAACCAGACCCTTAAGCTCTTGGGAGTTCCCCTAGCACAGGATTATTGATTTCTCCAAGAACTCATTTATTATGCATGAACCGCTATTCCTTAAGGGTTCATTCCTGACGTCTTCCTCTGCCCGACTTTACGTCAATGCTAACATTCCAAGGCACCTACCGGGTATAAATATACCTTCCCTTGCGCAAGCAAGTGGGAGGAGACCTCGACTTTAGAGGAGCCCGTGTCCCGGCCTGATGCACTGACAAGAGACGCTGTCATCCCTGCTTGCAGAGAATCCAGCTTCCAGTGTTCTGACTCCCTTCGCGGGGTGTTAGAGTTCGAGACCCGGAAGGAGATTCCCACCTCTCTCATTCTCAAGGTATGGAGCTGACTAGAACCTAGAGGGACTCTTGGCATACTAGACTTAGTATACTAGACTTGGCATACTAGCCTTGGTATACTATAGCATACCATATTATAGAATACATCACCTACTTCTTACCTTGCACCACACTTAGGTTAGGTACACTGGGGTAGAACTAGTTAGAGAAGCATCTTATGAGTACTCACATTTTTAGCTTATGTTATTTATGTATATGAATATATGTGTCATAGCTAAAAGATAATGCTAGAGCAGTATTATTTCTTTCTACTGCTTACGCTGTACATTATATATCTCGCATACTGTCTTGTGATCATAACAGCTCATATCTCTTAAACGAGAAACAAGACTGTTCAATAAATCCTTTTATTGAAATGCCCGTTTATTCTTTCTGTGTAACTCTGAAGAAACTAAGCATGCACGATTAGCTGAGTGAAACTGTTATCTATTGTTTCCACGATTCTGAGAGTGTTCCGATTCTAAAGGGAAACAAAGTTGTCATGTTTATGCGGTTGCCAGAAACTACTCCTTCTTGTTTACAAGGAGTTTCTAGTGGCCTCTGAGTTAGCTGGCACAAAGTAAATTAAGTTTAATATACTCGATTGGGACATACTGACCTCAGTCCTATGTCAAACCTATAGGGTATATTATTCCAATGCGCAGAGCCTATTAGGGAAATAGGAACTACACTACATGGCGCCCAATGGATCACGCATTGCCGTGATTCAAGTACCAAAAAGAAACAAAAGGTATCACTCAGTAAAGCTGCATAATGTTTATGGACTGGGACCTTCCAAACAAAAAGTGGGAACTATTATGAAGCCTTTAATGAAGTTTTGGAATTGTCATTTAAGTTTTGTTGGATGATGAATTTTGTAAAAGGTGCAGATGGTTTTAAAGGAATATGCAAATTATTTATGTCCTGTAATGGATAAATTTGGTGATTAAAAATTACTTTCTTTTGGCAATCATTAGGGTCAATTGTCTGAGCGTGCGTGGAATTTGAATGATTCCATTTTATTCTCTTGCTTAGAATTACAACACGTATGACAAAAAGCTGCTGTTTCTATGTGAGCTGCACAATGCAGCACACATGGAAACAGCAAAAACGAAGAGAAATAAAGCATTTCTCCTCGTTGTGCCAGAGTAAGACCAGGTTTTCCCTGGTCTTAATGTTGGTGCTGCCTCCTATTTACGCTGCCCTTGTAAATAGGGGTCAGTATCAAAATCAATGGGTGTTGCGGTGGAACACCCACCGCAAAACCCATTACCCTCCCCTTTCACGCTAAGTATAGTGTGAAAGGGTGCCTTATTTGCAAGGCAGCGTTAAGCCACGTTAAGTGACTTAACGCTTGTAGGAAGGTAGGATCTGACTGCATGGTTACCGCCACTTTTTGCCTGGTGTTTTGCTGTTTTTTGACTAGTCTGACTGGGATCCTGCCATTCAGGACCCCAGTCTATCTGCTTTCTCCCTAAAATGTTATGACATGTACTTAGGCACACTCCAGATTGGATACTGGGGTACCCTTATAAGTCCCTAGTATATGGTACACATGTACCCAGGGCATAGGTACCCCAGAGGCTGCCCATGGGCTAAAGTATGTATTATGCCACCCATGAGAGGCCATGCAAAATGGAACTACAGGTCTGCCATTGCAGCCTGTGTAAGATGGTGCATGCACCACTTACTTTAGATATAGGTTTACTATATCTATAGGTCACTACACTTAAAACCTATAAGTCACCCCTATAGCAGGCCTTACCAATCCTGAAGGCAGGGTGCTGGGTTTTATGTGAGAGGGTGCCCCTGCATGAGCAGAGCACCCCTGCAGCCTTCAGAGACCATTCTCCCGGGTTGTCGGAGACGCAGCCAGACATATAGGTAGAGGAGTATTATATGCTCGCGTAAAATGCTATCTCGAAAACGGCTGCAACAAACCATGTCGTGTTTGGTATCAAAAACCTTGGAATCATACCTCCACACCGGTATGATTCCACCCTTCAGAAGCAAGCTGCATGGGGTCCCAAGTCTTCCCGGTACCAGCCTTCTCAACCCGGACAGCACAAAATGGTTGCTGCCGACCAGAGACACATTTCTGCCCTCCTGCTGCTGAGCCAAGCTCGAGCAGGGGAAGGCAGCACAATAGGCATCCTTTCACAGGGAGGTGTGACGACCTCCCAGGCAGGATTTAGTGTATTGGAGCTGGGTGGGTGCACTTCCAAAGTGCCTGAAAGTCAGCACGAGGGGCACATTTGGTGTCCCTGTGCATAGTCCAGCTCAAACCACTTCTGGGAGCCGTTGGCTCCTGCTCTGGCACAAAACTGGACAAAGGACATGGGAGTAACCTCCCCACTGTCCTGACCCTCCCCTGGGAGGGTCCCCTGAATCTGTCCAACCCTCTCCCGTGGGTACAAAAGGGCTTACCTGGCTGTAGGACCATAGATTTGACGTAGACAAGATTCTGACCAAGAAACCACTGACCTTCAACCGTCTGGACACTCTGGACTTTGCTGGACTTCGACTGGGCCCGACTTCATCTCCCTCTTCGTCCAAAGCATTGTCTTTGCCCGTGCACCATACAGGCTCTGTGCAGGACCTGTGGCACATCAAGGACAACTGAAGTATCTCCCTTGGCGTGAAGGAGTCACTCCCCTGCATTTGCAGGCACCGTAACGCAACTGACTGGTCTGCTGATCCTGAGCTCCTGTGGACTCCGAAGGCTCCAGCAACACAGGAGGTGGGTTCCTACATTCCTTGAGGTTGACCTGCCCTCTCACCAAGTTTGAGGCCAGTATCACTCGTGGGGACCGCATAACCCGAACCCCTGTGCACCGTGTACATTTGCAAGTGCATATGCTTGTTGGTGTTCTCCAACTTCGTGCATTGGGCTGTCAATAGCCCCAACCTCTGTGCACATTTTGTACAAAGGACTTTGGCCTCCTTGCCCTCTGTGCCCTGCAAGCTGTTGTTTTGTGAAACTGCTAGAGGTCCCCTTGCGATTCCTGTGCCTTCGGCCTGTGGGTCCATTTGAGGGACAACCCTGAGTTCCTTGGGCTCCCCTGGTTGCTCCAGGCCTGCCCTGACTCCCCTTGCTGTGGTGAGTCCCTTGGTCCTTGCTGCTGTCAACAGTGAGAACCACTCTATACCGCCAGAGCTGAGGGCCTCCAGCTGGCTGCTGCTCGGCTCCAAGCGAACAGGAGCTGCGGCACCAGGGCACAAGTCCTAAACAAGCATTTGCAATGCAATAGGTCTCGCATTTGCGCGAGTTTGGGCTATTGGCATTGTTAATGACAATGCCTTTTATTTATGTTTTGGTTTTCAAAACATAAATAAAAGGCATTGCAATTTACAATGCTAATAGCTTAAACCCTCGCAAATGCGAGACCTATTGCATTGCAAATGCTTGTTCAAATGTTGACGAGGGTGGGATGCTGTGCAGGGGACAGGAAGACGTCTTCACCCCTGTGACTTGAGTTCTTGCCAGTTTGTGTGCTCCAGAGAGCGCTCTCAGGGGACTTCATTCAGTTGGACTTAAGGAAGGCTGCTCTTTTCGTGAAAGTAAGAGTCCAGCTACCTATTCACAGTGAGAGAGCTCACAAGGTGTGGCGCTAGATCACCTAGGCATAAGTTTGGTCATCCGCTCAGTAATTCATTCCAGGCAGCGTCAAATATTGACTTGTGAACAGCTTGGTCGGCAGCGCAAGCAGCTTTCAAACACCCATTCATTCTTTAACTCCAATCTGGCAGAGCGATATTGACGTTTGGCCAGTTTTTGGAGCAGCACTAGCATCTGTTTGACATCTCATGTGAAATTGTGCTTGGCAAGCACAGCCGGAAAGAAGTGTGCCTCAGTGAAAACTCTTTTAGGTACGCAACATGTATTTTAAATTGCCTTAGCACCAAATAGAAAGAGGTGAAGGAACTGTGACCTGCTGGTTCATACTGGGAAACCTGATGACCAACCAAGCCCAGAAGAAGGAATGATCAAGAGTGGCCAGGCCTAGATGGTGCATTTGAGAGGACTCAAGTCATGGATGGAAAGCATCTATCCACACAAAGAAGCCACCAAGGTGAAACAAGGACAGCCTGACGACAACACAGCAAAAGAACAGGGAATAAGCCGCAAGCAAACGCTAATCAAGTCTTTGCCCCAAGACCAGTGGGAGAACTGGGAGTAAGCCATGAGCATGCGCGAACCGAGTCGCTGCCCCACGCTTCCCAGCATAACCGTCCAGCCATTGTAACTAGCGGCTCAGCAACAGAGTATCCAGGCTGTAGTATACAGGTGCCTCCACAAACAAAGAATGTAAACTCCTGGCCACCATCACTACAGGTTGTCGATGACCTGTGAAGGAATGCCCGCGATCATCAAGGCAAGTCGTCGCCACGTGTCATACAGTTTCATCACACAACTGGAAACCCCATTATGCCAGTCACTGTCTGGTGTGTCAATACTATCATCCATGGAGCATCGAACACCCCGAGTGGAGTCCAACACCGCTATCAGACCTACAGACAAGAAGCACCAGTGACACTTGGAAGAGTCAGTCAACCACAGACTACCTGCTCAACTAGCCTGCACCCTGATCCCTGTGATGAGAGCGAGTCTTGACCAAGACCCATCTATTCCTGCAGTTTGCGTGCACAACTAGGCTGTGGCTCCTTGCCGCGGCCCAGACACAGCACATACACAGCCCCAGCGCAGACCACACACAATTCTGTGTCAACCCATACAAGGGGTCTCCACAAGTGCAAGAGATGGACTGGACACTGCCCCACCGTCCAATACCAGGAGGGGATATGGCTTTGCAGAGGGGACCCCAACAGGTTGCAGACGTGTTCAGTGAGCCAAACAACATCACCAAAGTATGCTTCAAGGTGGATGCTTTGCGGTGGACTCTGACAACGCTTCTGATGCACCCTGTTTTGAACTATTGACACTAACATCAAATCATCTGGGGCATCAGCAGAGTAGGACAACTCCACACAAGGGACCTGACTTCAACCAGCATGCAGCTGGACGGTACCTGATGTCTCTGAGCCAGTGTTTGTGTCCTGAACCACTCAGGTTAAATTATGAATGTGAGTGGAGATGTCTTGTTGCAGTTCATTTCATCAGCCCATATGTTGATTGCTTGTCCTGCAGATTAACTTTAGAGACTGATGAACCCTGTGGTATCCAGTCCGTTGTTTGTTTTGGTTCCACAGTTTGGACTCGTCTTTCTTTTGGACTTTGGGATGAATGTATGGTCCTGCAGGACATGTCATGCAGCAGCCCCTCCCTGTGGGCAGTCCTACCACTCATCCCACACCCATCCAACATAGGCGTCACTGGGCAGGTGAACCTGTTAATTAAAGGGCCTGGGTGCACATACTCGTGGCCAGTTGAACAAAATATAACTGTGTGTGTTCTTGTCTCTTACTTTGCATGCGGGTCTAGGCCCCTCAACTTACAGGTGCGTAGTCCTGCATCCACCCCAGGCCTTTTTAATTTGCTGCCAGGAGCTCCCTGCCCCTTTATCACACTGACAGGGTTCTGCTCTCTCCCTTGGTGATGGATTTTCTGTCCTTCTCTTCCTCTGTCTTTCGGTTTTCTGTGTTTTTCCCTGTCTTGCTCTCGTCTGATGAGAGGAAATAAGTGCTGGTTCATAAAAAGAATTATCCAGTGCCCCCCACCGACAACCAGTGGCTCAAATTAAGCACTGGATGACTGGTGCTGGCACACAGATTGTCCGGAGCTGGTCACAAAATGCAGGGAGTTATTCACATACAGAGGACACCCACTGCACATTTAAAAACACAATCGGGTCAACTTCAGGGGAGCCCTTGGTTCCATTGTCTTGGCACACCTTTAAAGTAATTGAATATAGCTGATTTTGTAAGCTTATTTACCTGAATTATTTTTCAAAATTTGTCAGGATCAGAAACACCATTTACCCTCCCAGACAAAGTTGGGCATGCACGCTTTGCTTGCTCACTCTCTGGACTTCAGGGCATGTATTATGCCTCACCTCTTTCAAACATCACCACCTGCCACTCATAGGTAGAATTACTTAACATAACATAATATGAGTATTTGTAAGGCGCACGTTCACCCCTAACGTGGCATCGCGGCGCTGAATAACAAAAGTTTATTGTTACCCAACTCAATGGTACTCATTTTTTCAACCTCAGGTGGATGAAAGGCTGAGTGGACCCGCTGGGATTTGAACTTGTGACCATGAGGTCGAGCACAGGCCCCTGCAGTGGATGCATTAGTCCACCAAGCCACCGGATCCGGCATAAAACCTTAAGTTGTCCTGGTGCTCATCCTAGAATAAAAAGAGCTTTATTTCGGATTTGTCAGCCGTCCCTCAAGTCTTAGCTAGGCTTCTTCTTCGTTTCCAAATGAACTCCATAGATTCCAGGAAAGGAATATAAATAGACCTTCTAATCTGAGCTTTCCAAGATGGTGGTCTGTCAAAGGTTCCCAATCCCTAATGAAGGTTCCCAATCCAAGACGAAGTAGTCTTTTCCTGTGATGTCAGTTCATTTTTCAACCATATGTAAAGAAGGCAGCCACAAGGGGAAGTTGTGGGACAACACATTAGTTTCCTGATATTTTGTCGAGTTCTTCACCCATTTGATACTTTTTTTGTCCTTGACATTTACAGGCAGCTTCTGCTGGATTCTATTTTTTGATATTGTGCTTAACTCTTTTCTCTTCTCTGGTGTCATGGACAACATAGTGCCTTGCAAATAACTTCATCATTACTATTTATCTCCAATTAAGAGATTCAAGATTGCCAAGGAGGTTATTTACTTTATGGGTTCTTTCAAGAATTCAACTAAAGATGGCATGTATCACACATAAAGCGATTCACTATAAAACACCATTATACCTAGCCCAGAAAATCACATTATCAGGAGGCAGTAGAGTCTCTCGGAGCCATGGAGATCTCTTACTGAAACCTGCCCTCTTCCGAAAGAAGAGAACTTATGACAGAGCTTTTTCTGGTGCGGCACCAAGAATTTGGAACTCACTCCCACCGAACATTAGAAGAATCGCGTCCACTTCAGCTTTCAAAAAAGAAGCTAAGACTGTTCTTATGAGCAAATCTCTCCCATAATAACAGTAGACTAGACTCTGTTAGGTTACTTTCCTGATCACACACCTTGTTAATACAAATCGATCGCTAGTAGTCGTCAGGACTTGTATATATGATGATGAAAATGATGATGAAAGCACAAATGTTTCTCTCTAAAATCAATGTACACATACATATGATCTTGTAAGCACAATTGTTTCTCTCAAAGTGTTGTACGCTTGTTAATTGCTTATGCTCGTGTCAAACCTGCTGTAGTAAGATAAGACTATGTTAATGTGAAGCGCTCTGATACCCTATCGGGTCATGTCCGCGCTATATAAAACACAGAATAAATAAATAAATAAATGGGGCCATTATAAGGAGAAATATGACATTTCGCATGTGCTACTCTGTCCGGGGTGGCATTGGGGATTCTGGGTGAAGTCGCCCTCTCCTGAGGCATTCAAGAAGGGGACTCAATAGTCATTCTCAGTTTCCAGTGCTTGACACTTACCTTACTGCTTCTTTCTTCCTTACTTCAGTTTATATTGAAGCACATTTCAAATGTATTGCTTTAGACAAACTGATGGCATCTTATATAACTGTACAAAAATAAAAATCAACTTCTAGCTTTACTTATTTTCAAAGAATGTATTTTTATGCTTCTTGTAAGAAAGTGGATTATTAGTTGGGGTGGATGGAAGTCCTCTACAAGAAATAAAGTCACAAACTTGTTAGGTCCAATTAAAGGTTTCAGTAATGTTATGGACTGTTGACTGGCTGGACTGTTCCCATGTGGACCGGGGTCAAGACTAATTTGCATTTCGCTGGATCCAAACTGGAGTTGCCTGGTGAGCAAAAGAACAATGGATTAAACCCAGATCCTTGTGACTGGGGGTGAATGTTTGCATTGTTCAGTATTCGGTTCATCATTTGTTCCTATTGCTATCATTTTCTACATGGTGGCCCTCCCCATCAATGGCAACAGCATCTTCCTCTTTCTTTCCACATCTGTATGGAAGTCACCAGGATCCCCCGAATATTGTGCTCTATTCTGTCTTCTCTGCTTGTGGTCACGTAAATACCCAGATAATGGAACTTCTCCCTATCAACTCGGAGTTGGCCCGGGACATCAACTGAGTGTCATCCTGCCGGGTATTAACTAGATTTATCCCAGTTACCCCTATAGCCCGCATGGACCCCATAGTTTTAAAAAATGTGGAACAGCTCTGGGAGTGTCTTTTGTGGGTTGGTGATGTATAAAAGAATGTCATCGGCAGACAAGGAGTTTCGTCTGTCCCCCTGCACATCTCCTCTCTCTCTTTAAACCCGGAGAGACCTGGATGTGTGCGCACAATGCATTTCAATGGTTCCAGCATGAGGGAAAACAATAGTGGGGATAACGGGCATCCCTGTTGTGTGCCCCGTTTGATAGGGAATTCTGATGACAGTTCCCTGTTCACTCTCAGTCATGGCACCAGGTCTTTATATAACAATGCAATCCAGGCACTAAACTTGCTGCCACATCCATATTTCACCAGGACTTGTATCAAGAAAGGCCAATGTATGGCGTCAAAAGCCTTCTCGGCATCTAGGGATAGCAGCAAGTGTGGGTCTTCCTGGCTCTGCATGGTTTCAAGCCAATTATATAGCCCAGGGAGGTGAACCTTGTCGACCTCTTGGGCATAAAGCCCGATTGATCATAATTGATCAGGGTAGTGATGACCTCTAGAAGTCATTTAGCTAGGATCACAGCCAGAATCTTAGTCTATATGTTTAAAAGTGAAATCGGGCACTAGGAGCCAACATCTGTCGCGGGCGTCCCAGGTTTATGTATCATAACAATCGTGGCACTCCTGAGGTCATGCGGGAGGGTAACCCTATCCTTTGCCTCCATGAATAGTTGGAGCAGGTGTGGGGTCAGTAGGTCGGCATTTCTCTTAAAGAGTTCTGCAGGAATTCCATTAGGGCCAGGGGTTTTCCCAGGCTTTAGATCTCCTATAGCCGTCCATACCTTTGTGACTGTTACTTCTTCTTTCAGTGTCTGGCAATCCTCCGCAGTCAGAGTCGGTTTGTGGACTTCGTCAAGATAGCTCTCTATCCAGGGAGCCTCAGCTAGCGGGCATGCACCGTAGAAGCCGGTGTGATGTCTGGCAAACTCGTTAGCGATGTCTCCAGCAGCGACATATGTGTTGCCGTTTTCGCCTTGTATTGTGTGTATCCATCTCGACTCTACTCCCTCTTGCCCAGCAATGCCAGTAGTCTCCGTGCTTTGTCACTAGCATCATAAAGACGCCACTGTGTGGCCTGATTTGCAGTCCTAGCTTCGTGGTGGGCTAGTGCCTGGTACTCCTTAAGGAGGATCGCAATGTTACACAGCACAGAGGGGACCGTTATGGTTCCAGGTTGTCCCTCCATCTAAATAAGTTTCACCTCCAGTGCCTCTAATTCCCTGGTCTCACATTTTTTTTATGTACAATAATATTTTGTGCTCTGTCTCTCAAAACTGTTGTATATGCCTCCCATAATGTGATCGACGAGGACACAGAGTCTTTATTTTCAGTAAAATATAGTTCAGTATCTACCCTGATCTCCTGTGCCACTGTTGTATCCTGTAGCTCCCAGGCATTAAGTTTCCACCCTACCCCTGACCCGTGCTTGTGTATCTCAATTGGAAGCTATATGGCAAGTGATCTGATAAGTCTCTAGCCAGATATTCTGCCCTTTCTATTTCCTGCACCTCCCCTGCAGGGGCAAAAACATAATCCAGCCTGGAGAAAACCTTATGGGCACCCAAGAAGTATGAGTATGAGTGGGCTTGTATGTGGTAGCGTCGCCATAGGTCTGATAATCCTAGGGTCATCATAATGCCAGCCAGGGTTGTTTCCCCATTTTAATTCGAAGTTGGGCTAGTACAGTCCAAATCCAAGTCTGCAACATTGTTAAAGTACACCCTGATTATATGTCTAGCAGAGTCTGTCTCCAATAGTAGCTCTGCTATTCGATCTATCGTTTGTTTCTGCAGTCGCGGGGGCGCATAAACGCTGATCAGGATCATGTGTCTACATCCTCAGAGGCCCTTGGCTGCCATATACGTTACAATAGGGTCAGCCCATGTTTTCTCTATCATAAGTAATAAAAGCAAAATTGCTCCCTAGTCTTACTTATGGAAGCGAAATTCTCCGTGGATCAGATTCTATATTATTAAATAATGTTCTCACAAAAACCTTCAAATTCTTATTTAGACTACCATCTAACGTATCGACCGCCCAGATTAGGCTGGAATTTGGTTTCTGCAACCAACAACTTGCAAGGATGGGTCAGTATGTTAAAACCTGGAAACAAATCAAAACCAAAATTGACAATCCAATGTGCTGTCTTCTGTGGCAAGAGATGCAACGGAATCAGAAATCGTCTTTCTATAAATATCTTAAAATGGCTTTAGAAGAACTGTCAATTGTTGAGATTTGGGAAATGTCGTTAACTCCACAAAGTTTTAAGAAAATAGTCAACAAATCAGTTAAACATTTATCCCTATTACAAGACAAAGATCTGTTCATTAAGCGATCGCATGCATGGATGTTAGTCCAGGAGTAAACGATTCTTAAAGTGCAACCCTATTTAGAAATACCATGGTCCGTACAAACCAAAAACATGTTTATGAAAGCAAGATTTGGCAATTTGCCAGGCCTAAAACATGCAATGCCTTGGATGAGACCATCTACGCCGACTCCCTGCAGATTATGCAATTTATGGGATGAAGATATTATGCATTTTGTTTGCATATGTGCAGCAATGATGGCTGAAAGAAAACGATATTTAAAAACTGCTTCATTGATAGAGGTGTTCGCACCGGTAGACATGCTATGGTGGTTTGTTTTAGACCAACAGACATTAAAATGAATGCTAATTTTATTAAATTTTTGATTCTTGTAAAAAAGAAACTGGATGCTAGTGAGTCGAGCCTTGAAAATTTGGAAGTCTTAAATAGCTAGGGTTACATTTTGCACTATATAAATGAATTTGCACATAAGTTATGAAAATTACTAATGATATTATCTATATTAGGCCTTGGTAAAATGACGGACTGAAATCATGTCTATAACTCAATTTTTTTTTGGGGCATTACTTGAGAAAATTATTCGAATGAAATTATTAGGAATTTTAGATTAATTTTGTAATATTTTAATTGGTGTGAATTAAAGATTGTTTTTGTAAGATTTTAATTAATCATGCAATAAAATTTTACTTACTTACTTACTATCATGAACGGGGGCATTTCCTAATCAGTATTGCTACTCCACGGGAGCCATTGTGAATCCCACGTGGGCAAGTTTCTTATATGCCCCTCTACCCAGGACTCCACAAAGGGAGCCCCCAGATTGATTTCATGCAGTACGACCACATTTTGGGGCTGCACCATATTTACTAGAATATGGTGCAGCCATGCGTTTCCCTCTGCGCAGGCGCTAAATTAAGCTGCCTAGCGCCAACGCAGGCACCCTTGCACCATAGTGCAAGGGTACCTGTGTTGAGGGGAAGATTGTTTATGTGCAGGAAGGTCCCCTTTCCCGCACATAAACAATCTTTAAATGCCGATTTGTAACTTCTATGTGTGCTGCTTAATGCAGCACACATAGAAGTTGCAAAACTGCATTTATAAAAAATTATTGTTTATGTGCAGGAAGGGGGGCCTTCCTGCACATAAACAATCATAGGCAATTTGCTGTTTCTATGTGTGCTGCACAAGGCAGCACACATGGAAACAGCAAAAACGAGGAGAAATAAAGCATTTCTCCTAGTTTCGCCAGTTTAAGACCAGGTTTTCCCTCTTCTTAATTTTGGCGCTGCCTCCTATTTACGCTGCCCTTGTAAACAGGAGGCAGCATCAAAATCAATGGGTGTTGCGGTGGAACATCCACCGCAACACTCATTGCCCTCCCCTTTCACGCCCAATACAGTGTGAAAGTGGGCCTTATTTACAAGGCAGCATTAAGCCACATTAAGTGGCTCTAAGCTGCCTTGTAAATAAGGCGAGGCACCTATCACCATCACAACGTCACTGAAAGTGATGTTGTGGTGGCGATAGGGGCTTGTAAATGTACCCCTTTGTTTTAACCTCTTGATATATGCATCCACCAGTCCTCGCTTGAATTTATAACCCAGACCATTGACATGATAACATTGAGTATGCTTGTGATTAGCCATGTCAACCCCGGTCATCTATGCAATGTGATAATTTTGTCCCCATGTCCTATTAATCTCTACTTCTTTAACTACACATCTGGCTTTTCTGCACCACATATTCCATTAACATGGCCCCCCACCCAAGCACGAAACCCCCACCCTGCAACAATCCCCCACCCCAATGCACTTATTTCTTCTCGTCAACGTGACAACTGTGTCGTAGGTGGATCAGAGAGGTCTGTCGCCCTCCCCTTTCCTAATCCAGAGACTTTTAGAGTTCATCCCTTGAACTCTAAAAGTCTCCTACTTGGGTCAAGGCCTATGTGAGAGAGAAACAAACCAAAAAATTAGATGAACAGTGTAGTCGCTGTTGCAGGTACAGGTACTGTCGGGAAGCATTCCATAAGATCAACCTCACCAGGGGGGCATCTCTGAGCCCATCTGCTCAATCAATTCTCCCTCTCATCTTGTGGTGTGTCTATATTTGAAACAGGTTTTGGAGATGCCTGCTGTTTTGCTTCCATAATTGCAATCAATATTAGCAATGGATGGTCTTTTCGGAGTCTGTGGAATGTTCATGGTCAGACATATCTGTGGTGGTGTCTCCTGGGTGTTTATCTTGCATTTTCCACTGCGTTCTCCTGGCTGTGTCACCCTCCATGCCTGACGATAATCCAGACTTTGAGAAGAGATGCTTGGCTGGTAAGGGAGTCCCTTTTCTCTGGTTTCTTGTAGTAGTCTCATGGTGTCTTCTGTCTGTCCTCTGAGTTTTGGGCCGTGCTCCCTGCCAATGGCCATCAGCGTTTTGAACTCAAGCTGATCTGTCTGATCGAGGGGGTGGTCCTTCCTCCACCCAGGTCCAGGCCTCCTCTGGTGTCAGGAATACGTTGGTTTTACCCTCGAAGAAGACCTTAGGCCTAGCAGGGAAAAGTAATATATACTGGATGTTCATCACTTGGAGTTTAATTTTGACTGAGTCAAAGGTGCGCCATTGCTTTTGTACTTCCTGCGAGTAATCACAGAAGACCATCATTTTAGTTTGGAGATATCATCTCACCTCCCTCAGGACTGAGTCTCGGTCTAGGTAGTTCAGAAAGCGGGCAATAAGGGGGCGTGGCAGGGCACCCATGGGTGGTTTGGTGGCTAACGCTCTATGGGAATGTTCAATCACAAAACATGTGGAGAGTCGCACAAAAAGAATAGAGTCTTTCAACCATTGTTACAGGAATGCCCCTGTGTCCGAGCCCTCAACTCCTTCCGGAAAACCAATGAATCATAGGTTGTTTCGTCGCGCGCAGTTTTCGGTGTCATCTACCCTCCAGGCCACATCTTTCAGGATGGTTCCTAGATCTGTGACCTCTTCACAGAGGGCCCGTGTCACGTCCTCCACTTCAGATATTCTTCACTCTGCCTGTGTCACTCTCCGTGCAATGGTCTGGTGGTCCTGTCGGAGTATAGTAACTTCCGACTGAACTTCACTTAGTCTCCCCATTAGGGCCTTCCTCAAGGTATGTTTGGCTTGCATTAGTGCTGCGTTGTCTGGCATGCAAGACGTGTCTTCATCCGTATTGGTCTGGAGGGCCACCACTTTTGTATATTTGCCCATTTTTCTTTGTTTCTGCAGCTTAGCCTCTTTGGCCATTGTAAACCGATGTATAAGCGTGCCTGTGAATCAACACACGGCAGGGGGCATTTGATTGGAGGGTGTTGCAGTGTCTTAAGATCCCTGGTTCTGGAATGTCTCCAGGGACAAGCCCCAAGCACAAGATGTGTCCAGTTCCACTGGCATATATCAGCAGGCTTGTGGGGGGCCAAGGGTGTTGTGTTCATGAAGGTGACACTGGGCCGCGTAGGCGGCTCCACCAATTATATCGGGTCTGCTAGGGGTGGTATGTGCAGTAGGACCAGATCAGCTGCACAGTACCTCACTCCTGATGAAGTGTCCAAATAACAAGGTGGCTTCCCCTCACTTTCCGCACTCGGTGTGCTCCTCACTGTGTCTTTCAAGCGTCAGAACTCCCAGTGGCAGTCCCACAATCGCTCGTTGCCAGACAAGCCAGGCATCCACTGGGGCGGATCCGGGGATTAAAGGGCTGCAGCCAGCACAGTCCACCGAAACTGAGAGGGCCATAAAGAAGCGCCTCAGAAAGTCTACAGGGGCCTCCAGTATATACAGTCTCTGAACGACCCTCTGCCAGCGAGCCAGTGTTTATTTATAGATCTCAGCTCGCACCCGGGAAGGAAATTGGAGTGTCTGTCCTCTGGGCCCCACGCAGGTGGGGGGCACCTACTCCTACCTCAGGTGCACTTCGCCGCTCTTGCCGTGGTGGGCTTTAGTCAGTCACATGCCTTCACCGCTCTGCAGCGCTCTGTCCCCACCACGCTGCAGACTGGCCGCTGCTCCAGGGATCTTCCCCGGCCACAGATGCAGGCCTCCCACTCCTCCTTCGGTCTACTCGGGCCCAGCTCTGTGGCCCCGCATTCCTACATTCGTCTCACCTTGTGGGCTAAGTCTCACCCATCTCCTATGGGGGCACAGGTCCGCAGGATGCCGAGAAACTGATGCGCCACTCCCTTCAAGTCTCCTCCTCATTCTCTTCTGGAGACCACATGCCTAGAACCTGGTCGGGCTCCCAACTTGGGTGCAGTGCCCGGTCTCACTCAGTCAGAACTCACATAGGGTCTCCGAGCTTTTCGGTCTCCAGTGTGTGCTGGGCAGGCATCTGTCTCTGTGAACCAGCAGGGGATGTAGGCAGCAGCTCCACATGGGCCAGGTCCGGCCCTCTCCTACTGCTCCATTGCACCACTGACGCCTCCCAGGCCTTCAAGGTACGTATTGTGCTGGCACAAAATTCATCCCAGAGAAGTTATGATTCCACCTCCTGCTGTTCGACTTTATTCATCTGCACACCAGCTGCATGTTTATTTCTTCGGATGTCAGGATGAGGTGAGGATTAAGGACAGATTAGAAAACGGGCCAGCGTAGCCTGCGTAAAGAGGTGTTAGTCTGCCATCTTCTCAGCTACACCCCGGAGTGGTTACAATTTTCATACAAAATATGAGAAAGTCCCTTTCTGCATTGGGAATTAGAGCTTTTTCAACTAAAAACAGTAAAGCATTAGCAGAACAACCAGCATCACACATGGTGGTGGCCATAGTTTCAGCTCTGACCAGCGTAAACAGGATTTTCTACTCAAAAAAGTGAAAACTGCCCTTTTTGAATTAGGACTTATAAAGTTTTTTGAACTTGGACTTCTATACTTTTTAGCTGGACCTTTCCACTAGTTGTATTCTATCAGGAATCCATTATGGTAGTTCACAGTCTACCGCAATCATTGCCCAACATTGGCGGGTTGCGCTTTTAGCACTATTTTCACTAAAAATTTTAAAAAGTCCTAGATCTGGTTCTCCTTGTTAGATTTTTGTTGTTATGGTGTGATTTTTATTATAGTGTATCCATGACTTCTAACCTGTTTTTGCACTTCTAAATGTTTTAAATATTTTTGTTATGTTAAGCCTGCCTGCTCTGTGTCATAGCTACAATGTTAACATACCTGGGACCGGTTTCGGGCCATCACTCCTCATCAGCTGGGCTAGCTTGAATCAAGTGGCGAAGTGAGCACGGGACCCAAGCTGGGCATACCTTTCCCACTTAAGGCGACACATGCAAAAGGAACAATTGATAGATGGAATGCTGAACAATACAAACATTCACCCCCAGTCACAAAGATCTGGGTTTAATTCATTGTTCTTTAGCTCACAAGGCTTGGTCCAAACAGGTGTGGCGTGGTGATCAAAAAATGATGGATTAAACCCAGATCTTTGTGACTGGGGGTGAATGTTTGCATTGTTCAGCATTCCGTCCATCAATTGTTCCTTTTGCATGTATAAAATGATAGCACTGCTGAAACGTGTGTATATTCTCCAAAACACTTACTATAAGGTCTCAGAGGAAATTTTTACTAAGATAGAGGGAGAATCTGCAACGGGAGACATCAGAGAATAGCTCTGGGCACACTTCAGCGAAACCAATACAATGGGGGTATCGCCTTACCAGACATGAATATGTATTATTGGGTGGCTCATAGCAGTCAATACCTGAGGGCACTTATCAGGAGACCACCCTACATATGCACTAGAAAGGACACAATTCCAAACTCATCCTTACATGCATTACCTCTATGGTGGGAAAGGAGTAAAGAAGTTGTTGTCGGCAGCCCAGGTGACCATAGACACCTGGAAAGGGGCAGAAAGGTGAATGAAATGGGCCATGAAGATTTCTCATGAAACCCTCTTGTGGGTTGGAACACGTCTGAGGGAGTTTAGCAAGCTGAAAGGCTTTACGGCCTGGGAATTTCAAAACTGGGAGATATTATAGAAGGTGGTATATTGATCCCCTTTAGCTTCCTTCAAAAAGAATACCAAGTCTACACTACACAATATTACAAGTATCTCCAACTACGACATGCTTAGACTGCCGAGGGATTAGACACAGGAAATATACCGGAATATGCACCATTGGAAGGGGCGACTGCTCATGGGGGAAATTGACGAGAAGGCTGTGTCTTGGACATACAAAAGAATAACAAACAACAGGCCTGACACCTTGACAAACCTGAGGACCCAATGGAAAAATGAAGCAGGAGAACTTGAGGACCCAGACTGGGATGCTGCATTAATGCACCCCAGAAAGGTCGCTATTAAATCCAGACTCCGACTGATTAAACTTAAAATTCTCCATAGGATCTATTACGATAGTGCTCGACTACATAGCTTTGGTAGGGATAACTCCCCCAGCTGTCTCCACTGTGGGGCAGACTCTGGGTCATTTATGTGCACACTTTGGGATTGTTCCTGTATTATCCAATATTGGATCAGTATAATTACAGAATTTAATGGGGTCCTGGAAGTAACAATACCAGCCAATCCTAAATACATCCTCCTGGGGATCCTTACAGAGATAGATATCCCCAGAGCCAAACTCCAATTTATCAATTTGGGCCTGGCAGTGGCCAAAAGAGATGTTGCTAAATATTGGGGAGCTCCAGACCCCCGTCCCACACTCCAAGAATGGAAAAATGCCATGGACCCCTACATGGCCAGTGGAAAGGTCACGTACACGGCCAGAGGGTGTCCAAGAAAGTTTAATAAGGTCTGGAGTCTCTGGATTAGACACTATGGTATTGACTTGGGGAATGGAGAGGAACAGCCCCAAATTACATAACTCTTGTAGTATGAGACAGATCATGCACTACCATGTCAACCTTAAGCAATTGATCAAGTGTTTACCCTTGACTATGTACTGTACTGCTAAAGTTCCACATGCTCATGTACTTTCTTGTATGTGTCTATTTTCTTCTAGTGCATTCACATGCTTGTTGTGCTATCTGCAAAACTTCAATAAAAATATTTTCTTTAAAAACAGAAAGAAACTTGTAACCACTCCAATATGGCCATTGCTCCTTTTGCTTTAATATGATCATATTACTAGTATATATGTACCATACCTCTGCACATGTAACACCACACAAGACCATAACGTTGTTATGATGTGCAATGATATTAGTAAAATATTCTATTGCTCTTAACATGTTAAAAATCTTTGAAAGTGAGGTTCACATCAACTTTTGTAAAATAACCTGCAACCACTTCAATATGGCTGCTGCTTTTTCAGTGTATACAATATTATTAATTTTGAGTGAACAGCAATAACCAATTTGTGCTGGAACTGTACTCTAAAATTGAATTATTTATATTGGTGAGTATCCCATGAAGACTGTTTGTAACTGACACATACAAATGCTTCATACCCTTGAAACTCTAAATGCACACCACTTCAAAATGGCTGCCCTGTTTTTCCAAACTGCGTCGACCATAGTCAATGTAAAAGTAACCAAGCATGTGGAATCTATCGACTATAGGATGATCATAATAAAGTACTTTGTTTCTTGATACACATACACTCAGTATGCTCCGGGGAATATATAAATAATTTCCTAATGTTCTCCCCACCTCTACAATGGGAACCCCCATAACTTGGCTATATTTGACAAAAGACTACCAGACAAATAACCTTGAGTAAGCCTGCCCCTCTTTTACTATCAGTCTCTTTTCTTTTCCTTTTTTCTCGCTTCATTTAAAGTGATAAAGTACATGAAGTTAGCCTAGACAGTAGAATCTCCATTACAATATGGATGCCGTATTTAGCTCATCCTCTTCGACCTTTGACCTAGTCATTTACTTCCTCTTCCCTTTAAAAGAGATTCTTCATCTGAAATTACTCTTTTTATACACTTTTGACTGGACCGCAGGGGCCGAATGGACCACTACTAATGAAAGGTATGTGTAATCTGCCCAATTCCTCATACTGATGGTGTACTTGCTTTGTGGGCTATACCACAATGAGATACTAGTGATTAATTTACAAACCTGTCTCTTGCCTTTATTTTCCTTATTCACCATTTCTCTTACCCTTCACCCCATTCTCTTCCTCCTGATAGATATTGACTACTGGTAGAAATGGGGTCTGTAGTTGGCAGTGGTTTGCACCCTGTCCAAGTAGGGACCCTATTTCTAGTCAAGGTAAGTAAGTTATACCCTCAGAATAACCTGTGCTTACCCCCTTGGTAGCTTGGGAAGTGCAGTCACGCTTATTTCCGAGGCAATGTGTAAAGTATTTGTAAACACACACACACAGAGTAACACAGTGAAAGAAAACACTACAAAAGGACTCCTCACCACTTTAGCTAATATTTATCTGAATAAAACAAGACCAAAACAACAAAAATCCAACATACACAAGTGAAGATATCACTTTTAAAAGATCAAAGCAAGTTTAGTTTTTAGAAATCAATGGGTGTGCTTGATCAGGACGAAGTACCTTAGATTAATAAAAAATTAAGGATTATATAAGGCGCAGGGGAGGTGAAGTGTCGAAAAAGCAGGGTATGCGTCCGTTCCTCACTGCTACAAGGGAGGTGATGTGTCGATTTCTTACAGCTAGGTAGGGGAGAGGATGCATTGGTTCCTTACTGTTGCAGGGCAGGTGAAGGGTTGGTTGCAGATACGATGTGTCGTTTCCTTACTGCTGTGCGGTGTCGATGAAGAAATCGGTACTCAGGGACAACACATCGAAAGTCAAGTTGCGCTGCGTCGACTCCATAGTGATGAAGCAGGCGCTGCGTCAGAGTTAGAGCGGTACATCACAGACATGGTGATGCAGTGCTCCAAACTCACACAATGGCGGTTCTACTGATGCGCTGCAACGGTAATCTGGGGCCTGTGGTGTAAGCCACGGTTGATGCGTCAAGAGGGGACCATGCTCCAGTGCTCGCAGCAGCGATGTGTCGAGTTTTGCAGTGATGCACTGGTTCGGAATGGATCTGGGAGTCGATGCATGGATTTTCTTCTGGAGATCACCAGAACTCACTTCCAAGGGCCCAGGAACTAAATAATAAAGGCCTTTAGCTTTGGAAACAGAGGCATAATACTTCTTTTGAGCCCTTTTGAAGATATCTCTTTCCTCTGGACCAGGGCCGGACTGGCCGTAGCGGGCACCGGGCGTTTCCCCAGTGGGCCGCCAGGGTGGGGGCCGGTTTTAGGACCCTGGGGGGCCGTTTTTGTTACCGGGGTACGGCAATATCGGCCCCCTGTAACAAAATCGGCCAAAACCGGCCCTAGGATACAGCTCGGCCGCACCCCCCTCCTCCCCCCCAGGGGGGGGCAGACGATCAGTGTGCCAGGGCCGGTTTCGGTTCCCAGTCCGGCCCTGCTCTGGACTATACTCCTGTCTCCACTTGCATTCTAGCTTCTTGCACTGTTGTCTCTCCAGTTTTATGGGGCTGGAGAACCAAGGCTTCGAGGGGTATTTCCTACCTTGACTAAACTGGACCGAGGGGGCGAGTTGGTCGACCACTTTATTGATCCAGCTGATATAGCTCCTAGTGCTAACTGGATATCCCCCGACAGCATGGGAGTAGCCTCAGCTAATGCCTTTCTAAATTCCTTGGGGTCGATCTTATTGACAGCCTTCCCCTGCAGCCTATTGACCGTATAGGCATGCATCTGCTTATTCTGTGTTTGCCAGGTGAATTTAATCAGGAAGTGGTTCGACCAATCACCGGAAGGATGTCCTCCACTAATAGTGCCCTATTAGAACACACTAGATCCAAAATATGGCCACCTCGATGAGTGGGGTGCGTAACAAATTGTTCCAGGTGGGCTTGGTTCATAGAATCAAGAAACTCCAGCGTATCCCCTGCTTCAAGGTTATCCACGTGAATATTGAGATCACCAAGGAGAATAAAATGAGAATAGCATAGTACTAGAGGGGTGATCACATCGTCCAGGGCTTTAAGAAACGTGCCGGCTGGACCAGGGGGCCTGTAGACCAGTACTCCCCCCAAGCCATACTGAGGGGAGAAGTTAATACAAAAACAAAGTGCTTCAGATCCCGCGATATCCGCTAGCTCATTCCATTGGCAATTCCAATGTTCCCTTAACACAATTGTGACTCCCCCACCACGCCCCAGCTTCCGATGCACCCTGACGATTTTGAAACCAAGAGGGATAGCCATCTCAATCACCAGACCAGAGCTCTCAAACAGCCAAGTTTCGGTGAGAAAGAGCAAATCAAGAAGCTCCTCGCTAAGCATATCAAAAATAACCTGTGTATGCTTAGGAACAGAGCGTGCATTGATCAAAGCTGCTTTAAACGTGTGCTTGAGGCTGCATTCTTGGTTGTAGCGATAGCGTATGCCCTGACGCTAACCTGAAGTTACACTTGCTGCACTTCAGTGCGTGTTCCCCTGCCAAATCCCAGCTGCCAATACCATTGCAGTTAACGGTGGCTACTAGTAAAAGCTCCTTACTGCTATACGTTAGTAGAGGCAACTTCCTATTTCTTGCCCACGGGCAGTATGGTTGGCGCTGGACACTTCCAGGACGCTGACAGCCTGTGTCTTTATTGGCATTACCCCCTCGATGACTAGAGCATGCACGAACTCAAGATGGCGTCTCTAGTTGTCCCTACCCATAAGATTTCTTCCAGCCCAAGCGGGGCTTGCTCGCTCCTCAGAGACCCCCAGAGCAAATCACAATCAAGACAAATTCAGTACAGATTCTATCAGGCAATCAGCAAAATGAACATATGAAGCAGTGAAATGCACCTGACAAACCCCACAGTGTAAAATTCCCCGGGTAAGAAATTAAAAGGTAATGAGACTGATTATACCAGCTAAAACTAGTAGAAAACATAGGTTATTTAAAAGTAACACAGTAGGTACAAACTGAGGTCTAACCATCCAAAGGAAGCACGTCACATCTGAGGTCTTCCTCATTTGAGGTCAATAAAATTGGGTGACAAGCTTGTCAAAGTTCTTGTCCTGCCCCGAATGACCTGCGAATGGTACATCATGAGCCAAACCCAGTAGGAAGGCTCTGAAGCACTGGGCTACCACCAGCACACGGACTACCCCAGGCTCAGCAACCTTAGGCTCCCTATACAGGACATCATTCTCCCAACAGATCAGGTGAGATCCTGATGCGTTACTAGCTGCCTGGTCCTCGGCCTGCCACCGAAGGCCCACAAGAGTGGGGCACTCCTTCTGCCCTGTGCAGAATTCCTCCCTTCTGGGACCTCCTTCCTGCTGACAATGGGTCAGTTCAGGCAGGTCCCCCAGTTCAGCCACATCTTCCCCTGCAGGTTCCAGGGCATCACCCCCAGGTTCAGCCTCCGCTCCGACCGTGGAAATTTCAGGAGCTGATTTCCCACTCCCCTTGCCCCTTTTCTTCCTGGCAGGCACCTGGGCCACTGTTTCAGGCTCCAGGTCCTTCTGATCACCCTCTCTTGCTGTCATGGTTAGTGTGGTCAGGACATCCATTCTGGTAATCACAACATCTCCAAGTGCGACCTGAGCTCCACCTCTTTCCAGGCGGTATGCTCCAGGTCGTTGCCCAGCAGACAATCAATAGGCATGGATAGACTCACAGCAACCTTTAAGGAACCCGAGACCCCCCCTTCACACAAAGAGAACCTGAGCCACCACACATTTGTGCTCACTGTTGTCTACAGCAACAACATGGTGGGCCACATTAGGGACTACCTGCTCTTTAGACACCAGATGACACCTGACAGTTGTCATACTGGCTCCTGTGTCTCTCAGAACCTCCACCCGCCTCCCATTGATGGTCATGCACTGTCTGTACTTCTTAGTATTATCAGGCATGAGGTTTCTCTGGACCACCTCACCCTCTCTCAGGGTGACTAGGGTCATCTCAGCTGGCTCCCCACTACTACATGGGACCAACTCCTCCCCAAGCGCTCCACTCGCCATCCCCTGTGACTGCACACTGTGGGTGTCTGTGCCTGCTTGGGACAGTTGGGACTCCCTCTAAAGTGTCCTTTCTGGCTACGGTCAAAACACTTCAAAGGTCCCTCCCCTCCAGGTTTACCTGGCGGAAACCAACCTTTCTTCTCAGTAGGAGTCTGGGAATCCTCACCCTGGGAACTAATTTGGGGCCCTTTTGAAAACTCCTTACTCTTGTTATTTTTGTCCCCCCTCCTTCTTCTGTGGCGGACCCTGCCCACTTTTGACTGTCACCCGCATACAACCCGCATACAGCCGCTTGTGAACCCTGGTATTCATCCAGTGGTCCGCCTCCTGGGCAAGCTTCCTGGGGTCAGTAAGCTTACTGTCAATCAATTGCTGGGGAGCCACTTACATTAGGAACTCAGGACTAGAGCGTGAAGAGCAAACAGTCTCGAAACGGTTGACGTGCCGCCCAGAGCCCTCAAACTAGCCGTTGCTGGAAGTACATAGAAAGAGGACTGGTATGACCCAGAGATGCTGAGGAACTGGGCGGTGACGCAGCCCTCAGGGAGGAGTACCTCGGAGGACTGAGAATTGATTGGAGCTACGTGCGAGAGGCGAGAAGCGGCAAACCTGTGCGTGAGGCAGGGCCAGTGATCGAGCAGCGGAGGCGGCGATCCAAGGAGTGGGCTGAGGAGCTGAGGGACCCACATAGAGAGACGTTGCAGGGCCTGCAGCCATGGGTGCTATTCCGACGTGCCTACCCCCGCCTCAGGTCTCCCAGTGATCAAGTAGTGGAGTGTGGGCCAGGAGCACAGGAGCTCAGGACGGCAGTCCAAGGAGCGACCTACAGAGAGGCCTCACAGGCCCCTGCAGCCATTTTGGAGACTGCAGGACATTGGGTGAGTGGCATCAAGGGTGGGGTAAGCCAGCCACTGAAAATCGCCGAAAGGCAGCCAGAGCCGAAGTTTAGTGCTGGTGGAGGGTGGTGTGCTGCAGGTGCTCTTCTGCTGTGTCTGCCTTCCCCCGAGGTCCCCTCACATAGGGAAGAGCACAGGGTAGAGTAGCAGCCCACCCGGTGAGGTGAATAATCCATGGACCTGCGCTCGTATGACCCATGATCCAAGTGCACAGTGGAAAGTGCACCTGGAACCTAGGGTGGCCCTAATTACTCATAACTATTTACAACGGCGCACATTTTAAAGTGCTGTTACAGGCAGAGTGGGGCGGTGGGTAAAGCAAGCTGGGCAAATACATTGTTGTGCAGCCGTTGCGGCCACCACCTCGCTGCTATTGTTGCTACCTCCATCAGTCCCCAGCCTCCCGCCCTATTCAACAGCCCGTAAACCGTAACCACTAGGCGTGTGAGCGAGCGTACGTGCGGGCGGTTGGCTAGAGCAGCGGATTCCTCCTGTCTGCGTGGAAGTGGCTGGCGTTAGGCCAGTGCGGCTTGCGCATTTGGTGGGGCTCCCATTACGGCCACGGTTTTCATTTCACCCCCCTCAGTCTTTAACCTCCTGAATCTTTTTGCATTGGCATTTTACTAGAGAACGTCATTGTGTCTCCCCGGACATTTTGGTATACTGTTATGGTGTGGCAAGCAAGGAAGATCTGTTGTCGCTATTCAACCTAAATCTTTGTACTGCAGAGGTTTACGTGGCAGACTGCTATACTATGAGGTCAGGTCACCTAAGAGGGTCGGTACAGCCACAGTTACAGTCACAAAAAAGGCAGAACACAGTCAAAAAAGCCCAAGCTCAGAAGGCCCAACCAACCGTAAATTAGATGGTTCTTGAGGAACTGCTAGTTTAAATTGAGGCTTCATCTAGTCAAGAACTCGTGAAATTGGTTCCCAACTTAGTTTCTAAGACTGCATCTAAGACTCTTGTTGACAATGGGGACCAGCTCGTCCAGTCCCGTATTATGGATTTGTTTTAAGCATACGGATAAAGTGCAGTCTAAGGATGGATTGCTTTTATCCACGACCACCACCGCAATAGTTTTGTCCGTGTGCAATGGTGTGTTACACCAGGGGGGTGTGTCGGGTGGTTCTCTGCTCCAGTCTACCGAAAAAGTTGTCCCATGTTTAAAAACGACTGCTATCCCAATTAAGAGAGGGAACCCTCACTTAACAGTGGTTGAGGCCCAAGTACATTCGGAATCTGATCATGATCCTGCTTGTCAATCAGATGAGTTAATAGAACAAACAATGTTATCTGTTCAAAATATCCGTCCTTCAAAGGCGAAAAGTGCAGCGCAGGCTGTCATTGGTTATTATAGTGATGTAAATGAAAGTGATGGTGAAGTATCTTTCATTTGTTCGGATGATGTGCAATCAAAGCATAGTCTCCCCAAATCACCTATATCTAAGAACGAAAGTGTCTGTAAGAATGTGGGAGTGCATATAAATCAGCCACTAAAGGAAAACAATACTCTGATTTACTACCAACTTTAATCCCTCCAAAATTGAAACTTAGTGATTCTGTCCAAGGGGTTAGGAAGTCTGACCAAATGGATAACTCCCTGAATTTTGCAGATCTTGGATAAATATGATGTCCCCACACTAGCAGAAGAGTGTTCCCCTAAAAAACAACGCTCACTGGATAATGGAATATGGCAAAATCTGCTAGGTTCAATGGACGCAATAACAACAGCGCTAAATTTGCACTCTAGCAAACTTGAAATTTAAGTGGATTTAATGAATACCCTAGCAGTATATGTAGCGGGGATTGTCACAAAATTGCACAATTTAACTAACCTAGAGGTTAGAGCACAATCTGATGTAAATAACCAATTAACTAAATGCACATGCGCACACATTTTAGTCAATGTGTCGGCACTTCTGAATATAGTAGGGTCTCTTGTTGATGAAGTCAAGAAACTAGCTGTCCAACCAAAATCAGAAGGTCCTTTAATCTCTTATATGTGTTCAAGGACAAGCAATGTGTGTACAAAGTCCCAAGAAGTTCCCTGTGAGGCCCCCGTACACATAGTTAGTGCTTTGTCTGGGGATAAACGGAAGGTAGAAGTAGGTTTGGGGTTAAATAGAAAATATTGGTACGGATGAATGTCCTTCTGTAATAGGTAATGATAACCAAGTTTTAAACTCCATGCTATTTGGTGATGGAACTAGTGGTGCACTCCCTTTAACAAAAAGGGCTAAAAAAGGCTGAGGAAGTCCTGGAACAAATCTAGGAATAATAAAGATATATTGGCAATCCTAGGGATTGTTATTCTATCTTTAAACAGAGTGACAAGAAACTATTAAGGCAGGACCAAATACATAAGGGTCCAGATATTCCCCTCGATTTTGTCGATATAAATCGTCTAAACTCTCCTTTGAAGACAATGACACAGACTCAGAGACTTTTAATAGATAGTAAAAAAGTCTGCAAGTGTTACTGATGTCGCCGGCATTAATAGTGGGATTGTGACTATGCAAAATGATAGTGTTATAAAAAATAGGCAAGAGAGCAAACAGGTCCATGAAAATTGTCAATTACAAACACTGTCTGAACCAATTTCCATTATAGAGCATATGCCTTCCCCACAGGGATGTGATAATCAGAGATTACCCGGGCCTTATTGGCTGATGGCAATAGGTCCGGGGTTACCCACAGTCCACCATCTTTTGGATGACATCAGTTTAACCACCTAATGAATGAAGTAGGCTTGGCTATTTCTACAAGAGCCCTGCCAGAAAACCAATCTTCAGATGGGAATCTGAAGATTGGTTTTCTGGCAGGGCTAATTTTCCACCCCTATACAAATTGAGGGGTATCTACAACAGTCTGAATCGGAGTTCAATTCTAAAACTCAGGGGCCTATCAGCAATGCCTGGCGATAATTATTGCAAAGCGCAATTAGCGCTTGGATAATTATCGCCAGGCATCGCCGGTTTCTATCGCGGAGTTAGCGTGCAATCAGCAATGCTAATCTCCAAAGCGATAGAAACCTTGGAGAACAGTGTGAATATCGCCTGAAAACAGGCAATATTCACACTGTTCCCCAGTTTCAGCTTGCTGATAGTGCGAGGGGGACTTAGCCATGTAATCCACCTCTCATTGGATTACATGGCTAAGTCAGGGTGGGACCAGGTGTTAGCAAACCAGCGCTAAACGTGTTTAGCGCTGGTTCGCTAATCACCGCCCTGCCTCGCTGATAGGCGTTAGCGACCTCAGCGACTGTTTCCAGTCGCTGTTAGGTGGGAACGCCTACTTTGCATGCCATTAGCGATAAATATCGCTGGCATGCAAAGCGGCACCCAACCCGGTCGCTATCGCCTACAAGCTGTCGCTAACAGCAGTTAGCGACAGCTTGTTGATAAGGCGATAAAATTATCGCCGCTTTAGCGGGAAAAAGTCCCGCTAAAGTGGCGATAATCGCCTTGCTGATATGCCCCTCAGTTCAACAATTTCTGAATTTTAACCTCTATTAAATCGATGGGTCTTGTTTTTGTCACATTTAAACAAATTCATCTAAATTTAGCCTGTGAGTCCACTATTACAACTTGGATTTTCAATGAAATAGTTAATAAAATCTATGCCTTCATCTCATATTCTATGAAATAGGTATTAAGATCAAGAAATGCATCCCCCAAAATATCCTTCCATTCTAGAAATACTAGCCCCAAGAGAAGAAGAAAAAGGTTGACTGCAAAAGACCAATTTCATTACTCAGAGGCCCATTGAATAAGCCAGTCCACAACACGGGCATGTTGGTTACCAATACATTAAAAGGTGTGCGTACAGGTGAACTGTTAGCTAAATGTAAAATGCCATTAGAAGATTGGACATGGCTCCCATCAACACTCTCAACCAACAGGCACATGCATCAAAGCTTTTTGCGATTGCAAACGGTGCGATTCGCAAAAATCGGCCGTTTGCGATCGCAAAATTAGCTTTTGCGATGCATCAAGGGTCAAGGCCCTCGCAATTTGAGAATTCGCAATTAATTGCGAGTTCTCAAATTGCGATTGCATTTAAGGAATCGCAAATTGAGATTCCTTAAATGCAATGCATTAAAGTAAAAAATTAGCGATTTCGCTAATAGGGCGCAAATTACCATGAAGTTGAACTTCATGGTAATTTGTAAAACTTTGAAAAATGCACTAAAGTGCATTTTTCAAAGTTCCATTTACACACACACATGCCCTTGGGGCATGTGTGTGTGCAAGATGTACTCATATGCAGATTTCAGGGGTGCAACAGGGTGTCCTTTTGACACCCTGGCACCCTTGAAATTGCATTCTCAATTTGCGATTCTCTAATTGAGAATCGCAAATTGAGAATGTCTTCCCATTTATTCCTATGGGCCTCTAGGCCCATAGGAATGAATGGGAGGTATTCCTTAATTGCGACTCGCAATTTGCGAGTCGCAATTAAGGAATGTTTAGAAATCGCTATTTTTAAGCGATTTCTACATGCATAGGCTTTTGCGATTCCTTAATTGCGATTCCTTAAAAATCGCAATTAAGAAATCGCAAAATCCAACATTGATGCATGTGCCTGCAAGTGCCTAGGAGTTGAGGATTTAATTTCGCTTACTGCATGTGAAAATGACATACAAATGAGAATATGTTCCTGGAATGTGCATGAGTTAGCCCATTTGCTGGCTGACCCTGATACTCTCTCATTTTTAAATGGTTTCAAAATCTTAATTTTGCAAGAAACACGGACAGAGCAAGTTACTCCATTACTTGGCTCTTATGAGCCTGCCACACGAACTAAAATACAAGGGCACGCAATGGGTGGCCTCTCACTTCATTTTTCCACAGACCTTAGATTAACATTTGAAATAATTCATTTGTAGTTGGCATGGGTGCAATGTGTTTTAACACAATATAACTGTTATAACATGATAATATTGAATGTTTATCTAAGTACAAGGAAAAACAAACTGTCTCAAATGCTTAGTCTATGGGAGATCATAAGAACGTTATCACTCAGGTATCCTAATGCCACTTTGATTATCTCTGGTGACTTTAATTTACAACTGGTGGCATTTAATTCTCCAGGTAATTGCCAACATGTGTTATGACAGCATGCAACAGCTTGGGATAATTTTGCTAAATGAAAAATCCTTGTGCAAATCTAGAGCAGTTCCATCCTTTAAACAGTCTAAATATTGTTCAATAATTGATTATACCTTTGTTTCCAAAAAACTGGGTGCAAAAAGTGCTGATTATAAGAGGACCTTGCAACTTGAAAGTGATCATAACCTTCAGATATTAACGCTACAACTACCAATAAATCGTAATCCTAAATCTAATGAGCTTTAAAACATAGTACATTCTTTGTATAATTTGAAAAGTCTGGTATGGCACTCGGGAAATCAGAATGAAATAATGAAGTATGTAGAGGTTTTAATAAATAATTGTGACCCGGGCCGGGTGGGGGCAGGATGAATGGTGGATAAATTGAACTATTTTGCCTCATCTTTGGTTGAGAAATTTACAGCACGAAATCGTGCAAAAATGAATCCATCATTAACCACGCCTAATAAATGGTATTCAATTATGTTAATTAAAACAATCACTTAATAGAGCTGCTCGTCTAACTTTATCTCATAGATACTGCCAATCTTACCATGCCCTTTAGGATAAATTTCGGTCCCTTAGAAGGTCATATAGACTTGCAGTGTGGTTGGCGAAATCACGTCACCAAACAGGACTATGGCATAGATTATTACATGCCTCTAAATCAAACAATGCAAAAACTAACGAACTCGAAAGGGGAGGCAATAGGGCCTATAGTATTAATATCACAGAAGACGATTGGGTAAGGTATATTACCAACTTGTTTGGTGTGTGTGATTCTGACACAAATAGGCCGGATTTGAGTTCTGTGTGAGAAACAGTAAGTTTTGTACAGACGAAATGGGCAACTTTAATCCAGAGAATGATCTGGACTGTATAAACAATACTGAAACAGTCAATCTTTTGTGATGTCTTAGATCAAATGGGGCTACAGGCCCCAATGGACTTCCTAATGCCATATTCCGTTCCAAGGCCGTTTTGTTGGCCGAAGTGTTAACTCCAATATTTAATTGGCTCTGGCATTGAATATTGTTCCTGAGTCCTGGCAAGGTAGCATTATACAAACAGGGGCATATTATCAAGGGCTTTATCGCCGCTTTAGCGGCACTTTTTGCCGCTAAAGCGGCGATATTTTTAACGCCCTATTAGCAAGCTGTCGCTAACAGGCGTTAGCGACAGCTTTCAGGCGTTAGAGGACGGGAATTACATCGCCTTGCATGTCAGCGATATTTATCGCTAATGACATGCAAGGTAGGCGTTCCCAACTAAAAGCGACGGTAAACAGTCGCTTACATACCTATCGCCTATTAGCAATACCCGCGAAGCGATAAAAACGCGCGCTAACCCCGATTATCGCTTGTTTTTAAGAACTGATAAAAACATGACTTAGCAATGAAAGTCAATGGGAGGTGGATTGTAAGGTTAAGTCCCCAGATTTAGCGATAGGATTTTATCGCTGGATGTCTCGCGTTAAAGCTGGGTTTCGCCGCTATCGCTGGATATTTTATCGCAATGGAGATAAACCTTGCTAATAGCATGTTATTTCCGCGGTAATATCCAGCGATAGCCGGCGATAAAAAAAGGCGCGCTAAGCAAGGTTTGCGATATTTATCGCATGTTCTTGCTAATATGCCCCCCAATTTTTAAAAGCGGCCCGGTTGACAAGCCCAACAATTATCGGTTAATTGCCTTAACTGATGTAGATGCTAAGGTCTTTGCTTCTCGTATATTTATTGACCTGGAAAACTGGGCAGCGCTGCAGGAAATAATTCCAACTAACCAGACAGGATTTCGTAAGGGTCAATCTACTATTATTAATTTGATGAGCCTTACTTTATTGGCTGGACAGTCAATTTTAAAACGCAAAATCTATTTATCTGTGTCATAGATTTAAAAGCTGCCTTTGATTCAGTGCCTCGTGTTTTATCATGGAAAAAACTTGCAGAGTGGGGTATTCCCTGAAAGTTGTTGGATGCTATAATTCTTCTCTATACCAATACTTGGGTGCAGGTCAAGTTAGGTGATGGTCGTACTCTTATCTAAAAAAATCTAAAATTATAGTTGCCTTAAACAGGGCTGCGTACTTGCACCATGCCTTTTAAATCTTTTTATGTCAGATCTTTTAGAGCATCTTGAGTCTTTTAACGCCCATCCTCCAAAACTCGCTGAGGTACATCTTAGCTACCTGCAATTTGCTGATGATACCATTCTTTTGAGCCACACCCCAATAGGCTTACAAAGATTGATCAATGCTTTTTTTGATTACATATTAGTCAATGGTCTGGAATTGAATTTGAAAAAAAACTAAAAATATGAAAACTGGCCTGTCGAAATGTAGGACTGCTTCATGGAGGACTAGAGGTGGGCCAATTGAAGTGGTGAAAACATTTAAATATCTGGGTATTTTATTTGATAATAGAGTGTTGTTCAGAAGCAATTTTAAAGTTTTAAGGGCAAAAACATTTTTTATTTATGCCTTTAAATATTTACGCAAATTATTGAGGTGCCAATCGTATGAACATCTCTTTAAAATTATGGGGGTAAAGCTATAACCAACAATTGCTTAAGGCTTGCCTATTACAAGGGGTAAAAAGAGGCTAAAACAATGGATTTATTAGTCATTAAGGCCTATAAGTCAGTCTTTGGAATCCCAAGGTCTACTGGCCAGGCGGAATAAGACTGGAGTTTGGTCTCCAAAGACAATGCATGGTGGTGCAAGGGTCATTTTTAAAATGTATGTATTCCCTATTCCTGTCTGATCGGGACTCTTTAGCAAATTATCGCTGGTGTGAAATAGCCCAATCTACTTATCCATACGCTTAGCGATCCCATCTTTCATCATGCCTTAAGAGTTTTGATTTGCAGACATGGCTTTCTGAAATGAAAATGCCCAGTTTTAAACAATTTGTTTTTAAAAAAAGATCAAAAGTCATTCACTTAGTGCGGATAAGGCAGCGTTAGTGGCTAAAGCTCATGCCTGGTCTGTGATTATTTCCTACCATTCATTGCTAATTCAGCCATATTTAAATGCCTATTTTACGGCCCACATGAAATAAATATTTTTAAAATGAAGACTTGGCATATACCCAACTAAAGAAGGCACACCGATATGGATACAACACTGGCCAAACTTGGAATGTAGACTGTGCGTACACCTTGTTACATATTGTGTGTGTGTGCGTCCTAAACTGCTTAAAATACTCTGTGTATTATTGAAACCTCTATTCCTTAAAGCAGGGGTTAGATCGTCCAGCCAGGCTTTTATTTATCAGGTGAATCAATTCCACTATTATGTCAGATGATACATTTTTTATCAATTGCGGAAAAATTGCTGGTATCTGCAGTGTGCAATTAAGGGTAAGGTACATTTTAGAAAATATATGGATGCTGTTGCCAGGTAATTATCACTTTGAATGCGTTTGCAGTTAGATTTTATGATTCCGTCTTATTCAATTTTTGTGATTAGCACCTAAAGAGTATATGGAAGCACATGTTTTTTTATTGCTTATTTGCACAAGGACTTATAATGTCTACAATTTTTGCACTTTGGCACTTTAAAGCTATTGCCCTATGTCATAGAATGTCTATAGTTTTTATTGCACATCCCTGGGAATCCAACTATCTCGTTTAGTTTTTTTTTACGGCGTTTTATATAGCGCAAACTTGACCCGAAGGTATCGGGTATCAGAGCGCTTTACATAGCACCAGTTGCGTTACATGAGGACACATTCATTTTTGTTAGGCATGGGGAGATTAAGTGATTTGCCCAGAATCACAAGATGTTCAGCGTCATTGCCCAGATTCAAGGTCGACCGCCCTAGCCATTAGGCCAACTCCTCTCCCCAAGTATGTTATTTGATTTATGAATTTTTAACAATTGTGATAAAAGAAGTGCAACTGTGGTATCAATGTTCTAGTGCGACATGTAACCATAGAAATAACCCTCCTTTTATGTGTAAACAGTTGTATATTAATTGGTGAATAATGGATTTGTTTTTTACTCATGACTTTTTAATAGCAATGATTTTGATAATCGAGCAATAAAGCATTACTTTCTGAAGTGCTGGCGTAGCTCTAGAAAACATAGAGTAGACAAGTGCCTACCAAACAAACTATTGTACAGCCCTTGGTATTCTGCTACCTTACTGCCCTTCACCCATCCATACAGTGCTCTGCAAAAAGAATCCACACACTCAAGCCAGGTCTGACATTCAAGTTTCGTACTCTTCCTAAACTTGTCCCTGTAATTCGCTGGAGTAAGACCATACATAGTGATTAGGGCATCCTTCATAACAGGGTATCTAAGCTCACTTGCATTCCCTAGTGTCAACAATGTGTCCCTCCCCTCCATTGTGGTAGTTCGACAAACAGGCCCCAAATCTCTTTCAGGTACCCGGTTCATGTGGAGAGCTGACTCATAACCCTGAAACCTCCTATGTACATCATCCTCCCTGGTGTACTCTTTGCCTAGGATTCTTGGGTATGTACACTTTTCCTTCAGATTGCACTTTCTAATTGCTGTCACCATCTGTGCTGGACCAGGCCTTCAAATCCAGTTTATGACATGAGTTTTGGGGACAGCAGCCTCCTCGTGCTCCTGCTGTCCCGGGGGCGGCAATCGGTGCCAAATCTCGCCAGCACCCCCCCCCCCGCTCTTCAATGCGGCAGCAGCAGGGCGCAAACACAGGGACCGCCACGGCCATAGGGCTAGCTGCACCACTGCCTCAGGTAGATTCTGATCCAGAATGCTCTGTTTCTCCATATCCAGATTATCATTCCCACCTTCTGGGTGCTCACCAGCCTCCCTGGCTGCTAACCAGGCCCTCAGTGCCTTTTGCAGCTACCCCTTCCTAGTGAGGCTTTTAAAAGGACATTTGAGCTTCCTCCAGAACTTTTTGAGTTGAAGCACAGTATACGTTTCCAGCTTCTCCTCCTTAAACACTACATCTGAAGCTACAGCTGATGCTCACTAGACTGAGACATGACTGTGGCAAAAACACAAGTGTTGCAAATTGAAGCACAGTATACGTTTCCAGCTTCTCCTCCTTAAACACTACATCTAAAGCTATAGCTGATGGCTCACTAGACTGAGACATGACTGTGGCAAAAACACAAGTGTTGCAAAAAGAGAGAAAAGCAAAAACAGTATGTTGAAGTGTAACGGTCCGCAATATGGAAGTAGTGTACACCAATCACTGTATGCAATGTACAACTAAAAGTCCTATCCTAACCGCTGATCACCAGTGTTCTAAATGGGGTCTCAAGTTGGCAGTTATTTGCACCCTGTCCAAGTACGGACCCTCACTTTAGTGAGGGTAAGTAAATTTCACCCTTAGAATAACACCCTTGGTAGCTTTGCAAGAACAGTCAGGCTTATCCCAGAGACAATGTGTAAAGTATTTGTACACACACACACACACACACACACACACACACACACACACAGTAACACTGTGAAAACAATACAAACGGATTCCACACTAGTTTATAAAAATAGCTAATATTTATCTGAATAAAACAAGTCCAAAACGACAAAAATCCACAAAAATCCAACATACACAAGTCAAGATATCACTTTTAAAAGATTTAAGCAAGTTTAGTCCATAGAAAATAATGGACGTGTTTGATCAGGACAAAGTACCTTAGATGCGTCAAAAATCAAGGAAGATGCAAGGCACAGGGGAGGTGAAGCATCGAAAGAGCAGGTGATGTGTTGGTTCCTTACTGTTAGTCAGGGGAGGTGATGAGTCAGTTTCTTACTCTTGCAAGGGAGGTGATGTGTCAATTACGGATACGATGCATTGGTTCCTTACTGCTGTGGGGTGTCGATGAAGAAATCAGCACCCAGGGACGATGCGTCAAAAGTCAAGTTGCGCTGCGTCGATTCCACAGTGATGGAGCAGGCACTGTGTCGGAGTCAGAGCAGTGCTTCACGGGCTTTGGTAATGAGGTGCTCCAAATTCACACAGTGGTGGTTCTTCTGAAGCGCTGTAAGAGAAATATGGAGGCTGCATTGTAAGCTGTTGTCTAATGCATCAAGCGGGACCACGCTCCAGTGCTGGAAGCGGTGATGCATCCAGTTTTGCAATGATGCACAGGTTCGGAATGGCACTGGGAGTCGCTACGTGGATTCTCTTCTTGAGATCACTAGAATTCACTTCCAAGGGCCCAGGAACTGGATTTGGCACCACTTGGCCAGATAGGACTTTCTTTTTTTTTTTTTTTTTTTTTATTGTATCTGAATTGCTTTATTAAAAATTGAATTCAGATGTTTATTAAAAATTGAATTCAGATTTAAAGCTTTGAAACATATCTTTCAATAGAATTTTAGAGCTGTGCGCTCAGGTTGCAAGTGACAAGAGTTACTTGAAATACAGACGATTATCAGGGCCTGCAGTTTGCCATAGGTAACACCTCCCATCCATATTCTATTAGTTTTCTTGTCCATAAGGCAAGATTAACCTCCAGTATGCCAGACCAGCAGCACACTTGCACACATACACACATACACTCACACACACACATTCTCTCTCACACACAAATTCTCACTATATCTCTTGCACTCTTTCGTACCTTTGTACTCTGTTACACTCACACACATACACACTACCACTCACACTTCCATTAGTCAATCTGCTTTTATTGTGTTAGAAAAGCTTGCCCTGCTGCTTCGGCTATACCTACCTTGCCTTTTAGTGAAGCTTTATAAAAACATATTCTCTATACACTATTCAAAAATAATAATTTATTGCCTTGTCAATGTTTTTTACAAGTATGATGTGAATGAAAAGTGCCCTTCCTTAAAATAGCTGTACAGGGCTTATATTTGATGTGTAGGTCAAGCAGTTACAGCATTGGAAGTGAACGAATCTACATTCCAACATGTAATATCACAGCATCCAACTGATCTTATCAAATGCTTGACTTCTTCGACAACCATAGGTTTCATCCAGTAACACTTTGCATTTTTGGGTTTTTGAGACCCGACTTACTTTTTTATTTTTTATTTTTTTTTTATTTGAGAAAACAAAACAAGTCATGATAAGCCATATTTACAAAAGACATACAAAGCTGATACAGATATTAATATACAAAAGCCAGACACATGATACATGCAGTGTAGAGAAAAATAAAGGAAAAAATAAATAAAAGGCTGAAAAAAAAAAAGAACTGAGAGAAAACCATAGAGAAAAAAAAAAGGAAATGAGATAAAACAGACAGAGCTAAGGATCACTGCTTTAACCATTCCTCAAACGGGGCCCAGACCTTAGAGGCTAACACCCGCCGCCTTCTCCCCCTTAATAAAAAGACTGAAGACTCCAAATTATACAAAGCTAACATCCTGGCTCTCCAATTAAAGAACGTAGGGGCTTCAGAGCTTAACCATTGTGAAGTAATACATAAACGAATCATAGCCATGACTACAAACAAAAAGGCAGAGGTATATCTCGTCCTTTCAACCATCCCAGTGCCTTCACACCCCATTATTAGCATCTCTGAAGAGATGGTAACCGATATATTAAGCCTCGAATTTAAAAAACCCTCCACTTCACACAAAAATTGCCCTAGTCTTGGACAGGAGTAAAACATATGTACAGCATCCGCTGCTTGGAGCCCACATCTAGCGCAACAGTCGCCCCTCCGGCCCCCCCACTTTGCAATTTTCGCCGGTGTGTAATATAGGTCAAACATTGCCATATAGCTTTGAGTCCGTAAACTTCCAGATACTAAAACATAGTTTGCTAATTCCAATGCGGGCCTTATATCCACCCCAGTCTTACCCAGTTTACCCACCCACTTAGAGTTCTGTAAATCAAGGTCATCCGAAAATTCAGATAACAAACATTGATAAATTATACCTATTCTAGCCCTCCTATGAATTAATTCAATTATGGTGTGCTTATCAAACATTGTATCATGTTGATATTTATCGACAAAACTTCTAATCTGAAGGTATTTGAAAAAATCATGAGTATTTAAATGAAACTTATCTCTTAAAAAAGAAAAAGAGGCCAACTGCCCACCAGAACATAAGTCACCTATATCCCGCAGACCCAGCAGCTGCCATCTGAAAACAAACTGATCCTGAAAAATAGGGGGCAGAACTCGGACGGCATTAAAAGGCGTATAAAAATTAATATTCGGAATTGACCATTTGCGCCGAATTTTCCGCCAGACTGAAAACATAGCCCCAATAACTTTAAACCTTGTTTTCTTAAAATAACTCGGCTCAAGAATACGCATTAGGATACCCTTGGCAGCCTCACCCAGACCTATCTCAAAAATAGAAGGTCTGTTAGAGAACGGAACCTCTGCCCTATCTCCCAACAGCGGTGGCCCAAAATGTTGCAGCATGGCCGACCAGTAATATAATAACAAATTCGGGACTGTCCACCCCCCACGAATCCTAGGGAGACACATCCACTTAGCTGCCCTGCGAGAGCGACGATATCCCCAAAGAAACCTATAACAGATCCTATCAGCCCTGGCCAAACTAGCTTGCGAAAACTCTAGTGGAATAGTTCTAAATAAATACAAGAACTTTGGGAGAACCAGCATTTTAAGTACATTACAACGACCATATAAAGAAAGGTGCAGATGATCCAGTCTTTCCAGCTTAGTATGAACAGATTGAATCACCGGGCGAATATTAAGATCAGGGATATTATCCACATTATTAGTAATTTTGACCCCTAAATAGATTGCTTCCGTAACCACCGGAACAGCAGAAGAACACATAGCAGCTGATTGAACAACCTGGGTCTTTGAGACATTAAGCTTATACCCTGATAACAGACCATATTGCTCAGCAAGAGTCTCCAAAGCAGTACAGGCAGAACAGACATCGCTAGTTAACACAACAATATCGTCCGCGTAGGCCAACGTTTTATACTCTGTACCGTTGACCCTAATCGGCAGTATATCCGATTTGCGTTCGATCTTACTAAGAAAAGGATCAATGTACAGAGCAAAAAGGAGAGGGGAGCAGGGACACCCCTGTCTGGTGCCCCTGCTGATGTTAAATGGCCTTGACTCCTGACCAGAAATACGCAATGTTGCAACTGGGAAAGTATACAATGCCTGAACCGCTTGTATAAATTCAGTACTAAAACCCTTCCATTGAAGCACCGCCCATAAGAACCCCCAAGAGACCCTGTCGAACGCCTTCTCGGCGTCCAACAGGATCACTCCAAGGGGAGAAGAAGTTACCTGAGCCCAATCCAATAAGGCAATAACCCGCCGAACATGGTCGGCCGTATCCCTACCTGGGATAAAACCATGCTGGCGTACAGAGACTAGTGGCGTAATTGCCTCTGCCAGTCTAGAAGATAAAATTTTAGAATATATCTTATTGTCAGTGTTTATCAAAGAGATAGGACGAAAAGATGAAGGGTCTAGCTCAGGTTTATCTTTCTTTTTAAAAAGGACAATCGTGGTTTGCCGCCATGATTCCGGTATAACCCCCCTGTGCTGCCCTAAAGACTGATAGAATATCCTGACGGATCTCTGAACAAAATGTCCCGTAGAATTCCAACGGAATGGCATCAGGACCAGCCGCCTTTCCATTAGCCAACGATTTTATTGCTAACTCCACCTCCTCCCACATAATTGGGGCAGAAAGAGCCTCATTCTGTTCATCTGTAACTTTGAGGGTACCAATATCCGAAAAAAGCCCTCAAACTGTGGCTCGGACTGAGATCTAACATTTTCTTCCATATATAGCGAGATGTAAAACTTCTGAAACACATCCATAACCCCCTCCTACGTATCCTGTATAACACCCTGATGATCCTGAATTCTGGTAATTCGATTTAACAAACTTTTCTGTTGGAGCCTTTTAGCAAGAATTCTACCTGAATTTTCCCCATATTCGTACATTGTTGTACGATATTGCAAATACTTAGCGGCCAGATCCTGCCCAAAAAATTCCAACAATTTGGACTTGATTACAGCTACATTTTGCTGATTCTGATCCGTATTGAGACCCTCCATAATATTGCGCGTTAATTCCAATTCTGCCTCCCTAAGCTTCTCGACACGGGACTTAATCTGCTCCCGAACAGTCTTCCAACGAAAGGCTGCATAGCTCTTGGTCTCCCCACGTACTGCAGCCTTAAATGTATCCCAAACTATGCAGTCAGAGGCAGTATTCCTATTGATATTTAAAAATTCGATTACCCACTTCCTCATATGATCCCGATAAACCTGATCGAACAATAGTTTTCTTTCGAATGTCCATGTCCTGGAAATTCTAACCTGGCGGACCCAGGGACACTCCACTACCAATGGGTTATGGTCAGATAGAATCCTTGGGGACACTGTGATAGAAACCAGCTCTGCCACCAGATCTGACATAAGAAAATAATCCAGCCGAACCATTTTATTATGGGGGCAGAATAAAATGTAAACCCATCTTTATCTTTATTATGCCTATGCCAAACATCCATTAATGCATGTTCTTGAGCCAAAGTCTGAAGAGCTTTAAAAACCCTAGGTTTCCTACCAAAATATTTTTGAGCACTTGCCAGATTAAAATTGGCAGCCAAATTAATATTAAAGTCCCCACAAACCAGCATTGGATGTATCCAAGCTGCTAATTCTACATTTAAGCATTTTATCACTTCTGGATCATCTGCATTTGAAGCATATATAGTACATATAGACAATAGCCTGCCTTCAACCAGTATTTCAGCTATAGCCCATCTACCTGAACTATCTTCTCGGGCCTTTCTACAAAACCCAATGCCTCGCCTCAGCAAGATAGCGACACCTCTAATCATAGATGACTGTCGAGAGCAGGCAATTAAGTCATATCCAGGGACTTTCAGACACTCCCTCTTACCCCAAGGTATGTGCGTCTCTTGCAGACACAAAACATCCAGTTGCATAGTTTGGACAATTTTGGAAAACAAAGCCCGTTTTTAGGATCATTTAGGCCACATATATTCCAGGAACTTATCCGCAATTTACCCTGGCCCATTTATACATGAAAAAAAAAAACCTTATTCTCCACTGCAAACCATTACTCTTTTTAATCATAAATACTGAGATACCATAGCTACTACAAATAACATTACCATGACTATAACATGAGTCCGGGACCTTAGTGACCCCCCTTCACCCCACCTCCACCCCCAACCCCTAAAACCCCTAAAACCCCCTACCCCAACCCCCCCACCCCCTACACCCCTCTTGTAAGGCAGCAGGACCGAGGTCCTTGTGATGAAGGAGCTGGCTTCCCCCACTCTCCCCTAGACCCTTCCCCCCATTGTTACCAACACCCTAAAATTTAAGCCAATTGGAGTCCTACCCGAGAAAATCCCTTTTTTTTTTTTTTCCCCTTCCTTCCCCTTTACTAATAGAAGAAAAAAAAATACCAATCGGTTCAACCCCCGCTTATTCCACCTTCAAGCCCCTGACATGACAGAAAAAAAAAAAAGCGAGGACCAGCAGAGTTTACCTAGATACCATCCAAAAACTCCTTTGCCTGAACTTCAGAAGAAAAAAATCTGGTCTGGCCCTGATGAATTATTTTCAATTTTGAGGGATAAAGTAGAAAGGCTTGAGATCCCTTCGCTTGAAACGGGGCTATTAGCTGGCGGAGCTGCCACCTCCGCTCAACTGTTGCCGGACAAAAATCTGGCCTAACGAAGAATTCACAGTCCTTCCCCACCCTCTTCCTATCTGGCCTAGCTAGGTCATAAATCTTCTCCCTAGCCAAAAAATTGTTCAAGCAGATTAAGACTGCCCGAGGCTTATCACCAGCCTGCCCAGACCTCTGTCTCTGCTTAAAAGGGAAACGATGCGCACGTTGCACTTCCAGTTGCCAATCCCACTGCTTAACGTCTGGAAAAGCTTCAGAAAAGAGTTCCACTACAAACTGTCTGATATCCGACCCTTCTCTGCCTTCTGGAACCCCCAGAATCCTCAGATTATTCCTCCTGGCCCTATTTTCAAGATCAGTCAGTTTCCAGAGCATGTCATCCCTTTGTGTTTTAATCAGATCCGTAAGGCCCTTCTGAGTGGCCAAATCATCCTCCAACGTCGAAATCCTTTCCTCAGCTTCGACAATTCTAGCAGCAATGTCAGAACAAGTCTTAGCGACTCTTCGGATAGAGTTTTGCATCCTACGGCATGCACCCTGCGTACGAACACTCTCCTGACGCGTTTCCTCACGATGCGCCATAATAGTCTGATAGATGATTGAGAGTGTCATCTCTCCAGGAGGAGCCTGGGGGGGGTCAGTCACGCTGCCCCCAGCCAAAACTATAGCACTCCCCACAGAGCCAGAATGTGTAGAAAAAGAGTAATCCCAAACCATTGAGGCTGACGACCCTGGGTCTTTGCTTAACAGAGATGCCCCTTGATCTTTCAGTTTTATTGCTTTTCGAACTGTATGAGGACCTCGCGAGGCTTCGCCCCTTAATACTTCATTAGGTCGCCCGTCCCCAAAATCACTGTCATCACCTGACCACTCCCTGTCTAGGTCATCGCCCTCTGACGAACCAGTGTGATCAGATAGTGAATAGAATTTGTCTCCCCCTTCAGGTTCCTTTACGTTTTTTTTTTTAACCGCAGACACGTCATTAGAGCCCACCTCTTGCAGCACTGGGCTTGCCGCCACACCACTTTGGGGAGAAACTCCGGGAATATATTGAATAGGGATAGCAGAAATAGCCATGCTTTCAACATGTGGGACTACAACTCCCATAATTCCATTCCCCAGGAACGTCCGCATTAACTGAGGTTCCACATTCACTCCAGCTCGATCTGCAGGGATCTCCCCACTACCATCAGGCAACAATCTGGCATTTGTAATGTCGGCCCCGGTAGAGCCCTGAGACCTCAACTCAGTCTGAGTCAGATTGCCATCCTCCGTTGCAGCAGTGAGTGAGGCCATCGACACAAGGTCAGTAGGGGTAGAGGCAGCACCTGTCACCTCCAAAACCGTAGCATTAGTCATTTCAGATGCCGCCAGCTGCCCCAACTTATTGCTTCCTGCATTCACGGGAGTCTTCACCTTCCCAGCTTGCAGTTTGAACAAAGCAGGAAGAGTTTGCTTTCCCTTTCCAGCAGAGACAGATGCCGCCTGATTACTGCCCGTGCCTCCAGCCGCCGTCTCGGGCCCCCCATGGACCACGTAAGTCTCTTTCCCCGATCCAACAGCTTTCCCAGGGCTGCCTGCACGCACTATGGGGGCTCGGGTTTTTGCAGTAAGGTTCCTCGCTGAGACCTTCGGAGGCATAATCCCTGAAGAGCAGCCAGACAGGCGAAGGAGATGTCCAAGCCCAAAGCGATGCGGGGATGACCACAGCCAGAATATCCTGCCGGTAAGATTATTTTTCAAGACTCCCCGCAACATGTCACTCAGTACGTCTTTTTTGGAACTTCCATCACCGGCTTAAAAGACCTTAATCAGGGGAATTGTCCAGGAGAGGATACAGCGCCAGCTCACACAGCCGAGCGACCGGCCGCCATCTTGCCCTCTTGAAATGGAGATAGGACTTTCAGCAGAAGAGCTTAGGTGCTGGCATGTGAAGTCTTTGATGGCCCTGAGACTTCTTAACAGGAGGCAAGGTCAACGCAAGCCCTTGGAGAACCTTGGAAGCAGGATGTAAAAAGCAAAGTCTAGTCATTTCACTCCCAGGAGAGAAGCAGCAAGCAGCAGGCCAACACAGCAAATCAAAAAGCAAAGTAGCAGTCCCTCCTGACAGCTATCCAGCTCTTCTTCCTGGCAGAATGACCTCAACTCAGAAGTGTTCTGAGTATATGGGCTCACAGGTCCAGTACTTATACCCATTTTAGCCTTTGAAGTAGGCATATTTTAAAGACTAGTCTTTGTAGTGTACAAAACACTGCCTATCCCTGCCCTGGCTCCGGACACACTACACGAGGTGGAGACTTCTTTGTGTGAGGACAGGCACAGCCCTATTCAGGTGTCAGTGCCAATTCCTCCCACCACTCTAGCTGAGGAAGACTCATCAGCCGGGTGATGAGCCGGCCATCAGGATATGCAGGGCACAACTCAGCTCTCTTTGAGTGACTATCTAGAGTGAATGCACAAACAGCCCAACTGTCATCCTAACCCAGATGTGTATCCAGAGACAGGCAGAGGTACAAATTGGTTAAAGTAAGAAAGTGCCACGCTTCTAAAAGTGGCATTTTCAGACCTGTAATTTAAAAGCCAACTTCAAAAAAGATGTATTTTGAAATTGTGGATCCAGGGACCCCAAACTCCAATTTTCTATCAGCTCCCAATTGTAAGATACAACTGTAAGATGTTTCCAGGCAGCTCCAATGCTAACCTATTGGACATGTAAAACACAACAGTACATATTCTATCTTTTAAATACACTGCCCCCTGCCTTTTGCCTAAACATAGGGGGGCTTACCTGTAATTAAAGAGAAGGTTTGGGCCTGGCGAGTGGATGCACTTGCCAGGTTGACATGACAGTTTACAACTGCGCACACAGACATTGCAGTGGCAGGTCTGAAACATGTTTGCAGGACTACTTATGTGAGTGGTACACTCAGTGCTGCAGGCTTACTAGTAGCATTTGGTTTACAGGCCCTTGGCACATATGGTGCCCTGTACTAGGGACTTACTAGTAAATCAAATATGTCACTCATGGAGAAACCAAATGCCATTACATTTTAGACAGGATGTACTTGCACTTTAGCACTCGTCAGCAGTGGTAAAGTGTCCAGAGAACTAACATCAGCACAAACAAAATGCAGCACACAGTCAAAAACAGAAGGTCAGAGGCAAAAAGACAGGGGAAACCATGCCAAAAGATGCCAGATCTAACAACTACTCTTACAAAAGTATTGTGACGGTCTCCTTGCTTTTAAACAAGCATGAATATCTAGTACCTGAACATACGATTAGGACCACAAGGACAGGTAAATGTTTTTCACATAAATAGCCCTATTAAATTCAGGTAAAATTTTTAAGCACATAAATAACTTGAGAATAAAGCATAAACCTTTTAAAAAAATGTTGAATCTTTCAGAATAATACGGCTTACCTTCACTCCACATGAGCAGTGGCGGGTAGTGATCTCTTAAAGTGGTGAGGCATAATGCCTGGCCCTAATTGCAACAACATCCTCCAGAGGGGAGGAGTGCAGGAGTGCTTATCTCTAACCCTGGGCATAAAACTCCGCTCCGCTAGCGGAGTGTGCGGATTTTTGGCAACTCCCTGTTCCACGTAGAAAGCGGAGTTGCCGGAAAACTCCGCACTCTGCAATGGAGCGGAGTTTTTTTGTGTTTGCACGCCCAAAATGCATTTGCTAGCCGGCTGCACGGCCCCGTGAGAGTTTGCGATCGAGAACATGTCATTCGGGTGTGCCATCGGACTTCTGCCAGAAGTTTTGTGAAAAACGCGATCCCGAACATGTAGAATCTGCAATCTGGAGGAGGTTCTCTCCCGAGCAGCATCAAAACATTCTCGAAATCACAATTTGGATTCAAAATACTCCTCAGATTGACATTTGGCTGTACTTTTTGGTGCAAGGAGTCCTTTTTCTTTTTTTACATTTTTTTTTGAAGAGGAAGGAAGTGGCCCAGAGTCTCCAACTTCCTGTTCCTGTCCAGCAGGCTCCTCCCAGTGCTTTGTCCATCTCCTGTTCAATTTTCATTTGGATTTGGAGCTGTAAGGATCACTCATTGTGTCTGCTGCATCATATACCATTGCATTTGAGGACTTTTGAATTTGAAATTTCACAAGTAAGTTTGAAAATTGGTGTTGCTTGTTTGATTGGGCCATTGCACCTACATTGTTTGTACTTTTCATTGCTTTTTAAAATTATTTATTGTGGTGGGTGCCTGTACTTTCAGTAGGGGCCTAGTTGTTTCTTTATAAGTAATTTTTCTTCTTTTATAAAGGAAACATGTTGCACAGTTCACTACATTTTCTCCAACTTTTGAAATCAATTTGCAATATTTATTTAACTCACTAGCCCAGTAGTCTGCCAATAGGCCTTTCAGCCAGTAGGCCCAAAGCTACTCATGGGTGCATGAAACAACTGTTTCTGTGGTGTCTGTTGAATTTAAATATCATTTAGTGCATTGATGGCATTGGATTGAAATGCAAAATGTGGGTTATTTGGTATTTCACTTTTTTCACGTGTGGTACATAAATGCCTTGGTTGGCTGTGTGTGGTTGTTATGTAACTTGCAAACCTTTTTTAGCCCTGTGGATTTTTGTTTTTGGCATTGTTGCATTAAAGCTGTGTTGTTTAGCATGCCTCTTTTGTCTGGCCAGTGTGTGAGTGTGTTTGTAATAGTGGGCCAGCATTTGCCTTGGGAAAGCCTCCCTGTGTGGCCAGGGGCCATTTTGTAAAGTCTGTGTCCACATAGGCCTGCTTGAGTTCATTGTTTTCCAGGCCTTCTGCCTGTTCTTGTTGTGAGTGACCATGTGGCTGGTGGCCATTTTGTGGTGGTAGTTAGTGTGCTTTTGCCATAGGCCTGCAAGTCTTTCCTTTGTTTCTCTTGGCTTATTGCTTCAATCCATTGTCAGCTGCAGCTCCCTGAATGCTGCATCCCACGTGATGCATAATGCCAAACCGGGTCCGTTACATTGTATTTTTCTTGTTGTTCTTCTTCTTTTCATCCTTCCTGAGTGTACTGTACAGTACGCAACACATGAAAGCCCTTGTTGTTGTCAAAGTCTCACACTGTAGTGTTATGTTTTTTAATAACTGAGGTAATAAATGTATTAATATTAATAACACTAATAAGTGTGACCACACACTAAGTTATATATTATATTTGTTTGTTTGTACTAGTAGTAATTGACCTACAATAATGAATGCCAAATTTCACTGATGTTCTTCTTGCTTCTTTGCTTATAGATGCACAAAAGAGGAGGAGACAACATCACCCATTGTACTGCCAGACAGAGGTCCTGCTGCGCACGACGTCACGTGACTTGTGACCACAGACACCTCTTCAACTTGTGCCACTGCGTTGCTGCTGACATCTTCAAGATGGTCCAGTACCAAGAAAGTTGCCAGTGAGAAGAAGGCACTACCACTTACCAAGACCGGTATGTCGCCCAAGACCTTTTTTGGGAAACCGAAAATTGTGCCTGCAGCAGTGATGTCCGGGGAGCAAGCTGGCAAGCAGCACCCCCGTATCAATGGACCCACCGCACCAACCTAGGCCCAAGCTCTTGTCTGTCTCAGAGGCAACCAGTCTAACCACGAGTCCAACGCCGACGAGCAGTGATGTTGACAATGATTTATCGTTATCACAAAGTAGTACCCAATCAATCAGGAAACTCAGATAAGTGGGCAACCAGAGCCGCAACCACCCCCAATAGTAGTTGTTCCTCCCAAAGTAGGGGCAGTTCAGGAGATTGAGCTTCCTGCAGAAGAAGAAGAGCAAGCCACTCTTTCAGAAGATCCATTGTCTTCCAGATCCCCAGCAAGGAAAAGGAGGGTTAGTCCATCAACTTCTTCTGCAAGCCCCCCTTCTGATGATCTAGACACCACTTGAAAGCCACCTCAGTCTGAGAGTGAGATACACCACGAGACAAGGATAGGTAAAAGGAAGGTTCCAGAAAGCCTTGGAGTTTTGGAGGTAGATGTAGAAGAGGAGGATGATGAAGAGCCAGTCATCATGGACATTAGTACCGGCCCATTGTAGACCGACCTTACCCCATCCCAAATTGCTGTGATTGATGTGGCACGGATACCACCAACACAGATGATAGTACCAACACCACCTCCAGCTTCCATATTTCGCCGGCAGTGACCTACAGCCACCACAACCACCTCAGTAGAAGTAGGTACTGCAGAGAGTCAAATGTCACGCCTACCTACCAGTTCATACGACATTGCAAGTGGCACCAGCAGTGCCAGAAAATTGACCGCCCCAGTTTGGGACTTTTTTGGAGGTTAGAAAGGAGGTGAACATTGCTATATGCTCTATTTGTGGACAAGGTGTTAGTCGGGGTAAGCTTGGTACAAACTATGGTACCAGAGGCCAAACAGCCCATCTGAGAAAAAAACATTTGATACAGTGGGAGGCGCACCTTAGTGGCCACAAAACTGCACATGTTGTTGGTGGAGGGGATGAAAAAGAAGAACCAATCATGGTGGAAGGTGAACAAGAGGGTGACATTTTCTCTGTTACACAAAGCAGCCCTGTCCCTAGCAGTGCAGTGGTACCACCAACATCATCATCAGCAACATCGCAATGGCACAAGAGTCAGGCTGAGACACCAAGGGGTCCAAGGCAAGAGAGTACCGCAACGAAAACACATGCATTGAGCCTAACATCTGGCGTCAAGAAGTCACCTGCATCAGTGGCACCAGAAAAGAAAAATATCCAGGCTAACATTATCAGCATGTTTATGTCGGAGGGGCAGTACAGACGCAACCACTCAACGGCATGTTTGTACAACACAAAGCTGGGTAAAATTTTAGCGCTAGACCTTTTTCTTTTGTGGAAGGGGTGGGTTTTCTTGAAATTGTGGCAGCCATCTGCCCGAAATGGAAGGTTCCAAGCCGGTCCTATTTCGCCAGAGTTGCTGTTCCAGCACTACATCACCACGTGCCAGAATTGCTTGGACAAGCTTTGCAGGAGAGTTCTGTTCACACTATCCACCTGACAACAGACATGTGGACCAGTTGCCAAGCCACTGATTACATGTGCATCACTGCACACTGGATCTCTTTTTTGGGGGTTAGAGAAAAGATATCTGCAGCAGGTGTTTTTGACACTGCTGAGATTTTGAATGCCGCTCGGAAAACATGCAACTGTAGCCATGTTCACCATGGAGAAATCTCATTCTGCTGCAAACATTTTGGAAGACTTTGACAGCAAGGTCTTTGAAAGGCGGTGACCAAGCAGGCCTAACATTGATTTTGTTGCCACGGACAATGGCAGTAATATAGTTAAGAGTTCTGTGTTTGGTGCACTGCATTAACATCATTGTTCAAGACTTTCTGAAAAAAGAAGACTGAGTCAGCAACTTACTGACCACCTGCAGAAGAATCTGCACACGTTCTAGCCATTCTTTTAAAGCCCGGAAGCAGCTGAGGATCATTCAACGTGATAATAGAATGCCAGTTAAAGCACTCATCCAGGAGGTGCCAACATGTTGGAACTCAACTTATTACATGCTTGAAAGTCTGTTTGAGCAGTACAGACAAATCAATGAATATGTCATGCAAAGAGGAGATGCTACTGTGAAAGGCATGATCATTGACATGGACCAATGGGACCTAGTTAAATGCCTGACAGAGATGCTACTTCCTTTCGAGGTCTTCACACGTGAAGTCAGCAAGGAGGAGTGTACTATGGGCCAAGCTATCCCATTGTTGCACATGCTACAGGAACAGCTGAAGGGGGTGTCTGCAATCTACGCAGGTGTGGAGGAAAAAAAAGAAGCATATGAGTTGGTGGAGAGCTTAACCCTTCGCTTATCTGAAAACACAAAGGCACAAAGAGCATTGTGTCATCCAAACATTACATTTGTGCCACATTTCTGGATCTACGGTACAAACCATTACTGTACACTTTCATTCCTTTTTCAAACGGGGATGTTGCCAATTACAAAACTTTGATAGCTGTGGAAGCCAGTCAGCTAGAAAAAGAACGGCCAGGAATTAGAGGCCTGCTACTCCAGGGCACAACAAGTACTGCAAGGCAGCCGGCTTCAAGTTCAACTTCAGAGCCTGAAGGCAGTGCAGTTGGCTCACAGCAGCCAAAACCACCAACAACACCAAGAACAACATCAACAACAACAACAGGAGTATCAGACCCAAAATCGGCAAAGGAAATGTTTCTACAGCAAGGGCTTAAGTCCAGTGCTGAGGGAAAGGCAAAAGAGGCCGAGCAAAACAGAGCACCCATGAGCATTGAGCGGATGGTCCAGGCCTATCTGGATGACCCAAGAGAGGTCTACTTTGATCAAAACCCTTTGCTGTTTAGATATGGGAAAAGGCACCAATGGCCAGTGCTCAGCAGGCTAGCGATAAACTATCTGGCTAGCCCTATCACAAGTGTCTCTTCAGAGCGTGTTTTCAGTGCTGCTGGTGACGTTCTGACAGTGAGAAGGACCAGTCTCTCGCCCCAAAATGTGGAGAGGTTAACCATGATCAAAATTATTCAGAACTTTATACCACCGGATTACACCATATCTGAAGTAGCACAGCAGGAAGATGATGACGGTGACTCAGGTCATGGAAGTAGTGTGTTAGGTGACCTACTTCTGGGTGAACCACCAGAGTTTGAGGACAAACTCTACTTCCCTGACAACTAGGCTTTCGAGTTATTTTCTTTCTTGCTTTAACACCCAAAAAAAGCCCCCCAAAAAGATATAGCTAAGGAATATTATTTACTTTTATTATTTGTGTGTGCCACTGTCTTTCTGGTTTGAATCACAACAAATCCATCCGTATTGGAGTTGCAACTTTGTGCAGTCAATGAAGAATTAATTCCATTCCTCCGAGTCCTGACTCTCCCTAAATCCATTTCCCTCAACCCAGACATTGGATGGAGACTAGTACAACAAATGTGAAATGTGTGCCTGCCTCGAGTACCTCCAAAGAACCTGACTATATATCTATCCTCCTTTCCGAGCCTACAGGGACTGCCCCGGAAGAACAGGTAAACGATGGCATGCATTGCACGCTGACTCTGAGTGATTGGTGTTTGTGTTGTTGTGCATGATGTTTACTAGTATTTAATCTGCACAAAAAAAGTGACTCAAGTCAATGTTTCCCTTCTTGTTGTTCAATAACAAAATTGTACTACTGCAGGCCGATCCATTGCATTTTTGATTCTGGACTCACTCGGGACACTACAGAGTTGGACACCATGACCATACCATACTCGCAGTCAGTCAGTAGGATCGGAGATGATTGATGGAATAACTCAGGCTTTTCATGAAGTGGCCTAAAAGGTAAAAAAACAACAACACCAGACCTACATGTCTGTGTAGTGGTGGAGGCGAGTGTAGTGGTATGACTGACAGTGGTGCGTTGATTTTGTTACTTAATTTGGAAAATGCTATGTTGCTGTGTGTATGTATGTGTGCTCAGTGTTGTCTGGCACAAAATCTAAGCTAAGTGAAGGCTGGGTAGGTGGGCCTGCTCCTGTTGTTGGAGGTAACTGCTGGAAACAGAGTAGACATGATTTAGCCTTGCGCCTCTGAAAGTTTTCTTGTTTCACTCCTCCTTAATTTATGCAGTTTAACTTTACTTTTCGCCTTTATTTTTCAATATCCTTTTTGTTATTCCATCTACACTTACAGGTCAGCCTTTACCCTGTGCTATACTGGGAAAAACAACACACACAGAAGCCGGTAAGCAGCGTAGTGAGACTCTACTTTTACTTTGTTTGAATTCTGTTTCGCAATTCTGTTTTTAAACTGTGGTCCCTCACTTTTAAAATTGTTCATTTTAGCCTGGTGATTGCGCATTTCATTCTTACCGCTTTTTGCCTGCAGCTGTGTATTCCTGATAGTGGTCCCCGGTCCGCCACGGCTTGTGCCGATTGTGCGGAGGGACGTGACCCCTCCCCCTGACCCGCACTTCCGGCACAGTACAGCACGATCAGCTGACACAGCCACACTACTTAGGTGGCATGTGTGAGCGGATGCGCAGAAGCCGGTAAGCAGCGTAGCAAGACTCTGCTTTTACTTTGTTTGAATTCCGTTTCGCAATTCTGTTTTTAAACTATGATCCTGATGGAGCAAGGTTTCATAAATGAAACTTGCTTGGATACAATCTTCCTCACAGTATTAATTTATTAAAACTTGTATTGTAAATACTAACCCTTGCATACACAAATACGAGAGGGACAGAAGCTTGCCTATGTGTTTTACTAACGAATAATGCTTGTTCCTAACCTAAAATGGCCGCTAAAGCGCGGGAACTTCTCTGCGCATGTCGCAACCTGATCACATGGTGTGACGTCTTTCTTTGCTTGGTGGGAAATTTCTGCTTCTGCGCAGTGTGCATTAAAATGGCCGCTTAATGTTTTCACATGCTTCAGCTTGCTCTCGTGTCATTACTAAATTGTCGTTTCTTAACGCTATTAATGCGGGATAGAATTTATAACTAAATGGGATTAAACGTAGGGAAAGTGGGTATACAGTGAAACGTTTTATTTGTGATTTTAATATTTCCTTCTTGCACTTTTAGTAATACGTAATCTTGGGCCTGGGTTGGTGACTTGAAACTCGAGAGACAGATGGTTCTGCGCATGTGTCCTGAATGACTGCCAAAATGAAGTCAATTTGGACGTCTCACAAGGCCGTAACCTATTGGCCGAAGAGGATGTGCTACATGTGTTAAAATGTTTCAATTAATATACTTACTGCGGAAATTGTATAAATTTTGTCGTGAGACGGGTGGGAAATAAAGTGAATGTATTAATTTGAAGGTGTGGGAACTTAGAAACAATAGGCTTTACATGTTATGCCAAATTTGTCAATGGTGCGAGAACCCACCTCCTGTCCCTGTCCAATCAGAAGTAGTGGTCCCATATTTTAGCAACATTAATGGGAGGTACTTGGGCATAGAAGGGTATAATAGAATATAGCATTAGTTAATTAATCAGAACAGGAGATACCGAAGTCCACGAGAAGAGCTCCAGGCTGCTATGCTGTTCGATTGCTGATCGAATCCCTGTCCTGAAGAGGTCCTGAGGAGGGGGCGGTGGAGTCCATTAGACGGGGAAATAGAGGAGAAACCGAGTACCAGAGAGGGGAACGGCGCAGGCGTCGTTATAGAGAGGTCACCAGTCCTGTCCTGATCCCGGAGGGATTCCTTGCTCTTCATCCTTCCTGGGTCCCAATTTTCCAACTCCTTGGCTAAGGGGTTTGGTTCTCGCACTTAGGTAAATATATGCAACCTTTAGTTGCGCTGCTGTCTCTAACCTCTCTTTTCCTTAAAACCGTCATTTTATTAGCAATAATTATTCTATGCTTCCATTTGGGTATTCTGATCAAATACTGTGTCTTTCCTGTATTTTACTCTGCTAAAACTTTAGATAAACATTTTAAAACTTTTTGACTCAGTGGTTATTTCAATTTAATGTATTATAAGGAATGTCACTCATTTTAAACTTCCCAATTAGCAACGGGATCCATTGGTAAGTCATTACTCTTCAATCAGAAGGTAATTGGTAGCAGGGATTTTTGATAGAAGAGTATTTCTGACACCCAGCGTAAGTATTAGCGTGGTATGAATGTATGGGCCCTAGTGAGTATGTGTATGAATGCTGTTTGCTGATATTGCGCTGGATCAGAATTCTGGTAAGCAGAGGATGGTTATGGTTACCGTTTGTTAATTGGGTAATGAGAATTTTGTTTGTATTTTTATGAACTAACATCCGCTTATTCTTGTTTTATGTTGTCCAGAATACCCCGGGGTAAAAAGAATAGTGGGTGGCATGTGGAAGCCATACTGCAGTGAGGTTATCTGTCAGGCAGAAATAGTACTGAAAAGTTAAGCAGGGCTATCAGTACTCGTTAGGGACTCTATGTGCGTAAGTATAGCAGAAGGAGTACGCTGGTGAAAAATATGATGTTATATCACCTAGAAAGGGTAACATTGGAGAAGTAACAGGTATTTCGGAAGCTTGTGTGAAGAGTAAACGGAAGGGTTTTACTCGTAGTGTATGCTTTTAGTAAACGGAAAGGTTTTACTAAGTGTGAAAGAAACTATCTTTTCCGAATTAGAGAAATTGGCACGATAGCAAATGTTTTATGTTGTTACTGAATTTTAATTAAGAATTGTAGAGAAAATAAGTTTTTGCGTAAGATTTTTGTAAAGGGAGGGTCAGCTACCGGAGAGGGAGCTGACATCACAAGTGCCGCGCTGGGATTGGTTGACTCAGCGGGCGTGGGAAAGCTCTTGTAAAGGAGGGGTTAGTAGTCAGGAGTAGTACTAACGTCACAGGTGCCGCGCTGGGATTGGTTGAATCAGCGAGGGACAGAGAAGCGCAGATTGTAAAGGAGGGGTTGACAGAGAAAACGTCACCAAGAGGCCGCGCAAGGATTGGCTCGAAAATAAAAGTTAGCAGACATTTGATTGGTTAAAAATTTTAAAAAGCGAAATTCTTAGTGGATAAAGGATTGTATGTTAAAACGAGATCCGACTTTAATAGAAAATCGTCCAGATAGGAGATATTTAGGCTTTGCAGAATATAATTTTATACATCGATACTTACCCAAGATGTATGGAGAGAAAAGAAAAGTGTCATTTTTTACAAAAGATTAAGAATTATTTCAAAAAGGACAAACCAATCAAGACAAGGGTGGGAATTATTATTCCCCCGGCCAAAACACCCGCATCATTCATGATGATGGAGAGAGGTTACCATACTTGTATATGGATAGAAAATTGGAAAGAATATACCAGAAATGATGGAATACTAGCATTTCCCGAAAATGGTACGTTCAATGGACGAATTCTTCAAAATTTGAGACAAAGGATGAATGATTTAGAACCTAGACCTAGATTAACTCAATACGAAGCTTTAGAAGAGTGGGAAACTGAGGCATTTGAGCGTGATCGATCTCGAAGTAATGGGAGGTATCCAGGATTTTTCCCCAGATATTTACGTGAGACTAGGGAAGGTCAGATGAAACAATGGAGAAGGGCAATGCTTACTGAGGGACTATAGCCATTGTTTACAGAAGGGGGGAAATCAGGAGGCAAGTGTATAGAAAAGACAAAACATTTAATGAGACATGAGGATTCAGAAGATGAGTTTATGGAGGAAATGTTGAGGAATCCTCCACCGTATCAGGAGGGGTCAAGTGGACTCCCTCCTAGTGCCCCACCTCAAACTCCATTGGTACCCCAAGTATTGCATGAATTCACCCCGACTAGAATACTTCATGATAAAGAAAAGGAAGCCCTAGAAAAGACCAGAGCAGAATTAGTACGGAAAATAACCCAGATAAAAACGCATCCTGATTCATTGACTATTCCTGTAACCATTGGTCCAGTAGTACCATTGTATGGTACGCAAGGAAATTGTCCTCCTCTGATACCCGTACCCACTCCTATGAATACTCCTGTGAATCCTCCAAACCCTGAAGCTCCAGTCATAATTGAAGATCAGTTTAGTGATTGTGATTCTACAGTATCTCTCATGGATTTGCCTATCAGAGGTCCAGTAAAGGGTACTCCCAGAAAAGAAATACCTGAAGGTTCAAAAGATGTGAGTTTAATAACTTCATCAGGGGCAAAAAGTGCCACTATAGTTACACCTGAAGACTTAGAAAGGTGGGTACAAGGATCAGATAAGATGTGCACACCTCCAAAAATACTGGACATTCAGAAATTAAAAGTCGAATTAGAAGAAATGATAGCAGGAACTGTAGGAGTAGAGCGTTTAAACACTTATGATGAGGAAGAATTATTGTTCCTGTGCAGTAGTATCACTAGAAATGTAAGGTTATTTCATGAAAAGCTGTCCAATCTAGCACTACAGATGGGAATAGAAATAGGGAGATCCAAAGTATTACAAAAACCCTATAGAGCAGAATTCTCAGACAAAGACTTGGAAAACATGAATGCTTCTGGAAGAAGATTACAAATAAGAGAATTAATGTTAGTTTTACAAAAATGGGGAGATCTAGATAAATGGAAAACAAGGTGGGCAAAGAAAAAGGAAGAAGCTCGCTCAAGTCAAACAGCTTCTGAATATGTAATGAAAGAAGCAGGGAAAGCTGACCAAATGTACCCAGGAGGATATGTACATGTCCCATGGAGCAGACAGGATATTTTGTCATTTACGAATGATTTTCCAAAGCTGAGGGAAAAGCCCATTGAATGGTATAAGCAGGTTGAGAGGTTTGTGAAAGTATCAAAAGTATTGTTGAAGGATTTGGATGGTCTGTTTGACATAGTGGTACCTGCAGATTTGTGGACAGATTGTAAGATCACAGTGGATTGGCCGAGTGATGAGTATCCCAGAGACCCAAAGACAGGTGCCCCGTCAAATGACGTAATGAAGAAATATCACCAGGTAATAACTTACCTGAAAGGGAAAATACCACCAAAAGAAACAGATTGGGTAAAAATAGATCGAACTACCCAAGAAGCCAGTGAATCAGTACATTCTTATTATGAGCGCCTCTTGCAGGTGTTTAAACAGTACAGTGGATTTGAGGACATTGGAGACAAGAACATGAGTCAGTTTGTGTACCAATTTGTGTACAGTTTGAAGCCAGAAATTTGTCAGATGATTAAACAGCATATGCTTTGTTGGCAGGGAAAGCCCATAGACGAAATCCTGAAATATGCAAAATATTGTGGAGACGATATTGAGGACAGGCACAAGAAATTGCAGGAGAAAGTAATGTGGGCACAAGTGAAAATGGCCGAGAAGCAGGGAATTAATTTAGACAGTCCAAATGAAAATCAAGGAAAGGATTCTGGAACGAGTGGTGATTCTGGAAATGGTGGAAGAATGAAAGGACGAATGAGTAGAGAAGAGGCTAAAAAGAAATTTCCTTGTCATGGATGCAGAAAATTGGGGCATTGGAAGGACGAGTGTAAGAAGATCCGAAATAATAATGGCCCAAATCAAAATTTAAATTCACAGACGCAGAATGACTCACAGCAGGGGGTAAATCCTCAGAGTCAGTTGCCACCTCCACCTGTTCAGGGTAATGTAAGCAGAGCAAAGCACGGTACAGACATCGGATACCCAGGAGGAAGTGGTAAGAATGATTATATGACCTCACAGTTTCTTTTACTGGATGATTTCTGTAGGTTCGACGCATGACGGTGCCTAGGAGAGGGGAAGAAGGAGTGCGTACTTGGCGCATCCTTGCAGGTAGATGAGTCAGGTCCATATGTTGAAGGAAATGTGGAGGGTAATGATATTACTTTTCTTTTGGACACTGGTGCTACCCGGTCTACTGTGAGAACAGCAGACATCCCAAACCTTCCTCTCCTGGTGAAGATATCCAAGTGGTAGGTGTTGCTAACCAAAGGATTAGAACACCTCTTACCGAACCAATGGAAGTTAAAATTGGAAACGTCAGAGAAATGCACCAATTTGTAGTATGCGATTCTAGTCCAGTGAACTTACTAGGTAGGGACTTATTGTGTAAGATGAACTGCACAATTTTCTGCACACCGGATGGTGTGGCAGTACAGACACCAGATGAAGACCATGTATATAAAATGATGGTTGCAAAACAAGGTACAGAAGTAGATGAGATGTTTTCAGTACTAACAAAGGATGAGTTGCCTGAAGAATTAAAAGGTGCAGTAAACCCCATAGTATGGGATTTCACGGGATTAAAATCACTGTAAAAGAAGGTGCGATTTTCCCGAATACCAAACAGTACAAAATGAGTGCAGAAGTAAAAGCAGGTGTCATTGAAGAAATCAACCGGATGGTTGAACAAAACATACTGAAAGAAGTAATGAGTAGTCCATGTAATTCACCAATAATGGGCTTAAAGAAACCTAGCGGAAAATATAGGATTGTTCAGGATCTGAGGAAAATTAATAAGATCGTGGAACCATGTTGTCCTATAGTACCAAATCCTGCAGTAATTCTGTATCAGATTCCTTGGAGTGAAGGATGGTTCACAGTAATTGATTTGTGTCAAGCATTCTTTTCAATTCCATTGCACCCAGACAGACAATATTTATTTTCATTTAAATTCGAAAATAAAGTCTATGTGTGGAATCGCGTTCCTCAGGAGTATACAGAGAGTCCTTCTATTTTTAATCAGATACTGAAAAAGAGTCTTGAAAAATTGGTGATGCCAGGAAGCTCAGTCTTAGTACAATATATCGACGACCTATTAGTGGCGTCAAACACCAGAGAGGACTGTGTTGTTGATTCCATAGCACTCTTAAATCTTTTGGCAGAAGAAGGGCATAAAGTGTCACCTGAGAAATTGCAGTTCTATACCACAGCTGTTAAATATCTGGGACACCAAATTGAGAGGGGAAAAAGAAGAGTAACCTCTGAAAGAGTAGCATTAATAAAAAGAATGCAAATGCCTGTAACCCAAAGACAAGTAAGAATGTTTCTAGGAATAGTAGGTTACTGTCGACAATGAATACCAGGTTTTTCCATGTTGGCTAAGCCCTTGATTAACATGACCAAAAAGAAAGCAAAAGACCCTGTTGAGTGGGAAGATGAAAGTGTAGAAGCTTTTGTAAAATTGAGAAACGCTCTTTGTTCAGCACCTGCCTTAGGCATGCCTGATTATAAAAGAGAATTCGCACTATTCTGTTATGAAAGAGAAAATTGTGCACTTTCTGTCCTAACTCAGAGACACGGATTGGACAGACGTCCTATATCATATTTTTCTGCTACATTGGACCCTGTAGCATCTGCGTTGCCAGGATGCTTGAAAGCAGTAGCAGCTACTTGTTTGAGCATTGAACAAAGTGAGTCAATTGTGATGGGACATCCTGTAAAGGTCTATGTTCCACATGCAGTTGTGATTCTGTTGACAAGAACCAGAACTCAGCATCTCACTCCTAGTCGGCTGACTAAGTATGAGAGAATAATAATGGGTGCTGAAAATGTGACCATGGTAAGGTGTACAATAATAAATCCAGCAACCTTACTACCAGAACTATATCATGAGACAAATAAAGATGACGAAGAAGATGAACATGATTGTGTACAGATTACAGAATTATGCACAAAACCACGCCCTGATATTGAGGAACAGCCTCTTAAAAGGCCAGACAAGGAGCTAATTGTTGATGGTTCATGCCAGAGACATGAAGACGGTAAACTAACTGCTGCCTATGCAGTATGTGAATTAACTGGAATAGTCGAAGCATCCTATTTACCAGGAGTAAAATCTGCACAAGTAGCTGAATTGATTGCGCTGATAAAAGCATGCAAAATTGGGAGAAATCAGAGAATAACCATATTCACTGACAGTCAATATGGTTATGGGGTTGTGCATGATTTTGGCCAATTATGGATGCAGAGGGATTTCATGACTTCTTCAGGATCCCCCATTAAAAATGGACAATTTGTAAAGGAATTGCTAGAAGCAATACAATCACCAAAAGAAGTGGCTGTGGTGAAGTGTGCCGCACACCAGTCAGGAGATGACTGGGTGGTAGTCGGCAACAGGTACGCAGATCTGGTGGCCCAATATTGTGCAAAAACCAGAACGTCAGTTAATAAGAGGGTGGAAAGAATGGGAATCAGCTGCCAACTTATGTTGTACATGCCACCTGAAACTTGGGATGAAGTAAAAAGATTGCAAGATGAGGTTGATGAGAGTGAAAGGAATTTGTGGATCAAAGTAGGTTGTTCCCAAAGAAGAGGAGATGACGTGTGGATAAGTGCAGATGGCAGACCTGTCATGCCAGATTGTTTACTCTCACAAATGGCCAGAATGTATCATGGAGACACATATAGGGAGAGATGCAATGATTAGGCTGTTTAGACAAAATTGGTACAATCCTAAATTCAGAGCTGTTACAGAGAGTCTTTGCCAGAGATGTCTGATTTGCCAAATGCACAATCCAGGCAGGAAAACAATAATTGGGTTTGGAAAGCTTGGGAAGGCAGAGGGTCCATTCATAAGACTCCAGTTTGACTTCATACAGTTACCACCATGCAGAGGGTTGAAATATGTGCTAGTCATAGTGTGTCTGTTTTCAAAGTGGGTGGAGGCTTATCCAACTAGGAGAAATGACAGCATTACAGTTGCAAAACTGTTACTTCGAGAGCTCATACCTAGGTTTGGTTTCCCAGTATCTTTGGAATCAGATAGAGGAAAACATTTTAACAGCGAAGTGATCCAGATAATCTGTGAAGCATTTCAAATCAAACAGAAACTGCATTGTGCATATCGCCCAGAGGCTTCTGGAGTGGTTGAACAATTGAATGGCACTATAAAATCAAGGTTGGGAAAAATGTGTGCATCGACATCATTAGAGTGGCCTGATGCATTGCCGCTTGTCTTAATGGGACTCAGAAGCATACCTGACAGAACGACAGGATTGAGCCCACACGAAATTATGATGGGAAGAGCAATGAGACAAACACATGTTCCCACAAACAAACTGGTGAATATATCTGATGATATGGTGCTGGACTATTGTAAAGGATTGGCTGACCTAGTGCGTTCTGTCTCTCACCAGGTTGGAGAAGATGCAGTTTCCAGGCAGCCTGAACTAGAACATGATCTGAATCCTGGTGATTGGGTGGTAGTGAAGAATCACACCAGAGAAACGTGTCTATCACCCAGGTGGAGAAGACCTTGTCAAGTCATATTGACCACAAATACAGCAGTGAAGTGTGCAGGACTTCCTAATTGGATTCACGTAAGCCACACAAAGAGAGTACCAGACCCTGAAGAAGAGAATCCTCAGACAACACCAATCACTGAAGAAGCTGAAGGTTGCCCAGCTGAAGAATCTCAGACTCGAGGTTCGAGAGAAGCTGATGGAGAACAACCGAGCACAAGTCAGGATTGGATACCAGTGGTAGAGGTCCATGAGGTTTATCACCAAACGAGAAGTCAAACAAAATTGATAGAAATTGAAGAAGATCAAATAGGTGAAGAAGAAGCAGTTCAGGATCAAGAAGAAAAGCTAGTAAAAGATCCTGAACAGCATCAGATAGGGAAAGAAAATTGGACTCAAAACAGTGAAGATCTAATAGACTTTGAACAGGGACAGACAGGTTTAGAAGAATCCGGTCAGGCTGCAGAAGTTCACAGTGCAATAAGCCCTGATCAGAATCAGTTAGGCGAAGAAGAATACACAGAAGAAAAAGAGACTGATAAAAATGAACATGAAGAATTAAACAAAGAACAAAGTCAATTATTGGAAACTCACAGTGGAGCAGCAGAAAAGAAACCAATAAGGTCTGAAAAAGAACGACCAAAAGAGCCAATAATTGCAGAAAACAAAACAGTGCCAAACAGTGAAAATAAAAAGATATCTGAAGACGAAAATAAAGAAACAGTGCGAACAGAGAAACCAAGAAAAGGAGATCATTGGCCAAGTGTCATTAAAAGAGTGAAATACCACATAACAACCAGAAGTAAAGATCCAGATCAAGTGCCTGAAGTAACAAGTCAAACTGATCAAGAGAAAAAGTCTGGGAAGAGAAAAGGTAAAAGGTTAAGACTCGTGAATAACAAATTCAAGGGTCCTGACTGGACTTATATTATTCTTGAAGATTTTGAAAGCTCAGAATCAAGTGACAGTGGTGGTGAAGGAACAAAAGCAGAACTAACGTGGGGGGCGTGGCTAAGCACCGAAGCGAAATGGCCGCCTAACGCTGTAGCTCCGTAAACAATGTCCCCACACGTCTATCCGCCACACTGATCCGCTCCCCCCGAGGAGGAGAAAAGACACCGGAGGCATACCGGAGGGGATTCCCTCGGACCCCGAAACCAGCGAACGTCTGTGCCCCGAGAAACCGGAGCAAACGGAGTGGGGCCTATCCGCAGCGCTGAAGCCGGGGAGCACAGTGCCGGTGAGGCCGCGGCGGTGAGGGGACGGAGCCGCCTTTCCCGGCCGTAGCCACGAGCCTGGCGAAGGGCCCTGAGAATCACCCGCGCTCTGCGGCGGCATCGGCGGAGTGGGCGTCAGGCGGTCCAGGCAGGAAGCACCTGTAGCAGCCCTCACCGTCCCGAGGAGCGACTCGGGAGCCTGAGACGCCATTGCTCCGCGGGGCAGGACCGGAGCACTGCGGCGTGACCTGGAGGTGAGGCGGGGGGCCCGAGTGTCTTGGGGCGGTGTCCCCGAGTGAAATCATCGGTGGACCTTGTCCTTTCCCCCCCCCACCCTCGCTGAAGTGTCCGCAACCAGCTGCGGGTCCGGTTTCCCCCCCCCCCTCACTGGCATACTGTGGGGTGGCGCCGGGGACTCATAGCCACAGCCCAGTCGAAGAGACGAGGAGAGTGTTTGAGCCGGCCGGCCCTGCGCCTATCACCGGTGGGCCTCTGTAACAGCTAGCAGGGTGAAGCGAGCGCTGGGCTCCCCCATATGGAGCCTCCTGAATCAGCGCTGCCACCATAAAGTGATCTGAGTGCGCGTGGACCACATACCGAGATCCTACAGTCGTGGGCCCCCTCCCCCGCCTACACCATTAGACTACTGGCCGGGCACATTACCAGTCAGCACCCCCTGACTACCGGGGCCATAGACGACTCGTTTAATTCCACCACAAGCCCTTTGTGCGACGAGGAGCGGACACAATGGAGAAAAGCAAGCCCCCAGGAACGAGAGGGTCTAAACCAACGCAGACCAATAAACTTGATCGATATACGATGCCCAAAGACATGCTGCAGGGCCGTCAATCCAGAGGCACACCCCTGGGGGACCCAGAAGAAGAGGAGCGAGAACTCTCCCTTAAAGACGTCATGGAGGCCATCACAAGCGTCAAGACCTCTCTTGAACATAAAATGGACACTATCGCGATTGACGTAAACCTAATAAGAGCAGACCTAGCCACATTTAAGGAAAAGGTCAAACAGGTGGAAATCGCTACGACCAGCCTGACGGGAGACGTCGCACAGCTCCAGGGGAGGTCTCGGACCTACAGGATTTCCGTAAATTCACGGAAATGAAACTGGATGATTATGAAGGGCGCCTACGCCGCAACAACCTACGCATTCTGGGAGTTCCGGAACGGGCGGAGGGGCAATCTCCGGACCTCTTCGTGGAAGACCTTATCCTAAAGCACCTCCAACCCAAGGGCCTCAGCCGATTTTTTGTTATTGAGAGGGCCCACAGGGTACCGGGGGCGTCCGAAACCCGGGGCTCCTCCGCGCCCTATGCTGGCGAGAGTGTTGAACTTCCGGGACAGGGACGTAATTCTCCAAAATGCTAGGACAGGAGCTCCACTCCACTATGAAAACGCAGGCATCACCTTCTTTCCAGACTTTACACAGAGAGTGCAAAAGATGAGGCGCACCTTCCTTGTGGTGAAGAGGGAGCTTCGAGAGCGGGGCCTGAGGTACTCCATGTTGTTTCCGGCACGTTTGCGGGTCGAGGCAGAGGGGCGGACGTGGTTTTCGAGCATCCTGAAGAGGCAGCTGACTGGCTTGAAAGCAGGAAGATTCCGGGCCCACCAGATAGTCAACCCAGAGAGGAGACTTCGCTGACCCCTACAGGATGAGACACGGTGGTGGAGAGTGGATGTCACTGGGACATTTTGGCCCTTATCCGAGCTAGGTTAAGCACTGGGCGGCTGCGAATTTGATCTGGAGGGGATTTCTTCGAGACTGTTTAAACTCCAACCCTCGAGGGGTGCCTTTTCCTTGGGGTTACAGACTTTACTTTTATAGGGGGCAGAGATACGGACAGCCACACCCCTATTTTTTTCTACCTTTAGTTTTTTGCTAGGGCGACAGGCACTCTGCAAGTTTGAAATGGGCAGTTCTACGCCCAGAGTGCAGGGCAGCAGGGAGGGGGTTGTTGGGTGGGGGAATTTTTGTTCATAATTTTTGGAAAATTTGCATCGGTGTCAATTATGGTTTCTTCCACAGAGGGGATGTCGACTTTGTTTCTCCTGGCATTTTAAAATCTATCAAGTTGTACGACAGAGGTTATGGGGGACGGGACAATTAAGGTATTAAGTTGGAATGTCAACGGGCTTGGGGACAAGATTAAGCGGAGCATAGTTCTCCAGTACCTGAAACAGAGATCTCCAGATATTGTCCTGCTCCAGGAGACGCACCTGGTTGGTAATCTGTGTAAAGCAATGCATAGGGGAGGATACAAAATGGTAGCACACGCGGGGTTCACGTCTGGCTCCAGAGGGGTGGGCATTATGATGAAAAACACACTCCCCCTCGCTATAAGTTCCACATGGGCGGATGACCGGGGCAGATACATTGGTATTACGGGAACTTGGGAGGGCCGTCTTATCTCTCTCATGTCCATCTATGTTCCGCCAGGCCTACAGGGCACCACCTTTGCGGACCTGGGTAAGGTCCTCCTCTCCATTCCAGACGGCCTTGTGGTCCTCGGAGGGGACTTCAATGCGGTGGTCTCGGGCATCCTGGACCGCCATCCCCCGCGTGAGGTGGGGTCCGCTTCCCGCTGGCTACCTGACTTCCTAGAAACTATGGGGCTAGTTGATGGTTGGAGAACTTACCATCCAGACCAGATACAGCACACCTTTCACTCTGGGGCACACAATACCCTTTCCCGCCTAGACTACTGTTTGCTGCCAGCCGCACAAGCATCCCTCATACACGAAATTAAACATCTCGCGAGAGGCATCTCCGATCACTCACCGATATGGCTCCGCATGGTCCTCCATCAGAACAAAGTAGGAAGACTAGCCCCAATCAATCCCTGGTATCTCCACAATCCCAAAATCCGCACAGCCCTTATTGAAGCCATGGATAATTATTTCTTAGATAACGAAGGGACGGTCTCCTCATCCAAATCCCTATGGGAAGCATTTAAGACTGTAATCCGGGGACAGGCGCTATCGCTGATCTCGGGTGCGAAGAAAGAAAAACAGAAAGAAGTTTTGGACATCGAGGCTGAAATCGATAGATTGGAGAGTGAACTGGAGTCTGGGGTGACGCCAGAGAAGCTTCACCTCCTGAGCCTGAAGCAGCACAGCTATAAGGCCTTAGTCACAGACAAAGCCAAAAACTTGGGGAGGGAGCGGCTGGGTAGACTCTACGACCTGGGTGACAAAGCAGGGAAGCTTATAGCATGGCTAGATAAACGGGAATGGGCGAGCAGGCTGGTGCCAGAGCTTAGAGTAAAAGGGGACATACCCGTCACGAATCCACAAGAGATAGTCGATAGCTTTGCCAGCCATTACCAAACGGTCTATACGACGGTGGCCCCCTATACGGAGGAGGACTCTCAAGAACTGTTGCATGACATCAAACTCCCCGCCTCTCCTTAGAAAATCGGGATTTCCTGGACAGTGACTTGACCCCAGATGAGATAGCGCAATCGATCCGTTCATTAAAATCGGGAAAGGCACTCGGCCCCAATGGACTCCCCATCGAGCTCTATAAGTTGCGACCCGATAAACTCTCCCCCTACTTAAAATCTATGTTTGAGGAATCACTGGAGACGGGCATGCTGCCCAGGGAACAGAGGATAGCCACCATAGTTACCATCCATAAAGACGGGAAACCCAGAACAGACTGCAGTTCCTACCGGCCAATTTCCCTCCTAAACGCCAAACCCAAAATCCTCGCCAAGCTCCTGGCCAATCGCTTGGCCAAGGTCATTAGTGCCTTAGTACACCCAGATCAATCCGGCTTTATGCCGCACAGGAGCACGGCCCTGAATCTGCGTCGAGTCCATGGGGTAGTAGCTAGAGCACATACTCTCCGAGAGCCAGCCATGATCGCGTCTCTGGACGCAACCATGGCATTCGACACTATTGAATGGCCTTACCTTTGGGCAGTATTGGCCAAAATGGGTTTCGGCCCTAACTACATAAACTGGATACGACTTCTGTATAACGAACCCCTAGCCCAAGTGGTGGTCAACAATAAGTTATCAGCTACCTTCCAGCTGAGTCGGGGAACCCGTCAGGGCTGCCCGCTTTCGCCTCTCCTCTTCGCCCTGGCCCTGGAGCCCTTGGCAGCCTGGATCCGTAGAGATCCCAGGATACGGGGATTAGAATGGTCTCCCGGCTGGGAGGACCGAATCTCCCTCTACGCAGACGACCTGTTGCTTTATTTGGCCTCTCCTAGGAAATCCCTTATAGTGATCTTAGATATCCTGGCGGTATTCGGACGATACTCTGGATTCTCTATCAACTGGAGTAAGTCGCTTTTGTTTCCTCTGTGGGGCGATCCACCCGTCCCTCCCAAGAACTGCCCCATACAAATCAACACGGCAGGCTTCAAATACCTGGGGATTTTCATTTCGCTAGATCCCGCAATCCGGTATACTCAAAACCTTCTCCCCCCTTCGTAAACTTAAAAGCGATATTGCCAACTGGAGGTCGCTACCCCTCTCCCTTCTGGGCAGAGCCGCCCTATTCAAAATGATGTCCCTGCCTAGATTCCTATACACCTTGCAAAACACCCTGGATCCTGTTCCCGCCAAATATTTCAAGGAAATTGAGGGCCTGCAGAGAGACCTGTTGTGGGATGGAAAACCTCGAATCGCCCTGACCAAACTAACACTGAATTGGTATGACGGTGGTATTAGCCTCCCAGATATCAAGAAATACTACTGGGCGGCTCACCTAGCAGCCATCAACCACGGCATGTATGGCCGTGCAGACGATCCCGGATACGCCATGGATAAATGGCTCCTCCCAGATGGTAATTATAACAGGGCGCTATACTCACGGCCCAGACGATACACCTTGACTGGCCCCACCAAACATTCTGTCCAGATCTGGCATGATGTTATCGCCTCACTGGGATGGAAAAACACGCTGACATTAGCCACTCCACTTTGGGACTCAGAAAGATTGGGCGACTTATGGAAATCGAAGGGCTTTGACAGATGGGACCTTATCGGTATCTCACACATTAGGGACCTTTGGGGGGCTGGAGGGGTTAAATCCTTTGACACGCTCCAGGCGGACTACGATCTAGCAGCCACCAAGTATTTCCGATACCTGCAGGTCCTGCACTCACTGCAATCTTTGCTGCCTAAGGGGACGTCCCCTCCAGAGGCCTCTCCGCTGGAGGACAGAATATTAGACGGCCACCTTCCTGAGAAAACCATCTCCCTGATTTACAAAAAGTTAATCAACAACATGGAGAGTCCCCTTCAATCACTCCGTGAGAAATGGACGCAGGGTGGGGTGGAGGTGGATGATGAGGACTGGCAGCTGGCGGTGGCTTCCCCCAGGGAGGTTGCTATCCCGGCACGTTTGAGGCTGGTACAGCTTAAAATCCTCCACAGAATTTATATGACAGGACCCCGTTTGGTACACATGGGATGGTCAGATAATGGGAACTGTAGGCGGCAATGTGGTCACGTGGGGACATTCATACACATAATTTGGGAGTGCGAACATATCATATCCTTCTGGCTCAAGATCCATGACACTATTAATGCGGTACTACAGGTTCACCTCCGCCCGGAGGCACGACGATGCCTCCTCAATCTGTGGGAACCTACGGATCTCAACACAAATCAGACACGGTGGGCTACACTGGGGTTCATGCTGGCAAAACGCAACATTGCTCAACTATGGGGGCCACACTATCACCCACACTGGCAGCATGGGAGAAGAACCTTGACTGGTGCATGTTCCGGGAGAAAACAGTCTACCTGGCAAGAGGGTGCCCCAAAAAATGGTCTCGGATATGGAGCCCCTGGAATACCTACCGGGGAGAGATCTGTATGCCTCCTGATTGTCCCGAACAAAATGACCCCCACACCCTGTAACATTCCTCTATCATGTAGAAAGCTGACGTATTTCCTCCTGTACCGACTGTAATGTATGATTTGGCGAACCCTCTGTAATGTTTATTGGAACCGATGTATGTTTAATAAAAAGAATTATAAAAAAAAAAGCAGAACTAACGTACGAAAAAGAAACAAGACCACCCTGACTAGGCAAAAGAATCCGTTAAAGAAAAGGAGAAAAGATAACAAGAGCAATCTTCATTGTCGAAAAATGCCTGACGATAGAGTTACTGGGAGACCAAAGAAGAAATGTTGTAGAAGATGCTGTGCAATTTGCATATGTAGTCTAGTATTGGTGCTTATAGTATGGTTAGTCCTGATTGTAGCAGTTCCTTACCTGATGATAATAGATAAAAAGATCAATAATGAAACTATAGGGAGGACAGCAAACATGAAGGGCAATAGAGTAGAGCTAATGGCAGAATATGAGGCAGAAATTCATCATGAGATAGCTGATAACGACACTAGTTTAAATGTTTTCACAAAATTATTGTTTCAGTATGTAGACACCATGGAAGTTAGTAATTGTTATGTCTGTATGAAGTTACCTGAATCAGTAGCAGAAGGATTAACATACCATCATTTACCACTGACATATGGCATCTCATGTAGTGTATTAACAAGTTTATTTTATAGTACAGGTAGACTACATTATTATTATTCAAACATAGATGTGATATTTTCTTTTTTTTTTTTTTAAGTTTAAGTTTATTCATCAAAGATCAATAAAATATAAGAAAGTACAACATGTACCTTAAAGTACAATACGTATGAAGAAAAAATTATTAAAAATCATTCTATGAGGAAGTGGGAAGGGAAGAAGAGGGGGAAGGGAGAAGAAAAGACGGGGGAGGGAAGGGAAAATACATCTACTATTATAAACATTACACTATTATAATCTGGAAGGAAAAATAGCCCATGGAATAAAATATCTGTATGCATAAACACAATTAAAGAGATATAAAACAATTATTGTGTTAAGGAAAAAAGCATCTAAGGGATTATTAATATGAACCTATTACAATAAAGAAAGAGAAGACAACCAGCATATCAAGGAGGTTTTCGAACCTCATCTGAAGTAAGTACTGATGGATTACTGTGAGAGGCACTATATGTTAGGTATGTGGATATAGGGAGCCACAAAATATCCCTTTTAATGGACAGGGAAATGGGGAAACATAACTGGTATCAAGTCTATGATGAAAACAAACTGCATTCCACCAAGCTCTAAACGTGACATTATCTGCTTGTTTCCAATTAGAAGTTATTAAGTGAAAAGCAATTGCCAATAGCAAATCTACTATTTTAAAATTAGCAGGAGATTGGGGCCAGTTAGGTGATAAAGAGCCTAGAAAAACATTAATAGGGGAGAAAGGAATTTTTGTACTAAAAATTCTGTTAATCTGGGACCAGACTAATTGCCAAAAAGTGTGTATTGGGGCACAATCAAAAAGCATGTGTTTAAGATCAGCATTATTGCAAGAACAAGACCAACAGGTAGAGGTAGAGTTAGCTGAAAAGGAAGCTAATTTTGCAGGAGTAAATAAAAGACGTTGGTATACAAAATAAAGGGTTTGAGAAGTATTAGCAGCTCTGGAAGTCTTGTGTATTTTGAGCCACAACTTATCCCAGAAAGGGGTTGTCCAAAATTCCGTAAGGTCCTTCTCCCAAGCCAACTCGCCCTTTGTTTTGTTTCTATCAGAAGAAATAGATAAACATTTATAAAGTGATGAAGCTGAGGAGGAAGTAAATATTAAGGGAAATAACAAAGAACATCTGGAGGAAGGAGAAGACGTCGATGGTAAAGTATCAAGGTAAAGGGAGAGAGAAGGACATAAAAGATCATATTGAGTCTTACAAGTGGAAGGAAGAGAAAATTGTGTTTGAAGATCCGAAAAGGATAAAGGAACATTATTAAGTAATAATTGTGAAATCCAAAATATTCCCTTACCTCTCCAGGATTTCCAATAAATAGTGCGGTTCTTGATGCATAAAAGATTATTGTGCCAAATGGGTTGTTGATCTAGTGAAGAATATGAAGGAAAGGAGGAGGGTAATAATGGTGTAAGGATTTTACGAGTGTGAGAGATGATTGGAGTTCGAAAGGAAGAGATATTGTTAGTAAAAGCTAAAGATTCCTTAAAACTGAAGGGAGATATAAAATAGTTTTCTATAGTTAACCAGATTGGAGGGTATATAAACCGATCGAAAGAAAGCCAACGGGAAGATTGTTTTAAAGAGAAAGTATAATGATATTTTTTGAAATCAGGGAATTTAAGTCCACCAGAAGTCTTGTCCGCCTTCAGAGCGGATAGAGCTATTCGGGGAGGTTTGTTTTTCCAAAGAAACTTTGTTAAAAGAGAATCTATTTTCTTAAAGTAAAAGTCAGGAATATGGACAGGAATCATGGAAATAATATATAGAACTAGAGGAGAAAGCATCATCTTAATAGAATCTAGCCGTCCCCACCAAGATAGAAAAAGCGGGTGCCAGCGATCAATAGAGTCGGATAACATTTTGGATATATGGGCAAAATTTAATTTTAGTGTTTCGGGAATATTAGAAGAAAACCACAGGCCTAGATATTTTATCTTGGAAGTATTCCAAGAAAAGCCAGAAGAAATGAAGTCTTGCTTAAGGCAAAGTACGTTGAGGGGGAGAACTTCACATTTGTCTAAGTTGAGACGATAACCGGATAATAGAGAAAATATATCAACCTGTTTCATAAAGGCAGGAGTGGACGTAGAGGGATTGGAACAATAAAAAAGAATATCGTCTGCATAAACAGACATCTTAACCTGAGAGGTGTCAAGACAGAAGCCAGAAATTTGAGCATCTTGTCTAATATGAGTTAAAAAAGGTTCCAATGCTATTATAAATAAAAGAGGAGAGAGGGGCATCCTTGACGAACTCCCTAAGAAGCGGAAAATAATCTGAGGTCTTCCCATTAACAAAAATAGAAGCTTTAGGACCGGAATACAATAATGATATAAGAGATATTAATTTAGGAGGAAACCCTATCCATTTTAGCGCCTGAAACATGAAATCCCATCCAATTCTATCAAATGCTTTCTCAGCGTCCAACGTTATAGCTGCAATAGGATAATTGAGAGAAGGGGCTTTACTAAGGATATTAAAAAGACTCTGGAATTATCAGATGATAGACGACCTTTTATAAAACCCGATTGTTCGGAACCGATAAGATTAGGTAAAATGGGATCAATACGAAGAGCAAGAATTTTTGCAAATAACTTATAGTCAAGGTTAACTAAGGATATTGGGCGGTAGTTTTTGCAAAGTGAAGGATCTTTGTTATCTTTAGGTATTAAGCAGATCATTGCTTCCTGAAAGGTACCTGAAGAGGCGCCTGCTGTGGTAAACGAGTTAAAAAGTAAAAGAAGACGTGGGAGAAGAAGGCTAGCAAAATGCGCATAAAATTCAATAGTAAATCCATCTGGACCAGGAGCCTTTCCCCTTTTTAAAAGAGATACTGCATGAGTAATTTCAGAAAGAGTGATATCCTTTTCTAAAGATGCAAAATCAGTATCATGACTTGGGGGTTGATCAATAGATTGAAAATAAGTAGAGAGATTGGTTGGAGTCGGTTGAAGTTCGGGAGTGTATAGAGATTTATAAAAAGAAGCAAACTCGTTTAGAATGTCATTATCTTTGAATAAGGAAAAACCAGCGGAATTCCGTATAGACTCAATCTTAGTCCTATCTCGTCGTATTTTCAAGTAATTTGCTAATAATTTCCCCATTTTATTTTGACCTCCATAATAACGAGCACTACTTTTTAAAAGATATGAAGAAGCGGCTTCAGTGGAAGATTTATTAAGCTTGAATTTTGCGTCAATTAGTTTTTTTAATGAAGATTCAGAATTGGAATGATAATAAGTATACTCCAGTTGTTTGATCTCAGCACGTAATTGGGTATTTTTAACATCAAAGAGTTTCTTCTTCTGGGAAACAAAATTTATGATAAAGCCTCTGGCTGTAGCTTTAAAGGAGTCCCAGATCATAACAGGAGTAGAATCCGGAGTAGAGTTGATGGAAAAAAATTCAGAAGTAAAGGAGGCGAATTGGCTTGAGAAATTAGGATCCAATAGTAAGGAATTATTGAAGCGCCATCTACGTGAGTGCGGAGTAAAAGGTAACAAATCAAAATCAACAGAAACTGGAGCATGGTCAGAAATTAGGATAGATCCAATTTCGGAATGGGAAACCTGTTGGGACAGGGATTTACTGAAAAAGAGATAGTCTATTCGAGATTGTGAGTGATGGGAAGGGGAGTAAAAACTATATTCTCGGGTATCAGGATTACAAAGTCTCCAAATGTCAACTAAGGATTTTCGTCTAATGACCGATGTAAATTGGGAGTGCATCTTGGTATTAGAGAATCTAACTGAAGAATGCCTATCTAATATGGGGTCAAAAACCTGATTACAATCGCCCCCAAAAATAATATAATCATCGTCAAATAAAAGGAGCTTCTCAGATATTTGAGTCCAGAAAACATTATCAACAGCAACTGGGGCATAAATGTTAAAAAGGTCCAAAGGAATTTGATTTAAGAGAAGTTTAACTATGATCCAACGACCTTCCAAATCACATTCTTGATGGGTAATTGATACCTGGTACTTTTTGTGACATAGAATAGCGACTCCATTTTTCTTACCTAAGGCTTGAGAAAAGAAAACATTACCAACCCAACATCGTTTCAATTTAGAGGCTTCAGTATCAGATAGATGAGTCTCTTGAATTAATGCTATGTCGGTATGTATTTTAGCTAAGTGGGATAGTACCCGTTGTCTTTTTATGGGGTTATTCAATCCCTTAACATTCCATGTAACTACTCTAATAGTAACCAATCAACGTTAATATGAACAATTATCATGCATACAATAAATACATTAAGTTTATATCTAAACAAATGATAAAAAGGGGAACAAAATTGTTACCAGATGAATTAAACACGAACAATTATTATGCAGAAAATAAAAAATCTAAATTCATTACTGGAAGGAAGATAGAGAGTGAGACCATAGGGAATGAGATAGAAAGGATTCCAGATTGAAAAGAGAAGAAAGGGAGAGGTAGAAGAAATATCTCCAAAAAGGAAATGAAAAAGGGGAAAGGTAATGAAGGAAAGAAAGGAAAAGAAAGAAAGGAAAAGAGAAGAAAAGAAAAGAAAAAAGGATATGAAGGAAGAAAACATTGAACAGGGGTACAAGACAAATCAAACAACAATTGATGATGCATAGAAATTTCAAAAAGACATACCACACAGAGACAATGAAAATGGGGATGGAGGAGCCACATTAGGGAGGTAGCACACCGGACGGAGGACTCCAAGGGGATGCAGCAAGGGGGGAGCAACCTCCAGGCCTACGACGAAGAAGTTATAACACAGAGGATCACAAGACCGCACCTGATAAAAAGAAAAGGAATACATTAGGAAGGTGCCTCAGAACAAGACAAGATACAATTGGAAATGTGGATGAATACAATTAACAACACATATTAATGGGATATTCAAGACAGTTATAAACGGGGAATGTCCATGGGGTCAACTCCGCAGGTGTTCAGAAATTGTTGAAGGAGCGCAGGATCTTCATAATTCGTCGTTTTGTTATTATAAGTTACTTTAAAGAGACAAGGATGAAACAATCCATATCGAGCGTTCAGGGAACGAAGAGCAGGTCTCATGTTCAAAAACTGTTTACGGCGGTCTGCGGTAGCTTTGGCGTAGTCTTGCGCTAGAAAGAGGTTGGAACCATTCCAGGTAAGTTTCCCCTTCTGTTTGGCAGCTTGGATAACTTTGACCAGATCTGTGTACTCTAGGAAATAAAGGATAACACCTCGAGGTTTCGTTGGCGTTGATGAGAAGGTGGAAGAGCGAGAGAGTTGACCTAAACGATGAGCTCGCTGAATGTTTAATGAAGGAGAATTTGGGAGACCAAGAAGTGTTGGCAGAAAGGTTTGAAAGAAGGATATAGGATCAGGGCCTTCGAGACCTTCCGCAAGGCCGTAAATACGTAGGTTGTTTCGCCTGTTGCGGTTTTCCAAATTTTCAACCTGCTGTTTAAGGTGCTGTATTTCTTTATGCATACCTGGAACCTGAGCTGAGATTCCCTGCACTGAGGTTACTCTTCTGTCAAGGTCTGCTACTTGTTGCTCGGTATGAGACCAATTATCTTCAAGGTTTTGAAGACGTGCATTTGTTTCGGCCATATATGGTTTGAGCGAGCGTATCTCCTCAAGTAAGAGTTCCATAGAAATGGAGGAGGAAGAGTTGGAGGGAGAAGGAGGATTTGTCTTCACTCGCTTTCCTGATGTGGAAGGTATTTTAGAGTTCATTTTAGAACCTGGGCGAGTAATACTAGAAGAGGAGCCTTTTATCCCAACAGAGTCACTAGGATTTTCATCCATATCTTCCTGCAACACACTGAAAGGGTTACTGTCTTCTAACGACGTGCTATTGGCATTAATTTGTTGTGTAGTACTGCGTTTGGAGCGAGCCATTGTCTTCAGACAGATGAATAAAATAACTGGCAGTTGTAGGCAGGACTGTGAAATGGCGCTCAAGAGAGTACTAAGTAAAGCCGAGGAGATTTAATAAATCCAATTAACACAAGCGAAGGACAGACTTAACTTCCATGTAGAAGCAGTGACCCTGAAGACCAAAAAACAGCACTGCTTAAAGTGGGCGAAGGAAAAACCAACTGGTAGATGGATTCAAGAAGAAAATCAAAATGGCGTCCAGGAAGACATTTATCCTCTCTGAGGAAACATGAAAGTTCGTCTATACTTGCAGAAACACACTCATTGCCCATAAAAGTTAGGAGGAGGTGAAAAAAACCCAGAATGAAGGCATTCAAAATCGTCCATTGCCTGTATTAGAACATATTTCCATGCTGAGCAGAAAGCGCGGGGAGCGGCAGAAACGCAAAATGGCCGCCGCGACTCAGCGACGAGCCGCGGACTTCCTCAGAGCCGTAAAAAACATACTGCACGCTCACCCTGCGCCTCTGCGATATCGGCAATCCACGCCGAAGAGGTTCCGCTGTAGGGAAAAGCGGTCCCAGAATCACCTCGTCCGCATTGGAGGCCCGGAGGAGTCCCGACACTCTACGTCCTCCCGGAGCCTCTCGAAGCGGCGTCCATTCCCTCCGGCACCTAAGCCACGCCCCCCCGATGTGATATTTTCTGAAGTTCCGATTTGCAAGAAAATGAACCCAGTGCTTAGCGCTTTAGATGCACAGTTCATGGGAGAATTTTTCTTAACAATGAAATCAATAGACATAACACATGCACGTAGACACAATCTAACATGTTTATTACATGAAGAAGAGAAGATATTTTTGAATTTAGTAGAAGATAGAAGACAGGATTTTCAAAAGAAAGCTTCTGAGCATAAGGCTCATTTGCCACCTTGGGCTGAGAAAGAAGGGAGTTATACACCTGGTAAAGCTCAAGCTGCTATGGCTCTGGATTTTGTAAAGACAGGAAAAATTTGTCTTCATAGGTTAAAAACTGACTATAACAATGTTTTCATCGGTACCAGTGAGTGTGAACACAATTTTTTAATTCTTGGAGGTTGGGGACTCAAAGGAGGAACAGATTCAGTTTTTCCGGGAATTTATTATGTCTGCGGGAACAAGGCTTACTTTAGGCTTCCTGCACGGTGGTATGGAAGTTATTATTTTGGAATAGTTTTTCCAAAGATATACCACGTAAAAAGAAACACTGGGAGCAATGAAAACATTAGTGAATTAACACGTACTAAAAGAGCTAGTTTTTCTGAAATAGTAGGTGATATTTTTGGTGCATTGATACCTTCAGTGGGAATAATTCTGAACTCAAGGAAAATATGTAAATTGTCTACAGTAGTTGATCGTTTATCAACGGATACTGCTGGAGGTTTTCTAATGATTAATGCGGAGATGGTTGCGATTAGATCTATGGTAATGCAAAATCGACTTGCTCTTGATATTATATTGGCAAAAGAGGGCGGAGTCTGTAAATTATTGAAGACGAAACACTGTTGCACTTATATTCCTGATAAGAGTGCAGAAATTGGAACGTATATTCAGAATATAACTAAACTTGAGAAGGAACTTAAACCACTGGAAGTTGATAGTGTATGGGAAAGATTGACAAATAGTATCTCGTCAATTGGAACCTGGTTTGCTAATGTAGGTAAAGGACTTATAGGTCAAATATTAGTTCCCTTAGCAGGGATAGCAATAATAGTACTGACAATAACAATATGGTGCAAATGTTGTAGAAAGAATGGAACGTATAATGTGACAGGAAAAGGAAAGAAGAGAAAGAGGGACGAAATCGAACTCGAAGAATGGAGAAGTGAACTGTACAAGAAGCTGAAAGGAGATTGTAAAAATAGAAAAAGTAAAAATGAGAATGAGAATGAAGTGATTTGCTAGAAGTTGGCATCTGATTGAGGGTAGTTTTTGATGGCTCAGAAACGCCATCAGAGAGGGGATTGATGGAGCAAGGTTTCATAAATGAAACTTGCTTGGATACAATCTTCCTCACAGTATTAATTTATTAAAACTTGTATTGTAAATACTAACCCTTGCATACACAAATACGAGAGGGACAGAAGCTTGCCTATGTGTTTTACTAACGAATAATGCTTGTTCCTAACCTAAAATGGCCGCTAAAGCGCGGGAACTTCTCTGCGCATGTCGCAACCTGATCACATGGTGTGACGTCTTTCTTTGCTTGGTGGTGTAGTGTAGCTCCTATTTCCCTAATAGGCTCTGCGCATTGGAATAATATATCCTATAGGTTTGACATAGGACTAAGGTCGGTATGTCCCTATCGAGTATATTAAACTTAATTACTTGTGCCAGCTAGCTCAGAGGCCACTAGAAACTTCTTGACAACAAGAAGGGAGTAGTTTCTGGCAGCCGCAAAACATGACCACTGTGTTTCCCTTTTAGAATCAGGACGTGTCCCAGAGTCGTAGAAACAATAGATAACTATTTCACTCAGCTCAGTCGTGCATGGTTCAGTTACTCTCAAAGTTACACAGAAATAACAGACGGGCGTTTCAATAAAAAGGTTTATTGAACAGTCTTGTTTCTGTTGTAAGTTAGATGTGCTGTTACGATCACAAGACAGTATGCGAGATAAATAATGTACAGAGTAAGCAGTAGAAATAAATAATACTGCGTTAGCATTATCTTTTCAGTATATATGCATTTACATAAAATGACATAGCCTAAAAATGCGAGTACTCATACGATGCGTTTCTAGCCTAGTTCTACCCAGTGTACCTAACCTGTCCTAGGTGTAGGGAGAAGTAGAAGTAGGTGCTGTATTCCTGACTAGAGTATACTAAGAGTAAGTTATGCCTAGTATGGCAAGAGTCTAGTATGCCAAGAGTCCCTCTAGGTTCTAGTCTGCTCCATACCTGAAGAATGAGAGAGGTAGGAATCTCTTTCCGGACTCGAACTCCAACACCCCGCAAGGGAAGTTAGATCACTGGAAGCTGGACTCTCTGCGAGCAGGAATGACAGAGTCTTCTCAGTGCGTCCGGCCGGGAAACGGGCTCCTCTGAAGTCGAGGTCTCCTCTGATTTACAGGGGTTTGGGAAGGTATATTTATACCTGAAAATGTTAGCATTGACGTGAGTTGGGCAGCGAAAGACGTCATGAATGAACCTCTAGGGAATAATGGTTCATGCATAATGTATGAGTCCTTGAAGAAATCAATAGTCCTGGGCAAGGGAAACTCCCGCAGCCTAAGGGTCTGTTTTTTTCATGGACTCGTTGAGACGCTAGGGTGGACGGATGCCGGAATCCATGCCTGTATTTGGAGTGCATGGTTTATGCCTAAATAAGGTCTGAGATTTTATGCCTATATAAGGGCAAGGCGAATTGTGCCTATATAAGGACATGATTCTAGAAAGCCCGTTTATGGACACCCTATAAAGTATACAACACCCACTCCTCTTTCGTGTATACAACAATACTAAAATGCTAAAACATTTAAAATGCTAAACATTAAAATGGAGCACCGCATATTTAAACATATCCTAAAAAGCTTTAAAAGATATATAAAAAAATGCAAAGGTTTCTGTACATCAGTAAGTAATGCTTTTCATTTCCTGCATAAAGTTTGAAATAAATGCAATCGGAATGTAATATAGAAAGCAATATTTACATAAGACGAAAATGATTGATAAGATTGTTCAAAATCAAAGTCATTTCCTGTCATGAAATTTAAATGAACTGAAGTAGACACACAAGATGACTAAGTGTCCCTGGAAGTACTGCCAAGTCCATATTATAAGGCTAGTTTTACTTTAAGCAGATTGAAGTGCCATTTTCGTTAAAAAAAAAAAAATGGGACAAAAAGTTCAAATTTGGTAGAGTTCCAAGTTTTTGAAAAATGAAGGCCAAATTGTTGCTGTCTCTCTGGAACATAGTATGCCAAATCAGAGTCAGTTTACGGGTCTGGCGTAAACATGAGATCATCTATTTCAATAGACAAAACATCATCCACTGTCGCTGGTGTAAGTTGGAACACCTCGTGTAAAAGATTGATCGCACAAAGATGGGAACCATCGCTCTCAGCATAGGTCGCTTCCGTTGTTACCTGTGTGCCTGGAGTTGTTTCTCGTACCTCAGCAGCAGCAGGAGGCGACTGTGAGATCTCAATGAATGCTGACATCAGAATTGGGAGCCTCTGGGGACAACACAGAGCATGGGCCGTTATCGGGACCAGCAAAGTATCGACGTCCTTTGGCGCAGCTGATGGATATGTTAGACAAGCGTCCAACACGCATTCTTGACCGCATAGCAGGCAGCGTAGAACAGGTAAGATGCAATCTTGCCAGATTGGTCTAAATGACAGGAACCACGTGGTATTAAGGTCCCGTACACGAGTCATGCCCAATAGCTGTACTATTCGCTCACGGCACTGTCTTTCAAGGAGAGCTTTCTCCATTTCGCTCGGAGTGATGTTGGCGAATAGGCTGGCCATAGCGCAATAGCAGAAAGATGAATAAAATTCCGGCAACAAGTGCGAGAATTAATGGTATGCCACCAAACACCGAATGAGCAAAGTTGGGGATAATTCCAAGTATTGCCTGGAAAGGTGCTAACAGACCGGAGCAAATGCTCTTAAATACATGTACAACTCCTGTTGTATCTGACATGTTAAAGATACGTGATATCATTTCTACGAAATGTATAGGGCAGTTTGTACGTATTAGAGTCTGGATCTCAGCCGAAGTCCTTGCCACTTGTAGATCATAGGTTTCTTTGGCCGAGGTCAAAGGCACTGTTTGCTGTAAAAGCATGGCTTTCATTCTGCTCAAAGTATCAAATCTTATAAAAGAGACATTCAGCGAAGGCCATAGAGGCGACTCCATGACTGTGTCTATTGGGGGAAACAATACTTGCATACAGCAAGTGACCCTGGAGTTGGCCGTTACTAGATATGGGATGCCTGGCAACATTCCACAGCAACTCTGATCATTCAACATGAGGTAACTCCCATTAGAAAGTTGTCCAAACGTTGGATTAATCACAGCAGCTGGTGTACCCCGCTGGTGGCAAGACAAGTTTGCCACAGAACCATTACAAGCCAAGTGTAAAGAAATGTCCTGACATATGAGTGAACCGGTCAGTGCATGTTTACAGTTGGTACCGCTAAGGAACACTTCACGATCCCCACTCCAACATCTATGTGTATACGGTAAATCCCAAGATGTCTTAATGTATTCCTTACCCAACCTTTCATATCTGCCTGCTTGCATCCGTCTGAGGCAATACTGAAACTGAAAAGTAGTGACAGGCAACGTTATTTTGCCATGAATAACCCATTCTGTAGCTGGTTTTCCTGCCACTGTAAATGCTAATTTCTCCAGTTTTTCAATGCTCAGCACTGTATACCTTGCTCCTCTTTGTGCCAATTCAATCTGTTTATCAGTTAGATTGTATTCTGCAAACAGAGACGACGTGTTGATGAAACGCCAAGGCACATAGCCCGCTCGCAAAGATTGCAGCGTCCATGTCAATAACACTATAGAACGTAGTTGGGATTGATCTTGTTGTAACATAGCCAAATCTTGTTCTAGAATGTCGATAGCAGAGGATACAATGCCAACCAATGAATATATTCTGGAGGACAAAGTTGTTAACCCATTGTCGACCACAGAGAGTGTTTTCTCTAAATTAATACGATCAAGTTCACGTATTCGTTCTGCAGCCTCTATCTGTGACACTTTCCATGCTTCGTTATAAGCAGCATAGATGCCGGCATATATGAAACGTTTTTGACGCGGTTTTCTTGGTCCAAGCAAGAATTCCCTAAGATCTGCGTCCTCTTTAAGTAAGGTTAAGTGTTGTTTCACATCCTGTAGTGTAGATTTATGCAGCCAATCGAGGCATAATTTTCCTACACTGTATGTTGTTACTACCCCCGGATGTTGTCTTTGGACATATCTTGGGTCTGGCCTATGAATAGTAAAGCCCTGAGTTTTGTTCAAGAACCTTTTCTGACAGTTGTTTGTGTCTGTGGGCCAGATCAACCATTTTTTCCAATTTGGATGAGTTCTGTTGAGTTGTAGTATATTGTCAACTGTCACCACTGCCTTTGTATTATTATCACTGGCAGGTGTTGGCACAGAAGGTGTTTTCATCTCTTTGATCTTGGCTAATCCAAGACAAGATGTTTGTTGGACGGTGTCATTCAAAAACAGTATTTGTTCAGGGATGATACAGGCTCTAAACAAAGCTTCTATAACCTGTACTTGCCAATCTTTACTACCCCAGACAGTTTTTGTCTCTATTGTGTCTTTCCATAAGTCGAAACCCTGTGTAGACAGTTGGGCAATAAATGCTTCAGAGTAAATCTGTTTCGTATTCGTTAACATAATTTTCAGTCCTGTTTTGTTTACATTTCTGTAGTAAAACGTTTCTGGGTCAGATGTATTATAACCTGAAAAATATGGAAATTTACTAGCAAAAGTTTTTGAACTACCTTGTGGTGGTGTAGGACAATGTTCCCATTGGTTAAACATAAACACATTTCTTGGATATGCAGTTTTGTGCAAATAATGATGACCATAGTGGTTATAACAATACAGTTGTTCATAGTCTGATGAACCTTCTAAAAAATAATTTTTAGAAAATGCAGCAGATTTTTCTAGATCAAACATTATATCGGTCACAGTTTCAAAGTCCCAATCATCGGAATATGTACTGGACGTAATTAAATCACTTAGTGAAATTTTAAACAAATGTGGAATGTTCAATTGTTCACTCGGGCCAAAGATTTCATAATCTGTTTTGTCCCACACTATACCATCCTGTATAGGAACAGCTGTGATGTTCACTGATGACAAGTCTCTTGCTTCACGATGGGAAGATTTATGTGGTTTCAAAAGTACATTCACGTCTTTTCCTTCACTGTTCACATGGATGTATCTGCCACTTATAAGCATGCTTACAGTTGTTACCAAAGCTAGCCAGAGCAGGAAAACAAAAAGTCCAGATATAATCCAGAGTTCAATCCATGGAGAAACCAGATAAGTCTTTTTCAGAAAGTGAATAAAGTCTTGTACTTGCTGCTTGAGTTTTGATGATGCTGGCGTCGTTTCAGGTTCACTTGGATCTTCTGAGAACGTATCAAAGTCAATGAAATAGCCAGAAGCAGTTCTGTCAATTGTTGGAATTGCATCAGGATTTGTTGAAATCACAGGAACCAGTTCTTCACGTGTCACGTTGGTGTAGACAGGTGTATTTGGACGAACTGTTACTTGGTTGTCAAGAGGGATGAGTTCCATAGCCTGGTTGCTTAGTCCTTCATTTGTTACAGCTGAATTCTCGATCGTGATCAGTCTTTCAGTCTGAACCGCTTGAATAGTAGCGAGAGGAGTGCGTCTGCTACTAGGTCGGAGTCCACGAGGCCTACTGCTTAGTATTGGCCACATACTGTGGTTTGATCAGGTCGATGGACACAAATCTTTTCTCCTTTCTTCCAGCAAGAGGCGGCAGAAGTACTGTCCTTGTTCCTTGAACAGCTAGAACAGGTACCGGTTGTCTGTAAGAAGGTCCAAATTCCTTCTTGTCCGCGATTTTTTCTCTGACTAGATCCCCAACTTTTGGAATCCAGACAGGTCTTGCTGGGACCGCCGATGTTTCCCCAGTGGTGGTTGGCTGTAGGGATACGTTGCTTTGTTTCGTTCTTAATTTGTTAAGATCCTGTAAAACAGCCAAACGATCTTTGATATCAAATGGTTTCATGTCCACCACTGTGCCTACGTGTTCTAAGTCTGGAACCCACATTCTTGTCCCAAATAGGACCTCATATGGAGTGACCCCCCTAGAGAACTTCTTGGCAGGTTATTAAGAGCGCGCTGCACGCTATTGAGGTATTTGACCCACCCATCACCCGAGCCTAATACCCTAGCTGTTATAGACTGCTTTATGTCCCGGTTTTTCCTTTCCACAACAGAATTTCCCTCAGGATGGAATGGAGAGGAGTACCGCAATGCAACGCCCAGACTGGCCATGGCCTCCTTGTAAGCCCTAGAGCTAAACGCAGGACCCTGGTCAGAATGCAGCGTGCCTATTGCGTATGTGCCGATAAAGACTCGCAAATCTTTTATAACAGTTCGAGCGTCAGCCGAGCGCTGAGGCCATAACCATAGGAACCTAGAGCATGAATCCACTGCAACCATGATGTATTTATAATTACCATCCCTTTGCAAGGGAACGCAGTGGTCCAGGTAAACACAAGCTAATGGTTTGTCTGAAATTAATAGGGGTGTCTGCGCAGGACGTTTCACTGTTGAGACTTTCATCTGTTGGCAAATATCACATTCTAAAACATAGTTCTTAGTTTGTTTCCAAATGCCAGGCCACCAATATCTTTGCTTGAGTAAAGATACTGTCGCAGAAACACCTGCATGGGCAGAAGCCATCCCTTCGTGAGCTGCTAGGATTAGTCCTAATCTGCGTTCCTTGTTTGGAATTACCCTATCCCCCACTCCAGGGATTCGAGCAAAAGGAACGTTGTTCGCATCAATTACATAAGAGTACTTGAGTGGAAACTTTTTTGGTAACGCTGCACTGCTGCCTTTGCTTGAAGCATTGACAGCTAACATTATCTCACCGTCTATTTTTGTTTTGGAACGAGTGATCGCAGCTACGGAAGCCGTCTGAACAGCCCCCTTTGCGGCTTCGTCAGCCAATGAATTCCCTGCAACGTGAACGCCATCACGCTGATGACTCAGTGTGTGAATCACGTGAGCCTTTGGTAGTTCGTTTTTCAACTGAACTACTTGTTCCCAAAGCAATTTGTGCTTTATTCTGCCACCCTTCGCATCTCTGAAACCATTTCAAGCCAGGTTCGTATATAGTCATTATACGACTGAACACAGTAATAAGAATCGCACACTATCAGTGTGAGGAATTCTCGATCCGTACTCTCAAGTGCCAGTTTGAATGCCTGTAGTTCAGCTCGCTGAGCTGTACAATCACCTAGTGACTGAGTTTTTGTCACCATAGGTCTGAAGATGCCATTTCGCATGCGACCTTTAACGATAGCACACGCTGCACTGTAAGCTTGCTTACTCCCTGTCGCGGGCTGTGCGGATCCGTCAGTGTAAATTATGAATTCATACTGATCGAGAGGCAGAATCTCAGTGGGCAGAGGACATTCTTGTTCATATTGGAGAAATGCCTGTGTTTTTAAATCTGGATCAAAAACATATTCAACATCAGTTGCAGCAAGGGAATTAACCCATTGTATCCATCTCGGATGTAGTGCTTTAACATTTGGAATGCTTGCTTTTGTGACCGCTTCTAAAGCTGGTACCGGTGTAACGCCAATTATGCGTTTCCCTTGGGCTAAGGCTCTTTCTTTTGCTACAGCTGTTTGAACTGCTGTCAGAATTTTTTCAGTTGAACTGAAGCGCATTTCCGCTTGTGTGTACAAATGTGATTTGTATGCGATTGGTACTTTCTCGCCCTCATTGAAGGTTAAGTACGTGAATCCACATTGACCCGAAATTATTCGAATCACCAAATTTCTTTGACTTACGCGTGTTTGTAAGTGATTTGTTGCTAACATGTTAGCTTGGAGTGAACGCAACATTTCTGTGTGTTCCTGTGTCCAGTTTTTAATTGAAAAATCAGGTTTGATTAATGCGTAGAGAGGTTTAACCCTTTCTGCGTAGTTTAAAATGTATGTTCTTCCAAAATTGAGGAATCCCAGGATTGATTGTAAGTTTTTTAGCGTTTTTGGAGGTTGGAGCAGCGCACATTTCTCTAGAAAGTTAGCTGCCAAGCTCTTGCCTTCACTTGAAAGCTCATATCCCAGAAATAGGACATTGAGATGGGCAATTCGGGACTTTTTAAAGTTGAACTTGTAGCCCTCAGAGGCGAATCCCAGTATAATGGTGCTCACCCTGTTCAAGTGTTTTTCCAAGTCATCGTCTGTCAGATAGATGTCATCGACATAGGACAATGCCTCGTTATCATAAATTTGTAGTAACTCCGTTACCCTCGCTGAGAATAAACCTGGGCTGTTCTTGAACCCTTGTGGGAGTCGACAAAAGTGACGCTGGGTCCCCATTATGGAGAATGCCGTTAAGGACCTACTTTCCGGTGCTATGTTTTGACAAAAGAAACCGTTTGAGATGTCTAATGTTGTTTTGTATTTTTTACGCACAATGTTATTCATTAATGCTGTACTATGTGCATTTTGCACTGCAAAAGTTTTAGAACAAGTGTTTAAATGTCTGTAGTCCAAAACTAGACGATATATTGTCTGGTTTGGAGACAGGAAACAAACGATTGTTCATGGAGGAGGTGCATGTTTCAATCACCCCTTGGTATTCAAGTTGATTTAAAATCTCCCTGACCTGTTTTTTAGCTTCTTGCTTAATAGGATACTGCCTCTGTGCAGTAGGTTCATGTTTCAGATTTATTTTATGGTGAGGAGAGTCCTCATCCCATCCTACATGATTTTTATATAATGCTGGAGCCTGGGCCACTGCCCATTTTCTGTCATATGTATATTTTAAGTGAATTGGAATGTGATTGGAGAAGGCAGGCATAATCATGTCCTCGCCGTGTGGGCACTCCCTGACAAATTGTGGTGGCCAGTCTTTTTCTGCTAGAAGTATGTCATAACCCTTTGATAGTTTTTCCCAAAAAAGTGCTTTAACCTTTCTAGGTTTGTCTCCCTCCATCCGGAGTGTTATGTCATATAACTTTTGTGGAGCACTAACCCTGGTGTCTACAGTCTCTACTGTAATGTACTCATTCAAGTCCACTATCTCCAGAAGTTCCATCAGGTTCTGGCGAGCTATTGTTACTTCTGCTGCACTGTCCAGCATTGTCCGAGCCCATTCTCCGTTCTTGAGTTGCGTTCTCAGAATTCTCGGCATGTCTTACTATTAGACCTGCGACTTTCTTTTTGGAGAATTGAGGTTTAGCTTTAGTTTTTTTAGCGTGCTTGTCGTCTTTCGATTTCACACGTTCTTCTCTATGTTCTGTTCGTCCTCTTCTTTCCGAAGTCTGTGATGAGACCTGAAAGGGACGAGAGGAACGTGTATCATTATCTTGATACCTATCAGGTTTTCTCAAATTATCCCTATTCCTGAGGGTATACCTCCTTTCAGAGGGTTCCTTTTGAGGAGACCTACCTCGGGATTGAGATCGTTTCTCATTTGAATTTTGTTTAGTAGACTCCCACTTCTTTTTAGAAGATGTAGGAGTTTGTTTAATTGAGTCCTTCTCAGGACTTTCAGATAGTTTTGGTTTAACTGGTCTCCCACCCAAACTATCTCTGCCTAATTCTGCATATGATTGTTCTATAATTCTGGGTAGCTCTGTTTGATGTTCTGTAACATCAAATTCCCTTAATTTTTGTCGGATCGCCACTGCTGCTGCCTCCCCTTTAATATTTGATAATATTATTGTTGAGACCTGGTCGAAATTTTTCAGTAATTTCATACCTAAATTTAAAGCAGGCTCTGCCCCGTATTCGTTTTGAATTTGTTTTAGGACATCTGGTATTACCGCAATTGACGGAATGCCGTGTGTTTTAGTGTAGATGGCAGCAAAGACTGAGCCCCAAGTGGTGCAGTCTTCCAGTTGTGGTGTGATCCCCATTGGTAAACTAATGGTTAGGATTCTGTGTTTCTCATGCGGGCTAGTATTTGGAAATACTGCTTCGATTTGAGTAATTTTTCGAGCTATCCAAAATGGAATTTGCTCATGCTTAGTGGGCAATTGACCCATGACTGCGTATAGAGTCTGTGGAGTAATTTTTAGAGTGTTCCCCTGGTGAGGGGTTTGATTTGGAAGTGTTAATGGTGGTTGGACTGTGAAAGTCCGCATGACATATTGAACCAATTGTCTGTAGATTTTTATTAATTCTTGTATTTGTACAAGTAAGTCCTCATCTGACATTATGTCAAGTTCAGGATGAGGTGTGTAGCCGGCTAGAATCGGCCAAGTTGCTCCTGGTCTACCTAGTGGACCGAGCCTGGTTATATTTCTGTGATGTTTTAGGGCGCCTTTAAACCAGAGCTGATGCTCCTGGTATGTTAATGGAATCTCTATATCCTCGAAAGGAATGTATTCCTCTGGTTGTTCATCTTCTTTGTAGAAGTGAAACATGTGTGTTACTGAATTGGATTCAGGAAATATTACCCATGAATAGAATACCTCTGTCTGAAAGGATTCATTTGCCTCAATCACGAAAACTGCTCTACCTCCTCTTGGTGGTAGGCCATGTTTTATAAGTTTTAGAGTAATATCTCTTCTTAAGTTTGGAGCGATGTCAATGACACCCTCCTCGGTTTCGTTTAAACCAGTGAAGTTAAAAAGTGCTGGTTGGGCTGGATCAGCCGCAGCTACACCGTTTCCGGCGGGATTGTCCCCATTTAAGGACATTTTGTTTTATGAAAAATGTAGAACAAATTTCAAGGAAACAAAGATAAGGTGCACAATATTGTGGAACACTGTATCCTTCAACGTTGAGCAAACCAAACAGCTAATATATAGGGTACTGCCCTATGTAGCCGTGGCGGATACTAACCCTGCCCACTCCAGACGTCTTTTGGAGTATAAGGGTAGGAGTCTCTGAGAGAGAAAAAAAAAGATGCACAGCTGAGTTACTCAGTGTCTAACGTTGAATTACTGCCTTACCAAACCGTTGGGCGCCATGTAGTGTAGCTCCTATTTCCCTAATAGGCTCTGCGCATTGGAATAATATATCCTATAGGTTTGACATAGGACTAAGGTCGGTATGTCCCTATCGAGTATATTAAACTTAATTACTTGTGCCAGCTAGCTCAGAGGCCACTAGAAACTTCTTGACAACAAGAAGGGAGTAGTTTCTGGCAGTCGCAAAGCATGACCACTGTGTTTCCCTTTTAGAATCAGGACGTGTCCCAGAGTCGTAGAAACAATAGATAACTATTTCACTCAGCTCAGTCGTGCATGGTTCAGTTACTCTCAAAGTTACACAGAAATAACAGATGGCGTTTCAATAAAAAGGTTTATTGAACAGTCTTGTTTCTGTTGTAAGTTAGATGTGCTGTTACGATCACAAGACAGTATGCGAGATAAATAATGTACAGAGTAAGCAGTAGAAATAAATAATACTGCGTTAGCATTATCTTTTCAGTATATATGCATTTACATAAAATGACATAGCCTAAAAATGCGAGTACTCATACGATGCGTTTCTAGCCTAGTTCGACCCAGTGTACCTAACCCAGTGGTTCCCAAACTTTTTCAACCCATGGCTCCCTTGGCTTATTGGCCGTTGGCCGTGGCTCCCTATTATGCTAATTTTTTTTGCGGCTGGATGGCCTCGGGAGTACTTACACTTTTCTCCATGAAAATAATTGGGATAAAGTTGGGTCATGTGCCCCATGACATGCCTAACAGTCATGGGGTACTCCTGTAGTGTAGAATGGGATGGAACACCTAGTTCAGTTGGGACATTTATCACACACAATAAATGTCAATTCTTTTATAAGAAGAAAAATGACTTAATTTACTTTAGGAAGATGTACTTTATAACTTCAGGAAGCCAAATATGCGCCACAGGTCACCACAAACATTGTGTGGGTGTTGGAAGAAATGAAGCCACACAAATGAGGTAACATTGAATTCAAGCATTTAAACAGGTCCGCCAAACTGAATATGCATTCTAAAATAACCAGCTCCACCAACTGTATGAGAAGGCGGCAATTCCCACCTCCTCCTTTGTGTAAAAATGAAAGGAAATTGAAGATGGAGGTGTTCCAAAAAACAGACCAACCAGAGAAGCTTTTGCATGGTACATAAGAGGAACCACAATCCAGACCCTCATCCCGAAACAGCACACACCTTTGCGTTATAAAATACTCAAGCGTTATGGTGCTAAAGTAAATAATATATTTATTCGAATTAACACCCAACAACTGATAGATAATCCAGCAAAAGAAATATTAGAAGGAATAGCGCATATACCCTAAGCATTGTTTATCACACACCCTGGAAACATTTGTCTAATTCTCCCTATGCTGCCCTTGGACTTGACTATCCGCCTATAACGCTGCCTGCTTGCCAATGCATGCAGTACCTTTCCACAGACCTGTCACAGACTTTACGGTCTTCAGTATAATGTCCCTTTGAGCAGCCTGCCTCCCAGCACTCCTCCTATCACTCCCATTCCTCTAATTAAGGGGCGCCTATATACACTGTGTACCGTTGCATTTTTGTGCAACTTAGTCTGGGCACTTTGCTCCTAGAATCCAGTAGCAAAAGCCACCTCGCACAGGAATATTAGTATGTTGCAACTAATAGGGAGCACGGAGACTAGAGATCTGACACATTACGTGGAATATTTTATTTCCAAACGTAGATTAATACTAATCAAGAAGCCATACAATGTGAACTAAATTTGTCAGAAACAAGTACACTGTGATAATTTTCTGCCTCGAGGCAGCAGCTAGTCAATTTCCAGCTTGTTAATTCCTGTAGGAACCACGATGTAGCTTTTGAGAAAGTCAAAGTATTCAGTTATGCGCTCTTAATAAAGAGTGCTCTGCTGCCATCTGGTGGATAAAGAGGTTTCATGCTTTTGCCAAATAATTCACATTTCTGTGATGTTATCGGCAATTTATTTATAGCTTGAAATCGAAATTCTGAAACCTTTGGAGCGCGGCGCCCCTGGCTAGTCTGGAGGGCGCACCAAGGAGCCGCGGCGCACAGATTGGGAACCACTGACCTAACCTGTCCTAGGTGTAGGGAGAAGTAGAAGTAGGTGCTGTATTCCTGACTAGAGTATACTAAGAGTAAGTTATGCCTAGTATGCCAAGAGTCTAGTATGCCAAGAGTCCCTCTAGGTTCTAGTCTGCTCCATACCTGAAGAATGAGAGAGGTAGGAATCTCTTTCCGGACTCGAACTCCAACACCCCGCAAGGGAAGTTAGATCACTGGAAGCTGGACTCTCTGCGAGCGGGAATGACAGCGTCTTCTCAGTGCGTCCGGCCGGGAAACGGGCTCCTCTGAAGTCGAGGTCTCCTCTGATTTACAGGGGTTTGGGAAGGTATATTTATACCCGAAAATGTTAGCATTGACGTGAGTTGGGCAGCGAAAGACGTCATGAATGAACCTCTAGGGAATAATGGTTCATGCATAATGTATGAGTCCTTGAAGAAATCAATAGTCCTGGGCAAGGGAAACTCCCGCAGCCTAAGGGTCTGTTTTTTCATGGACTCGTTGAGACGCTAGGGTGGACGGATGCCGGAATCCATGCCTGTATTTGGAGTGCATGGTTTATGCCTAAATAAGGTCTGGGATTTTATGCCTATATAAGGGCAAGGCGAATTGTGCCTATATAAGGACATGATTCTAGAAAGCCCGTTTATGGACACCCTATAAAGTATACAACAGTGGGAAATTTCTGCTTCTGCGCAGTGTGCATTAAAATGGCCGCTTAATGTTTTCACATGCTTCAGCTTGCTCTTGTGTCATTACTAAATTGTCGTTTCTTAACGCTATTAATGCGGGATAGAATTTATAATTAAATGGAATTAAACGTAGGGAAAGTGGGTATACAATGAAACGTTTTATTTGTGATTTTAATATTTCCTTCTTGCACTTTTAGTAATACGTAATCTTGGGCCTGGGTTGGTGACTTGAAACTCGAGAGACAGATAGTTCTGCGCATGTGTCCTGAATGACTGCCAAAATGAAGTCAACTTGGACGTCTCAAAGGCCGTAACCTATTGGCCGAAGAGGATGTGCTACATGTGTTAAAATGTTTCAATTAATATACTTACTGCGGAAATTGTATACATTTTGTCGTGAGACAGGTGGGAAATAAAGTGAATGTATTAATTTGAAGGGGTGGGAACTTAGAAACAATAGGCTTTATATTTTATGCCAAATTTGTCAATGGTGCGAGAACCCACCTCCTGTCCCTGTCCAATCAGAAGTAGTGGTCCCATATTTTAGCAACATTAATGGGAGGTACATGGGCGTAGAAGGGTATAATAGAATATAGCATTAGTTAATTAATCAGAACAGGAGATACCTAAGTCCACGAGAAGAGCTCCAGGCTGCTATGCTGTCCGATTGCTGATCGAATCCCTGTCCTGAAGAGGTCCTGAGGAGGGGGCGGTGGAGTCCATTAGACGGGGAAATAGAGGAGAAACCGAGTACCAGAGAGGGGAACGGCGCAGGCGTCATTATAGAGAGGTCACCAGTCCTGTCCTGATCCCGGAGGGATTCCTTGCTCTTCATCCTTCCTGGGTCCCAATTTTCCAACTCCTTGGCTAAGGGGTTTGGTTCTCGCACTTAACCTCTCTTTTCCTTAAAACCGTAATTTTATTAGCAATAATTATTCTATGCTTCCATTTGGGTATTCTGGTCAAATACCGTGTCTTTCCTGTATTTTACTCTGCTAAAACTTTAGATAAACATTTTAAAACTTTTTGACTCAGTGGTTATTTCAATTTAATGTATTATAAGGAATGTCACTCATTTTAAACTTCCCAATTAGCAACGGGATCCATTGGTAAGTCATTACTCTTCAATCAGAAGGTAATTGGTAGCAGGGATTTTTGATAGAAGAGTATTTCTGACACCCAGCGTAAGTATTAGCGTAGTATGAATGTATGGGCCCTAGTGAGTATGTGTATGAATGCTGTTTGCTGATATTGCGCTGGATCAGTCCCTCACTTTTAAAATTGTTCATTTTAGCTTGGTGATTGCGCATTTCATTCTTACCGCTTTTTGCCTGCAGTTGTGTATTCCTGATACTGGTCCCCGGTCCGCCACGGCTTGTGCCGATTGTGCGAAGGGACGTGACCCCTCCCACTGACCCGCACTTCCGGCACAGTACAGCACGATCAGCTGACACAGCCACACTACTTAGGTGACATGTGTGAGCGGACGCGCGCAGCGGGCGCGCCAAAGGCAAGCCCGTCTGCACCCGTCCACGTCCGAAGCGCGTCCAGGGCCAGAAACGCTGCCTTTTCTCCCTCAGGTCAATACCTTAATAGGGAATCCATTTTAGCCTAAATAGAAGCCACCCTAACTGTAAAAATGTACTGGATGTTGCGAACTGGAAAGGGCCAATCTGTTGCTATAATTGCAAATATGCTTTCAATTCCATACAGGATCCCATACAGGATATTAAAGACATAAAGTTTTCCACTACAACCTGCTTACACAGTGGGCTAATAAATGTTCGATCTTTGTGTAAAAATGGCCAACATATCTATGACCTAATAATCAATGACAATCTTGACTGCCTGTTCATAACTGAAACTTGGTTGAAGGCCTGGTGTAATCCAGATATATTGAATGCCCCCCCCCCCCTGGTTACTTAATACAAAGACTGGACAGACCAGCACAACGGGGGGAGGCCTAGCAATTATCCATCGTAGCTCCCTGAGATGCTCCACTTCTCAACTATCAGATATAAAAGGAAATCAAAATCTAAAGTCCAACCTACCTCCATTGATAGGATGTTAGAGAGAGCAATAGGAGTGGTGGCAACAGAAATAGAATGGACCAAGAGATGGCTATCACTCACCCCAAATTTGGACCTTCCCTTGATCGATTTGGACACATCACAAGCTCCTGGTCCCTTGATTAGCGATACCCCCAGGGCCCAGATAACTATTGACGAAGTGCCCAATGCTCAACTACATGCGGAGGTAGTACCTACGCGTCAAGTGAAGAGAGGAAAACCTAAAGCACCAGCTAGAATAGGGGTGAAAAAGAAGAAAGTAGCAGAAGAAATCATGGACGATACTGATATCGAGGAAGGATGTTTGCCCAGTAGGACTGATAGGGTCAAGGATCAACCTGCATGGGTCACATAGCTAGTGGTGGACTTACAATTTCAAGTAAGGGCTATTGTAAAGGATGAGCTTAAAATGCTGGTAGAAAGGGTTGATAAGCTGACCATGTTACTTGAGGCCAGGGCAGGGGTCACAATCGGAAGAGAAGGGATTGGCAGGGGTCAAGAAGCCCAGGCTGTATCTAACATCAGCAAGGTTGCCCCTCCCTCAGGTCAGAGCGCCCCCCCCCACTACCGCTATAGATCAAGTAAGACAGTGCTCTGCAAGCTCTAGCACAGCAAATTTAACACCTGTCCATCCACATAGCAGCAGACATTGGCAAGAAAGTCGACAGCGGGAGGGGGTAGGACTCATTAAAAATACTGAAATTAATAAGGAAAACCATCCCCCGCCGTGTATTAATTTACCACCAGCCTCAACCCCTTACGTTGTTGTTCTGTCAGGTATCCCCGAGCTTGGGAGGGGGCAAAAGGAATCACATCAGGATCTAAAAAATAAATGCATGTTCTGGTTAGCCAATAACAAGCAATTTTATTATGAGGATGCAGGAGAAATTCTAACAACCCGTCGAGTTGGCTGGGTGGGTTGGAGACCTAAGGTAATGCAGGGAGACTGTGTAGTGATAAACTTTAGAAACCCATTAGTTGCCCGAGCAATCCTAAGTAGGGATGACTGGAGACAGGAGGGGACCATAAGAGCCCTTACGCTAGGTTATTTCTACCCCCCAAGGAGACCCCAACACTGTAGAGGGCAAAACAGATGGGAGGGGAGGCCTCTAAATCAAAATCATCAAATTGACAATTTGGATTACCAACGACCTAGGCAACCACTCTTCAGTATTCCCATAACAAATAGACTTGGTGCCCTAGAAGGAGTGGAATGACTTGAATCTAAGGGGTATGGGCTGAAGGAGTATAATTGCCTGGGAGAGTTAGAGGTGAAAATTGTTCAAGCAGGGGAGATCATAGACCAGCACATGACACCGGAAGGGGGTGAGACCAGTGGGAGGTTGAGAGGGACATTAAGGGGTAATAAGGACGAACCTAAAAAGGTTACAACTAACAACCAATCTCGTATTCTTAACAGCGAGCCCTCCCAGAAGTTAGACTTGTGTACTGGCGGGATTCTGCAACCCCCCATCCCCAGAACTTACTGCCATAGATAGTCGATCGGATCCATCGAGGTTGCGAGTTCTATCTTGGAACGTAGCCGGCCTTGCCTTCAAGATGGACAATCCTGATTGGGGGAGTTTTATTGAGCAATACGAAATCTGTATGTTCCAAGAAACATGGGCAAGAGGGGATATCCCTAAACTAGGCTATGCCACGTATAGCATAGCAGCGTCATCAGGGGGAAAGGGGAGGCCGTCTGGGGGGCTTTGCATCTGGGTGGGGACACATTTGGGCTGCACAGCCACACAGTTAGAAACATCTTCAAATGACATTCTGTGTGTCCTCCTTAACTTCCCTCTAAGGATCACAGTTGCTCTAATAAATGTTTATTCGAGACCAGTTAGCCGTAGTCAACAGTCAAAGACACTCGATGAGCTTACGACATTTCTTGCCACTATCCCGGGTAACTACCTGTTGATTGTAGGAGGGGACTTCAATTGCCAGTATGAGCCCCTAGACGGTATGACTAAGGATAACCCGTGTGAAGAAGATTCACACTGGGCTGTACCAGAAACCACTTGTCCGTTAGTAAGAGTTTGGACCCCTTTGGTACTCCAGATGAATTCTCTCGTATTAAAACACTCATTGAGGGCATGTAATGGTAGAACCAAGTCTGATACCCCTGGCAAATATACTTTTAATAGAATTGGCCAAGGCTCCCTAATTGACTATATTTTGGTTGATATAACATCATGGCACAGGGTAGCAGACTTTAAGATCGAGCCGCGTCACGATAGTGACCACAACGCCCTAGTTCTAGAGTTATTCACACTAAGCCCTGGGAGTACCACAGACTTGGCTACTCTAGCTGATGGCAGATTGACTCTCACCAATTGTAGGAAGAGAGTCAGATGGGCGGAACTAAGTCAATCCCAAGAAAAGTTAGGCGCCCTATACCAAACCGTTATTCCGATTCTTATGGATTCTATTCAATCTGTCTCAGCTGAGAGTACCCAAATTGAATTACTGAAGGTCGCCCTAAATCACACTAGGTTAACGTCCACTATGGTTGATTTCTTCTTCCCAATCAAAAAAGTTAGAAATAACAGGATACCCTGCCATCCTTGGTATAATGAAAGATACCGAAAGGCCAAAATAGCTCTGATTTCTGCCATTAAGGCTAATGATAGATCTTTGATTAAAACAAATAGAGTGGCCTATCGAACTAGTATTGAGGAGGCAAAAAAAGGGTGAGAAAGTGACAAGTGGGAAACCCTTAGAAGCTCCCTGGGCACCCGTGACATGAAGATATTCTGGAATGTGGTGAATACGGGTAGCTCCGAAGGAAAGCCGGCGATAGAGCCAAATTTAGGACCAAATGTGTGGAAGGACCATTTTGAGTCCCTCTACTCGAGGACAAAGCCAGAGGTCGATGTAGTGGATAACGCATGTCACTCCCCACAGGCCGATTGCTCCAAAGTATTTATGACTACCCCTAGAGCAGCGGATGATACCCCGATGATAACACTCACAGAGGTAACCAGCGCTTTAAGTTAAATTGCACCCGGTAAGGCACCGGGTTAGATAAGATTCCTGGGGACTTGTTCCGTAGTGAACCGACTATTTGGGCTCCATATTTTTGGATTTTATTTAACGCTGTCATGCAAGGCATGGAAATTCCCGCTAGTTGGGCCGGGGCTGAAATAATACCAGTTTATAAAAAGGGATCCCCGATGTCACCCACAAACTATAGGCCCATAAGCCTTATTGACATTAGCCAAAAAATCTTTGCATGCGTGTTATTATACAGCCTGCAAAGCTGGATGGAAGAGCATAAAGTTCTCAGCCCGTTCCAAGCAGGGTTTAGAGAAAAAATGTCCACATTGGACCAGATGTTTCAGGCTACAATTATTACATTGGAAGACCGTGTGTATAGAGGGTGGCAGCCTCTATCTAATTTTTGTAGACCTGAAATCTGCATTTGATCTGGTCCCAAGAGATAAGCTGTGGGCAGTCCTGCTAGAGATGGGGGTCCCGTTATACTTGTGCCAAATCATGAGGCGGCTACACGAAGGAAACTACGCGCAAATAAGATTTGGCAAACACGGAGAACTCACCACACCCATCCCTGTAGGTAGAGGTGTACGCCAGGGTTGCGTTCTTGCCCTGACCCTTTTTAGTCTTTTTATAAATGGTTTAGTTGACTTTTTAAATACTGAGAACGATTTAGATGCACCCAAGTTGGCAGCACGTAACATCCTGGCCATGATGTTTGCCGATGATACCTTGTTATTATCAAAATCCCCAATGGGTATACAGAGGGTCCTAAATAAATTTGACGCCTTCTGCAAGGAAAGGGGGCTTGAGATTAACCTGCAAAAAACAAAATTTATGGTGTTTAACTCAGCCAAAAGTACCCAACCAAACCCATGTTTAGACGGCAGACCCCTAGAGAGGGCATCTGTCCTTGATTATCTCGGCATTACAATCACAGAAAAAATGGACTGGTGGGTACAAATTAAAAAAAACAGTCTGAAGCTAGCGCAAACAGGGGGCCTGACCAAGGTGTTCCGAAACTCTAGCCATAATCCGGTGGGCCCAGCATAAGAAATATACAAGGTACAAGCTAGAGGTGCTGCTCTATATGGAGCAGAAATGTGGGGCCACTGTCGTATTGATAGCCTAACGCAAGTGGAAAACTCCTTTGTTAGACAATTGTTTGGTCTCCCCCGTAGTACACCACTCATACCGCTAAGATTAGATCTGGGGGTCAGGTCAATTGAGGAAGAAGTTTCTCTGAGACCCCTTCTATTCTGGAGATGCTTATGGGTTACTCCAGAATTGGCTGAGTACAGGGAAGAACTAAGGGAGGTGATGAGTCTACCTAGGGCGGGGAGACTACCATGGCTTACCTATATCAGGAACACCTTCACGCTCATGGGTCAGGGTAACCAGTGGGAAAATCCAGAAACGACATGTCCCACAGTGTCAAGAAAAGAGTTAAAGATTCGCTATTGGGAGTATAAACTGGCCCAACTACAGGGGAACCATTCAATAGGAAAGCTTACTGTAGCCTTCTTGGAAATTAAAGAACAGTACATACTAGAGCCGGTACTCAATGACATCAAGCCGGCTGCCGCAAGGAAGCTCTATTTACAATTTAGGCATGGGGTATTGCCACTGCGTGCTTTTACGAATAATTGGGCGGGCCTACAATCATTGGGTTGCCCGGCCTGCAATGGCGTAGAAGAATCTGAATACCACGTGTTTTTTTTCTGCACTGGCTATAAGAAAGCAAGAAAATGATGGCTGATCCAGATATGCAGAAATTTGGGAACCAGGCAATGTTCAGAGGCTTTCAGGTTACTGAAATATGATGCTAGTCTCCCCATAGCATTTTCGGTGGCAGGCTTCCTATTTTCTATGTGGTGTACCCGCAGAGTTTTTCTAAAAATGTCCTCCAAAGATGGCGATTAAATCGGTGTACATCCCCTTTTAACTGAAGGAATTTTATATGTATTGTATGTGCATTTTAGTACTATTTTAATTAGGTATTATTAACATGATGTACATTACTCCGGCTGGCAGGACTATTAAGAAGTAGGATTGCTGTCTAAGGGTCTACAAAACAATGTGTTTAGCCTTCTCTTTGTATGAAGTAAATATTTAACATATAAACTTTTTGTTTATTAAATAGGGCATTGTAAATTGTTCATTATATAGTGCACAAGCACTTTAAAGTAACCAGTGATGATGCTAATAATCTCCTCATTGACTGTTTCAAGCACCTTATACAAACAGATATTTTTGTGTTTGAATAGTTGATCTGAGTGACAGAGCAGGAGCGGATAAAAAAACATCGATAATATAAATTGTATTTATGCACTGCATACGCACTTAAATGCAGATTGTGGTCTCGGGATTGATTGCAATATAGATTTCATCTGGTTATATTATGTATTTAGTGTACAATGCCATACGATGACTGTACTTTTTTTATTTTGTTTTATTATTATAAATGAAATGTAAGATATTGTTCATATGCTTTTATGGTCAAACTGACGAAATAAAGTTTTATGAGAAAGTAAGTAAGATATAAAAGGCGCAGAGGGTATTAGTTTCTGTCTTCAATTAGATGGCTCCTTCGCGTTTGCTGGAGCACTACTTTACCGTCCACCGGGTCCCTACAAGGCATTTTTGGAAAAATTGGAGACATAGTGAGTGCACTTACCCTTAGATTCTTTAATTTCACTCTGTTAGGTGACATTAATATTCATCTGGATTCATATAATGATCCAGGGGCAACTTGTTTTAAGGAAATCATGGACACTCTTGGCTTAGAGCAGCATATTTTCTCCGCCACGCACAACGCTAGCCACACCTTAGTTTGTATCTGCTCCAATCTCAAAACTCTCAAAGTTAAGCCTCTAGTGGTTCTAACTTGGACTGATCATAAGCTGATTCCTTTCGAAATTGTAGCCGTGAGTGCGCATAGTACCAAGGTGCACACCACACTCCCTCAACTAGACAAGGCAAGGTGGAAAGAGATGACAGCTCACCCTGATCTCCTTCCAGTTGCACAAGCATGTACACCGAGCCTCTTGGGAGATCCAACCATAGACAACCAGCTTTTCATGGAGTGGATTTATAACCTTAGAGATCGCTTTGCACCCTCTAGTTCTCATGACAGCCGCCCAAAGAAGAAGCCCTCTGCCCCATGGTACTCGCAAACTCTGAAAGTGATACAAACTCAGTGTAGAACTCTTGAACACAAATGGCGTCGTAACTACGAGCTGGCCGAACTAAGCAAATTCAAATTAGCCCTCAAAAACTATTAAGCTCAAATCAAATTAGCCAAAAAAGCATACTATACAGAAGTAATCAAAACAGCTAACACTAACCAGGAAGCCATCTTTAAGATTGTTAACACTTTTGTCAACCCTAAAGCTGTACAACAAGAAATCCACCCTTCGCAGTCCTTGTGTAACAACATAGCTGACTACTTTGAACAAAAAGTCCTGATATTACAAAAGGATTTTTTACCTCATATCTCTGTTCCCACCAATAACGACGCTGCTTCAGGTAAAGAGAGGGTGACTCTACAAGTTTTTAAACCAATCACCTATGAAGAATCGCGTCAGGCGATCCTCACTACTAAATCAGGATCTCCTTTTGATCCCTGCCCCCCCCCCCGGTTCTACATTCCATAATTGATACTGTAAATCCCATTATAAACAAAATAATAAATACGTCCCTATCAACTGCCAAGATCCCTGCAGAATGGAAGATTGCAGCGGTAAAACTGCTACAAAAGAAACAACTTGCGGTCCCTGCTACTATCTCCAATTTACGACCAATCTCACTTTTACCTTGCCTCAGCAAGATTACAGAAAAACTTGTTAATCGCCAACTTACTACATTCCTGGAAGAAGCAGACCTACTTCACCCCAATCAATCCGGTTTTAGACCACACCGCTCTAGTGAGTCAGCTCTACTGTTTACGGCAGAATCCCTTAGAGCAGCTCTGGACCAAGGAAAAAATGCTGTCCTGGTCCTAATGGACCTTTCGGCAGCGTTTGACACGGTCTCACATGTCATTCTTCTAAACCGTCTCGCTTCCTTTGGCATTTCCCACACAGTTCTGGCTTGGCTAAAGAATTTCTTGCAGAACCGAAGACAAGTTATTACACTGGGTCAATATAAATCAGGAGAAAAACCACTGCTCTCCGGTGTCCCTCAGGGATCCAGTCTTAGCCCTACACTTTTGAATGCCTACATGGCACCATTAATTTGGCTGATATCGTTATTTAACATAGAGACTATCTCATATGCTGACGACACGCAGTTAATTCTAGTTCTGGATAAAAACTCTACACAGGCGGAAGAAAATCTACGCCTATGGCTTACTGCGACCTTCAATTGGATGAAAAATAACCATCTGAAGTGTAATACTGAAAAAAACGAAATACTACCACTAGGGAAAAGGCGTACTTTCTCTCCTAAGATCTGGTGGCCAGTTGATGCCACCCCCACCACGGTAAATGTTGTTAGGAACCTAGGAATCAAATTTGATGCTACTCTTTCCTTTAAACAACAATCACTGGCAGTTGCTGGTACCTGTTTCCACATCATAAAAAATTCTTTGACCTGCTGCCCATCTCCGCCAGACAGACTGTTGCAGTGGCTCTAGTCACGTCCAGACTGGACTACTGCAACAGCCTTTATGCAGGCACAAATAAGTCAGTTCTTCACAAGCTTCAGATGGTTCAACATGCAGCACACACAAGATGATGGACGGAATGGTGCACATTGGCAAACATTCACCCCCAGTCACAGATCTGGGTTTAATCCATCGTTATTTTGCTTCACCACGCCACCCCAGTTCAGACATAGCCATATGCAAATCATTTTTATATATTATTAATATATAATTTTTATATATATATAATTATTTTTGACCCTGTGCCTCATGGGAACAGTCCAGACCGAACTGCCAAGCCATGTCTTCCCTGGACCGGAATCAAGCATCCTAGGACCGGTTTCAGGCTATCAGCCTTCATCAGCCAGGATAGCTTGACTCCAGTGGCGTAGTGAGCACGGGACCCACGTCTGGGCATACCCTTCCCACTTAGGGCGAAATGCAAAACACACAAGATGATGGACGGAATGGTGCACATTGGCAAACATTCACCCCCAGATCTGGGTTTAATCCATCGTTATTTTGCTTCACCACGCCACCCCAGTTCAGACATAGCCATATGCAAATCAGTCTTGACCCTGTGCCTCATGGGAACAGTCCAGACAGAACTGCCAAGCCATGTCTTCCCTGGACCGGAATCAAGCATCCTAGGACCGGTTTCAGGCTATCAGCCTTCATCAGCCAGGATAGCTTGACTCCAGTGGAGTAGTGAGCACGGGACCCACGTCTGGGCATACCCTTCCCACTTAGGGCGAAATGCAAAACACACAAGATGATGGACGGAATGGTGCACATTGGCAAACATTCACCCCCAGTCACAGATCTGGGTTTAATCCATTGTTATTTTGCTTCACCACGCCACCCCAGTTCAGACATAGCCATATGCAAATCAGTCTTGACCCTGTGCCTCATGGGAACAGTCCAGACCGAACTGCCAAGCCATGTCTTCCCTGGACCGGAATCAAGCATCCTAGGACCGGTTTCAGGCTATCAGCCTTCATCAGCCAGGATAGCTTGACTCCTGTGGCGTAGTGAGCACGGGACCCACGTCTGGGCATACCCTTCCCACTTAGGGCGAAATGCAAAACACACAAGATGATGGACGGAATGGTGCACATTGGCAAACATTCACCCCCAGTCACAGATCTGGGTTTAATCCATCGTTATTTTGCCGGAGTCAAGACTGATTTGCATATGGCTATGTCTGAACTGGGGTGGCGTGGTGAAGCAAAATAACGATGGATTAAACCCAGATCTGTGACTGGGGGTGAATGTTTGCCAATGTGCAGCATTCCGTCCATCATCTTGTGTGTTCAACATGCAGCAGCACGTTTAGTACTTAAATGGCCCAGGAGGTCGTCTGCATCGGCAGCTTTGGAAACACTCCACTGGCTGCAATTCACAAAAGAGTCCTGTTTAAGATCCTGATAATTACTTTCAGGATGGTCCACTCCACAGGCCCCCACTATCTACAAACCAAATTCATGCGCTATATACCCTTGCGCAGTCTTAGGTCGTCCAACGCCATCTTGCTGAGGGTCCCTGCTTTTAGACTTGTTTCAAAAGGAGGGAAATCGCTTGCAGTAATTGGTGCCAAGGCTTGGAACAAACTTCCCAATAAGCTCCGCCAGATCCAATCTGAGACCCTCTTCAGAAGGGCCCTAAAAACTTGGATTTTCACAACAACGGATGCTGTATGCAGAACTTTAATTTAATTTAATCACTATTCTTCGTGTACACCAGTCGTTTAGCATCAGTCGTGTTGCTTTCCGCTTAGCGCCATGATGCTCTTCGGAGTGATAGTAGTGCTTTATAAATGCATAATTACATTACATTACAATTACACTTACCTTACCAAACTGCATCCACACCCAAGATTGACGGACGGACTGTCCAAGGAAGGACCAAGCAAAATGCTGAGATGCAACTCCCAATTTGACAATAATTATAGTCTCAATTAATTTGATTAATTTTTTCTCTTCAATCATTAGGACTGTGTGTGTTGTTGTTTGCTATGTTTGCTTATATTTGACTCCTACAGATATTTTTTAATTTTCTTTGCTAGCTTTAAAAGAAAGCCCGGTACAACAGAACATAAAATGTATGTAACTTGGGTCTCTCTGGGGGCAGAAAGGCAAGGCAATTGCATAATAATAATTAATAATATACTGCTGCCCTGTACTACTAGTCTCGTACTACTCATCAAGTCATCATCATGCATGCATTTCCCTTTTCTCCCTTAACAGATTTATAATGGTCGGCTACCAAGATTGTGTGTTGTCCATGTGTCGTGTTTGTCTTTGTCAAACCTTACCCTCAAACCCCCCTTCCCAACCATTCATCAAACCGTAACCCTCTTCCCCCCGCTGTGTGATTTATATTGAGGTGTTAAATTAAATTTACACCAATTATTGATCACACACTTGCTGGGGTGGATGTGGTGAAAGCAACACTAACTCAAGGCAGGACGAGGATCTTCTTCTTCTCTAAGTATATATACTTTAGCCCACACTGGCAATATTAGATTGCCCACCCATGCACAGTATTCGATATTCAAATTTTTTTCCAGAGGAACATAATCCATTATAATAATATAATTGGTTGCCAGCATCGAGTCATCAATCATCCTAGTTCCAGCACTAAAGGTTACAAAGCCTCTTGTCCGCTTCATCATCATAGCTCGAGTCGACTTCACTTGGACAGGCTAGCCCTCCTGGCATTCTGGTTTATTTTACTTTAGCATTGCTTATCATCATCATTGTTTCTTGTTTGGCAGTCTTCTTGTGTACTGTACTTCTACTACTCGTTCCCGAGTCTCCCCCAGGTGACTGACTTTCACATTTTTTTTTTTTGCAAATGCTACTGTCAGTGTCTACTACTACTACCACCACCATGGCACCTTGGGAAACCTAACCATCACTATGCAGCCATCGCTTTGCCCAAGTAAACATCAATCACAGGTAAGAGAAGTTTGGGAGAGGCATAATACTATGGAAATTAATTCATTAATTCACACACCCACACCCTTCCGAGTCCATAGGGGTTTTAGTTGCAGACTGCATAGACTAGGAGGAGAGACTGACAGTACTAGTACGACAAGTCACAAGTGAGGGTACCGCATCTATCTGTTGGTGTATTACACTATCAGCAGATTATTTCAATCAAAAACTGTCTGCGTCCCTGCTGCAGCAAAGGAAAACGTGTGAAGTAAAAGAGTAACCCTCCCACAAAACATTTTTATCATATGTAAACTATCAATAAATTATTCCCCTAACAAATAAACTAATGAAAAAAACCACAACACCTGACCCACCCCTCTCCCTAACCCCAACCAATGTCCATCATAATGATAAAGTCCAATGTGCATCGTCCATATTAAATTAAAATGTCCATAACCCCCAACTTTTCCTCAATGCCCAATTCCCACACACCAAAAAAAAGATTAAAAAAGGGGCAAGGTGACGGAGTTCAAGCAGCGGGCTCAGCGGATCTTCCTCTCCAGGGTGTTTATCCGCTCCTCTAGGCGCACCATCCGGAGGAGCATGTGGCGCTTAAATGCCTTACAGTTGCATGAACAAGGGTTGGGAGAAGTACGGCGGGGGGCTGCCAGACCACGGCGCTGTACAACTGGAGGCACTTCAGGGGGCCTTACTGGGGCCTGGGGCATTGGAGGAGGCTGCAGCTGCTGCCACCTCTTCCTCTGCTAGAACCACCAGCCACCGATATTCTGCATGAATGGCCTCCAGCTTCCGTTGCCGGGCCATGGCTGCTAACTCCTTCCTGTTTAGTTGTTTCGGTTGGGAAGGAGTAGCTATATGAAGAATGGAAAAAAGACAATTGTAACCAATACTCTTAGCAAAACAGTAACACAAAATTAATTATACACATAAAATTATAGTGGCACAGTAGCACTAGAATGCACAGCACATAACATTTGTAGTATCCTCCCACTTCCTCGGCCTCTAACATTTGTGGGAGTTTCAGGTATTACAAGGCACTATGGAGTAGATGAGTCTTCTTCTTTCTCTTGTTTAGCTAAATTAACCTTGTAGGCATGTCAGCTCAGTCAGCTTGCGCCCTAGACAGACATACTCGTGTCGCAGACTCATGTTATTTACTACTGTCTGCAGGTGGGGCAGCTGTAGTCTACAACTGCACAATTATCTTATTTTTCGATTATGGCCATACTCTGTTACATCAATGGCAACTGCTCAATTTCACTTCCACCCTAACTACTACAACAAGGCAGATGATATCTGATCTGAATGAGTGTATATGGGATGACGTGAGGTACTATTGATTGATTGTGTAACAATGCAGCCGATAGGCCACCCATGGCTGACACGGTCGAAATGACATAGGTAGGGAGTGGGCCTCCGAGTCGGAGAGAGCCGATTGATAATGGGTGGGTATGGGTACATACATACACAGTATATATGTTGTGCTTGCAAACTACTGTGAGTCAAGGGGGCATTCTGAAATACAACCTTGAATCAAAAACCTTAAAAAAAAAAAACAGTTGTCCTTTCTCTTCCCAGCGATTTTTCCATTTATCATTGCATTGTTCTTCTAGCATTATATTTTTTTTAGTCTAATCTTATTCTTATCTTCACCCTTGGCTTTGCTACTCTGGCACGGTTTATTTTTCTTTTACATTGTCTACATCCAGTGACAGTCTCCACCTCTGCTATGATTGAATACCATCAAGGCATCCATCCATTCAATATAAACATAACTATCATTCTTCTTAATCTCTCAACAAACCTTTCACCAACAACATACATTTGTACTTTTTTTTTTTAAACCACCACCAATGCGTCCTTGCTTGCCTATGAGTTTGACCCATCAAACCCCCTGAAGGATTCCTATCACCCATACAGCTTCACCCACCCAGGCAGGCATCCTTTCTTTCACCTTTCACACATCCATCATCCACCCATGCATCCTATCAGCCACCTATGCATCCCGGGCCCCCTTCCTTCACCCATGCATCCTTCTCTGCCAGTCATATATTACATGTCACCCGTTCTTCCTCCTTGCATTCTTCTTTCCCTTTTCGTTCAACCCTTTCATCAAGGTCGTCTGACTCTTAGTCTTCTTCATAAAACTTTCCCAGCTGAGTTGAAGTCAGATAGAAGAGGCCATTAGTTACTCAACTCCTGCCGCTAATGCTATTGCTTATGCTAAGTAACAGCCCGGGTGTCTTCTTCAACCGTTGTTCACAACAACGTAGTCTCTCTCAACAGTACAGTGTACATCCTTGCAGCGAGTGTGTATTGTCAATAAGTAAGGAATATAACTTACCACCACCCGCCACTGCTGCTGGCTCACCCGCCCCTGCAGCTGCTGCATCTGCTCGCTCCTGATTGGCGTCGCCTTCCCCGCTGGCCCTGGCACTGGTGGGCGGTACACCTAGAAAAAACATTACACATTTTTTAGATGCCATATACGCCTCCCCCTATTTTTTTTTTCACTAGCAAGGTTGAAAATACAATACATACATACACCACACACATCACTAGTACAAATTGGCTACTAGAATAGAGTAGACAGTAGTATGTCCTATCCAATCAAAAATAATAAAATATCTGGTTGGGCATTTTGTTGGTGGCAATTTTCAAAAAGCCTCTAAAGAAGAGGACAACCCAAAGGACTGGACTCAGAGGATAGAACTATTGGTGAATCTGAGTTTAAAAAAAATAAATTTAAAAAAGAGAGGCCAACTGGGGGGACAATCGGACATGAGGTCTCTCGAGCCTCTCTCTTGGTTGGAAAATATAATTGTGCCCTCCTCCTCCTCATACTTCCTTCCAGCCATGGTGCACAGTAATCAGTTGTTCACAATCAACTGCTGCTGCTAAAGTAGTAATAATAGTACTTGGCCTAGACGAGAAAAAGTAAAAATGCACCACTTCTGGGTGTCTAACGTGACCATCATTTTATTTACTGATTTAGCATGAGAAGAAAGTAAAAGAAAGCCTTCTAATCTCAACAAACATGCCTAGAATACCTTAGTTGGGCATGCAATTTGCACAGCAGAGTAGTAGTACTAGTAGTAGTAAACGACCAATGTGTTCTCTGAGTCTTACACTAGTACCACCACTAGGCAGTCCACAAAATATAAGGAGAGAGGGAAAGCTGACTGAAAAACCAGAATAAATTATAAAGCAAGATACAGACAGAATAATAGTAGTACAGAGTCAGAGGCAGTAAGATTGATGTAAAAAAGTAAAACAGAGACTTGAAATATAATAACTAAGTAGATAGGTAATGCAGAGATAACAAGAATTTAGAAACAGATAGATCAAAGAAGATTTGGTAAAAATTAGAATTAGGAAACGGAAATAAATAGTTCAAAAAAATAAGGTGCAGTAAAAGTTAGGGAAATATAATTATTAATAACAACAGGAGGACTTACTGGGGCCAGCAGCAGAGCCATCTGTAGAGGAGCGATCCTGGCCATGAGAGGCACCTACTGCTCCCGCCTCAGCAGACCCCGTCGTCTTCTTACCCCTGGATGCTGATCATGTAAGACATAATAAAGAGACAAAAATTGATTGGTGTGAAACAAATAATAAATATTTTAAAAAACGCTCAAAAAAGATTTGTTGACAGGAAATGACAATTGGAATAAAATTGACCTGTCTAATCAGATCGACTAGAAGTGTCGCGGTCGCGGACCGTCCTATCTTTTTTTTTTCTTCTAGTGTTCCATTCCGATTCCAGAATCCTAAACCTAAGAACCACCTTGCCCGCCTATTCCAAAGACTTTGGAATGAATTGCCAAAAATGATATTTGCTTCTTCTAAGTTCCTCATGTCTAACGACAGACCAATACAAACCAAACTGAGGACCGAGACTCTTTAGGGTATAAATACACCACATCTTGCCCCGGTAAGACAGAGGGAACCAAGACTTCCATGCTGACACACTGACCAGAGACGCTGAGGCTCCTGCATGCAGTCGCTCCAGCTGACAGTGGTCTCACACAGCCCTGACGGGGTGTCCAACTCGAGACCAGGACGGGGTCCCACATCTCTCTATTCAGGTATGGGGGTTCGACTAAATCCTGGAAGGATTCTTGGCTCTTAGCTTCTAAGACCTACACACATATGCTAGGTACACACAGGTACATCTAGGTAGGCATCGTAGGAGTACGCGCACTTGCATAATGCTTTTATATTCATGTATGTACTTATGATTATAGCAATATGGTAGAACTGTTCTATCCCTTTGCTTTTATCGTACTGCTGATAATATTTCTCTGCTATTGTCTGCTGGTTGCCGCAGCACATATATTTTACACTAGAATAACAACTGTTCAATAAACACTTATTGAAACGCCCGACTATTTATTCTGTGTAACGCTCTGAGACAAACCGAATAAGCGAGCACGAGTGACTGAGCGAAAGGTAGTACATTGTTTCCACGATTCTGAGGAAATTGGGTTGATCTAAGGTTGCCAGAAACTAATCTCTCCCCGATAAGAGGAGATTCTAGTGGCACTGTGAGCTGGCTAATGCAAAACAATCTAACAGAAAAGTGGGGGTGCACAGAGCCATTCTATCACCAAGCCCACAGCTTATGTTATACAAACGCGCAGGTCCTGCATGGGTACTATAGGAACTACACGACATGGCGCTGCCAACGTTGGTTGGGTACGTATTTAACAGCAGAATCTGAGTAGTTCAGTCGTGCTATTCTCAGAGAACCTACTCACAAAACCCCAGAGAAGTCTGGAGTGGGTGGGCACAAAATCCGCCACAGCTGAGTAGTACGAGAATACTATTTATTGGCTGTTGGTTATTCAAGCTTGAAGGACATATAGTTCCTACAATTGTGCATTTACATCTTATCTTAAAATTTCCTTGAACACCCTTCTTCCACTTAAAAATGGTTGAACAAGCAGAAGAAACAAGGAGAGTTGAAAAAAACCTCTTCGGTTTAGAAGAAGACCCTGAAGATGCAATACAAATTGCACCAAATTTCAGAAGGGCAGTTACCATAAAACTTCTAGAACATGGCTTAAAAGCCAGGGGTGGTAATGTAGTTTTCGTGATTGAGGCACACGAATCAAACAAAACAGAGGTGTTCTATTCCTGGGTTACATTCCCAGCAGCGAATGCAATTACAAATGTATTTCACTACTACCTAGAAGGTGAAACACCAGCGGACTATACTCCTCTTGAGGAGTTAGAGGTTCCGCTCACTTACCAGGAGCATAATTACTGGTTTAAAGGCGCCCTACCCCACATACGAGGAAGAGCATGATTAGGCCCGCTCGGAGGAGCAGGAGCCACATGGCCCATATTAGCGGCATACACACCGCATCCTGACATTAACACAATGTGACAGCCAGACTTACTCGTACAACACAGAGATTTAATTAAAATCTACAGAAACCTCACACAATTTGTGATGAGGACTTTAACAGTTCAGCCTGCACCAGCTGCAGCACAAGACACTCCAGTCCAAGGTACAGTTAATAAAATAACTCCACAAACATTATAAGCAATAATGGGCAAAATGCCAGCAAAACGCGAACAAATCCCATTCTGGATAGCTCAGAAAATAACTCAGCTTGAAGCAGTATTCCCGAATACTACAACCAGTGATAAACACAGAATTCTAACAATCTGCTTGCCCTTGGGTCTCACACCACAAGTAGAGGACTGCATCTCTTGGGGTTCAGTCTTTGCTGCCATATATACCAGAACACATGGTATCCCGTCAATAGCAGTAGCACCTGAAGTATTGAAACAGATACAAAATGAGTACGGAGCAGAGCCTGCCCTTAACTTAGGGATGAAGTTACTAAATAACTTTGACCAGGTATCAGCCATAATACTTACCAACATTAAGGGGGAAGCAGCTTCTGTGGCAATCCGCCCACGCCTAAGGGAGTTCAGTCCAGAGGATCAACAACACGAACTACCCAAAATAATTGAAACTGCATATGCAGATTTAGAAAGAGACAGTCTAGGTGGGAAAGCATTAAAACCACAACTGGTGGACAGTCCTGAAAAGGACACTACAAAGCAGACACCTACTTCTTCTAAAAAGAAGTGGGAAAATAAAAAACGACAAAAGTCTAAAGACACCAGATCTCAGTCCAGAGGTAGGTCTCCTCAACAGGAGCCCTCTGAAAGGAAGTATAACCTCAGAAATAGGGATAATATTAAAAAACCTGACAGGTATCAGGATACTGATACTCATTCCTTTCAGGGTTCATCAAGAAACTCCGAGAGGGAAGGACGGTCAGAACACAGACAAGAGGAGCGTACAAAGTCCAGAGACATGCAACGCGCTGCGGACTACGCACCTAAAAAAGAGGATAAACAAAAATCAAAACCTCAGTTCAAAAAGAAGAAGGTAGCAGGTCTCAAGATCAGACATGCCCAGAATTCTGAGGACACAGCTTCTGAACGGGGAGTGGGCTCTGACGATGCTAGACAGCGTGACAGAAGTAACGATAGCTCGCCAGAACCTGAAGGAATTTCTGGTGACAGCGGAGTAGAGTGAGTATAACACGGTGGAAACACCTGATACTCAGGTAGGTGTCCCACATAAGTTACATGAGATAACACTCCGGATGGAGGGGGACAAACCCAGAAAAGTTAAAGGTCTCTTTTGTAAAAATCTGTCATCTGGTTATGACATTCTATTAGAAGAACAAGACTGGCCGCCAGCATTCATCATGGAGTGCCCTAGGGGAGAAACGATCTTTTTTCCAGCCTTTTCCGACCTCGTTCCCATACATCTTAAACATGCATATGCACAGGAGTGGGCGGTTGCCCTAGCTCCAGCATTGTACAAAAATCATGCTGGTTGGGATGCGGAGTCAACCCAACATGTGATCCCGTTAAAAGTTTCCCCAAATGCTCAAAGGCAATACCCTATAAAGCAGGAAGCTAAAAAACAAGTCAGGGAGATTCTAGATCAACTAGAATACCAGGGGGTGATAGAAAATTTTACTTCACCTATGAACAATCCTTTGTTTCCCGTAATGAAACCTGACAACACATATCGTCTAGTTTTAGATTACAGGCATCTAAACACTTGCACAAAGACATTTGCAGTTCAAAATGCACACAGTGCCGCATTAATGAATAACATTGTGCACAAAAAATACAAAACAACACTTGATATCTCAAAGGATTTTTCTGCCAAAATATAGCGCCTGAAAGCAGGTATCTGACCGCATTTAGTGCGTTAGGGTCACAACGGCAATTCTGCCGACTCCCCCAAAGGTATAAGAATAGCCCGGAGTTGTTTTCAGCAAGGGTAACAGAGTTACTCCAAAATTTGGATGAAGAAGCATTGTCCTATGTGGATGATATTTATCTGACGGACGATGATTTAAAGAGGCACTTGACCAGGGTGAGCACCATTATTATGGGATTCGCCTCTGAGGGCTATAAATTTAATTCCAAAAAATCAAAAATTGCCCACCTCAATGTCCTGTTTTTAGGATACGAGCTGTCAAGTGAGGGGAAAAGCCTAGCAGCTAACTTTTTAGAAAAATGTGTGCTGCTTCAACCTCCAAAATCATTAAAGAATTTACAATCAATTCTGGGATTCCTAAATTTTGGTCAAACATACATTTTGGATTACGCAGAAAGAGTAAAACCTTTCTACGACTTAATAAAACCTGACTTTTCAGTTAGACAATGGACACAGGAACACACAAATATCCTGCGTTCCCTACAGGAAGACATGATAGCTTCTAAACATTTACAGACACGCGTAAACGCACAGAACTTAGTGATCAGAGTCATAGCGGGTCAATGCGGGTACACTTATTTAACTTTTAATGGAGGTGAAACAGTACCAATCGCATACAAATCACACCTGTACACAAACGCAGAGATGCGTTTCACTTCAACAGAAAAAATTCTGACAGCAGTGCAGACCGCTGTAGCAAGAGAAAGAGCTCTGGCACAGGGAAAACACATAATTGTTGTGACCCCAGTACCAGCTTTAGAAGCGGTTACAAAAGCTAGCATTTCAAATGCGAAAGCCTTACATCCAAGATGGATACAATGGGCTAATTCTCTTACTGCAACGGATGTTGAATACAGATTTGATCCAAGTTTAAAAACACAGGCATTCCTGCAATACGAACAAGAATATCCTCTACCAAATGAAATTTTGCCTCTGGATCACTATGAATACATTATTTACACTGGCGGTTCTGCTCAACCAGCCATAGGGAGTAAGCAAGCTTACAGCGCGGCGTGTGCGATTGTTAAAGGTCGTGTGCACGATGGCAAGTTCCATCCGAGTTGCACTAAAACACAATCTCTAGGAGACTGCACGGCTCAGTTGGCAGAACTCAAAGCACTTATACTGGCACTTATAAATACGGATCACGAATTCCCCACACTTATTGTGTGTGATTCCTTTTACTGTGTACAGTCGTAGAATGAATATTTACATCATTGGGAACAAAATGGGTTTAAAGACGCAAAAGGTGGCACAATTAAGCATAAAATGCTATGGGAACAGGTAGTGGAGTTGAGAAACGAACTACCAAGGGCTCACGTGATACATACACTGAGTCATCAGCGTGATGGCGTTCACGTTGAAGGGAATTCATTGGCTGATGAAGCCGCAAAGGGGGCTGTTCGCACAGCCGCTGTAGCTGTAGTTACTCGTTCAAAGACGAGGGTAGACGGCGAGATAATGGTAGCTGTCAATGCTTCACGCAAAGGCAGCACAGCAGTACCAAAGAAATTTCCACTCAAGTACTCCTACAAGTTAGATGCACAAAACATTCCATATGCTCAGATTCCTGGAGTGGGGGATAGAGTAATACCAAATATGGATCGTAGGCAAAGTTTAATTGGGGCAGCACACCAAGGGACAGGTTCTGTACATAACGGACTTAGGGAGACTGTTGCTTTGTTGAAAGAACGCTACTGGTGGCCCGTGATGAGAAGGCAGGCTAAAGACTATGTCTTGAAATGCGATATCTGTCAGCAGATAAAAAGCTCCACCGTAACACGCCCAGCGCAGACACCATTACTGAAATCAGACAAACCTCTCGCATGTGTGTATTTGGACCACTGCGGACCCTTACAATCTGATGGGTCCAAGAAATATATCATGGTTGAGTGGATTCCTGCTCTAGATTCCTATGGGTTTGGCCTCAGCGCTCGGCTGACGCTCGAACTGTTATAAAAGATTTGCGAGTCTTTATCGGCACATACGCAGTTGGCACGTTACATTCCGACCGTGGTCCGGCATTTAGCTCTCGGGCTTACAAAGAGGCCATGGAAGGAATGGGCGTAGCATTGCGGTACTCCTCTCCGTACCATCCCGAGGAAAATTCTGTTGTGGAGAGGAAAAACAGAGACTTAAAGCAATCTTTAACAGCTAGGGTATTAGGCAAGGGCGGTAGATGGGTCGATCACCTTTATGGGGTACAGCGCGCGCTCAATCATCAGCCAAGAAGCTCTCTAGGAGGTGTCACTCCTTACGAGGTCCTATTTGGGACAAGAATGTGGGTACCTGATCTTGATTGTGAAGGCACAGTGGCGGCTGAAAAACCATTTGATATCCATGATCGTTTGCCTGTTTTACAGGATCTAAATGAATCTAGGACACAACAAAGTAACATGCTCCAGAAACAGGCCGCCACTGAGGAAGTCAAGGCAGTAACGGCAAGACCTATCTGGATCCCAACAATCGGGGATCTAGTCAGAGAGAAGATTGCTGACAAGAAAGAATTTGGGCCATCCTACAGAAAGCCTGTACCGGTCCTAGCAATCCACGGCACAAGAACTGTACTTCTGCCACCTCTTGCCGGAAAAAAGGAGAAAAGATTTGTCTCAATTGACTTAATCAAACCCCACTATGTAGCTGATACTAAACAGTAGGCCTCGTGGACTCCACAGTAGCAGACACCCTCCTCTCGCTACAATCCAAGAAGTTCAGACAGAAAGACTCATCACGTTTGAAGAGCCACCTGTACGGAATGAAGGACTAAGCAACGATGCTATGGAACTCGTTCCACTTCAACAAGAAGAAAATCAACTTAACAGCCAAGTTGCAATCAGACCTAATACAGACATCTACGTCAACATTCCTCGTCAAGAGCAAAATCCAATTTCAATAAATCCCGATGCAATTCCAACAATTGATTGAACTGCTTCTGGCTATTTCATGAACTTTGATATGTTTTTACTGGATCCAAGCGAACCGGAAACGACGCCAGCCAATAAATCACTCCAACAGAAACTCAATGACTTTTTGAACTTTTTTAGAAAGACTTACCTGGTGTCACCTTGGATAGAACTATGGTATATCACTTGGATTTTATTTTATTTTTCATTTTCTGGCTAGGTTTAATAATAATTTTTAGTATGCTTATTAATGGACGATACCTCCAACCAAGCTCTACAGCCCAAAGAGTCAATTTCATTTTCAAACCACACCAGTCTTCACATCGTGAACCAAGAGACTTGTCTTCAGTGAACATTACAGCAGTTCCTATACCGGACGGTATAGTATGGGACAAGATTGATTATGATATATTAGGTCCGACTGAACTTTTAAAGCTAAAACATGTATTTAAAATTTCTTTAAGTGATATCATTACCTCCAGTGCATATTCTGATGATTGGGACACTGAAACTGTAAATGCTAAGATGTCTGATTTAGAAAAAACTGCAGCATTTCCGAACAATGAAATGTTAGAAGGTACTTCAGACTATGATACATTGTACTGTTACCAACATTTTGGTGATCATTTCTTACACAAGTCTATAACACCTAGAAATGTATTTGAGTACCACCAGTGGGAACACTGCCCAACACCTCCAAAAGGTAGTTCACAAGCATTTGCACAGAAATTCACATACTTCTCAGGGTTTAACACATCCGACCCGAAGTCATTTTATTATAAAGTGGCGAAAATTTCAGCTCAGAAAATTATGTTAACAAACACCAAACATATTTACTCTGCATCCTTTTTGAACCAGTTGTCTAAACAGGGTTTCGATCTATGGAAAGACACAATAGATTCCAAATCAATCTGGGGTTCTAGGGACTGGCAAGTCCAGGGAATAGAAGCACTTTTTAGAGCATGCATCATTCCACAGCAGATAATCTTTCTGAATGAAACTGTGCAACAAACAACCTGTCTTGGATTAGCCAAAGGCAAGGAAATGAACACACCGGGGTTTGCAACACCATCGCAGATGGGTGGGGGGCAGAATTCAACTACACAAGGGGTAGAATTAGATGACATTTTCCAGTACAACAGATCAGATCCTGATTGGACAGAATGGCTGGTTTGGCCCAGTGACACAAACAAATGTCAACAGAGATTTATGAATATAACCAAAGGGTTTAGTATCCATAGGCCAGATCCACGCTATGTACAAAGACAACACACAGGGTTAGTGACATCGTATAGTGTTGGGAAGTTGTGCCTTGATTGGCTAGAGACCTCAACACTGACAGAAGTAAAGCACCACTTGACCTTACTTACACCTGACATGGATCTTAGAGATTTTTCACTAGGTCCCAGGAAACAACGTCAGAAACGTTTCATATATGCAGGCCTTTATGCCTACTATAATGAAAACTGGAAAATATTCCAACAAGAGGCCGCAGAAAGAATATGAGAGATAGACCGTATTAACTTAGAAAAAGCATTGGCAGTGGTGGATAATGGGTTAACTACTTTGACCTCCAGGATTTACTCCTTAGGCAACATTGTGTCCTCGGCAATCGACATATTAGAACAAGATCTGGCCTTGTTACAACACAGGCAATCTCAGCTACGTTCTATTATGATGTTAAGCTGGACGCTGCAATCTTTGCGTGCAGGCTATGTGCCATGGCGTTTTATAAACACCACGTCTCTCTTTTCAGAATACAATCTAACTTATAAACAGACAGAAGTGGCACAAAGGGGAGCCAAATATACAATGCTGCGTAATGACAAACTGGAAAGGTTACCATTTACTGTAGCCGAATCACCATCAACAGAATGGCTAATTCATGGCCAAATCACTCTGCCGGTCACTACGTTTCAGTTTCAATATTGCCTTGAGCAAAGGCAGGCAGGCAAATATGTGAAAATGGGTAAGGGATACATCAAGGAAACTTGGGAGTTACCATATAGAAAGTGATGCCGGAATGGGGATCGAGAGGTGTATCTGAGTGGTACAAACTGCAAGAACGCTTTAAGCGGTTCTCTCATGTGTCAGGATATTTTCTACACGGAGCCTGTAGCGGTTCAGTGGCGAACTTATCTTGTCACATGTCAGGGCCCCCTGCGGCAATGATCACGCCGGTTTTCCAGCTGCTCTCGAATGGGAGTCACTTATTGCTAAATGATCAAGGTTGCTGTGGGATGCTTCCGGGCGTCGCATATCTAGTAACTGTTAACTCCAGGGTTACTTTCTGTATGCAAGTATTGTTTCCGCCACTGAACACAGTCAGGGAGGCGCCGCTATGGCCATCACTGAATGTTTCTTTTATACAGTTTGATACTCTAAGCAGATTGAAAGCCATGCTTTTACAGCAACCTGTGCCCTTAACCTCCGCTCAAGAAACCTATGAACTTCAAGTTGCAAGGACCTCGACTGAGATACAGGCACTCATACGTACAAACTGCCCCATTCATTTCGCAGAAATTGGTGGGACGTATCTTCAATATGTCTGATACGAGCGGAATTGTACACCTATTTAAGACCATAGGGTCGGGACTGTTAAGCACCTTTCAGACAGTCCTCGGAGTAATCCCAAATTTTATACACTCCGTATTGGGAAGCGTATTTGGAGGATTCCCGCTCATCCTGTTCCTAATCGCAGGAATCCTGATTGTAATATTGCTGCTACGCAATGGACGGCCCACTTCCCGAGGGAATGGTGAACACGCTCCTGGAGTGGAAATACCGTGAACGCATGGTACAACTTCTGGGCATTTCTTGCCTGCGAGAACTCAATGCCTCCTGGTTTCTATCATTTAGACCAGTCTGGGTAGACTGCATCTTACCTGTTCTTCGATGCCTGTTCTGCGGGGAAGAATGCACGTTGGATCTCTGTCTAACATTTCAATCAGATGCGCCTCCGGACACGGATGCAATGCTGGACCCCATAAAGGCCCACGCTCTGCGTTGTCCTCAGCGGCTTCCGATTCTGATGAATGGAATCCACAGGTGCCGTTTGCTCCTGCTGCGTTAGGTGACTCCTCCACAGGCACCCAGGTAACAACTGCCGCCCAGGCTGCCGCAGCACCGACTGTTGGCTGTACTACATTCCATCTATGTGCTATTGACGTTCTCTGTGAGGCGTTGGATTTGTCATCTACAGCAGCTGACACTGATAATATTGAGCTTCCCAGCCAGGACGCGTAATCTTGAATTGGCTCATCGTGTCCTGGGAAGGAATTCTGCGTCTTTGCTCATTTCAAAACAAACGATCTAAATTTGGAACATTTTCTTACATTGACACTTTCGCTTGAGAAAAGCATGGCCTTTTCCTGCTTATGGTAATGCAACTTTTATAGAGAGACAATATTGACTTTTAAGTGGCAACTAGAAAAAACTGAATTTAAAAAAAAAAATTTAAGCACCAAAATTTTTTTTAACGATTTTTTAGAACCATGTTTTTACTTGCTTTTAAAAATGTTTTTAAATTGTCCACATTTTAAGTATGGTCATTTATTATCCAGTTCGGAAGAGGAGTGGGTGTTATATCCTGCATAGAGGCCCTAATGTAGACCCGTTCGTACATGCCCTAAAATGGACGTATTCATATTTACTCTAATATGGTCATATTCGTACTTGCCCTATTATGGTCATAGTTGCATATGCCCAATTATGGTCATAACTGTAAATGTCCTATTATAGTCATGATTCCTTATATAGGCATGATCTTTCACCTACATTGGTTCCAGCTATTACACAACGAGCTCTGAGGGCTGAACGTTATCTATCCTGTGGTTTTGAATACAGCAGGGTTTTTGCCAAACACAGGCCCTCACTGTACTCATTAATTATGCATGGCTCTCTAAGAATACACCACGTGCATAATATGTATGTATAGAGTTCACCCCTGACGTCTTCCTCATGTCTAACGACAGACCAATACAAACCATACTGAGGACCGAGACTCTTTAGGGTATAAATACACCACATCTTGCCCCGGTAAGACAGAGGGAACCGGGACTTCCATGCTGACACATTGACCAGAGACGCTGAGGCTCCTGCATGCAGTCGCTTCAGCTGACAGCGGTCTGACACAGCCCTGACAGGGTGTCCAACTCGAGACCAGGACGGGGTCCCACACTCTCTCTATTCAGGTATGGGGGTTCGACTAAATCCTAGAAGGATTCTTGGCTCTTAGCTTCTAAGACTAACACACATATCCTAGGTACACACAGGTACATCTAGGTAGGCATCGTAGGAGTACGCGCACTTGCATAATGCTTTTATATTCATGTATGTACTCATGATTATCGCAATATGGTAGAACTGTTCTATCCCTTTGCTTTTATCGTACTGCTGATAATATATCTCTGCGATTGTCTGCTGGTTGCCACAGCACATATATTTTACACTAGAATAACAACTGTTCAATAAATACTTATTGAAACGCCCGACTGTTTATTCTGTGTAACTCTCTGAGACAAACCGAATAAGTGAGCACGAGTGACTGAGCGAAAGGTAGTACATTGTTTCCACGATTCTGAGGGAATCCGGGTTGTCATGTTCTAAGGTTGCCAGAAACTAATCTCTCCCCGATAAGAGGAGATTCTAGTGGCACTGTGAGCTAGGTAATGCAAAACAATCTAACATACGCGGTGGGGGTGCACAGAGCCAGTCTATCACCAAGCCCACAGCTTATGTTATACAAACGCGCAGGTCCTGCATGGGTACTATAGGAACTACAAGACAGTGAGTTGGGTAATAAGGAGCATGTGTTATTTCAGAGCTATGGCTACTCGTCAAATTTGCCTGTAATGCTATGTACCATACACTGCTTTGGTGTAGACCATTTGTGTTTCAAATGTTTGATACTGTTAAATGAGTTGCCCACAAAAGAAACCACTTTTTCATGTGCCTCAAAAGGCTCTTCCTTGTTACACATAGCCTTTTCTACATGTCGCTTGGCCATTTTCTCATGCCACAAACCTTTACCAAATATCTTCTGCCCTTTAGTTATTTTTAGAAAACCAGGTTTGTGCTGTCTGGGCAGAGCATGAAAAGGTGAAAAGCACTACCGGGAGAGGCAAGTGGAACCAGCATCACCTCCATAATACTTTGTAAATTTGGAGCTTATGAATCTGGAGTTTAATAACGCTCCTTAAAATCTCAGGAGCCTCACACAACTCTGAAAGTACAAAAATATGTACATGGCCAAAGAATTCAACCAGCACTCTCACTGTCTTTCACAGATTCATTGTTATCACTAGAATCCAGCCCACGACCTCCTCCCCCTTTTCTGTCTACTTGACGCTCCCCTTCTCCATGATAATGATCTCCATAGTTGTATGTTCAGTTAAATCATTTTAAGGATCCATTCATCCCAATTTCACCATCACAATATATAGAGCTCTGATGTTGCATCTCAGAAACTTTGCAATGGTGCACATAATACAGACCACTTGTATTTCCAACATTTTTTCTCCATCATGTGTAATATGTAATGGAGAAATAGAGTTTGCTCTACTGCATATGACTCATAACAGGGCTGGTTCTAGGAGTTTTGGGGCCTTGGGCCGAAAGGGAATGTGCGCGGGCCTTCTAATTTGCATACGTGATATATTCAGGGCTCCAGAAGCTGCTTATTCAGTCTACTCCTGGGAGACAGCTCCTCCTCTCAGCCACCTACAATCACCTCTTTTACAGCCCACTTCGGGGGCTGAGAGTTACACCTGTGGGGCGCTAAAGTGCTGACAATCGGCATTCAACAGTGTTTCTGAATGGGCAGCCGGGCAAGAGGCCTAATTGCAGGACAAACCTGCAAAATGCGTCTCCTTGCAACTGGGACACCATCCCTAAGAGGCCCAGGGAGGGACCCCTCCCCTCCCTTTCATGGGCCCAATTGCAAAAAGACACCTTTCTTTCAATTGAATCGGCAGGAGAACAAGAGGGCTGGTGGTGTGTTGAACTGGTGCAGGGCCCCATGCTGGTGGGCTGAGCGCGAGACCCTGGACAGCTGCCCACACTGTCCATGCCTGGCGCCGGCCCTGTGTCTAAAGTATGTTTGCACAGGAAAACATTCTCTGAAAGTGGGAGGGATCAGTATATGTGATTGGTAGCTGGCCATGACCCTAAAACCCCAACATTCTGGAGCTGGTGGTAGTCCTTCTTTAGCCCTTCGCTGGCTTCATGATCCCATGGCATTTCTCCACCCACCATGATGCACAGATGTGAAAGGTGGGATAACCACATAGCTCAGGCTTAATGAAGGAAAGAGGTTAGGAGGTGGGGTTGAGCCTTGGTGAAATCTGTGCTTTTTGCCAGAACCTAGGGCTATGCATGTGCTCTTTCTTGTTCTTGACTTATTTCCCCATCCATTCTGATCTGGTACTTTAGCCCAATTAGTTTATTTGAAGTGACCCAAAACTACATCTCCCAAAATGCATTAGGTTTTCAAATCCAAGTTTAATCTGAAACAAAGTTATATGAACTCGACCAGTAAACAAAGTAGCGTTTGATTATGGCGTGATTTTCAATGCAAGAATGTATACTATGAAAAATGTGCCCTCCACCCAAAAGAAGGAAATAATTGCTTTGGATATTCGTTTTTCCCCAAAACATTAAAACAATGCGTTTTCTGATTGCAGAAGTCCCTCTATTAAGCCTCAGCAAAATAATTAGCTGTGTATGTTCATATAGTTGTTTTCTTTGAAACACAAGTTCGATGAGGTGCGCTGCACGAGGCCTTTGCCTAGCCGATTTTCCAGATTGAAAGGTACATTAAAACATGCCACACATCCGAGAGCAAGTATGTAGGTGACTATATACACACACATAGTCATGCATACTTGCACTCACAGTCATGCACACTTGCACTCACACTCATGCAAACAAGCACTCACAGTCATGCACACTTGCACTCACAGTCATGCACACTTGCACTCACAGTTATGCATACATGCACTCACAGTCATGCGATGCACAGACACACACGCACAACAAACACACACATACACACGCTATCATGTACACGCATGCTATTAATAACATTTTACGTCGGGACATTTGACCTCTGTATTTTCTTTCTCCAAGATTCTGTCTCCCATGGACGCCACGATGAACAAGCAGAAGCCGTCATGACTGACAGCGTTTGCTTGTTATGGCCAGGGACACGGGCAGCTGCTCTATCAGATGCCAGGGTAGGGCTGGGGGAGGGCCCTCCTTCTCTATCCTGGCTTCTGATAGGTTATGGGGATGAAGAGTGATAAGCCTCACCGAAGCCTCATTTACAGACATGCTGCACTCCCTAAGGCAAGTACTTCATGTCGGTTATTTATTGTGAATGTGTGAGCAGGGGCGGTGCGTCCATTGGGGCGTTGGGGCGTAGCCTCCCCGCCCGCAGCTCCCTCGGCGTCTTTGAACCTAAGTAAACTGAATCAGTTTACTTAAGTTCAAAGAGCCGAGGAGAACTGACAATCATGTCAGTCAGCATGACGTCGGACTGCCCACCCCCTTCAGAGTCTGAAGGGGGTGGGCGGTCCTGCGTCATGTTGACTGACATGATTGTCAGAGGGACCAGGGGCAGCAGGCAGCACTGCAGCACAAGTGCTCATGAGTGGGGAAGGGCACCGAATTTTTGCGCCGTGCCCAGTCATGCGTACTTGTGTGTGCACTGGCTTGCGCATGCCCATTAGGAGAGCGAGGGTTGAGCAAAGGCTCAAACCTCGGTCTCCTAATGGGCAGGCGGGCGAGAGGTAACCGTGCCCTAAGCCAATCCTGGCGCTGCCAGCAGCGCCAGGATTGCCTGAGCGGGGCTGTAGGGCCAAACGGAGTCGGACCCGAGGCGGCGCGGACGGCGGACCTCCTCAGGTAGGATTTTCTTTTTTTATTTAAAAAATCCCCCGGGCCCCCGGCACAACCCCCCCCACCCCCCCCTGCAAGCCCCCCCCCGCGAGCCGCGTCTGAAAAAAGCAACCTATTTGCGCTGGTTATTTTTGCTGTCATTTCAGTTTGTTACCTATCCTCTTTTAAGGATTCATTATTTGTGTTCACTTTTATATCCTTTCACTTTGTCACTCTATCAGACTCAACTATGTCATTCTGTGTTTGACTGATCCCGGTTTAAAAGAACCAGGGGTGGTGTTGGCGATTAAGAGGCTGAGGCCGTTTCAGAGAACAGTTTGTGTTGCCAGCATTAGCTTTATGATATGAACATATTTGTTTCAGCCGCATTGTAGTTTGTTAGCAGTAAATTGGACAGTGTTTGTTCCTTTTTATGACTTGCCATTGTTGTCCGTGGTATTTCAATGTATTTTAATTATTTGAAGGTTTCGTCTAACGCTTTCAAAAGCCCTTGGGTGTCAGAGGTTTTACAGGTAAGAATATAGCAACTTATTCAGGGATCGAATGAGATGCTGTAGAAATTAGTCGTCAGATATATTTACATTACCTGATAAAATAAGAAAGGGAAACTATAACCAATTCAGACTACATGTAGGATTATACCTTACGAAAAAGGACACAATTATTCACCATTGTTTAGAGATTAAAGCTTTTTAAATACAATTCATCAAGAATCGGAAAAATTAAGAAAGTTCCAGCCAAACGGGTCGAGTAGAAGAATGGTATCCAAGTCTAAACGGCAGGCGCGAGTGGATGCCACACAAAGGGAGAAAATAGGTCGTTTTTTAATTGAAAATTAGTTTTTGCTCAGTCTAGAAGGGTGGGGTGGTGGAATGATGGGTGGGCCCAAGTTTCTGATTTTGGGTGCACAGCCAGAGGAGGAATTATTCACTGCATGTTTCATTGCAAATAAAGGTCTCCAGGAGTAGTTTCTGTACAACAAATAACATTTTGCACATAATTTAAATTACCACCAGCAGCGTTCCCTACTCTCAAACTGAAATAGTGCTGTCACAAATCTGGTTACGTGATACACTTCTGATCTGGTTCTGAGCCAAAGCATTTCTCTGTCATGTCAAAATGGTTCCCACCTGATTTTGGCAGTATAATAGCAGCCATGTTCTCGGAGTCACGCTTTGTGAATATGGTTTGGAGCGTCATTAACAGTTAAAGGGTGATACTTTTCACAGTGAAAGCCTCCTATATGCTCCCTGCTTCTGCCACTCCTGCCTGAGTTCGCTTGTCCTATTCTACCCCCACAGGCACACACCGCTCATTTGTGGATTCATTCGCTCAGACACTCAGCCAAGCACCTGCTTGCTCAGTCACCCCCAATTTCTTTCGAAGGCTCTTGTCCTCCGTTCTGCAGAAACGCCTGCCATATTGTTTTCTCATAAATGCCCGCTACACTGCATGCAAGAGTTCAGTACCTCACTTCATTCACTCGTCATGCCCCAGCCGTCCAGGATCCTGAGAGCTAAGAGCGGAAGAAGCAGGCATGGGTCTGCACCCGCTTCTTTTCATGCATCCTTATCGTAACCCGTGTCTTCATGGAGTACACGGCACCAACTGGGTATGCTGCTCATTCCAACATTTTATATTCAGTTTCAGAGGGAGGTGCATATGTACGGTCACTTGTACACATATGAGTTCCAAGACTGTGAAAGACGTTTTTCAGAATATCGCCCCCCCCCCCCACACACACACAAATCAACATAAGTGGGCAAGGGCAAGCCAAAACATTAGATGGGCAAATCGCGCAGGAGCTGAGCCAGTGGTCTAGCTCGTCCCTAAGAGCCAACGCAGGAGCTGAGCCATAAAACTACCCGTTCTACACACCCCACAACAGAGGCATGTAAAGTATAACCATACTGGTGGAAATAAAAAAAAAAAACGTTAACTGTTTTCTTTTACATCTGTGTTTCAGTGTGATACTTTGCACTTCCTTCAACTATGTTGAAATTAAGATGTTTTTTTTTTTAACATAGGCGTAGTTCTTGGCTAATGATAATGTCTCTACTCCCAAAGTTTTCAGTTGAGTACAATGAGGTACATGACATATGTTCTTGCCCAGGATCACCCTGTTTGATATTTTGTGTGAAAGCTGAGATTTCATCCTAGATTTCCTTTCACATGAGTCTGCATTTCAGCCACAGTAGTTTCTTCCTTCTTTCTCTAGGTTTAAAGAAAAGGGCAATACTTCGGGCGTAGTGGTCTTCCAAGAGCTAAATTAACACACTGTGTTCAATAACTTCTGTAAATTTGACTCCCAAAGAATACAAAGCACATTATAAATCTATCTGCCGCTAAGTAATACATCTTTCTTGAGGCCAGTTAGCCCAATTGGCACTAAATAATAAGTCTTTTTAGAATCACGTAAAGCAAGCGTGGTGTCAGACACAGCCATCCTCAATATCAACAAGTACACTGTGCAGCTTGAAACCATGCCAGAATGCGCACTGATGACCCCTGTAGGTTGGAGATCGTTGCGGGACACTAGCCTGGGTGAGAGATACGTCTTGGAGGCCAGGGTTAATAAGAAAGTTGGGGTTTTAGTGTTGGTTAGGAAGGTTTTTAGTGTAGGAAATCTTTAGAATTAAATGCATGTTTTTAATTATGGTTCACTGATCTTTCATTTTGGAACCCTCTATCAGTTACATGACCAAGGATTGATTTTTAACCATTTTTAAGAATAATGAAATGAATGCAAACTTACATTTTCTCTTCATGACTTTTATTAAACAGTTTCTTGATTTATTTCCTGAATAAATGGCAATGCTCAGTGAGAATTAATAGTGAGAGAATAAATGACAATTTTCTTTATGCAAATTAATTACATAAAATCTTTTAAATGATTTCAGGTGTTCGTGATTCTTTTAGAGTCAATTAATTATGGAAATCAATGTATTGTTGTAGTGAGGTTAAGCTGGTCTTGACCATCACCATCAACTTGCTCAACTAATTGGTCCATCGACCTAATTGGCGGGGTACATTGATGCATAGATTAGTTAGTAAAATTAGGTGATGAAAACAAATGTTGGTTTAAAAATCTGTGCTTAAAGGTATCCCGTGATAGGAAATAATTCATGCAACCCATTGTAGGATTTTTAGCAAGGGTCTGGGGGGTGTGTGTGTGTTAGGGTGTGTGTACTTCGGTGTTATGGGCCCCACCGGAGTGACCCGGACCCTGGGTTGGTGATAATTTCTGGGTAAACGCTGCATCAATTAAATGGTAGCAGAATGATGGTTATTATTGACAAGTTTGGTGATTATTGATTATTTCATGTCTAACACTTTATGTTGAGTCGCGTTATGTTATATGTGAGTCTACACGCTTCTGGGATGTAGGAAGTGGAACACGTGTGGCAAGAGAAGTCACATGGAATTGTTACATTGTCTGAGTTCATATTGGTAATAACACAGGTTGTGTTATAATAGGGACATTTTCTGTATAAAAGGTGTATAAATGAGATAGCAAATCACGTTTTCTTGTGAAACTCTGGCCTTAATTCTCAGGAGCAGTATAGTCTCCACATGTGTTTTATCCCCAGAGAAACGGGTTAACTGTTTGCTTGAAAGAAGGGTAAGGTAGAGGGAAGTGCTACTTTATTGGCGAAAGTTAATAATTCTGTGGTAGGGTAGAGGTAAGCGCTGCCTACTGGAAATACAGAATTCTTGTGTAAATGGACAAAGCTGTCACTTTTGTTTAGCGAATCAGACAATGGAAATGTTTTAATGTTGTAACTAACAAAGAATTGTTGAGAAAAGTTTGCCATAAAATTTTGTAAAGGAGGGGTCGGCAAGAGCAGGAGTAGTGGGAAAGGCTGACTTCAGAAAGACCGTGCTGAGATTGGTCAGCTGTAGAAAGACGAAGCTTTCACTGATTGGTGCGTTAGTGTGAGACGTGCTGGGATTGGAGAATCACCAGAGTGACGTAGACGCTCCGGATTGGTGCGTTAGTGAGAGTCGCGCTGAGATAGGTGGATGCGAAAGTGACGTAGAGCTTTCTGATTTGCTTACGAGTGTGTTTCCACAGTGGTATTGGTTGGAAAGGAAACCTCGCAGAGGAAGCTGATTGGTAGAGAGTTTGTGTTGCACTGACGTTTCTAGCTGAACGCAAAGACAAAAAGTTAAGTGAAAAATGTATTATATTGGTAAAGAGAAGAAGAATTTTTCACTGTTTGGAAAGATAAAAATATTGTTTGTGAAAGACAAGCCTGCAGTAAAACAGGAGTGGAAACTATTCCCTGCCCCGGGAACGCCTGTATTTCACATGATAATGAAGCATGGCTATCACACTTGCGTGTTTGTAGAGAATTGGGTGCTATATACGAAAGGTGATGGTGCGCTTGCATTTCCCCAGAAGGTTCTTTTAACATAAAGGTTTTGCGGCATTTGAGAGAAACAATGGGGAAACTTGAGCCTAAAGTTAGACCTACGCAATTTGAAGCATTAATGGATTGGGAAAATGAGGTGAATGAGAAAGAACGACACAGATCAGGAAGAGGTTATGATTTTGGTTTGGATAAATATCGGAATGAGAATATTGAGGACAAAATATGTAGAAGGCAACAGGTGGATGTACCAAATGATTTGTTTCCTGTCAGGAGTATGGGAGGATCTACAGGAGGTAAAAAGAAAGGGGAAAAGAAGCATATTGAAATTTCAGGCTGTAGGTACAGTGATACTAAAGATGAGTTGCTGGATGACATTCTGGATAACAGACCACCTCCATATCAAGGGGAGTTTGCGACAGTGGTGCCAAAGGCACCGCCAGCAGAAACTATAAAAGTTTTCCAAACTGTTCCAGTCCCCATAGGGAGTAGTGCAATAAATAGACAAGAACCTGTTCAAATTAATAGTACAGTAACGAAGGCAGAACTCCTTCCAATGAGCAGTACGATTATTTGGCAAGAAACACAAGTGATAAATAGGTCAAATTATGAAGAAGAAAAAAATGAGTTAGCAGTCAGGACACGAGAATTGTCTGAAAGATTGAAAGAACTGCCTATGAATATGCAAACTTTAACAGTCCCGATGAATATAGATTCTGAAATTTCTGTTTGCAAAAGTGAGGTAGAGAAAGAACATTCACTGACCATACCGTTAAATGAGGCCAGACCAGATCCTAGAAGAGAGTTATTCTCTGAAAGTGTCAGGAATAAACAGCTTAGTGTGTCCCGATTGGATACACCGAAAGATCTGACAAAAGCTCCAACTTACACGGTTGGAACTCAGATACTGACTGGAAAACTGACTGGATTGTTGCAGGGAATGAAACCTAGAGAAAGATTAAACAAAGTCTCTTTGAGTCTGACAAGTGAGGAGTTGGGAGAGAGGGAAAGAAGTGGCTATAGAAAAGATGCAGACTAGATAGATGCAGACAGATAGATATTGCAGAATTAAAGGTAGACATGGAGGAATTACATTTTGGAACGGTAAGCATGAACAGATCAAAAACAGGAGTGGATATCTCTAAATATAGGGATTTTCAGAAACCATATAGATTAGATTTCACAGGAAAAGGCATAGAAAAGTTAAACACTACTGGAAGAAGAGCTAAAATTAAAGAATTGCTGATATTGCGGAGAAAAAGGAGGGATGTTGAAAAATGGAGAAGAAGGTCGAGAAAGAAGAAAAAACGAATAGCTGATAAGGGATCATTAGCATTTCCTGCTGCTCACAAATGTGAAACTGACTACATTACCAGAGGGAATTTGTTTGCAGATGAATTGGCAAAATATTGCACAAAACAGGATTGTTCTTTGAATCAGGCACGGGCGAAGGAAGACACTTTTTCCCAATATCTCATGCTTACTAACACAGTAGAAACATGGAAAGAAGTAAGGCAGTTGCAGGATCAGGCAAGCGATGAGGAAAAGGAAACCTGGGTAAAAGAATGTTGCACACAAAAAGAAGAGAATGATGTTTGGGTCTATCAAGATGAAAAAGCTGTTATGCCCAATAGTATGTTTGCTTATTTTGCACGCATGTATCATGGACAGGCACACACAGATAGGGAAACTCATTTCGACAACGAAGTTATCAGTCTGATCTGTGAAATACTGAGCACTAAACAGAAACTGCATTGTGCCTATTGTCCAGAAGTTTCTGGAGTCGGTGAGCAGGTGAATGGCACAATGAAAGTCAAATTAGTAAAAATGTGTGATTCCACTGACGTGAAATGGCCGGATGCTTTGCCCCTAGTTATAATAATCATGAGAAGTACACCTGACAGAAGGACATGTTTAAATCCTTACAAGATACTAATGGGACGAGCCATGAGACAAGCATATGTACCTGATCCACAACAAAGGCCACTGAGAAATAGACTACAGATTTCGAATACAAGTTCTGAATCAGGTGCTGAGCAACCAGAAGCTGTTAACAGAAGAGAAGCAGACTGTGAAACTGGTGAGACTAGATCAACAGACTCTGCGAGTGTACAGCAAGGTGTAAGACTCAATGATTTTTCACCTGACAACGATTTAGACAGTACTACAGAACTAGGACAAGAACAAAGTCAAGAGCAGAGGCAAGAACAGGAAATTCTGAACAAAGCCTGTGAACCTATGGATAAGGATGATTCACACATGTGGCCCAACGGAGTAAAGAGACTCAAGTATAAGATAGTGAGAAAAGGAACAAAAGCTCTTGAAGACCAGATCTCTGAAATAACAAACAAGTTAAAACAGGAGAAATTGGATAGACCACCTGAGTGGACTTACGTAGTCTTACAAAAAATAGAAGAAGTAGATTTTAGAAAGGAAAGGGACAGTGACAACGACAGTGAGCAGGACAAAGAAAATGACTTGAGGCCACCCTAACAGTGTTACAGAAAACACTTCTGGGTTTTAGCACACAAGATGAAGACCATTTTTCATGAACCATTTCCAAGTAGTTAAAATAAAAGAAGGGGCAAAGGACAGAAAGTCATTCAAGTGTGGAAACACACTTTGTACATACGGTACATATTTGGTAGATTTTATTTATAGGATAACTTAGATACCATAGCAGATATGAACAGTCCTAAAAATAGGTATAAAATGTTTGCTTTAGGTGTAAGATGTGTTTATGTTGTACCATTTTACTAAGGATGCTGTTAACAATGTACAAATAAGTTGCACAAGTAGATAGAACTGCACTTCGCAAGGATAAGTAAGTTTCAGATTTAGAACTAAAGATAACATTTTTGTCGAGAACAAGGGAAATGAGAAAGAAATTTGCTGAACTAACAAAATTATTGAGAAGAAGTGTCTGATCAAATAAAATTTAGTGGGATGAATGGGTGGTTTGGGATTTGGTGATGATGAAATCATCAAAGGGGGATTGATGGAGCGAAGTACAGAAGATTTTGTGCGTACCCCGTTCAGACCAATCACCCCATAACAAAGTAATATATTAATTTTGATTGCTGTGTATTAACCAAACACACACATTACATGTGGGAAATGCTCTGCATTAACAGGTTTGATTAACATATTAATTAATGGTGTAAAACGCATGTTTTATCTATTTTGCGCATTTAAGTAGTGTAATAGTGCGTGTCTATGCTGTAGTGTACATTGTGCATTACATGCTGCTTTTGCTTTATTTTAATGGCTTGCAGTGTGATGCTTTTCCGCTAGGTAACAGTTTTAGGGGATAAATATTAGTACTGGTGGGTGGGGGACAGAAAACACTTATTTTCTGTGTATTCACATTTTCTTTGTGTTTATCGTAGTTTTGGCTGGTGGCCAGTTTCAAGATGGCTTCGTTTTTCCCGGTTCTGCGCAGTAGAGAATGCTTGCATCATCTGGCTGGAGGAACCTCGCACATGCCTTGTGCTCCACTGAACTTTGCAACTCCAGCTGACTATGTTCGAGGCCATTTGTATGAATGCCGGCGAGTGGCTGAGAGCCAGAATGATAGCACGAGAACAGTCGAATGCCTGCCAAAGAATGACCACGTGGAAACAGCTGAAAATAAACAGTTGAATCCCTGCCAATGAACATTTGAATGCCTGCTAATGAACTATGGGACAGTTGAATTTGTATCTATCAGCTTGTCAAACAAAGTTATTTACGGACATCCTGGGAGCAGAGAAATACAAAGTTATTCACGGACATCCTGGAAGCAGAGAAATACATTGTCATTCACAGACATCCTGAGAGCTGAGAAATGCATTTTCATGACCAATCAGAGCAAGGGAAACGGCAAGAGTTGAAACATTTGTGGGTAGAGAGCCAGCAAACACAGTATAAATATCAGACCAAAATTGGGTTTTTTTTAGAGAGAAGCTGGTTGGAGAGATGCTGTCTGTCAGAGAAGCTGTTTGCAGAGATGCTGGGAGCTTGAAACCATGCCAGAATGCGCACTGATGACCCCTGTAGGTTGGAGATCGTTGCGGGACACTAGCCTGGGTGAGAGATACGTCTAGGAGGCCAGGGTTAATAAGAAAGTTGGGGTTTTAGTGTTGGTTAGGAAGGTTTTTAGTGTAGGAAATCTTTAGAATTAAATGCATGTTTTTAATTATGGTTCACTGATCTTTCATTTTGGAACCCTCTAACAGTTACATGACCAAGGATTGATTTTTAACCATTTTTAAGAATAATGAAATGAATGCAAACTTACATTTTCTCTTCATGACTTTTATTAAACAGTTTCTTGATTTATTTCCTGAATAAATAGCAATGCTCAGTGAGAATTAATAGTGAGAGAATAAATGACAATTTTCTTTATGCAAATTAATTACATAAAATCTTTTAAATGATTTCAGGTGTTCGTGATTCTTTTAGAGTCAATTAATTATGCAAATCAATGTATTGTTGTAGTGAGGTTAAGCTGGTCTTGACAATCACCATCAACTTGCTCAACTAATTGGTCCATCGACCTAATTGGCGGGGTACATTGATGCATAGATTAGTTAGTAAAATTAGGTGATGAAAACAAATGTTGGTGTAAAAATCTGTGCTTAAAGGTATCCCGTGATAGGAAATAATTCATGCAACCCATTGTAGGATTTTTAGCAAGGGTCTGGGGGGTGTGTGTGTTAGGGTGTGTGTACTTCGGTGTTATGGGCCCCACCGGAGTGACCCGGACCCTGGGTTGGTGATAATTTCTGGGTAAACGCTGCATCAACAGCCTACGTCTCGGTTATTGTATTTATTTTTAGATTTTGTATTTTAAACTATGCACAGAACAGGCGCTGCAAGAATGACTTAGCGAATGACACTGAAAGCAGAAGAGCTAAGATATCAAAACATTTGATTTTTATATTTATATGTTTTTTTATAAAATGTTCTTATTAGTTTCCTGTTTCTTACTGTTATTCTTTTTTGAACCACATTAGAAATCTGTGTCATAACAGACTGGGCCCAATGGGGCACGATATGTAGCTCTGAAAATTCATGCCAAAATGCTGAACGTGCCACATTGATTGACACTTAACCTACAGTCGATTTATTTGGACTATCACAGTATGAGGGATATTACATTTTACAGGCACTATGCATATTGGCAACTTAATGATATTATTTTGTGAATATTATCATTTGGGTACCTCGATCAAAATGTTAATATTTCAATCAATGGGATTGTAAGACAAATGCACATGTATTAAGTATTGTTGCTTTATATATTTTTTGTGACAAAGGCTGTGTTAAGCAGTACAATCATCAAGATTGTAGTAGCTCTCTATGGGGCATGACCCATAAACAGTACCTGTCGACTGAAGAGCACTTTGGCTCCCTTGAGTCAGCTATATGCATTAGTACATTCCAATATGGCAGCTATGTTGCATTAAGCATATTGTCACTCTCGGTGTCTACTCTAGATGATATGTCAGTGCTTTCTGTGGCCAGGCGTCGTGATAAAGGCTTTTTAAGCTGAAACGTGACTGACGCTGCACTTATGTGATCTGCTGTGCTAATAAAACGAATATATACTACGAGGAGTGCCGTTTTGTTTCTGCAAAAACAACTGAAGAATTATCATATATATGTGTGTGTGTGTGTGTGTGTGTGTGTATATATATATATATATATTCACTGAAAAAAACATAAGTTTCAGGGGCGTTATAGTTAGTTGAACATTTCACTCGTACAAAACCATAGAAATTCCCCCGTTATAGTTAGTTCAGCTAACTATAACTTGCGCGCCCGCAATGCACTGCTGATGACGTCACATATTACATCACTCATGACATGGTCAGTGACATCACTCATGACATCACTGATGACATCTCAAATTACATCACTGATGACATCACTGATGATGTCATCCTTGTGATAGAGTGGCAGACCTCCTCTCACCCTAATATAACCTTTGATACACACACTCAAAAATACAAACTAACATTTTCAAAACAATGGACATACCAATACCAGTTACAACACACCTATTCAGTAATTCCAAGATCTACACACACATCCACTCATTCACCAACAGTCCCTATACAGTCACTCATACATGTACTCACTCATCATATGTACTCATACACCTATACATCCTGTTACACACCACCACTCATCCATAGAGTTACTCACACACATAGTCACACATGCAAACAAAGTATCAAACATCCATTTACTTGCATATACAGTTATACACACACTACCACACTTATGTCTACAGAAACTTACACATACTTACTCTCTTAAACAATCACTTATAGAAACACCTACTTATTTGTACAGGAACTCGTCCTATCTCTCACTCTCACATATACTCACTTATATACACCAATACACACATATACTAGTTTAAAACATATGTAGTTACTCATAAAGACACTATTGAGACAGTCATTCACTCACACACCCATACACATACTCATCCACCTATACAGTCCTGCACACATGCTGTCTTCAACACATACAGTGAGTCACTCATTCATGCATCTATGCACTAAGTAATATCCCCCACCGAACCATACAGACACTCAGACACTCATACTGATACTCAAAAAACCAACTAATAACCCATATAGACACTCATGTAGCTACTCACCAACCCATGCAGCCAATTATACACAAAGTGAGAGACTGATACAGATATTTTCATATTTAAACATTACTCAATAACCCATGTATTCACTAAGATACACTTAGTCAGTTATACAATCAATTTTACAAAAAAAATCAGCCATTTAGACACTTATATACCCATTTATTCTTCCATCGACCTTGAGATATACATATATAAAACATATTTAATTTTCAGAAAAACACACATTCACTGGATGATGTCATCAGTGATGTCATCAGTGATGTCATTTGAGATGTCATCAGTGATGTCATGAGTGATGTCACTGACCATGTCATGAGTGATGTAATATGTGACGTCATCAGCAGTGCATTGCGGGCGCGCAAGTTATAGTTAGCTGAACTAACTATAACGGGGAATTTCTATGGTTTTGTACGAGTGAAATGTCCAACTAACTATAACGCCCTGAAACCTATGGTTTTTTCAGTGAATTTCTAAGGTTTTTTAAATGCTAATTTTTAACTATAACGTGCCTGAAACCTATGTTTTTCTCAGTGAATATATATATATTTATTATACTATGTATACATGTGAAAATGTCTCGGTCCCCTGTTTGCCTCGGAGGCACGGAAAAAATGGGTGGAACTGACGTCAGCACGCCGACGAGGTCCTCTTATGGCTCCGATGACGTCATACGGTGTCGCGAGCGGAGCCGTGCTAGTTGACGTGGGAGAGCTAGGAAAGAATTTCCGTGGAATGCTGGTGCAGGGGATATTCACCTAAGTGTTCAGGCTAGTCCTTTGGGAGCAACTGTTTATGTTGCCACTCCAGAAACCGAAACCAGTGATCCGAGGGCAGAGGCCCTGCAGATGGCACACGAGGTGGGGTGCCCAGTCTTGTGCACCGGCGGGGCAGCGAAGTGACAAGCACCACAACCCACAAAAAAGGTAACGAGGGCACTGAATAACACAGGATCTTCTCTTTGTATCTGGCAGGAACAACGAAGTTAAAATGCCCTAGTACCAAAATGTAGAATTAGTGCTACAACGGTCTTCAAGAGGACCTGCGATGCCGCTTCTGCCTCCCGTACCCTGGAGGCGGCACATGGGTCACGCGGTACGGTCATACTGCGGTGGGACGCACACTCGTTGACCTCTCATGGCACTGCTCCACACTTCAGGGAGGACGCTTTCCATTAGCTATGTTTTCTGATGACATGTCGCGCCGGCCCCGTCCAACAGCAGAACTCCTTTAGATCCAAACAGGCTCTTCCACTCTCTCACCGGAAATGAAACCAGGCCACGCGGACACTTTCACAATACAACAGCCGGGAATGCACTTTTCGGTAAAAAAACCACATTCCTTCCTCCTAATTAATCAAATAAACGTCTCACTGAAGAACAGGGGCCAGCTTCAATCGGTAAACAGCTGTTACAATGACTTTTTTACTTTGCGATACTATTACAACGCATGCATTACCGCGCATGCGTTGTACATCACAAAGTCATTACTACGCATTTTTTTAGAATGCATGATCATTTACCACGCATGCCTTTACAACGAATTTTGTTGTAAAGGTATGTATGGTAAATGACCATGCATTCTAAAAAACATGTAGACGATCCATGTCGTAGTAAGGAAACAGAGGCTGTTCCGTTTCCTCACAACGACGTGCACCGCCCCTCAGAGATGACGTGAAGCAGGAACCACAAGGAGAGGGGAACCATGAGGAGTGAGAGGTAAGGGGGATTGGGCATGGGGTGGGGGTTTCTTTTCTAGGGTTTAGGGTAGTGCAGTGGTGTTTGGGTGGTGTAGGGGTCGTGCTGGGGGTAGTGTTTTAGGGTTTAGGGTAGTGCAGTGGTGTTTGGGTAGTGTAGGGGTCATGCTGGGGGTAGTGTTTAAGGGTTTAGGGTAGTGCAGTAGTGTAGGGGGTCGTGCTGGGGGTAGTGTTTTATGGTTTAGGTAGTGCAGTGGTGTTTGTGTAGTGTAGGGGGTCATGCTGGGGGTAGTGTTTTATGGTTTAGGGTAGTGCTGTGGTGTTTGGGTAGTGTAGGGGGTCGTGTTGGGGGTAGATTTAGGGTTTAGGGTAGTGCAGTGGTGTTTGGGTAGTGTAGGGAGTCGTGCTGGGGGTAGTGTTTTAGGGTTTAGGGTAGTGCGTGGTGTTTGTGTAGTGTAGGGGTTGTGCTGGGGGTAGTGTTTTAGGGTTTATGTTAGTGCAGTGGTGTTTGGGTAGTGTAGGGGGTAGTGCTGGGGTAGTGTTTTAGGGTTTAGAGCAGTGCAGTGGTGTTTGTGTAGTGAAGGGGGTCATGCTGTGGGTAGTGTTTTAGGGTTTAGGGTAGTGCAGTCATGTTTGTGTAGTGTAGGGGTTCGTGTTTTAGGGTATAGGGTAGTGCAGTGGTGTTTGGGTAGTGTAGGGGGTCATGCTGGGGTTAGTGTTTTAGGGTTTAGGGTAGTGCAGTGGTGTTTGGGCAGTGTAGGGGATCATGCTGGGGGTTGTGTTTTAGGGTTTAGGGTAGTGCAGTGGTGTTTGTGTAGTGTGGGAGGTCATGCTGGGGGTATATTTAGGGTTTAGTGTAGTGCAGTGGTGTTTGGATAGTGTAGGGAGTCGTGCTGGGGGTAGTGTTTTAGGGTTTAGGGTAGTGCAGTTATGTTTGGGTAGTGTAGGGTGTCGTGCTGGGGTAGTGTTTTAGGGTTTAGGGTAGTGCAGTGGTGTTTGGGTAGTGGAGGGGTAGTGTTTTAGGGTTTAGGGTAGTGCGCCCAACCAGCCACAATATCCGTGGACAAAGGGGATCCTGACTCTTTGGAACGCTGCGTCAATTGAATAATTTGGGTCAAGGGCCCTACCACGTCCAAGACCTATCAATTCCTTTCTTGGGATCCCTCATATACTTGGAGAAAAAGGTACATAGTTTCTCATCAATTTCAGGCGTGTGTGCCACCTTCCCCTTCAGTGAGGGCCTGGGGCATTCTCCCCTCATCCTATTCCTGACCTCCCTTTCAAGGGGTTGATGGATTTTCCCCACCACATACTCTGCTGACCTAGGATGGTAAATTTGGGTAGGCTCGAACATGTCCGAGTGGACCCCGTCCCCAACCGGGGACTGAGAGGAGTGGGACTCTGGACGCCAGGGACACCCTAGTCCTTATCCTCATCGGAGGAGAAATCGTCCTCCGATACACACTCTCCCTCTAAGGGAAACCCGCCGTCGGGGTCTACAATAGTGGTGACAGTGTCGCAATTTTCTCCGGGCCCCTCCTCCTCCCGGCAGGGTGCATGGTTTAGCGTTCGCGCACTCTTGAGGAAGGTCTCCGTAAGTTTATCAAATCCTTCAAAGTGCCCCGCGTTATGCTTAACGGCCCTTTTATTCCCCATCTGGGAGCTACTTGGACCTGTCACCACCAGATCTGGGTCACTGAACACCCCAGGGATGCTTTTCGCCAGCTTATCAACCTGATCCCTAAGAGGAGCCAGCGCCCTAGAAATAGCCAGAGAGAGGGCTTGGTCCACTGCTGGAGGGAGAAGTTGGGGGGCCATTCCTCCTCCACTTCCTGGTAGGAGGAGTAAAAATGGTCTTCTGGAGAAGACATGATAGCAGAGGGTGTGAGCACAGAACAAATGCCCTTAAAATCCTTAAGATAGGCCCCTCACCGGTGCTCCAACAGCTGGGCTTTCCCCGAAGCTGTTATAAGAATAGACTGAGGCGCAATACCAATTACCACCACCAGGTGGCGGTGGTCACTAACGTGGCCGTGTGGGGAAATCACAGCGTAGCGGTGTCAAAATTAGGCGAGGGTTGGTCGGGAATCAAGCGGACACTAAAGGAGTGACCGGATTCCCAAACGCGCGTAAAGACCAGCGGGAGCGCTCGACGGAGCTGCCTCGCTCAGCCCAGACGCGCCTGACAGGATCTCACCGCGCGCAGAGCACACAGCGAGAGAAACTGCGAGGGGGAGAACGCGCTCGGTCAAGAGCCTGCTGCGCAGGGAATATGAAACAATACCAAAGCAATAATGCTAATAACGTGCACAAGAAACCGCTATACAAACAGCAACAACGTCAGATTAAGCCAAGAATGTAAGGAATGCACTTAACTGACGAGCAGTGAAGAAAGAGGAAGCGGAAGGGATGTCACAATATTATATACGATGGACTGTGATATGATTGGACTATATTTGCCTTGGAGACTACCCCCTAATGGTTCATGGGTTGTGTAGTCTTTTGTTTAATGATTGTTGTGTTACGTTTTCTTTGAACTGCTATGCAAATAAAGTGAGGAAAGATATGCATAATCCTCGCCTCCGTCCTGCCATAGAATTCATTAAACTTTATTTGATCTGATTTAGAAACATAGATCATAAAAGTGTACATAAAAACAGTAAATCCTCTTTCCTAATACAATACAGTGAGAATTAATTAAAACCAGTAGGTAAAAACGGGTGTTACAAAGCCCGGTTCAGAGCAACTTCAGGTTAACAGAATCGTAAAGTTCAATGTTTCGCAAGATCAATCTCATGTACTTCGTGCAAAATACGCAATAAGGGGTCCAAGTAAGATGTAACGCTCCAATACCTGACCAGTTTGCACTATATAAAACTGCAGAAAAACAAAAAATAAAAAGTGTTTTGCACACTTCTGTCATTGGGCTATATGTGGGCTACATCTGGATGATATTTGTGCTACATTTGGGCTCTTTTTTCTCTGGTGGCCATCTTGGGAGACTTATTTGTTATGAAGTTTCCTAATTTCGTCATTTACTGCAGTCTCCTCAGTAGGAAATGCTTTCAGTTTTTTACTTTGATTGCATCAAGAAGACATTCAGATGTGTCACACATTTGCCATAAATTCAGAATGTTAGCACTCTAGTTGTTCATTAGATCACTGTAGTAAAGCTACTGCTCACCAGGGAGTTAACTGGAAGTCTACTGCTGGTATTGAAAGTGATTGTTTCAGTCTGCATGTCAGAATTTTCTAATGAAATAGAAGAGGATTTGAGATCTCACTTAAAACATGCCCTAAATTTTCTTTCTGCAGCACTAACCATAATTTCTTTGGCAAAATGAACCCCCTCATTTTGTTCCTTTTTAAATTAAATGTTTTAAGAGTTACCAGTTTATTCCAATCAAGATAGCTTCAGGTGTGCCATAATTTTGTCATAAGTAAGACTGTTAGCGCTCTAGTTGTTCTTTAGAACACTCTGGGAAGCTGCAGTAGAACACAAAGGCATCAACTGACAGGCTGCTCCTGTTGAAATATAACAGGAAGATATTTGAGATCACACTTGAAACATGTCCTAAATTTTCTTTCTACAGCACTAACCATAATTTCTATGACAAAATGAACCCCCTCATTTTGTTCCTTTTTAAATTAAATGTTTTAAGTGTTACCAGTTTATTCCAATCAAGATGGCTTCAGGTGTGCCATACTTTTGTCATAAGTAAGACTGTTAGCTCTCTAGTTGTTCTTTAGAACACTCTGGGAAGCTGCAGTAGAACACAAAGGCATCAACTGACAGGCTGCTCCTGTTGAAATATAACAGGAAGATATTTGAGATCTCACTTAAAACATGTCCTAATTTTTCTTTCTACAGCACTAACCATAATTTCGACGACAAAATGAACCCCTTCATTTTGTTCCTTTTTAAATTAAATGTTTTAAGAGTTACCAGTTTATTCCAATCAAGATGGCTTCAGGTGTGCCATAATTGTGTCATAAGTAAGACTGTTAGCGCTCTAATTGTTCTTTAGAACACTCTGGGAAGCTGCAGTAGAACACAAAGGCATCAACTGACAGGCTGCTCCTGTTGAAATATAACAGGAAGATATTTGAGATCACACTTGAAACATGTCCTCATTTTTCTTTCTACAGCACTAACCATAATTTCTATGACAAAATGAACCCCATCATTTTGTTCCTTTTTAAATTAAATGTTTGAAGTGTTACCAGTTTATTCCAATCAAGATGGCTTCAGGTGTGCCATACTTTTGTCATAAGTAAGGCTGTTAGCACTCTAGTTGTTCTTTAGAACACTCTGGGAAGCTGCAGTAGAACACAAAGGAATCAACTGACAGTCTCTGCCCTTGTTGGATGTACATGTTTTACTGAGAATGTCAGACTTCATTCTCACATGACTGAGAAAGATAATGTGAATTTACAGAAAATATGCTCTAATTTTAGCTTCTGGAGCACCTTCCAAAACTGTATGGGACAAGCATGTGAAAATAGTTTTCTCTCAAACATGATTCATGATGTCCCAGCAGAAGGTGTTTCACAGGGTAAAATCACCTTAGAACACACCACAATTCCTGAAATTAGTATGGTACCATCAACAAATTAATTCTAATGTAACTAAAGGCTGTTATCACCCTTTATAGTTCTCCTTTTGGTAACCCTCAAAATCTTCGATTCACTACAATGCATTTCAATGGGGTACTATCATTTATATTGGTCCCAAGATGGCTGCCAGCAATTCCAGGATGAAGTGCTGACAGCCAATCAGATCTCACGATGACGTGTGGTTAGGCTCCGCCCAGATATATATGTGTTTTCTTTTTCAAATTTCTCAGGAACTACAGAACGGATTTACACCATTTAACCAAAAGGCATGACTCTGAACCAAGGGCTACCTTTTTGCCAAATTTGGTGTAATTCCGTTCAGCAGTTCGGGCTCTAGCTGCGACTAGTGGTTCCTATGGAAAATTGCATAGGGAAAACACGTTTTGGGACCCCCCTTATTTCTCGGCCCCCACTTGATGAATCACCCCGAGACTTTCAGGATAGGAGCGGACCGGAGCGCCCCACGAGTTTTGAAAATTTCACGAAGATTCATCAACCGGCGCCAAAGTTATTGGAAATAGAATGTTGTGAATTTCCTATGGAAAATAGGTCCTAACTATAACTACCTACTGGCGACCGCCAGTAGGTAATATATATATATATACATATATATATATATCAGTACACCACAGTTCACTGGCTTCCCCGCCTCTTGTGACGGCGAGCCCGCGGTGGGTAAGTGGACCCCTCAAATAGTGTTTCAGAGCTCACAGCTCCTTGCTACCATGAGCAAGGAGCTGTGAGCTCCAAAACACATCAGGCATTTTTTACTGCTTTAAATAATTAAAACACACAGAAAGAATTGAGCTGCTGCCTGTCTCTTCTTATATGTGATCCCCGTATTAGAGGAGGGGAGTGTTGGTGCTAAATATATATATATTCATATATATATATATATATTCACTGAAAAAACCATAGGTTTCAGGGACGTTATAGTTAGAAATTAGCATTTAAAAAACCTTAGAAATTCACAGAAAAAAAACAGGTTTCAGTGACGTTATAGTTAGTTGGACATTTCACTCGTACAAAACCAGAGAAATTTGGCCGTTATAGTTAGTTCAGCTAACTATAACTCACGCCCCCGCACTGCACTGCTGATGACGTCACATATTACATCATTCATGACATGGTCAGTGACATCACTGATGACATCTCAAATGACATCACTGATGACATCATCCAGTGACTGTGTGTTTCTATAAAGTTTAAATATGTTTTAGATATATATGCCAAGGTGTATTGAAAAATGAGTGGGTGTATAAGTGTCTGGATGGATGATTTAGTAGGTGCGTGACTGACTGTATAAGTGAGTGATTAAATGTGTCTTACTGAATGCATGGGTTAGTGACTGATACAGACATTCACACACTTTAGTTTGTCAGTTAGTGTGTAAGTGGTTGCATGGGGTGGTGAGTAGCTAAATGAGGATCTATATGGGTTATTGATTGGTTGTATGAGTATCTGTATGGGTGCCTGAGTGTCTGTGTGGGTGGGTGGGGGTGTGTGACTCTGTGCATAGATGTGGGAGTGGATGATTCACTGGATGTATGGGTTCAAGAGTGTATCTGTGAAGGGCTGTATGGGTGGTGAGTGTGTGTATGGGTGTGTTGGTGAGTGAATGGATGCCTCAGTGGTACATGTGTGAGTAACTGCATATGTGAAAGGCAGTATATGTGAGTGTTGGAGTGTATAAATGACTATATGTGAGAGTGAGTGATTGTGAGAGTGGCTGTATGGATAAGTGTGTGCTTGTATTAGTTATTGTATAAGAGTGTAAGTATGTGTTAGTATATGTTTGAATAAGTGAGGTGGTGTGTGTATAACTGTATAGGTGAGTAAATGGGAGTGTGATTGATTGTTTGCATGACTGACTAGGTGTGTGAGTAACTCTATGGATGGGTGGTGGTGTGTAAGTGTCTGTATAGATATGTGAGTGCATATGATAATGCCGTATTGATGGTTGACTGCATGTATGAGTGACTGTATGGGTGAATGAGTGGATGTGTGTGTAGACCTAGGAATTAGTGAGTGGGTATGTACTAACTGGTATTGGTGTGTCTATGGTTTCAAAAATGGTAGTCGGTATTTTAGAGTGGTTGTATCAAAGGTTATATTAGGGTATGAGGAGGTGCATCAGATTATCACGTGGATGATGTCATTTCAGATGTCATCAGTGATGTCATTTGAGATGTCATCAGTGATGTCACTGACCATGTCATGAATGATGTAATATGTGACGTCATCAGCAGTGCATTGTGGGGGCGCGAGTTATAGTTAGCTGAACTAACTATAATGGCCGAATTTCTCTGGTTTTGTACGAGTGAAATGTCCAACTAACTATAAGGTCGCTGAAACTTGTGGTTTTTTCAGTGAATTTCTAAGGTTTTTTAAATGCTAATTTCTAACTATGCCTACAAAGGTAGGACATGTGAAGAAAGAGGAAGAAAAGCGCAGAAAGAAGCAGGACAAATGCAGAAAGAGGCAACAGAAGTCCAGAAAGATGCAGAAAAGTGCAGGAAGAAGCAAGAGATGTGCAGAAAGAACCAACAGAGGGGCAGAAAGTCCTCCTATGCCCCCAACTTTTTGCTGACGGGTACTGGTGGTAACTGACTCTGACTAACCAGGCCTAGAGCCAGTGCTATGCTAAAAGAATCTTAGAATACAGTGAAAACACCTACACACACTAGGGAACACTATGCGTTGGGGTACCCTTGTGATTAGCATGACCTCCTCTGTATTTGCCATGAGTTAATGCCTGGGTCATTGCATGAGTACATGCGTAGTGACTGGATGATTAGAGTGCTACAAGGAGAGTGCATGGTGATTTTATAAGTGCTTGGATTTTGGCAGAGTGATTGGATAAGTACATGGTGCTGGCTGGGTGATTGGAGGAGTGCATGGGTAGTGACAGGGCGATGGCTGAACTGCATGGGTACTACCTGGGTAATTGCAGGAGTGAATCAGTACTGCGTAGGTGGTTAGAGGTCTGCATGGGTAGTGCACAGGGGATTGTAGCAGTGCATGTGTTAGTGCCTGGTTCATTGCATAAGTACATGGGTACTGACTGGATGAAGAGAGTACTGAAAGGAGAGCGCATGGTGAATTTATAAGTGCTTGGGTTTTGGCGGAGTGAATGGATAAGAACATGGTGCTGGCTGGGTGATTGGAGGAGTGCATGGGTAGTGACAGGGCGATGGCTGAACTGCATGGGTACTACCTGGGTAATTGCAGGACTGAATCAGTACTGTGTAGGTGGTTAGAGGTCTGCATGGGTAGTGCACAGGGGATTGTAGCAGTGCATGTGTTAGTGACTGGGTCATTGCATAAGTACATGGGTACTGACTGGATGAAGAGAGTACTGAAAGGAGAGTGCATGGTGAATTTATAAGTGCTTGGGTTTTGGCGGAGTGATTGGATAAGTACATGGTGCTGGCTGGGTGATTGGAGGAGTGCATAGGTAGTGACAAGGAGATGGCTGGACTGCATCAGTAGTGCTCAAGGGATTGCAGCAGTGCATGTGTTAGTGCCTGGGTCATTGCATGAGTACATTGGTAGTGACTGAATGATTAGAGTGCTGCAAGGACAGTGCAAGGTGATTTTATAACTGCTTGGGTTTTGGCGGAGTGATTGGATAAGTACATAGTACTGGTTGGGTGGTTGGAGGAGTGCATGGGTAGTGACAGAGGGATTTCTGGAGTGCATGTGTACTACCTGGGTAATTGAGGAGTGAATCAGTAGTGTGTAGGTGGTTAGAGGTCTGCATTGGAAGTGCTCAGGGGATTGTAGCAGTGCATGTGTTAGTGCCTGGGTCACTGCATGACTACATGGGTAGTGACTGGATGAATAGAGTACGGCAAGGAGAGTGCATGGTGAATTTATAAATGCTTGGGTTTTGGCGGAGTAATTGGATAAGGACATGGTGCTGGCAGGGTGATTGCAAGAGTGCTCAGGGAGTGACAGGGGGATTGCTGGACTGCATGGGTAGTGCTCTGGAGATTTTAGCACTGCATGAGTTAGTGCCTTGGCCATTGCATGAGTACATGCGTAGTGACTGGATGATTAGAGTGCTGCAAGGAGACTGCATGGTGAATTTATAAGTGCTGGGATTTTGGCAGAGCGATTAGATAAGTATATGGTGCTGGCAGAGTGATTGGAAGAGTGCACAAGGAGTGACAGAGGGATTGCTGGACTGTATGGGTAGTGCTCAGGGGATTGTAGCCGTACATGTGTTAGTGCCTGGGCCATTGCATCAGTACATGGGTAGTGACTGGATGATTACAGTACTGTAAGGAGAGTACATGGTGAATTTATAAGTGCTTGGGTTTTGGCGGACTGATTGGATAAGTACATTGTGCTGGCGGGGTGATTGGAGGAGTGCATAGGTAGTCACAGGCAGATTACTGGACTGCATAGGTAGTCCTCAGGGGATTGTAGCACTACATCTGTTAGTGCCTAGGTCATGGCATAAACACATGGTTAGTGACTGGATGATTAGAGTGCTGTAAAGATACTACATGGTGAATTTATAAGTGCTTGGGTATTGGCACAGTAATTGGATAAGTATACGGTGCTGACAGGGTGATTAGAAGAGTGCTCACGGAGTGACAAGGAGAATGCTGTAGTGCATAGGTACTGCTCTGGGGATTGTAGCAGTGAATGTATTAGTGCCTAGGCCATTGCATTAAGAGTGCACAGGGAGTGACAGGGGGGATTGCTGGACCGCAAGGGGACTGCTCTTGGGATTGTAGCACTGCATCAGTTAGTGCCTGGGCCATTGCATGAGTACATGGGTAGTAGCTGGATGATTAGAGTGCTGCAAGGAGAGTGCATGGTGAATTTTTAAGTACACATGTACTCATGCAATGTCCCAGGCACTAATACATTCACTGCTACAATTGCTAGAGCAGTACCTATGCACGCCAGCATTCCCCCTGTCACTCCGTGAGCCCTCTTCCAATCACCTTGTCAGCACCGTGTACTTATCCAATCACTGCTCCAAAACCCTAGCACTTATAAATTCACCATGTACTCTCTTTGCAGTACTCTAATCATCCAGTCACTAACCATGTACTTATGGAATGACCCAGGCACTAACAGATGCAGTGCTACAATCCCCTGAGGACTACCTATGCACTCCAGCAATCCCCCTGTCAGTCTTTGACCACTATAGGTGTTATAGTTGTTTGGATTAGTACATGGTAGTGGCTGGGTGACTGGAGGAGTGCACGGGGAGTGACAGTGTGATTGCGGGACTGCATGGGTACTACCTGGGGAATTGAAGGAGCAAATAAGAAGTGTGTAAGTGGTTAGAGGACAGTATGGGTAGTGCATAGGGGATTGCAGCAGTGATCAGTTAGTACCTGAATCATTGCATGACTACATAGGTTCTGACTGAAACATTAGAATACTGCAAGGAGAGTGCCTGAGTGAATTTAAAAGTGCTTGGGTATTGGCAGAGTGTTTGGATTAGTACATAGTAGTGGCTGAGTGACTGGAGGAGTGCACGGGGAGTGACAGGGTGATTGCTGGACTGCATGGGTACTACCAGGGGAATTGAAGGAGCGAATGAGAAGTGTGTAGGTGATTAGAGGACTGCATGGGTAGTACACAGGGATTGTAGCAGTGCATGTGTTAAGGCCTGGATCATTGCATGACTACATGGGTAGTGACTGGATGATTAGAGTACTGCGAGGAGAGTGCATGGCGAATTTATAAGTGCTTGGGTTTTGGCGCAGTGATTGGATAAGGACATAGGACTGGCTGGGTGATTGGACGACTGCATAGGTAGTACCAGGGAGATTACTGGACTGCATAGGTAGTCCTCAAGGGATTGCAGCAGTGCATGTGTTAGTGACTGGGTCATTGCATGAGTACATAGATAGTGACTGGATGATTAGAGTGCTGCAAGGACAGTGCATGGTGAATTTATAAATGCTTGGGTTTTGGCGGAGTGATTGGATAAGTACATAGTGCTGGCTGGGTGATTGGAGGAGTGCATGGGTAGTGACAGAGGGATTTCTGGAGTGCATGGGTACTAACTGGGTAATTGGAGGAGTGAATTATTAGTGTGTAGGTGGTTAGAGGTCTGCATGGGAAGTGCTCAGGGGATTGTAGCAGTGCATGTGTTAGTGCCTGGGTCATTGCATGACTACATGGGTAGTGACTGGATGATTAGAGTACTGCAAGGAGATTGCATGGTGAATTTATAAATGCTTGGGTTTTGGCGGAGTGATTGGATAAGGTCATGGTTCTGGCAGGGTGATTGGAAGAGTGCTCAGGGAGTGACAGGGGGATTGCTGGACTGCATGGGTAGTGCTCTGGGGATTGTAGCAGTGCATGCGTTAGTGCCTGTGCCATTGCATCAGTACATGGGTAGTGACTGGATGATTACAGTACTGTAAGGAGAGTACATGGTGAATTTATAAGTGCTTGGGTTTTGGCGGACTGATTGGATAAGTACATTGTGCTGGCTGGGTGATTGGAGGAGTGCATAGGTAGTGACAGGCAGATTACTGGAGTGCATAGGTAGTCCTCAGGGGATTGTAGCACTACATCTGTTAGTGCCTGGGTCATTGTATAAACACATGGTTAGTGACTGGATGATTAGAGTGCTGCAAAGATACTACATGGTGAATTTATAGGTGCTTGGGTATCGGCACAGTGATTGGATAAGTATACGGTGCTGACAGGGTGATTAGAAGAGTGCTCACGGAGTGACAAGGGGAATGCTGGAGTGCATAGGTACTGCTCTGGGGATTGTAGCAGTGAATGTATTAGTGCCTAGGCCATTGCATGAAGAGTGCACAGGGAGTGACAGGGGGATTGCTGGACTGCATGGGTAGTGCTCTGGGGATTGTAGCACACTTGTCACATCAGGCCCCGCCGCCTCCCTGCACCACTGTGCAAACGCGCCCCGTGGCGCATTTTAAGTTGGGGGATTAATTCCCCTTCAATCCTGAGGGTCCCTGGGGGCCAACTAGCCCACCAGGTACCTCCAGTATGCGCCAGGGAGCTGCGTTGCAGAGAGGTGGTCCAAAGCCATGCCCCCTTTTTACACCACTCTGCAACGCAGCTCTGTGGCTCTTACTGGAGGTAGCTGGTGGGCTAGTTGGCCCCCAGGGACCCGCAGGACTCAAAGGGATTTAATCCCCCAACTTGAAATGCACCACAGGGTGCATTTGCACAGTGGTGCAGGGAGGGGCAGGGCATCACATCAGGCCACGCCCCCTCCATGCACCACTGTGCAAACGCACCCTGTGGTGCATTGTAAATTGGGGGATTAAGTCCCCTTGAGTCCTGAAGGTCCCTGGGGGCCAACTAGCCCACCAGGTACCTCCAGTATGCGCCAGGGAGCTGCGTTGCAGAGAGGTGGTCCAAAGCCATGCCCCCTTTTTACACCACTCTGCAACGCAGCTCTGTGGCTCTTACTGGAGGTAGCTGGTGGGCTAGTTGGCCCCCAGGGACCCGCAGGACTCAAAGGGATTTAATCCCCCAACTTGAAATGCACCACAGGGTGCATTTGCACAGTGGTGCAGGGAGGGGGCAGGGCATCACATCAGGCCACGCCCCCTCCATGCACCACTGTGCAAACGCACCCTGTGGTGCATTGTAAATTGGGGGATTAAGTCCCCTTGAGTCCTGAGGGTCCCTGGGGGCCAACTAGCCCACCAGCTACCACCAGTAAGCGCCACAGAGCTGCGTTGCAGAGTGGTGTAAAAAGGGGGCATGGCATGGGTAGTGTCGCTGGGATCCAACTAGCCCACCAGGTACCTCCAGTAAGTGCCACAGAGCTGCGTTGCAAAGAGGTGTAAAAAGGGGTGTGGCCTCGGACCACCTCTCTACAAGGCAGCCATGTGGCGCTTACTGGAGGTACCTGGTGGGCTAGTTGGCCCCCAGGGACCCTCAGGATTGAAGGGAATTCATTCCCCAACTTAAAATGTGCCACGGGGCGCATTTGCAGAGTGTTGCTGGGAGGGGGCGGGGCCTCTGTCGCAATGCCGGCATTTAAAAAAAAAAATTTTTTAGAAGGGGGGCTGTGTGGCCCCCCTTCTTTTCCTATTTTTTGGGCCCTGGGGACCCCATCCCCCAGGGCCTGACCCCTATTTTGTTATTTATTTATTTTTTAAACGGAAGGGGGTCGCGTGGCCCCCCTCCCGGGCCACTTCTGGCCCCGGGGACCCCATCCCCGGGGCCCGCCCTTTCCTTTGGGGACCGTGGGGGGAGCCCCAATGCCCCCACAGTCCCTGCCGGCTCCCCGCCTCTTGCTGGAGCCGGCATTGCTTTTTCCACACGGCGAGCTGCTGACATGCAGCTCCCCTTGTGGAAAAGCAATCTGCTTTGGATTTTGGAAGCGAGAGCAGGAAACCTGCTCTCGCTTCCAAAATCCAAAGCAGAGTTTGCTATGACAGGGCGGGAGCCGCACGGCTCCCGCCCTGCCATAGCAAACAGCAGTGTCCCAGGGGTGGGCACCCCAGGACACTGCAGAAGCCGGCCCTAGGGGGTGGCGGTCCCCAGGGCCATCAAGGGCTCCAGGAGGGGGGCCACGCGGGCCCCCTGCCTACTATTTAAAGCCACAGGGAGGTGGTGGTCCCCGGGGCTCAGGGGTCCGTAACAGAGCCCCGCATGTACATTATTGGTGCCCCGGGGAGGTGGCGGTACCCGGGGTGTGGGGGGGGCTCAAGCCCCCCACACAGGTTTATTTATTTAAAAAATACAAGCCCCGGGGGGTGGCAGTCCCTGGGGCAGTGGGGGGGCTGTGTGCCCCCGCGAATATTTAAGAAAAGCCCCAGGGGTGGCGGTCCCCAGGGCTTGGGGGCCTTGGAGGTCCCCCCACACTAACAAAAAGCAAGCCCCGGGGAGGTGGTGGTCCCCGGGGCTGCGGGGTCCCCCACGGGCCCCCGCTACATAAACAAATTGCCCCCAGGACTTGGCCCAACCGGGGGCTTTGAAAACGAAGCGCGGGAGAGGCGCGTGCAGGCCTGGGGGGTCAGGATGTTTTTAGCTTGCCCCCTTTTCTTGTTATTATCTTTTTTCTCCCCTTTTTCTTTCTCCCGCCTCGAAGCACAAGATGGCCGCCAACACTTCCTGGTTTGAAGTGTTGGCAGCCAATTAGAGCCAAGCTCGTGCTCGGGGGGTTAGGCTCCGCCCAGATATCGAAACATTTTATTTTTTGAATTTCTCAGGAACTACTGAACGGATTTACACCATTTAACAAAAAGGACTCTTTCTGAACCAAGGGCTACCTTTTTGCCAAATGTGGTGTAATTCCGTTCAGCAGTTCGGGCTATAGCTTTGTCTAAAGTTTCCTATGGAAATTAACATGGGGAAAACCCGTTTTGGGACCCCCCTTTTTTCTCAGCCCCCGCTTGTCGAATCACCCCGAAACGTTTGAGACAGGAGCTGACCAGAGCACCCCACTAGTTTTGAAAATTTCACGACAATTCATCAACCAGCGCCAAAGTTATTGGGAAAAGAAAAAATGCTTTTCCTATGGAAACTAGGTCCTAACTATAACTACCTACTGGCGACCGCCAGTAGGTAAATATATATATACATACATACATACATATAACATTTCAAGTTATTGCATTCTGAGTAAGCAGCATTTGTGTTTCCGCTCCTCTGAATACTCTGTCTCATGCTGCTCTTGTGAGCCATGCCTAGATTGGCACACCCTAAACATAACCCCACCCGAAGTGACAAGGGATTGGACCCTCACCCGAAGTTGTGTGTGAAATCTACTATTTTTAAGCATAAGGATATGTTTATACATTTATTCCGGCAGCCTGAGTTAGAATCTAAGAATCTCAAAGACTAAATGAGTGCAGCCTCTCACCACCAAGGGGACAGGGTATTGTTGATCAGAAAAAGAATATTCCCCTAGGCTCATGCTGCTCTTGTGAGCCATGCCTAGCTTGGCACACCCTAAACATAACCCCACCCGAAGTGACAAGGGATTGGACCCCCACCTGAAGTTATGTGTGAAATCTACTATTTTTAATCATAAGGATATGTTTATACATTTATTCTGGCAGCCTGAGTTAGAATCTAAGAATCTCAAAGACTAAATGAGTGCAACCTCTCACCACCAAGGGGACAGGGCTTGTTGACCAGCAAAAGAATATTCCCCTAGGCTACCATACTCATATCCTTCAATCACACCACCACACATATAAAGTATATTAATAACATAATAAATTATTAAACTTTAATATTCAGAATCAGATTATACTTTATTCGATTTTAGTCATTAAAATCATAAAAGCATCAAGATAAAACATTTAACACGAATAAAAATCAAGTTGATTTTAAAATTTCAGATAATCGCACGCTCCATTCATATGCAATTCCATCTATTACATAAATTAAAAGACTAGGTTATTCACAGGGAAGTAGTGCGGAGGAAAAGCATTATCTTGATAGATGTTAACTTGTTATGCTTTCCTTACTCGCAATATATTTTTCAAGAAACCAGAAATAACACCAACACAGTAAAAATTCTCCAGTAATTGCAGATATAGAAAGGCCGGACGGCATTGCTTCCATCCCCCCGACTTTAGCAGTGGCAATATCCATCTTGCCCTTTGCCCTTTATAAAATTTACAAAAGAGGGTCACGTGTATTGTAGATTGAGGTGATACATTATCACAAGGGCAATTGCAAAGATCTCTGGACCAACCATTAACTGCTGGGTGACTAACCAAATGATGGAAACTTCCAAACCTGAATCTTGTTAAAACATATCTGTCATATCCCGTGGTACACCAATCTAAATAAGGTTGAATTCAGAATGTTACCAAAGTCATTTGATGCTGAACCACCGATTTTTTCTCCATTTCCAAGGCCACTCGTAGCATTTCTAGGTGAGCCATGCATAGTTTTTTAAACTCCTTCCTTGAAATGGAACTCATAGATTCCGGGGAAGTATAAAAATCAGATCGTCCAAGATCCATCAGAAATCTTTTCACGTAATTCAACCAAGTGATCTTACGTACATGGTCCAGCTTCATAGAATCCCTAATAATTTCTCTATTCAGCCCTGTACTGCTGGAGGTCCAGACTCGATGCCATAATAAAACTGGTTGCACTTTAATAATGTCAGTCATATAATAAATCCCTAACTCACTATGGCAATTAAAAACTGGGGAACTCGATGGCACTGCTAAGATGAACCTTAAAAAAGTGTTTTCCACTTGTTGAATTGATGATACATCATTAAATCCCCATATTCCCGCCCCATACATGGCTATACTTATGCACTTGGCCTGGTAGATTTTAAGAAGAATTCCTGGGGGCCTTTTGCCCATTTTTTTTGCAAAGACCTCATAAAAAAGAGACACTCAGGGGCCGATTCCGATCTGGGTCAGAAATCTCTCCGACCGAGCCGGACTCGGATAGATTTCCAACCGAATCGGACCCTAGCAGTCCGACCGAACAAGTACGATGCATTCGCATGCTATCGGACTTGATTCGGTCGGACTCCCATTGAAGTCAATGGGAGCCGGGCGTACAACGCGTACGAGGGCTCCCATTGCCTCAATGGGTGCGAGGCGAACAAGGGCGCCCCCTACAGCGAGTACGCGTCGAAGCGGGTCGCGCCGTACATGCACAGGTAAGGGGACCCATGGGTCCCCCCTGTGTGCGACTCGCGCGGGTACGCGTACAGGGGGGTCCGACGCGGACCCCCAAAGTTCGCCTCCGACAGCTATTTCGAGCCGGACGGCGCGAGTCGGTCGGACTGCTTGCGGTGCGCATCGTACTTACCCGGCCGGGGAACGTCTCCATTGCGCGGTGCGAGTTGTGTCCGTGCGAGTCGGTCGGAGCGTGTTGAAGCCGCGTTCGAGTCGGTCAGCGATTTCGCGGGCGCTTGCATCGTACTCGCTCGGCCGGACCCGCGTACGAATCGGTCAGGAAACAGGGCTCCGAATCGGATCCGGTAAAGCCGAATCCGATTCGGAGCCCTACCGACCGAGATCGGAATCGGCCCCCTAGTCTTAACTGCGGGTACCCAGGAACCCGAATGCTGAAATAGAACGCCCAGGTATGAGAACGTATTGGTGGAATCTATTCTATTTTCACCTAGTGGCATACTGCTACATTTGCGTCTCCCCCTCCCACAAGACATTACGAAGGTCTTTTTCACATTCAGTTTCAGGCCTCTAGCGTCCATAAAATCAATATATGAGGCAAGGGCTCTTTGTAGACCCAGCTGGGTTCGGGCCATGAGCACAGCGTCATCCGCATAGAGGAGAGAAACGATTGGCTTTTTATTAATATAAGGTAGATCTCTCGCCCTTTCTTCCAGTTCCTTTTCTAGTGCATTAGTATATAAAGTGAAAAGGAATGGGGCCAAGACACATCCTTGTCTCACACCCCTCTCCACGCGGAATGGCGAAGAGCATTCTCCTTTTAATCCATACCTCACCCTAGCTGATGCCCCAGTGTATAATTGCCTTAAAAATTGCACCAATATCGGGTCCATGTTTAAATCCATTAAAATATTCCTCAGTTTGTTGTGCATAACACAATCAAAAGCGGCGGATAAATCAACGAATGCTACATAAAAGTTCCCTGCCTTTGCCCGAGTGTATTTCTAAATTAAAATATTAAGATTTAAACCTGTTCGCATGTCCTCAAACCCTGTCTAAAACCATATTGAACCTCGCTCAAAATATTGTTATCTTTTGCCCAAATTTGCAATCTGTTCAAGATAACCCTTCCTACAACTTTCACTAGGGAATCTAGGAGGGATATAGGGCGGTAACATGCCGGGTTTTCCCGTTCCCCTTTTTTAAAAATTGGTATTATCACTGACTCTGACTATGACTTGATGAAGCCCTTTGCACAACATGCTTCTACAACACGAGTCAGTAGCGGGGACCATAATAATGGGATTGACTTAAATAGGTCAATAGGCAGACCATCAGGTCCCGGCGCTTTTCCACCTTTGCTCGCATTAAGAGCCTCTGTTACTTCATCCGGGGTAATTTGCAGTTCAATAGGCAAAAAGCCAGTGAGATCGCACCGTTGATTACTTTCAGGGGCAGTACATTTTTCTACATTCCCATTGGCGCTATATACATTTGCGAAAGAATTTATCCCCGTTTCCTCGTCTATAGCAATCGCAATAGTTGCATCATCCTTATTAGTAAAAAACGGGGCGTTAACTGCCTTCCAAAATGAGGAGCAATCCTTGCTCAAGGATGCTTCATATAGAGAGGCCCAAGCTTGTTCTTTTAGCTCTTTCTTATGATTTTTTCTTGCCAAATTATAAGCCTTCCTGCATACTCGTATTTCCACATGATCCCTCACAACCCTGTGGAGAGCAACTTTCAGACGGCTATATGATTTAGTACAAATTGAATCAAACCATCCATTTTTCTCAACAAGGGTATCCTTCTTTTGTATTCTGAGCACATTCTGAATTGATAAAGTGATTTGAGAAAATGCGCTCAGGATATCATCATGGGAGGAACTTTCCTGTAAGCATAATATGGTCATAAGCTTTAGTAATAATCTGTTTATTCATCTCTTCTGGGTTTTTGCTATCCCAGCGCAGGGCATAACCATTTTGTCGAGACAAAACAATATTTTGGGTCCATGGCATTCTACTATTTATTATCTGGGCACCCTTTTTTGGTAAAACTATATTAATACTAAGGGGAAGATGATCACTCATGACATTGGAGTGGATTTTAAAGTTCTCAAACCACGTAGCATAACGATTAGGAACAATAATAAAATCTAATATAGATTGAAGTCCTCTGCCTATAAATGTATAATCAAAATCCACACTCGGAGTACACAACATATTTGCAAAACCCAGATCGTGTAGATGCATGATTTCATTTAGCTTCTCTCCCTTTTCTAAGTGAGGAAAATGCTTTGTATCTTCTTCGGTTTCTGGATCTAAGACCCCACAACCGACATGTGTACAAAGACTAACATTAAAATCTCCTCCCCAGATGGTTATCACATCAGGTCCTTCTGGCCCCCCGCTTCTCCCAGGTCATCGCTAAGTGATTTTAAAATCGCACCCAATTGGCCCCTTTCCGTGTTATTGTAAAAATGTACAACAAGCACAGCAATATTTAAGTCCAGGTAAATACGTACGATTTGGTAGAATGTGTCCGTTTTTATCATTTCAATTTTTCGACACCCTAGTAAATTTGAAATATACACACATATCCCCCCTTTATGTCTCCCATGGATAGACCGTATTGCTGGTGTATGGTAGGTCTTATAACCATTTATGTGAACTTCATCCAACAGCCAGGTCTCTTGAAAACATAGAATATCAAAGCTGTGGATAAAGTCAGTCCAGCCAGGATTACTCACTTTGGATAAAAGACCAGCTACGTTCCAATAGAGCACACTAATATTCTTAAAGAAAATTGCATTGTGAATGGGTACGAGTTGGCTATCTAAGGTATCGTCAAACCCGTCACCCCCCCTTATACCACTTTCCGCAGTTGCATCTAGTGATACACTAGGCAATATCCCATCTGGGACTTCCAAGGTGTCCGATTTCTCAAGCAGGCTCTGCTGTAGTACCCCACTAGAATTTTGTATTATGGTATTAATTATACTAGAACACTGGACTTTACTGTCCTGGAGTCAATCGTTCTCATCTAAAGATTGGAGAGCCCCAAATCTGTTTGACACCTCTATGTTATACATCATATAATCATTTGGCAGAGTTTGGGAATACTGAACTTTAGGCCAGTAGGGGGATTTGGGCTGATAGAAAAAGCCCAGGGGGAAAACTTTTATACCAGGACCAAAAATATTTTTATCTCCGGTTCTAAGCAAGATTTCACGAACCAGCGAAGGAGTGCTTAGAGAAATAACAATACAGTCCCCTCGCCCGGTCTTACTGCTTGAACCCACCCATGAAACACGTCTAACCATCTTAAAAGCTGTAAACATTTCACTAGTCAGTCCTGTTCTTTTCCCCAGATAATGGATAGCTATATTCCTCAAGGTGGTCCAGTTTTCATTTCCCCCTTCAGAAGCAGGGGGGACGTTAGCCAGAATCACTGTGTAGGGAGTGGCTGCCGGTGGCAGGTTTAACATTTGTAATAGAGGTTGATATTCACGCGGAGTTAAAGTCGTAGACCCTGATTTTAAACAAAGATCATGCGCTGTTAAATCTCCCTGCCGTTCTGCTAGTCTATCTTTTCCTAATTCTCTCTGCTCGTCTACCTTAATTGGCAAGCTATTACTTTGCATAGATATATGTGCTTTAGTGGATCCCATAACTCTAGTAGTCCTATCCCTCACACCTCGTTGGCTATCTTTGGTCTCAGCGCTATCAGTTAATTTTTGACCTTGCAATATAGCTACACTATCCACCCTACCACCTATTCTGTTTACTCGACCCGTCCTTAGAAATAATGATATCTTGATTCCCTATAACTTTTACCAAGCTTAAACTTTAATATTCACAATGTATTACTTTATTAAAACAATTCATTAAATTTCTTTTAAGTATTGTTTCAACAAAGAAAACACGTAAAATAATTTTCAAGAACAGTAGGGAGAACAACAAACATCAAGTTCCTATATTAGCTTACAAAATTAAAACATATCCATCAGTTAGTATCATTGTACAACTATGAATTAATTTGTCATATATAATCATTCAGCTTTTATGGATTATGCCAAGGCACTTCATCGACGAAGTACAATCAGATGAAGTAGAATGATTTAATGAGGTTTGGTAAGTAAGTTAGGTAGATGTTGAATAGAGGGGATATGATGGACCTCTGTGGGATGCCGCAGTGTTGTGTGTGAGGAGCTGATATGAAAGATGGTATCAACACTAGTTTACAGCTGAGAGGCCAATAATACAACGGGCATCAGCTGAGCTCCCTTTTCACCTTTATGGTATGTTAAAAAACAATTTGCTGAATGAAGAGATTGCACAACTGTACAGGTTATTGAGTCATTTTGTTCTTTTTTTAACAAAACCTTTATTAAGTTTATTCAAATATACATACAATCTTCTACGTCCAGATTAGAACCTAGTAGCATCAATACGGTACATCGTCATATGCTCTGCTAGTGTATACCTGAGCACATAGTTGGTACAATACCTTCATGTACATAGCTCTCAACATCAACACCTTCCAATAAGTACATTTCTGTTGCTTCGACATCAAATATTCCATTCTGTATTTTTAGACCACATTTTGCATTTCTAAATAAACCTATAACGATTACCCCAGGTCACCACCCCCCACCCGCAATCATCCAACTGGGAACACCATAAATAGCTACAGAACAGACAGCATAATTCTATAACATTTCACAAAGAGACCTGCACTTGACCAGGACACGCGTCACCACACCTTGCAGTACAACATGTTCAGATACATCTTTTAGAAGGCCCCCGCCTCCCATGTACAATGCTTCAGCCACAGCTGCGATCAAGCCACTACTGCCTGCGTAGGTTTCTCCCAACTTTTAAACGCCTCACATAGCACATCCCACGCCATCGCTATTGGTATTTTTCTCAGACTCCTCTGTTCCTCCCTACGTATTGCAGCACTTTCAGCAAGACTCCACTTAATCACCTCATCCCTCCAAGTCTCTAGGTTTGGTGGTCTTGCTGCCTTCCACCGACTGGTAATATGACTCTTTGCTAGTATTAACGCTAAATTAGCAAAGCACGCTTGTACCTTATATCCCTTAGGTTGATGGTATAACCCCAGCAGACTGCTATTTGCTGTGTTCCAAGTATTTTCCCCTACAGTACCAGTAAGCGTGTGTTCAATCTGTGTCCAATAATACGTTAGTGCCGGACATGTCCACAGCATATGCATAAACCCGCCATCCTCCTCTACGCACCTCAGGCATTTTGAGGGGGTGGCAGGAACCATCCTGTGGAGTCTATGCGGAGTGAGATATGCTCTCTGTACGATCAGATATTGAATACATTTGAACCGCGCATTGCGGGACACTATCTTCGGGTACTCCAGTAGTTTTGCCCATTCCTTGTCCGTCAGACACCCTGCTACATCTAGCTACCATTTAGTCCGCAGCGCCTCTAGTGGGGGTCTTACTGTCCCTCTTATGCCTACATAAAGCCATTTTGTTAGATGTCTGCCATTTCCCATCAAATGGAGCATATGTACCAATTCGTTCGTGGGCGGCTCTTATCCAGTTGGGGCCCAGAGCTGTTTCACACAATGAGATAGTCCTGCATGTAAAAGGAATAGCGTATCCAACAGGCCATTGGTATTTGTGAAGTCAGTGTGCAACATCATTGTGCCCTCTTGAAACAGTGTCCCAACTGTAGCTACCCCTCCCTCCTCCCATTCTGTTATCTGTCCCCGTGTGACCACTCCCGACGGGATGGGTAATCCTACAAAGGGGATGTTTGGGGCATAGGTATACAAGGACGTGTGTATTTTTTGGCAGAATTCCAGTATTTTAATGCTATTTGCTATTTGCTATTTGCAATAGTGGGGAATCCGTAGTGTCAATTGGGCGTGTGCTATATAACTTTGCATGCAGTTTACCTTGTGCCAACATTCTGGGCGTATATCCAATTTCCTGCAGGTTACGACCCACGAGCCAGAATGAAAGCCATTGCAACTGGCTCGCCATACAGTAGGCCCTGAAATTGGAGGCTCCTACACCTCTGGCAGCAGTCGGTAGTTGCCACTCTCCTTCTACCTGTGCCCCACAGTAATTCTATCAATAGGTCGTCTAGGTCCCGGAATATGGTCGCAGGGAGAAATATCGGGATTGTTGTAAAATAGTACAGCACTCTAGGCAACATTACCATCTTTGCGATGGCCAAACGCCCCATGACCAACAATGGCAGAGTAGTCCAAAACGCTATTTGGGAGCGCAACGCTGTTATTGCTCTCTGTACGTTTCCGTCCATCGTATCTTTTTGCGTTCTATATATATGCACACCCAAATACTTAAACGTGACTGGGGTCACTTGTACCTCGTTGTCGCCAAACCCCACCACATTTGGAGCCTCTTGGTGGGTAAAGAAGGCCACGGACTTATCAAAATTTATATGGATACTGGACACCTGACCAAAGTTTTCAAAAATTGCTGCCGTGACATGAATACCACTGTATAAATCCCGGGTATACAAAATTATGTCTGCGCAGTCTGTGTGCAAGCGGTTCAACTGCTAGTATAAAGAGCATGGGAGACAGGGGGCTGCCCTGTCTCGTGCCCCTATGAACCCCGTACTCCTTGGAAATATGGCCTCCCGTCCTAACACGTGCCGTTGGGGCGGCGTATAATAACCTAACCCAATTGATGGATTCAACGGGTATCCCATATAAGGCCAGTGCCTCAAGCATATATTCCCAGCTCAGCATATCAAATTCCTGCCGCATATCTAGTATAGGCAGCCCGCCCTTGGGAAACGCTCCAAGGGGGCCCACATTATTTGATATAGCCGCCTCACGTTCTGTGCAGTGCTCCTACATGGCAGAAACCCGCATTGGTCCACATGTACTAACTTGGTGAGATAGGGCATTAAGCGCGTCGCTAAAATCTTACTTAGGCTTTTATACTCAGTATTTATGAGCGACAATGGGCGGTATGCTGAAATATCAGTCTGATCGCGCCCAGGTTTGGGCAGTAACACTACTAGTGCCTGCTTGGTTGTCTGGAGAAGAATCCCTCCCTCAGCAGAGGCCTTATACAATGCATCCAAGTGGGGCGCCAGCTCCTTGGCATAGGTGGAGTAAAATTCTGCGGGTAGGCCATCTAGCCCTGGGGTCTTATTCCGCGGCAGGGCCTGGATCGCAGCCAGAATTTCCTCCGTAGTAATAAGTGACTTCAGGTCTTCCTGGTCTGTGGTGGCTAGCTTCGGCAGCCGCACTCACTGGAGAAATTCCTTAATTTCTGGCATACAGGAGCGCCTGGGGGCATTGTACAAACAGGTATAGTACTTTTGGAATGCCTCATTGATCGTACCTTGGGTAACAGCCATGGCTCCCGATGGGGAGCGAATTTGTGTTATTGGGGTCCCTTGGGGTTGATCACTAATAATGCGTGCAAGTAAGGTACCCGCTTTATCAGCCTCTACATGTGTTCTCTGGACATACGCTTTATAGTCAATTACCCTTAACCTCTCCAGCAAGTCAGCATACTCTATCCGCCTCTCCTGTAGTTCACCCACCTGTTCTGGGGAATCTGCGGCTGCTTTTTCCAGGGGGCCCAATCGTCCATCTACTTCTGTCAATTTGCACGCTATTTCCTGTCTCGCTCCTACCACTGCTCCAATGGAGGCACCCCTCACTACCACCTTGAATGCTTCCCATTCTATTAATGGGGAGGAGGCAGAGCCCACATTTCAAGCGAAGTAGTCTGCAACGGTAGCTGCCATATGCGCCCTAAAAACACATTTGGGGATTGAATCTCCACGTCGGCATTGGGACATAACCCCACTCAAGATCCATCTCCAGCGGACTGTGGTCCGAGAGCGTTTTACCCAAATATGATATTTGCACCACCTTTGGGAGAAGGGAGGGGGAACAGAAGACATGGTCTATTCTAGTGTGTACTGCGTGTACGTGGGAGTAAAAGGAGTATTCCCGTGTCGATGCATGCTTGACTCGCCACACGTCCTTGAGGCCCCACCCCTCCGTCCATACCGCTAATGCCCTAGCCTGTCGAGTTGCCAATACACCACAGAGAGGTGGGTGCGATCGATCCATCTGCACATCCAGCACTGCATTATACGCCCCCCCAAGTATCCAAGGGTATTGTACTCAGTCAACCAATGCATTGTTCAGTCGTTGGAGAAACCCCTCCTGTTCCAAATTTGGTGCATAATTACTCCCTATCACAAGCATGAGTCATTTTGTTCTTAAGGCAGCAACTTTCATGGCATTTCATATTCCTCATACATAGGTCGTTGTTACTTCCTAAACCTACCAGTCATTCAGAAGAAATGTCCTATCAGCAAACTCCAGATTTCATTATGGCATGGTGCTTTGATCAGCATATTGTGCTGAGGCAGAGTTATCCCAATTCAGGTACGACTTACATTTGACTGACATTTTTCTAGCCAACACTGGCCTGTTGTGAAATATAGCCTGGTGGGATAATGTATCTGCTCTACAGATCGTTATTCTGTTTGCAGGAGCCAGATAGTTTACTAGGTTAATGTGCCGGCTGCAGAGGGCTGCAAATACGCAAACTAGCAGTAATTTGAATCTGAAAAGGCCCAATATAGCCTGCCATGTGTCACAAAAGGCTGCTATATTAGACTATCTTTCAAAAATAGTTTAATATCTAGATAACCCTGCCAGGGCCATCAATCTGAGGATTAATCCCTTTGAACCAAATATTGTGGAAACCATAATCAGGGCATCTGAAGCTGAATGTGTTTGCATTCTAATTGACCTCTCCAGACATCCCAGCAGAACATCGACTAACATTTTCTGATTCTTTTATTTTGTAATTTAAGAACTGTGTAGTTAAAGCCTCCTTTTTGAAATGTATTGACTCCTTTGAAATTCTGCTTTAGCTTTATCTACTTTATGGTCCTAACAAATAAATTGATGTTATGAGGTCCTATGTACTTAATGTAGTACATGCATAATATTCAGTGAACATTTGGGGTAGCGTTTTTATTGGGAGAAGTGTGAGAACACTCAGGGGTCGATTCCGATCTCGGCCGGTAGGGCACCTAACAGTATTCGTCCGGAAAAAATACCAGCCGAATGCGTGTTCCCCGACTGATTCGTACACTCGTCCGGACGAACAAGTACGATGCGTAGAACAACTCATTTTCCGAGCGAGCAATACTCACCCAATCCAGCTCCTGTTCCCCGGCCGAGCCGGATCCGTGAACGCTGAATCGAGCCGCACGGAAGCAAATACACAGCACCTTCCGGCCGGACTAGTACGATGCACAATCCGTACGCGCCGAACCCATCGCTACGTCCGGCACGATTGAGCATCCGGGCGAGCCGTACATACGCTCCGTTTCGCGCCACAAGACGATCCACGGCTACGAGACGAACAAGCCTGCTACGAGTACGACTCGAAGACACAAGAAACCCGAACAAGACGATCCAAGCATGAATCCCATTGCGCAGGTCCTACCTATACTCTACATCTATTACCGGGACCGGCACGGACGCGTACGGTGCAGACAGTAAGTCAAACACCAACAATACAAAAAAACTACACGTACCCGAAATATGTCACACACACATAGGGATGCACAAATAACGTACACTAGCAACAGCAGAACCATAGGGGTGGGATGGCCAACACCAATGCCATACACACCCATAGGGGGATGGATGCCTACCGCCAACACCACCCTACCACCACACCTACTCAGGGGGGGCTGGATGCCTGTCACTACTACCATCCCCACTCATGGGGGGATGGATGCCTACCACTACCACCACCCCTACTCAGGGGGGCCTGGATGCCTGTCACTACTACCATCCCCACTCATGGGGGGATGGATGCCTACCACTACCACCACCCCTACTCAGGGGGGCCTGGATGCCTGTCACTACTACCATCCCCACTCATGGGGGGATGGATGCCTACCACTACTACCATCCCCACTCATGGGGGGATGGATGCCCACCACTACCACCACCCCTACTCAGGGGGGCCTGGATGCCTGTCACTACTACCATCCCCACTCATGGGGGGATGGATGCCTACCACTACTACCATCCCCACTCATGGGGGGATGGATGCCCACCACTACCACCACCCCTACTCAGGGGGGCCTGGATGCCTGTCACTACTACCATCCCCACTCATAGGGGGCTGGGTGCCTACCACTACTACCATCCCCACTCATGGGGGGATGGATGCCTACCACTACCACCACCCCTACTCAGGGGGGCTTGGATGCCTGTCACTACTACCATCCCCACTCATGGGGGGATGGATGCCTACCACTACCACCACCCCTACTCAGGGGGGCCTGGATGCCTGTCACTACTACCATCCCCACTCATGGGGGGATGGATGCCTACCACTGCTACCATCCCCACTCATGGGGGGATGGATGCCCACCACTACCACCACCCCTACTCAGGGGTGCCTGGATGCCTGTCACTACTACCATCCCCACTCATGGGGGATGGATGCCTACCACTACTACCATCCCCACTCAAGGGGGATGGATGCCCACCACTACCACCACCCCTACTCAGGGGGCCTGGATGCCTGTCACTACTACCATCCCCACTCATGGGGGGATGGATGCCTACCACTAACACCACTGCTACTCATAGGACGGGTAATGCATGACACAACTAGCATACTCCCACATAAGGAATGACAGAAGATTACATCCCCCCCAACACCATGACAAGTGTGTGTAGTCTGTGTCAAATGCCTACCACACTGAACATGACATTGAACATACAATGTGACCCCCTAGCACATGTGTCACACATAAATGTGTGTGGCCTCCACAATGCAAGCAGACCATGGCCACTGTGGCAATGGGCTCGAGCACCCCATCACCACAGTGACCAAAAGGGAAGTGTGCTGTCCATAGCTGATGCACATTTTGAACAGTGTGGCAATGGGGCCTAAAGCCCCATCACCACAGTGACCAAAAGGGAAGTGTGGTGTCCACAGCTGATGCACATTTTGAACAGTGTGGCAATGGGGCCTAAAGCCCCATCACCACAGTGACCAAAAGGGAAGTGTGGTGTCCACAGCTGATGCACATTTTGAACAGTGTGGCAATGGGGCCTAAAGCCCCATCACCACAGTGACCAAAAGGGAAGTGTAGTCATGGTAAAAGCTGCCAAAGCCAAACTGCATGGATGAATCCTGGTCACACAACAACAAACACATCAGTGGCATAGTAGTGCTTGTGTCCCATAGCAACATAGATTGGTCGAGGGAAACAGTGCAGTGTCAATGAAACATCGTTTTGGCCATGTGCATACAAACATCACCCATGGGGGCACACATTGTCAACATTCACAAATAACACAATGACAGAAGTGACCATCATAATGCTGACCCACATATCTGCACCAATGGACACACAAATGTAGATATCCTGTGGAGACTGTAGATGTCAGGTGAACAAATACCATACCATGGCAGCAATGGGACATACAAACCATGATTATTGTGCTGACTGATGACCTAGGAGTCCCAGGGACAGCAGGGGAAAGCCACCAAACAACATACAGCCAATGGCACACTCAAGATATGCCAATGCAGTGGTGCAAAGGCACAAACACAAACAGGCAGACTCACACTGCATATCAAACACAACAGGTGATGGGGGGGGGTGCCAGTGTCCCCAGGCAACCACACAACACATGAGGAGGCCTGAATTCCAACCACACAGATGTGTATACAGTGCCATACAAAAGTTACTCATGGATCGGATACCCCTATGTGGGCAATCAAGCATTGTTAGATGAGAGGGAGCACAAATGACACATGTCACACAAGCTTGTAGGAACAGCAACTAACACAGCAAGAGACAGACCCACCACAGCACTACCCCCAGGGACCCCACATTGTGCTGACACTAGCCTGCATGATAATCCCACTGTGATGACAAAGTTAGATGTCGTTCACACTGTGAACCACAGCCATGTGTCCTGAGCAACTAACTACCATCACACCTACACAAGCTCCAATCAATCAGCACGGCCTGCCAGCCAAGGCCAATATGGAGGTAGGGGTCTAGCCGTGCAACAACTCACTTTTGCACACACTCAACACCACACACCCTGATCTCCACCAATGTGCAGCAGTGAAGCTCACATGGACTGGTGACATTGCACATGCACCCATGACAATACCAGGGGTGGTGGTGGGAACTAAGGTGTTTGCCCACATCCCCAGCCCTGACAACAAAGACAACCTGGGATGACAACCTCATGAACATCAGTTTGCCATGCACCCACATCACGGAGAAACCAGGTCCAAGATGCTGGATGAACACAGAACAACTCAGCAAGCATCACAAACAGGAACATCCCTAGGGACACAGCCTGTGTAGGAAAAGGGAAGGGAACACGCACAGACATGCTTACACAACACACAACACAGGCCCAAGCAATGTCACCGGATTACACACTGCCATGAGGGCACTCCACTCCTGTGGAAGGTCCGCTGTGCCAAACCTTGTCTGTGCACGACCCAAACATGTCAGCAGAACACTCCATCAGTGAGTCAACAACCACAACACACAGAAGGCTCTGCTCACATCAGCCTGGGTACGGGAGTGTCACGTCAGTCATCTGCACACACACAAAACACGTGTCAAGCAAGTTGCACTGTATACACAGATGAGTCCTTCGACATTGATGTGCAAAACTGCATGTCCAGTGGAGCTGGGCACACAGTCAGGGAAATCGGAACATTGAACAGTGGTAAGCCCACCAGATGTGCATCAGTGTAAGACAAAGATGTTCATTTACAAATGCAAAAAGGACATCCCTGTGTCAAATGCTGAACATTACACCCTCAGACTGTAGCAAAGGATGCCATAGATCCAGACTACAACAGGACACATATCCCATGGACCACATGGAGTCCATCACTGCAACACTTCATTGTCCTGATGTGAACACTATTACAATTGCAAATGCAGGATGCTACTCATCCAAATCATGTACATCAAAAGAAAACCCACAAGTAAACAAAAAGAGGCTTTATTCAGCAAATGTCAGGGTAAACACGGAAGTCCAAAAGAAACTAAGGCCAATGGCCAGTCCAAAATCACAGTCCCAACGGGGTGAGAAGTGACAACTGGTCACACATTGCTTGCCTGCACAGGTACGGTTAGGGGACATCCCCCTTGGAGGGGCATACAAGGGGCAGGCCAGGCACCGCAGGGACAGGATCAGGGGATGGCAGAGTGAGGCAGTGAAGGCGTGGTGGGTGCAGGAGTGTCACCGGCAACTGCAGTGGAGGTGTCTGACTCAGGGGGGGCCGGCACCACTGTGGTACACAAGTCAGTTGGTGTGGGTGCTGCAACCACTGCAGTGGGCTGGACTGATGTAGTGGACTGGGTACCCACTGCAGTGCCCGAGTCAGACGTGGTGGTTGTGGACTCCACTGCAGTGCATGACTCCAAGGGAGTGGAAGGGTAGGCAGATGAGGTGGGCAGGACAGAGGGGGGACCCGGTCTCCACAACAGTGCCACTAACAGGCAGAGCATCTGGGTTGGGGGTGGAAGAGCAAGTGGCAGGCGGGGAGGGCCTAAGCAGTCTGGGGATGCGGTATCGGTGTGTGGGGAACCTGGGGCAGTGTGTGGCGGGGGAACCTGTGCAGTGGTGGCCTGGGGGATGGAGGAGAGAGACTGGGCGGTGGAGCTGCGTGGTGGTGGTGGTGGGGTCTTGCTCTTCCTGGTCCGGGGGGACTTCCTAATGGGGTCCTGTGTCTGCCTGCACCTGGGGGAGGGGTGTCCGGGGCGAGGGGCACTCCCTCTGTGTGGGTGGACTTCCTCTTCCCCGGTATGCTGGATCAGCAGGATTGGAGGCTAAGAGGCCGAGGTCACACAGGAAGATCTGCTGTGTAGGTGGGGTAGCAGGCGAGGCAAGGGAAGGGGTCTTGGAGGGAGAGGATTTGGAGGACTGCGGAGTGAATGTAGATGCCTGTGTGTGTTCCCCATCCCCTATGTCTGTGGTATCAGTCCCCTGAGGATGCTTGTGTGCACGTCTTGCCTTTCTCTTGGGTGTGTCTGTGCTGCTCGTGTCTGTGTGTTTGGGTGACTGTGCAGGTGTGCATGTGCTTTGGACAGGTAGGGGGCAGGAAGTGTGGATGGGGCAGAGGTGGGAGGGGTGAGGGACTGTTGGAGGAGGGACACTGCTGCCGTCAGGGAAGAGTCCATGGACTTATTGCTCCTCTGTAGGGCAGACATACCCGTCGAGATGCCCTCCATGAACGACACCAGCTGTGTCAACAGAGTGGTGTGTGCATGGAGGACACTCAGCATTGCTGTCTGCCCTACATGGAGCTGCCGAAGGAGATACACAGACTCCTCACTCAGGGCAGCAGGGGACACAGGGGCAGGGGGTGCGGTGCCTGGCACGAAGGAGACACGCTCCTGAGTACGTGAGCCTCCAGGGACCTCAGGAATGGGAGCCAATGAGAGGGCGGTGGTGGTGGTGGCGGGGCCAGACAGACTAGCTGGCCTTTGGTGGCTGCTGAGACCCGCCTCCACAAGGGAGTCATCCTCCGAGCTGCTGTGGTCCTCAGCTGAGGTGGATGGTGCTGAGGACTCCTCGGTGTGGCTCCCCTCGCCCTCCGTGCCACTGGGTCCCTCTGACCACTCGTCCGATGCTGACCCAGTCTGGCTCCGCTGCTCCTCCTGGTCCGTGGAGCTGTCCCCTCCTGTGGCCGTGGATGTATCTGCAAACAATTAGGAAAACAGACAAACATCAGTCACCTGCACTGACCGCACACACCACAGTAAGTACAGCACATTACAGAGCAAGCCCTGGCATCCTTAGTTGAACATTGCCTAAAGTCCTCACACAGATTCGGGAAGCCAATTGTCAGTCTGATGGTCAACCATGGGACTCACACCCCTCCTGCCCTTGCACCCATCTGTCTGGTGCCTGTCTGATGGTAAGACCCCAGTGTGGACACATGCACCACCTACACAGTTGTTGGACATTGCAGGGAACACAGTGAAGTATGTGAACATGCACAGATCACATCTCTTGCCACTGAGTCAGTGCAGGTGTCCGGAGAAAGGGATGGCCAGAGTCTAAATAGAAATGCATGTGATGCATACCAGCACCAGACACCATGATCCACCCATGTCCGGATAGTCAATGCCACAATGGGGTGCATGTTGCACATGTCACTCCCCTGCAGGATCAGTCTTAGGAAGTTTAATGCCATGACACAGGCATGCGTGCAAAGTCATACATCACTGTCTCCAGTCACATGGCCATGGCAGCCAGCCAACAACAGTCTGCACTGTGTCACAATGCGAGGGCATGGGGAATGCAAGTTATGTGACTGACAAGTGCACATGTCCATCCCCCAAATACCACATCATCTGTACTACTATTTGTCCACGTCATACCAACTGGAAATATGGGGGACATGAAACACAACACTCTGAACATGAGCACCTCACAGTGTGCTGTGAATGAAAATACAGCTGCCTGAAAGTCACAGTCGCAAACACCTGTGTGCACAGTCAAGTGATCAGACACCTATAAGTCACAGAAGTATCGTCTATCATGGTCACATCTCAGATGGCATGCTGAGCCCTAACCGATAAACATACCAGTAGTCCTGACAATGAAGACACAGCACAATGAGACAGAGGCAGACACCTGAGGGTACATTTCACTGATCACAACATGCCAGATGATACACGGGAGTGGGAGTACAGAGTGTATTGTATGCCCTGGAGTAGGCATGACTGTCCAGCTCCACCTGTAAGAGGGATGAGTCCTGGATAGTAGGCAGGTGGCTAAGCATGTGTGACACACTGGATACACATACTCCTGAGGCCCAAACATTGTTCCCACCAGCAGCATGGGTGTGTGCCAAATTCCCCAGGGACATGTGGTGAGTCAGAGCAGCAAGCGGACCACATATCAAAGTTACACCCAGATTACATGTCAGAACTTAGGCATTGTGTAAGCAATTGACCCACCCATGAATCGCACAACATAGTCACGGGAACAAATGCTGTCCCCCACCTTGAGCAAAGCTAAATGCAATGACACAGTCCCCAAATTACACAATTTCCTGACTATAAGGGCCACACATATGTGTATCAGAGGAGAAGTGGGCATGTCACAAATGAGGGACATGGGTCCTGGACCACATGACTGATGTACTGTGGAAGTTTAACCAGGCCAGAGGAGGGCACATAGCATGTCAGACAAAGTGCACAGTGCAGTCATGGACTCACCCCCTCCTTGCTGCTGTCTGTCCTTCAGCTGCCCATCCAGGTCAAGGAAGACCACCGCCAGGATCCGGAGCATGTGGGGGGTCAGGGTCCGGTGTCCGCCCCTCCTGCAAGGAGGCGACAGCTTCAGCTGGACCCTTGCGATCCTCCGGGTCCAGCCACGAAGGTCCTGCCACCTCTTCTGGCAGTTGCGGATCCTGCGCCTGTAGACCCCCACGGATCTTACTTTCCGGGCGATGGTCAGCCAGATTTCCTGCTTCTGGTGGGCATCAACCTGTGAGGATGACAAAGTGAAAAGGCCATTACTACACATGCAACATATACGTGCATCACACAGTTGGATTTACATGTCTCAATCACAGGGGCATATGATGTACACAGGCAGTGCAACAATGGCTATGAACAGTTTGCCAGCAGTCACTACATGGTATCATTGCATGGGAAGTAAACCTAGTTGGAATGCACTGTTACTGCACTGTACCAGTTCAGTGCATGTAACTACACACTTTGGGGTGTGACAACTACTCAGTGGGCATGCTAGCCAGTGGTGTGCACACTGAAAGTCCTGCTTGTCAGACAACATGCACAATTAGTGAGGCAGTGGACAGCACACTCACCTGCTCCCCTGGTTTCCCATTCAGCTTGCTGTACTGTGGAAGGAGGCTGTCCAACAGGGCCTGGTTCTCCTCAAGGCTGAAGGCTGGGGCTCTCTCCACAGAACGTGCCATTGCAGGAGCCAGAGGATGCATAAACAGCAGCAGTGTTGGTGGCAGATGTCGTCCTGGAGCATGTAGTGCAGGCAAGTGAGCTCTCAGGGGAACAGCCAGCATTATATGTGTGCTGCAAAGGCAGATACTGTCCCATGTGTCCAAAGTGATAGGTCCAAGTCGTTTGCATCTTCTGAATCTGACCAATCCATGGAATAGCAGCACTAATACACGCCCACAGCATCCTTCAAATCTTCAACTTCATGACACCCATGATTTTGCAACATTGTTGTGGCTGGCCAACTGAATTCACTGCATCAGACTCGTTGGAGCTTCGAAAACGCGTCCGTTGCCATGCCAGGCCCCAGCCAATGTGTGCGCACCGTTCGGTCCATTGCTGTATAACGCGTATTTCGGGATACAACGCGTACCCGCACACATCATATGCAATGGGCCGGCCGGACACACCAATCGGTCCATTGCTGTACAACGCGTATTTCGGGATACAACGCGTACCCGCACACATCATATGCAATGGGCCGGCCGGGCATACCGATAGGTCCATTGCTGTTCAACGCGTACCCGCTCACAACAGATGCAATGGGCCGGCCGGGCACACCGATCGGTCCATTGCTGTACAACGCGTATTTCGGGATACAACGCGTACCCGCACACATCATATGCAATGGGCCGGCCGGGCAGACCGATCGGTCCATTGCTGTACAACGCGTATTTCGGGATACAACGCGTACCCGCGCACAACAGATGCAATGGGCCGGCCGGGCACACCGATCGGTCCATTGCTATACAACGCGTATTTCGGGATACAACGCGTACCCGCACACAACAGATGCAATGGGCCGGCCGGGCACACCGATCGGTCCATTGCTGTACAACGCGTATTTCGGGATACAACGCGTACCCGCACACATCATATGCAATGGGCCGGCCGGGCACACCGATCGGTCCATTGCTGTTCAACGCATACCCGCTCACAACAGAATGCAATGGGCTGGCCGGGCACACCGATCGGTCCATTGCTGTATAACGCGTATTTCGGGACACAACGCGTACCCACACACAACAGATGCAATGGGCCGGCCGGGCACTCCGATCGGTCCATTGCTGTACAACGCGTATTTCGGGATACAACGCGTACCCGCACACATCATATGCAATGGGCCGGCCGGGCACACTGATCGGTCGATTGCTGTTCAACGCGTACCCGCTCACAACAGATGCAATGGGCCGGCCGGGCACACCGATCGGTCCATTGCTGTACAACACGTATTTCGGGATACAACGCGTACCCGCACACAACAGATGCAATGGGCCGGCCGGGCACACCGATCGGTCCATTGCTGTACAACGCGTACCTGTACAGGTCAGTCGCATATGTCACCATGCTTGTCACTGGTGAATGTATGCCAGCCACATATACCTGCCAGAAACCCAGGGGCACACCTACAACACCACACCCAGTCCACACTGTTTCCTGAGGCATGTAAGGCTGCATTTCCTTCTCTGTGTATGGGGGTTAACATGTGGTTTTTGTGGTGGCACTTGTGGGCAGCCACACCCAGGCTGTGCATGTGTTCATGGGGACAGGGTCCTTGGTGTGTTGTGCACATGACCACTGTGATGTGCAACAGTTCATTTTGGAGCATGTGGCATGGTCACATTTCCAGGTTGTGTATGTGTATGACATGTCACATACCCCCAGAGTCCCATGTGGGAAGGCATGTACGTCACAGGATGACCCATTGCCACAATAGTGATGTCCCTCCACAGTCTGTGTGCATGTTGTGTTTCCGATGTCACTGATTCCATGTGCACGATGGGGAGACAGTCTCCACATCAACGTTGTTTGTGCATGGACTTTGATGTTGTGCGTCACTGGCATCCATGTCTGTCCTGCGGATGCGACAAGGGCCACTACCTGTGGGAGTCATGTTTGTTTTTCTGACGTGTACATGATACGCCATGTCATGCCAGTGGCCATGTGGCAAGACAGGGTCACTGGGAATCTACCTGTCAATGATCTGTGATGCCTGTGGCGCATCTGTCCAGACATGTCACTGTGGTGTGTGTGTGGAACGTGACAGCAGTATATGGGTACTGTGACACAGCCTAATGGTTTCCCATAGCACAACCTGGTACCTGTAGTGCACACATGTTGTACTGAGAAGTTAGATGATGGCCATGTAGGTGCGAGTTATGTCCGACAGAAAGGCACACACATCAAGTACTTGTGTCACGTAATGATGTATCATGTGAAATTGAGTATGGTGAATGGCGCATATGTGGGGTGACTGACAATCTTTCTTCCTTCAACCTATGCACTGCAGGGCTCCAGCTGTCCATAGACCATTCCCTGACCTGGCAACGATGGTGGAACGTGACAGCATCCGACGGTACCGCTTCACCAGGCAGCTGATTGAGGATTTGGCAGTGCGCTTGGCACCACATTTGCAACCTGGCCGGACGTACCCTACGGCGCTGACCCCCAAGGTGAAGGTAATGGCAGCTCTACACTTCTTTGCCACCGGTACCTTTCAACACACTGTTGTGATTGCCGGTGGGATGTCACAGACTATGTTCAGCCGTGTGCTACGCGATGTTTTGGAGGCAATGTTGAGATGCCTGAACCAGTACATCTATTTCCCAACACGTCAACAACTCACTGACGTCAAGAGTGACTTCTATGCCCTGGGGAGGATGCCACATGTCATTGGCTCCATTGATGGGACACATGTGGCTTTGATACCACCACAGGCACATGGGCAGGCATACCGGAACCGTAAACATTACCATTCGATCAATGCTCTGGTGGTATGTTTAGCAGATATGAGCATCACACATGTGTGCGCCCGTTTCCCTGGTTCAGCACACGATGCCTACGTGATGAGGAGTAGTCGCATCCCGAGGATGATGGCACAGATGCAGAACCAGCGTGCCTGGCTTGTCGGTGTGTACTGACTTTGTACCATTGTGTGTGTTCTGATCTGTAGTATTCCACCCACTTTTCCAAATCAGCTAATGTGCACTTGTCTGTCCGTAGGTGACTCCGGATACCCCAACATGCCGTGGTTGCTGACACCCCTCAGGAACCCTGTGACACCAGCCCAGATGCGCTACAATGAGGCACATGGTCGGACCAGGAGAGTGATAGAGCGGACCTTTGGTCTCCTGAAGAGCCGCTTCCGCTGCCTGGACAAGACAGGAGGGGCCCTCCCATATGCCCCAGCAAAGGTGTGCAAGATTGTCATCGTCTGCTGCATGCTACACAACCTGGCAATGCGGAAGGAGTTGCCTCTCATCCTGGATGACGATGACCAACGTCCGCCACCTGTGGAGGATCCTGGCCTGGACCACGATGCCAGTGATGATGATGGTGATGTCCGCACACAGCTCATCACCAACTTCTTCAGCTGATTGTGAGTATCAAGGGAGATGTAATGTGAATGACGTGAGTTTGCATGATATGTGTGGGTGGTGCTCTGGTGCTGTTTGAGTGTGGCCATGTGCTACTTGACTGGATGCGTGCAGCAATGTGTCCTTCCAGGTAGTCTGAACTCCCCAACAGTTTTGATATGCTAACTTGGTTTTGTGTAGTTGTCTTGTGACATGTATTGGGCATGTGTATTGCAGTACTGTCCTGTTCTACAGTGATTTTAACTGTGTGTCATGTCTGTCCTTCACAGGGTGCTTACTGAGTACTTTGGTCAACTTGGATCCTCCGACACCATGATTCAGCTTTCAGGGTGGCAGCAGTAGTTGGCCTACAAGTGATGTGCCACACACCCCTGGACTTCATATCTTCTGCACTTGTTGACTGTGTGGCCACTGCCACGTGGGTAAACTCTTGCATTTGTAGTGGAAACAACATGTTGCAAATGTGTAATAAACCTGTGCTTCACTTTGGGATGTGCGTTGTCTGTGGTCACACATCTGACTGACATTTGCTTACTGCACCTGTGGGCTAGTTGACACAGACTCTGAATAGGTGTGGTGTCTGTGCATTCCACTGTATTTCCTGCCAACATCACTGTGGGCGATGAGTCCGATGGCCCTGGTGTCTGTGTTGTGTAGCCCTAGTGGTGTGTCTCCCTCATATGTGTCACGTCACCATGAATCACACGACGGTGTTGTACTTGCTGTAGCAGTTAGCATACACAGTGTAATTTAGCAGAACATCATCACCATAACAGTATCCACATTTGAATAACAACAGTGGCAAGTATGGTGTACTAGTGATTTTATTTACAGAAATGTGTGTGTGTATAGTGCACAGGATGGTGGGTGCTGTACATTGGGATTGTGATCCAAAGTTCCCAGATGAGTTGGAAGTCTTGGTAGCAGAAATGTCCTGAGTGAAGTCCACAGTCATATGATACATTAGTATTAGGGGAGCGACCCCTGACCTTGACTGGTAGGTCGCTCCCCCACCACACAGCTCCGTCTGTGTGCCCTGCTGCTGCCCCTGATTGTGCTCGTTTTACCTTTCTGTGCCCCCTTGCTGCCCCTGATTGTGCTCGTTTTTCCTTTCTGTGCCCCCCCTTGCTGCCCCTGATTGTGCTCGTTTTTCCTTTCTGTGCCCCCTTGCTGCCCCTGATTGTGCTCGTTTTTCCTTTCTGTGCCCCCCTTGCTGCCCCTGATTGTGCTTGTTTTTCCTTTCTGTGCCCCCTTGCTGCCCCTGATTGTGCTCGCTTTTCCTTTCTGTGCCCCCCTTGCTGCCCCTGATTGTGCTAGTTTTTTCCTTTCTGTGCCCCCTTGCTGCCCCTGATTGTGCTCGTTTTTTTTTCCTTTCTGTGCCCCCTTGATGCCCTGATTGTGCTCGTTTTCCCCTCTGTGCCTGTTTCCCGCCGCTGCGCCCCTGCGGCCAAGCCCCCTCACTGCCCATTCGCTGCCCCATTCCCTGCTCCTCCCTCCCACCTCCCCATTTATGGCGGCCGCTGCGCGGCCGCGCCGCTGGTGCGCCGAAGGTGCGCCTAAGGCAAGCCCGTCTGCGCCAGTCCGCGCCGTGACCGCGCCCAGCGCCAGACCCCCTGGTCCGGGCATCCCCCGCGCCCGCCACATCAACAGACGCCGATACGACGCCAGCACCCTCCACTCACTCAACCCCGGAAAAGATCACGTCTGCTACCAGGCCACCCCGAAGCGCACCCAAGGGCCCTTCACCTGCCGGAACTGCAGCTTCGCCAGCACCCGCCCCGCCAAACCACCGCCCAGGAAAGAACCCAACTACCTCAGATGCATCCTCCTCAACACCCGCTCCGCCCGCAAACACGCCATCGAACTCTGGGACCTTCTCGACTCAACCTCCCCAGACGTCGCATTCCTGACGGAGACCTGGTTGAATCCCGCTTCAGCCCCCGACATCGCCATTGCCATCCCGGACGGATACAAGATCACCCGCAGGGACCGCACCAACGGAGTCGGAGGAGGCATCGCCATCGTCCACAGGAACACCCTCAGAGTCTCAACCAACACCGACGACACCCTCAGCACCGCCGAACACATGCACTTCCAGATCCACACTGATCCCAACACCACCCTCAGAGGAACCCTCATCTACAGACCCCCGGACCCCGACCACAGTTCAGCGATTCCATCGCTGACTTCGTCAGCACACACGCCATCGCCTCCACGGACTACATCCTCCTCGGGGACCTGAACTTCCACCTCGAGAACAACAAGGACACCAACTCCACCACCCTGATCGACAACCTCGCCACCCTCGGACTCAGACAGCTCGTGACTACACCCACCCACGCCGCCGGCCACACGCTAGACTCCATCTTTTCCACAAGCCCACACGTCTCCTTCAACCACACCTCCGAATCCCACTGGACTGACCACCACTGCATCCACTTCACCTACAGGAAGCCCACCACGCACCACGCACCGAACAAATGCCTCGCCGCTGCTGGAGCAGAGTCACGGAAGACCAGCTAACCACAACCCTCGCCCTGAGCCCACCCGCCGAACCCTCCGACCCCGACACCGCCGCCCGCAACCTCAGACAGTGGATCGACGACTGCGCCAACACCCTCGCCCAGCTCAAGAATCCGCCCAACAGCCACACCAGCAAGAAAGCCACCTGGTTCACCGAAGACCTCCAGGCCTCCAAACGAACATGCCGAAAACTGGAGAAGATCTGGCTCCACGAACGGACAGCGGACAGCTACGCCGCCCACAAGAGCGCCACCCGCAGTCACCATCACCTCATCAGATCCGCCAAAAGGGCCTCACTCAAAGACCGCCTAGACAACAACACACACAACAGCAAAGAGCTCTTCAACATCGTGAAGGAACTCTCCAACCCCAGCTCCAACACCAACGACATCCAGCCGTCGCGAGACCTATGCGACTCACTGGCCACCTTCTTCCACCGCAAAATCACCGACATCCACGACAGCTTCAACACCACGACCGCCCCGGCAACCACCGAGACCACTGCCCCCACAACCACCAACCGCCTGCTCTCCTGGACCAACATCAACGACGAGGACACCAGCGAGATCATGAACACCATCCACTCCGGTTCACCGCTAGACCCGTGCCCTCACCACATCTTCAACAAAGCCAGTACAGCCATCGCGCCCCATCTCCGGAAAATAATCAACATCTCCTTCGAGACAGCAACCTTCCCGGAAAGCTGGAAGCACGCCGAGATCACCGCCTTACTCAAGAAACCCAAGGCAGACCCCAAGGACCTCAAGAACTTCCGACCCATCTCTCTGCTCCCGTTCCCCGCGAAGGTCAGCGAGAAAATCGTCAACAAACAACTGACCCGCTACCTCGAGGAGAACAACATCCTGGACCCTTCCCAGTCCGGCTTCCGCAGCAACCACAGCACCGAAACCGCCCTCATCGCCGCCACCGATGACATCAGGACCCTGCTAGACAACGGAGAAACAGCAGCCCTCATCCTCCTGGACCTATCAGCCGCCTTCGACACGGTCTGCCACCACACACTACGAACACGCCTTCACGACGCCGGGATCCAAGAGAAGGCCCTGGACTGGACCACATCCTTCCTTTCCGGCAGAACACAAAGCGTCCGCCTCGCCCCCTTCCGATCCAAGGCCACCAAGATCATCTGCGGCGTACCCCAAGGCTCCTCCCTCAGCCCAACGCTGTTCAACATCTACATGGCACCCCTCGCCCACGTCGCCCGACAGCACAACCTCAACATTATCTCCCTACGCCGACGACACCCAGCTGATCCTCTCCCTCACCAAAGACCCTCACACCGCCAAAGCCCACCTCCACGAAGGAATGAAGGCCGTCGCCGAATGGATGAGGACCAGCCGCCTGAAGCTGAACTCGGACAAGACGGAGGTCCTCATCCTTGGTTCCAACCCTTCAGCCTGGGACGACTCCTGGTGGCCAACATCACTGGGAACAGCCCCGCCACCCACCGACCACGTACGCAACCTAGGGGTCATCCTCGACCCCACCCTCTCCATGACTAAGCAGGTCAATGCCGTTTCCTCATCCTGCTTCAACATCCTCCGAATGCTCCGCAGGATCTTCAAGTGGATCCCCACCGAGACAAGAAAAACAGTCACCCAGGCCCTCGTCACCAGCAGGCTGGACTACGGAACGCCCTCTACGCAGGAACGACGGCTAAGCTCCTGAGACGGCTGCAACGCATCCAGAACGCCTCTGCACGTCTTATCCTCGACATCCCCCGACGCAGCCACATCACACCCCACCTGAGAGACCTGCACTGGCTCCCTGTCAACAAGAGGATAACCTTCAAGCTCCTCACCCACGCACACAAAGCACTCCACAACTCCGGACCAGCCTACCTCAACAGACGACTCAGCTTCTACACCCCCACCCGCCAGCTCCGCTCGACCAGCCTCGCCCTCGCCACAGTCCCCCGCATCCGGAAAACGACCGCCGGCGGCAGATCCTTCTCCCACCTCACCACCAAGACCTGGAACACCCTCCCCACCAACCTCCGACAGACCCAAGACCTACTGGCCTTCAGAAGACTCCTCAAGACCTGGCTCTTCGATCAGTAGCAGCACCACCCCCCTCTTCCCCCAGCGCCTTGAGACCATCGCGGGTATGTAGTGCGCTTTATAAGTGACATGATTGATTGATTGATTGATTAGTCCAACTTGAACTCCCCATGTCATGTGGGAAAGTAGTGTTGCATTCGACAGGGTGAAAAGTTTGCACACAAAGGAGAATTTCCGGAACAGGTGTTGGCTTCCTGGGGGATGTACGTGGCCATCAACCTCTCAGTTTTCCTTCCTCGGACGACCCCTCTTCTTTGGGGGGGGACCCTCACGTGCAGGCTGCGGCGGTGCAGGGGACTCTCCGTCAGAGTCCTCCTCCCTCCCTGTGGCGGTGTCAGTTGTTGCAGCACCAGATGTTGTGGGCACACAGGGAGGTGTGGCCATGTTGGTGCTAATCTGGCGGAGGCATGTCAATATGTCCCTATGCACCGCTGTGAGTTCTTGCAATGTGTCCCACTTGGACTCCATGCCCGACATGTGTGTCTCCACACGGGCCATGTGTGTCTCCACATGGGCCATGTGGGAGTCCAAGCAGGCATGATGGGCAGCCTGCTGCTGTTGTATGTCCTTGAGGATCCCCACTACCTGTCTGACCTCTCCGGTGCTATCCTGGTACGCATCAGCGATGCGTGCCAGTTGTGGGTCATCATGCAGTCCAGACCCCTCTGCAAGCAGCGACCTATGTCTACCACCCCTGGCGACACGTGCAGGACCTGCGGTGGCACGCACAGGTGACCCAAGGCCCACTTGGGGGTTGTTAGTGGTGTTGTCATCCGTTGGTCCACGATGGGCCTGGGGCCCTGTGCTGTTGTCAGCGGTGGTCCTTGGTCTGTCCGTGTCGGCGGGGGTGGTCTGTATGTTGGCAGTTGTTGGAGGGGTGGGTGCAGGGGTGCAGATGTTGGTCCAGCTGGTGCTGCATGATGACTCACCGGAGGTGCCAGGTAGGTCTTCGCCATCCGAGGAGGGCAGAGGCTGTTCCACACCAGTGAGCTCTGTGTCCCCCGGAGCCTGGGACAGGGACTCCTACTCGCCTGCTGCTGTGTCCCCATCATCGTCACCTGTATTTGGAAGAGACACACATTGTATGTAATGTTTCTACAGACATCAATGGTTCACACACCTGACAGTTGTGACTGTACCTCTGGATGCGGGCATGTACATTGCATTGTCCTAAGTTGTCACAGTAAGAGGTTGATATTGGTGTAGCACATTGTCATGCATACCTGGGGTATTTCAATATGAATGTTGAGGTGTGTGCATGGCCAGCATTGGTTGTATTTGGTGGACATCCGGCCATCCTTCTCCACCTGACCCAGTTATCCCACCATGAAGCATGCCACCCTTGCAGTGGGTTCAGGTTGACTCTCAGGATGTCATTCAGTGGTGTTGTGCTGTTTGTTGGTGCACAGTTCCCAGCAGGGCCTTGTGCTCCCCACAGCAGTAGCCAGTGTCAGCCATCTTATCAGTCCTTATTCACTCCCTGTGATGTGAGCATGGTTCAGGGTGGTGTTGATGGGCCAATTGTGAGGGTGAGCAGTATCTGTGACTCCAACTCCCATCATGCTATTGCCTACACCCCCTTCCCAGCATGCCCGTACTTCCTTCCTTTGGACTGTGCTTCCCTGTGGGGTAGTGTGCCTGTGCTGACAGGAAGGCTGACAGTGTTGTCCTTGCGTTTGTTTGGCTACAAGTCCCAGGTGTGTCCCTGTGCTTCACACAGCATTACCCAGGGTGGTGGTTCTTTGTGGGATCTTCATTTGGTATGTGAGGCATTGCATTCTCCCATGTGGGTTATGTGGAGTTTGTGTTGAGGGGGTGTGTGAGGTGAGCTAATTGTAACTATGGTCAGTGCTGTGAGTCCTCCTTCCCAGCCAGCCAGATATCCCACTATGCAACAAGCTTGCATTGCAGGGAGTGCAAGTTGGCTTTCAGGATGTCAGGCAGTGGTGTTGTGCTGTTTGTTGGTGCACAGTTCCCAGCAGGGCCTTGTGCTACCCACAGCAGTAGGTAGTGTCAGCCATCTTGTCAGTCCTTATCCACTCCCTGTGATGTGAGCATGGTTCAGAGTGGTGTTGATGGGCCAATTGTGAGGGTGAGCAGTATCTGTGACTACAACTCCCATCATGCTATTAGCTACACTAACTTCACCAGCATACACAGAATTCCTTCCTTTAAGTGAGCTTCCCTGTGAGGTGGTGTTCTAGTGGTGGCAAAATATCAGGCAGTGTTTGTTGGTTATATTTGTGCCACTGCCTTGCTCTATTTGTTGTTAGGTTTGTACATGTCATGACACAGTTACATATCACTATGAGATGGCATGTATTGTGTTTATCTGACTGACATACACATCTTGGGATGATTATCTTTTGGTTGCTGTTGATTTGCTAGGGGTGAATGGTTTGACTGTCCCCTTGAGAGTGATGTGTGTGTATTGGCACACAATATTGTGTATATTAGTTGTGTACTCACCAGGCTCTGGGATGTCTGTTAGTCCATATACGCTAACTGGTGGTAGGATGGCCCACACCTTCTCCTCCCAGGGCCTGAGGTATACTGGTTTTGCAGGAGGGCCACTGCCGGTGTGCTGGCTCAGGAGGTAATCCTTCTTGAGTAGGTCTCTGACCCTCCTGCGCACATCATACCACCTGTTCTGGATGTCTTCCTTTGTGCGCAAACATGGCGTTGTGCGTGCACCCTGTCGACGATCCTCGCCCATATCTTGGTTTTCTGCGACATGGGGGTCTGTTGGACCAATGTGCCAAACAACTGTGGCTCTACCCTCAGGATCTCGTCTACCATGACTTCCAATTCACTATCTAGGAACTTTGGATTCTTCTTTAGGGGCATGGTGATGGGTGGTGGGGGTGGTGATTGATGTGTGTGTGCGCAAGTGAGGGTGTGTGTGTGTAGGTTTTGCTGTGTGTGTGTGAGGGTGCTATTTGTTGAGGTGCTAATGCTGTGTGGCTTTGTGTTGGATGAGCTGTGTGTGTGTCTGTGTTTGCTGTGTGATGGTGTTCTGTGCTGGCAGGTCAGTGGGATTTGCAAAGGATCATGGTAGGGATTTGTGAGCTTTATGTAGGTGGAGTTGGGGGTGTGTCCTTGTTCCATTTTTTCACCCCTGTATTTATTGGCTTTGTCATTGCTTGTTTGGCCCTTTTTTTGTATTATTTCATTTGTGATTATTGTGCATGTAGGAGTTGTTCTTCTGACCGAGTAGGACGTTGCAGTTGTCTCGTGCGCGCCTCTCCGAGTTGTTCCCACTGTGTTTCAGCTCAGTTTCATATGCGGCGTACGCGTCGGTCGCGGAGTATTGTGTTTGTTCGGCTGGGTTTGGTATGCGTGTCGGTCGTACGGCTTGGGCTCCGTACGAATCGGTCTGAATTTGCACCCATTGCATCGTACTGCGCGGGTCGGAGTTCGCGGGTACGTTTCGTTCGGATTATTTCCTGATGCGTGTCGGTCGGTTCGATTCGCGTGGTTTCCCGGCCGGGTCGGTCATTCGCCTTGAGTTCCGTGCGAGTCGGTCGTGATTCCCATGCATTTCATCGTACTTCCCAGGTCGGGCAACGCCGGTACGTGTCGGTCGCACTATTATCCCATACCGAGTCGGTCGGTATTTTTTCCGGCCCAGTGGTAGAAATTTTATGGATTCTCACAGATTCTGGAATTTTCAGAAATATGAAGATAATCTGAGATGTAGCCAATGTTTAGTGTTTGCAGGTCATTCTGGGTAAGAAATGTTAATGGGATCCACACAATCTACACTGCCTCAGACTACCCTAGGTGCCTTGTTTTTAGAAATGTCTGGGCCTGGAAGGTTTCCCTGGGTGCCAGCTCAGCCCTGGCCTCGATACCTCAACTTGCCACATTGCTAGAATTGATCAATTTGCACGGCAAAATCTTGATCTTTCCTTGTATCTTAGGATCCTTAGGGAGCCAATCCTTTCAATGGAGATAGCTTGGTCACCCCAGTGGGGTAAGTCAATGAGTGCTGTGTGGTAGGACATTTGTGGATCCCCCAGATTCCATTAGAGTGATCTGCTTTTACTTTTGTAATGCTGCGTAGCATGAGTGTGCACAGCATGATGCGCAATACAGCAAAACATTTTTTTTAAACTTGGGACTTGTGGAAGTATTTTCCTTGCATGCTGACTTTCATTTTGGAAAAGAAAATGTTTCTGGTGTTAATAGCAGAAGCATTCACTTTTTCAGTACTGTTAATGACCCGTTGATGTCCCCTGCTTCGTGAAAGTAGGATGGTGGATAACAACTTGTTATTGTCTGCCCGGTAGCTGTTGAAACATACCAAATCCATGCAGCCCGATGTCCTGTCCAATAAGAATTGACAACAAGCGGCAGGGATGTGATGGTCACATTGCCCGAACTTCATTCTTCCATGATCGTAGGGGACTTCTCCAGTTCCAGGAGGTCCCTAGAATTGTAGGCTGCAAGGACTGGGGAACAGAGAAAATCACAGTGGTCAAAGAAAAATGGCAGGGGCTGCTAATGGCTAAGAAAAAGTTTCAGTGGTCATACATGCTCTATGGAGGAGAGGTGTAGAGAGGGAATACAAAATATTGAGAAGTACAAAGAAGATAGAAGAGAAGATAGAGAGCAGAGGTTCTAGGAAAAGAGGGAAGATTGTGAGAAAGAAAGGAGATTAAGTAGAAAAAGCAAGAGAGAGAGAAAAGAGACAAGAATGGGAAGATAGGTGTAGCAATAAACAGAAAGGGATAGTGGAGAAACATTTTAGAGAGGCAGTGGGGGCAGGGATTGGGAGATATTAAAGAAAGTAAGAGAGCCTAAAGGAGCAAAAGGAGAGCTAGGTATATGTAGAGAAATGGTGATTGCAGTTTTTAAGTAGAATTTATAGCTGATTATGTTTTGGCCAATACACCTGGCCCAAAAGGATTTCAAAGCATAATTTTTCACTTTATTTTCTAATAGAGATCTTAGTGTAAGATCCAATAATCACCTTGTATAGTGCTCATTAAAATCCTAATAAGTTCTAACCATTGTTACTTGATCCACATTGCTTTTTGCACATTGCTTAACAATGGCACCCCATTGTTATTTGCTATTACATGCTCTTGGTGAGACATGCTGACGGCTTCTCTTTTAATGCATTTCAGACATGACTACATTTAGTAGTATAGTTGCTAGAAAGTACTAACGAGTTGCTGAGAAGTCCATGTTTTTTCAAGGAGATGATTTAACTTTCTAGTGTTCATTAAAATATTGCAGTATCTTTATTGTTTCATTACACGAAGCTTGAGTTTTATCTACACCTGTAGTAATGCCAAACAATCCCTATGCAAGTAAATATTTTCCATTTCTAGTATACATTGCAAGCTTCCATGCTTTACACATTCACCACTCAGAAAAGTGCATGCTTCTCTAAGCATTGTAAGCCACATGGAGGGTGACACTTTGAGGAGTCTATGCAAAGAGTCTAATGTGTGTGAAAGAATTAAGAATGTCCATAATTCCACAAGTGAAGGCTCTGTAGCATCCAAATGAGAGGTACCATGCAAGCAGCACCAGACGGAGATGCTATCACAGAGCAGGATCCTAGATGCAAACCATGAAACAGCTACTCAGTGCACTACAGGCAGTGCTGCTGCCTGCCAATCTATGACTCCTCAAACTGGAGATGTAACTAGTGTGCTCCGCCAGGCCACAGGCACAAAATGGACCCATACCAGGCTCACACAATCACCTATCCTTTACCATACCTACCTGTCTTACTGGTTGATGTATAACACCTTTCTGACAACCTGCCTGTAACTATGAGCGGTATATGCCAATGTTGAAGCCTGACTCAAGTCCATGTGGTTTTGACTGGTAATTTTTCTAAAATGTAATAGAACTATCCTTATTATGTCACAACCTTATAGTGAAATTGATTGTAGGACCATCCCAAGTTCCTTGTAAAATGACATTCAAATTCTACTTAGTTTTTACCATTGTTGCAGCCTTAACATATTTGAAACATACTGTTTGCCACTAATTTCTCAAAATGTTCTTGATTGATATGGTCCATCAAGTTCTCTGAAAAGTTATTTTCATGTAATGGCAAGTAAAATTAAACTTCACCTACAAAGCTTGGTCGGAATTATGAAGCTGATGAAGTTTCCTAAATGTACGTGAGGTAAGGTTTATCCTTTTGAGCCTTCCAGGTGCAGAAAGTCTCCGGTAGGACATCCTGCAGCGAAAACAATTTGAATGTGGATCCGCAAACTTTTAGGGCAATGAAATATGTCTGTCATTCAGGTTAAAATGGTCTAAACATGCCATCTTTTTAACTGAGTGTGAACACTATTCAAAATTAAAAAATATGTGTGATAGATGTGCACAACTCAATTTTAACCTATGGGGAGTTGAGTTATTTCACATTACAGGGCATAGATGGTGGATAAATGTCACCTTCATTTATACACCTCCCTCTTCCATCTATTATTTATTTCATTAGTTTACAGTTTAGTTACATTATTTTCTGTCAAGAAAGTGCAGATGATGACAGATTGAGCCAACTAGTGAGTACCAACCAGTAGCTCCAGGGATGGTGCTTACGTGAGGCACTTTCTGACCCACCTCACATTTTTCACATAAAACTTTTTCAAAAATATTTTTACTTTGCTAGTCCATTTTCGAGACTATTGGCTGGTGGGCTTTCGACCTGTTTAGGCAGTTGATGAACCTTTAATACGATTAACACATATGGGTGGGCATGACTAGATAAGGAAGCATTGCCTCACCAAGGAGTAAGACATGATACTCATTTGGTAAAAATTGTTTGAAATAGTTATGTGTTTTTTATAACCAGGTCTTGTTTTTTAAAATTTGTTTTGTATTAGACAACTCATAGTGAGGTTCTAACCAGGTGAAGAAGAGGCAACATGGAGGATGATTCATAAGAAGAACAGTTTGGATCGAGGAATGTGTAAGATGTAACTTTTCAAGGTCTAACATCTAAAGACTATTGCATGAGTATGAGAAGATGGGGAGTTTACCTACTTCCAGAGATTGATACAATCCAATTGGACAACACAGGATACAAAAAGACATTTGATGCCATCTAGAATATTGTGTGTTTATATTAGTGTGTGCTCTTAGAGAAAAAAAGGCATTTTCTCAGAGCTTTTCTCGGATGAGGACTATTCCTCTGAGGGCTTTTCCTCTAGTTTTGTTTTCTTTGAATTTCTTTCATTCTCACCTGCTGGGGACTCATTTTTGAATTTCTTTAAATCTCTCTTTATGGGAGGTTGCTTAGCGTATTTCATTGATTTCAGCTGATATACAGCTGAGAATACTTTCCAACCTATTATGCAAAGGCTTCATGCACATGCTTCGATTCTCTCATCAGTACTCTTTATTGAGTATCTGAACTGACACCTTACTTATTTTATTCCAATGTATTTGGATTAGGGAATTTCCTTTAGGGAACTAGCTTGATTCATTATTATAATGATACCTGTTATCTTGACTAATATTCTATTTTATCTTATATTGAAATGTCAATTATTGGATCACGTTCATTTCTAATGTTGATTCTTAAAGGACTAGCACAATTTCAATGTATTATTATGGTATGGAACTCCGATGGAGGTCCACATTACACCATATCAAACAAGCAAAAACACTGTTATACAGTAAACATGTTCAATCAAAGTTATAACAACGTATTCATACACTACAAGGGACATTACAAAGGATTCCCACCAACAAACATTAACAAGACAAAAAACAGGGCCCTTCAGGATTAAATAAAAAAAATATATTAAAACAATATTGCAATTTACTCAAAAGTGACATTAAGCATATTTAAGTCTAACCTTGTGTATACTGCAAATTAATAATTTTAACGTCCAATCTGCCACAAGGGTGCATATTTTTCGTGAGAAAAAAACAAATATGAAGTTGAAAATCTTGTCATTGTCCATTTAATTAAACAAAATGGAAAGAATGACTTTATAACAAAGTGCATTGTGCAACCCTACGCATACAAAATGAATTATAATCAGATGATTATAAAGTAGCCTTAAAAGATTACAAAGTTCAATGTGCAACACTATGCATACAAGATTAACAATATCCTTTGACTAAAACAAAGTACATTGGCAACGTGCAATCTGACTCAAAGGTGTATGATTTTTGCAAGATAAAAGCAACTATAAAGTAAGAATTCTTATCTCAGTCCGTTTCATAAAACAGATTTGAAACAATTTCCTTAGAGTGTACAAAGTGCATTTCCTACCCTAGGCATACAAATCATTGAACATCCGATGTTATGAAATAATCCTACGAGATGGCAAAGTACAATGTGAATCACTGAGCATACAACATTAACAGTATTAAAAACAGTATCCTTAGATTATAACAAGGTGCATTCTCAATGCTAGGCATACAAAGTGAAACTCATACCTACGAAAGCACAACCCCTTTTATTGTCAAAAACATTGTTCACTTACTAACCTTCTATATTAGATAGATGTTACAGTTTAAAGACCGCTGACCTTACAAGGTAACAAAGTGCATTATACAACACTAGATATACAATGTTATCAGCATAAAAATAAGATTTGGAATATTACATCAATAACCTTTTTATAGATACACACAACCTAATTCATTAATACAGGTTTGATAAACATTTACAAAATCGAGAAATCTTATCACAAACCATTTCATTGGGAGGAAACATAAAAGACACCTGTGGGCCTCAGATACTGAATTAATCTTATATTTGAGAAACAATGGCCCTAGAAAGTGGCGACGTGTAACATGTTAAAAAGGACATGCAAATAATACATGGGTAAAATCTAGAACATGCAACAAACATAATTCACACAATCTTTCGTTCTTTAGGACTTTGCCCCAAATACCAGTAATAAAGCATATGGGAAGCAAATTCATTCTCATCAAAAGGATCACCCTTCGGGTCCCATGCGAGAGATTCCAGATTAAATACGGTTGCGGTTTATTCCAAAGATTATTCTCTTGTTCCTCCAGATCTCTCTCATTTACTTGACACAGGGCAATATCTCTGGCCTGACTTATTTTATATGAGGCATTTTTTATATGCCTCTTCAAAAGAGATCTAGGCAAACAAGAGCCTAAATTCAAATCTAATCCAAAGAGCAAACATTTCGCACTTAACAACAGCAAATGCACAGAGCGGTTTATATTTGAAATAAGGTGAACAAAATCAATGGCGGCATTATATTACAATAGACGTACATGTACCCTGTACAAACATGTGCACATGGGTGCTCGTGAAACAACCAAAGTGAGCGGTGCAGGTGACAAGTGGGACAGCGACAAAGCGGCACAAAGGAAACATTGATGACAATATATACAAAGACTTTTTTTACATCTCTTAGTGGTACAAATTCATTTACAGGGTTTCACAGGATATAGGTAATTTGCTGAACCACAGAGGTTGCGCCAAGAAATTGTCACAGAAATTCAATTTTATCACAGTGAAATCAGAACTTTAAAAAAAATAATAAACACTACTGTCAAGCTTGTAGCATGGTACTAGTTGAATTTGTTTTCTCCACTAGTGGGAGACAGACACAGGAGCAGATTTACAAGCCCCTTGCGTCACCGGTGCGTCACTTTTCGTGACGCACCGGCGGCGCATTTTAATGCCCAATATTTACAAGGACAGGAAAAGCCATCCTGTGCGGATTTTCCTGTCCTTGTAAATATGGCCCTTTTACACGCAGCACTTTGCGTGAAAGGGGCGTTCCATGGGTGTTGCTGTGGGTGTTCCCACACAACACCCATGGAACCTGACACATTTCCAGATTTACGATAAATCGTAAACCTGGAAATGCGTCTGAATGCTATGCCTCCCCAGGGGAGGCGTAGGGAGGTGCAACAAGTTTCTATGAGTGCTGCATTCTGCAGCACACATAGAAAGAGGAAATCACCTCTGGTGATTGTTTATGTACAGGAAGGTGTCCCTTCTTGCACATAAACAATCATTAAAAAAATGACGTTTTACAAGTTCTATGTGTGCTAATGCAGCACACATAGAAGTTGAAAAACGCCATTTCAGATTGTTTCTATGTGCTGGAAGGGAACCCTTCCTGCACATAAACAATCATCCCTGTGATGCAGGCATCGCATGGCAGCCCATTGTGCGCCAGCACATGGGAGAGCACAGGAATGCGACAAATTGTTATAAATATGTTGCATACCCGTGCTTTGAAAGTGCCACAGTGTGGAGCAGCCAAAGTGCTTGCGGTGCCGCTGATGGAGCAAGGACTCGGACATGAGACTTGCTCGGAAGCAATCCTCTCGTTTTAACTTACTAGCGAATTACTAACAACGTGTTTTGGGATTAATAGTACGCATTTCCTTTACACGCGGGATAAGATGAAGCTTGCCTATGTGTTTACTAACTGCAATAACATGAACGAAGGACTAGGATGCATTCTAACACGGAATCTTTACTGCGCATGCGTCTACTGCATCTACGTAGTATGACGAAGCAACGCTTGGAGGGAAATTCTGGTGCTGGCGCAAATAACTATAAAATGGCCGCTTAAAAGCTCACATGCATGGCACCTGCTTGCTGAAATTAGAAAATGAGTTTACACTAACGCAAATGCAGAAAGGGAAATAATAAATGGTATGGGCTAGAGTAGAGGTTGGTGGTATACAGTGAAATCATTTATTTTTGAGAATAACATTTCTCCTTTTGACTTTATTATTAGTGCGTATTTGGGCCTGTTTAAGTTGTCTGAGTCGAGCAGATTGACGCTGCGCGACGCATGCGCCCTGGCTATGAAGTACGAAAGGATGACTAAGGACATGTCACGCGTCCGAGGTCGGTGAAGATGTGCCCTGGGAACATGAGGGTGAAGAGTTCATATGAAGGAACTGTATTCAAAAGATTGTTACATTTGTATTAATAAAGTTTAAAGATGTATGGGAAAGGAAGGGCGGAATAAAGTTTGAGGGGAGGAGTTTGGAAACAATGGTTTAAAGAAATAAATGAAGTATAAGCATGGTGTGATGATCATCCCCCCTCGCCTGTCCAATCAGAAGTTAGTATTTTGTAAAAATGAAACATTAATGGGTGGTACATGGTTATGGAAGGGTATAATTGAGGTAGTTTTAGTTAGTTAAGGGAGTTGGAGTTCCGGGGTATGCTGACGATAGCCAAGCTTGCTGGGAGCGGATGCAGCAGAGACAATTCGGAGCTTGGGATGCTGTTGGCGTTGGGGGTGGTGCTCATGCTCTGAAATGCTGATGAAGAAATCGAATGCAGAACCATCTACTTAATTTGGGTGGGTTAGAAAGAAGATCGCGGAAGAACCACGAGGAGGAAGAGAGTGTCAGAGAGGGGTGCGACGTAGTCGTCGGTATCTAGAAAGGTGAAGTATCTTGTCCTGATTCCTGTCCTGAAGTCTTTGTCTCCTGATCTGTCCTGGGGACCCTTACCAGCCCTTTGGCCAGGGGGTTGGTCTTCACACCATACTTGGTAACTATGAAATTCATCGTCTTGATAAATGCTCTTCTCTCTCTATCCTCTTCTCTCTGAGTATAATTGTTGTGTGGATCTGAAATATTATAACTATTGAAATTTTATTGAATTGGCACTCTCGTGAATGACGGTGTTTGTACTGAAACGCTTTGAGATGGTTCACAACCCACTAATTTAGATAAAGATTTTAAAACTTATTGAGTCTGTGATTATTTTATTTTTGATCAAGAAATGTATTATAAGTCATGTTAATTATCACCATCAACTAGTTCCACCTAACTGGTCCATTGACCAAGAGCAAAGAACTATTTGATCAGTGAAAGGTTTAGTTAGAGAAGAAATAACTAGATCTTGAGGTATGAAGATCATTAAAAACTAAAAGTTCCAGCGGTCTAATTAGTGTTAGCGAAAGCGAGTTGTATGGGCCCAGGTGAGTATATGGTAGTGGAGTATCTGTTGCTAGTACGCCGCTGGTTCACCGCGCTGCAGCACTTTCTTGTAAATCTGCCCTGGGGTTTCCTCTTTTGGGTCAGTGACGGCAGAGTCACTTTTCTCGTCCACAAGAGCATGAAATGCTGAGTAGCTGTAGAGGTATTTATGCCTATCATTGCAGTAGCGGCTCCTGGAGGGAGTGCTGGGGGCGGTGGGGCGGGGCGGGGGAGGAGCAGGGTGGTGGTTAGTTAACTCCGGATTAAGGCCGAACGGAGTTCAGTAACTAAATTAATAAATAAAACAAATTACATTGCGCGCTGCATCGCCGGTTTGGCGTTGCAGCGCGCGCAATGTAATTCGTTTTATTTTTAATTTAGTTACTGAACTCCGTTTAGCCTAATCCGAGTTACTAACCCCACCCTGCCCCTCCCCGCCGCCCCGCAACACTCCCTCCAAGAGCCGCTACTGTATCATTGCCTGCTCTTAAGAAGGTGTTCTATGTCTTTCTTTTTAAATTAATCCCATAAACAGTACCAATAAAATGACTCTGTCAGGCGTGAGAACGTATCTCGAATGGGTTTGATTTCCTGTGTGATCCCAGCAGGGTTGCTAGTTGCAGGCTTTTATGTGTGTGAATATGCACCCTAATAGCGCACCCTCCCCCCACCCTCCCTTATAAGCAAAAGGCACCACGAGGCCCTGTCTGCTGGGACGTGCTATTCTTACATATCTGACTTCCGGCTCAAGGCCTCTGCGGCGAGGGGGCAATAAAACTGCATTGCACGGCTTGTTGGATGAAATAATAAACAGTTTTACAGTGGCAACAGGGAAACTGCCCTCTAGCGTAGAAGGGTTAAAACCCTGAGTCAGCTGCGTTTACTTCCCGAATAACCAACGACCTGTGTGTCCACTGCCTGGGAGAGAACCAAAGTAGCCTATTGGCAGTTAGGAGTGACTCGTGGCGTAATATGTGTGGCGGGCAGCCATTAGGATTGCAGCGTTGGTGGACGTGAGCTCAGATTAGTGAAAGAAAGTAGGATCTGCAGCCGTAGTGTCTGTAAAAGTTTACAATTCGATGGGTTTCATTAAGAAGTTTGTTTTTAAAGCAGAAACTCCGGGAATTCGTTATTTTCCTTTGATGTAAGCATCGCTTGAAGAAATGATGCTTTGTGTTTATTAGCAGCTAAACATCTGTACTTTCTACAGAGGTATCATTTAACACTCGCAATTTACCGCCCTCTTCAAGAGGGTGGTAATGCATTCGCAAAAGGGAAGGGGTCCCCAAGGGACCCCTTCCCCTTTGCAAATGCAGGTGAAAATATTTTTAAGGGGCAGGCAGTGGTCCCAGGGACCACTACTAGGCCTGGGCGGTAAATTCCGTTCCGCTCGCGGAATTTGCGGAATTTGGGTAATTTCGCGTTCCGCGGAGAACGCAGAATTGCCCAAAAATCCGCGATACGCGTCTTCGCTGAATTTTTTGCTTGTTCGCACTTTCAAAATGCGTGTTCGCAGGATATTTCTCCCCGAGCATGCAAACAGCGTTCGCGAACAGGAAAAAAACATCGCGAACGGGTGGAACAAGCAATTCCGCGTGTTTGCGGAACTTTTGCCTGCTCGCGGAGATTTCTTACCGTATCGCGGAGCTTTGCGTAGCGCGACTACGCAAATTCCGCCCACCCCTAACCACTACCTGCCCTTAAAAAATAAAATGAAAGCGTTTTTTTCTTCTTTTAAATGCATCCCGCTTTCCTTTAAGGAAAACGGGCTGCATTCGAAAAAAAAACTGCTTTATTTAAAAGCAGTCCCAGACATAGTGGTCTGCTGAGCCCAGCAGGCCACCATACCTGGGAGGGCCTGCCATTCCCAATGGGGTCGCAAATTGCAAGTGGCTCATTAATATTCATGAGCCTCGCATTTTGCGACTCCTTTGGGAATCGCAATCAGTGTCTCTGACATTGTAGTACATTGTAAATTGCGACTCGCAATTTGCGACTCGCAATCGAGCGCAAATTGCGAGGCGCAATTTACAATGGTTGTACATCTGGCCCTTTGTGTCTAGTTCACATGCTGCTTTCATATTGTCATATGCTGCGTTTGCCCATGAATCTAAAACGGTAGCATCTTGGGTGAGAATTCAGTAATGTGTGTTGGCATTAAGCCTGCTCAAGCAGAATTGTTTTGCACACTGAATCCGACAGGCTGATAATTCAAAACATGAAACTTTTAAAATTGCAAATCATTTTCTTAATCGCAAAGCCTGTCGCACTTAGATTCATGAACCTGTGTGCGCTTCTGTCTGCATGTCTCTATGTATATGTGTGTAACTTCATATGTGGTTTTTTGTGCCGTTCCCTTGGCTCTCTCCCCCTCTTCCAGTTATCAAATGCTCGCTGTTTTACAGCTGACAACAAAACGTTGTGGTGGTCAGAATGTGACGGTTCACTGCTTGTGGTAATATTGTAGCTGAATAGGCCAGACACACAGCCTTTAAACTGCAGCAAAACCTTCTTTAATTATTCTCTGCTCTAGCAGTCTTTGCTTTAGTAACAGGTAGTGAACAATTTACAAAAAGCCAGAAGCTGCTGTCACTCTGCCCTGAAACTGCTGTCATTTTCACTACCTCTTTTATGGAAGAAACGCAGTTTGCTTCAAATCGATCAGATCTGACTACAGCATTTGTTTAATATTACCCAAGTCACCGAGTCATGATACTGAAGGCTGAATATTTGTCCTAAATGTAGAATTTTTTTGTGTCCATAGAAGGTGTGCGTATTTTATTCTGGGATTTCATATTGCATGCTAAAGTTTCTAATTTGATCAGGTCTGGTGCCAGGGTTAAAACTTTGACTGGGTCATGGTGGTGTACACCAACTTTAAGCGAAAAGAAGCGCATTTACTACGCATGTTTACATAGATGGTCTGTGTAAGGTTTGTAGTATCAGTGTCTGTAATATGTGAGACAACGTAATGGCATATAAATACAAAGATAAGCATCCCTTTCATATGGCGGCCCCCGTTACTTTCCACTCTCGCCCCATGTTACTTTTTACACAGCTGCAGCTAACTCAACATTCTTCCTTTTCTAACTCCCCTGTATACCTGGTGTTATGTTTTATTTTTGTGTAACTGTATTTGTTTTACCTTTGCCTACACTTCTAAATGCCAATAAAGTAATTTTATTGCATTGCATTGAAGCAGTTCACAACTCCATTCATTCAATCGCACAAGGTTCACCTCTAACTGCGCATGAATATCTAAAACAATGTCATTTACAACGCCAATAGCTCCAACTGTCTCAAATGCAAGACCCATTGCATTGCAAATGCTTGTCTAGTTTGTTATCGCCCAAGTAACTTTCCCCTTGTTCCTGAACCTTTCTTATGGAAAGTCAAAACTTTACTTTTTGATATGTTTGTCTTTAGGAAGTGGGCTTCTGTAAAATTCAACAAATTGTTAAGACGACGTTGTACGGCAATGGGAGTTAAGTCCATTATAGCCATGTCATCAGCATATAGCCAACAACTAATAGGCATATTGACAATTGTTGGCGGATCCCCCTGCACCTGACCTAACCTACCTGGTGGATCATATATAAAAAGAGAAAAGGCTGCAGGTTCTGCAAAACACTGCAGCTAGGTTGGTCTTAAATCTTCCGTCAGGTTCTCCCTCGGCCCCAAACCTGAGACGGCTTCACTGGCTGCCTGAAAAAAAGAGAACGCATTTTAAGATTCTCTGTTTGGCACACAAAAACATGTATGGCAGTGGCCCTTGCTACTGGAAAAAGAAGTTGAACTGGCATCAACCAAGCCGGCCCCTCAGATCCAGCAACCAGCACCTCCTTGCCTCCATCAGAATTCGTACAACTCGTAATGGAGGAAGATCTTTTTCATTCTTAGCCCCCACTCTCTGGAATAAATTGCCACTATACCTCCGAACTATGGCTGATCACCACCGTTTTCGTAGGGAACTAAAAACATGGTCTTTTGACAACTGACCACCCTGTTTTTCCTCTATCAGCTGTTTTAGTTGGAGATGCCTGTAAGCACCATGAGACCTTCGGGTGATATGTGCGCTTTACAAATGTCCCATGATTTGATTTGATGATTGATTTGAAAACCACAGGGTGGTCAACAAACAGCCCTGTTTTAAACCATTCTTAGTTGTAACCTTAGGGGAGGGACATTAAGTTCCTCCTATAAGGATCTGGCACCAGGTATCAGGGTGGAGTTCCATAATAGGCCTTAAAAGAAGGTGAATAACACCCAAACCAGAGAGCTTTCTCCATAGCATTTGTTAATCTACTGTATCAAATGTTGTGGAGAAATCAATGAAGGCAGCAAACACAGGCATACCTCGAGAAAGTGCATATTTCTCAATGATCGCTTGAAGGACAGCAAAATTACTGATTGTACTATGGTTCCTCCTTAAACCTGCGTGTTCGAGGGGAATAATGTTCATTTCTTGCACCCATTGTTGCAAATGGGATAGTAAACACCTAGCAAAGGGTTTACCTGTTGAATCCAATAATGCTATCTGTCTGAAACTAGCTGGAGAAGATCTGGGGCCCTTTTTATAGGGCAGGATAATAATGCTACCCCTCCAAGAAGAAGGGATTAGTCCAGATCAATAGCAATATTCACAAAGTGGACTAAGAATCCCCATGCTGCTTCTTCTTTTTTAATAACTGCAATACGAATATCATCATGTCCCATCGCACCAGGGGTTCTATAATTTGTTTATAAAACTAACAATCTCTCCTTGAGAAGAAGCACCGTACCCTTCAACCATTTCATCCTCTATAGTAGACACCAGCAGATAGACTTCCCCGGAATTGCTACTATTTAAGTTAGAAATAGACCCCCCAAATATTTTCAGGGATGGAGATAGCTTGTGTTACCAACCAAGAGTCACAATACTCAGTCACCAAATGCCAATACTTTCTTGAGTCCACTGAGTGGATTGCTTCCCTTAAGTTGATCCATTTGGCATCACATTCGCTCCTATTTTCTACACCTTATGTTTGAATACATTTAAGGTGATTGATTTCTTGTTGTCTTAAAGAGGAAAATCGCAAGTGCTGGCTCTTTATACAGAAATGTATCTCCTGATTTAGCATCTTCAATTTCAGATTCCTCTTTTTGAGCTGTCTCCGGCCTGCACCCTTAGACCATAAGTTGTGAAAAACATCCAGTTGACTTTCATGCTTGCTTCCCAAACCTCCTTAAATACTGGAGGCAACATGGACATAAAATTAATTGACCAAGCGCTCAGCGGTGCAAAACTACATGCTCCTGCCTACCCGCATCCCAACAACAGTCATAGTCTTCTTACCTGTATTCTCGAGTGTCTCTCACCAACTCACTGTCAAGTGAGCTGCGGCCGGCATTCCCTGCTTAAATAGATTGCTGGGACACCATGTGACGATGTCACATGGCTATGTGATATCTGCTGTCTGTAAGTGCTAACGTGGCGGCCATCTTGACCTCTGTTGCCCCGTCAGGATATAAGTGAGTATGGAAGCAGTGCGGTGCAGCGCATGGTTACTACCGTACCCCCAAGTGAAAGAAATAAAATTTCCTGATAGACTAATGTCTAGCAGAGGCTTGTGATAATGTGAGCCGCGTCTGGAAATTCGTAATTCTATAGATCAGTGCTTACATCACGTGACAGTGTCTCATGGTCAAAAGAGGTCTGACGCCCGCGACTAGAAACGTCACGAAATCCTGTTCCTTGCTCGTAAGCTGAGCAAGGAACAGGATTTATCATCAAAAACTGCTACGATACCCTGTTTAGAGTTATTTCAGGTGCACATAGTTTGAAGAAATGACTTACCCGAATTCTCCTTAACCCCAATAAAGGGCCCAGCAGAATCATTTTAGTTGTTAGATTTCTTCAATCCCTCAGCTTCAGGAGCACCTGGAGGTACCATACTTTCAATTATGCCCCTCATACCTACTGGAACATATGGAGAAATCAATGCAATATTTGAAACATCATGTGGTCGAGAAAGCACAACAAGAGGATTAAATGCTTCCACTACATTTACCTCATCTCTCTCTTGAAATTTGAAATTACTGAGATCAGAGTGTGGATTTATGGGGACCAGGCACAAAGCCTCATCTCCAGATGTTGTCCGCACCTCCTCCTCAGGAACCTTCTTTTTAGGACAGCCAGGGAATCTTAATTTTCTCTATTTATGTTTATAGATTCATCTGGTCTTTTTTATTTTTGTGCTTCTTTGTAGTGCCCAACTGAACCATCAACAAAGAGTCTACTTTGGACTCCTTACTTGGACTGATAGTCCCAGAAGCTGACCTTTGCATATCGCTCAGATTGGTGGCGGAGTTACAGCTCCCTCCAACACTACATTCTGTGTCTAAAACTAACACATTATCTTTAACAACATATTACTTTTTAGGAGGGGACTTTTTTTTAACAAAGGTAAAATCTCAATCAGGGTTGGCTCTGTGGAGAGTTCTGGCCAGTTTTTCAAAAACAACAGACTTAAACAAAGGTGCTTACATGTACTAAGATTTTCTGGAGACACCTCATACTGCAGAGGTTTACCAACTAGTGCAAAAGCATCCCTGACCCCTCCTGGGGGGACCACTGTTGCTAGCCTCCTTTTACCCTTTCTATTTTCATTATCAAAATTTATATTATTTTTGATAAGCCACGCTTATTGACATTGTGCACCTCTAATAAAATTGACGGTAACATATCAAATACATGATCAGCCCTAGACACAGATTTCTCTGATAAACACGAAATAGACAATACACCTTTTCAATACAAAACAAAATGCCTGAAGTCCGGCCTCCTAAGGAGCCTCCTCCCCCCTTCTCATTTTTAGACTGGTTCATATTCCACTGTGGACTTGGGGAAAAAATTGATCATGATCGGAGGAAGCCCCCAAGGGTGAAGGGCTACTGTATAATGTTGGTAAAGATTGGCGAGAGGGACGAATAGATGGATTTGTGTTAAAATGACCCATTTCACCCTGCGCATTAACAGAGGAACAACATGCCAAAGATGCAACCCCGGCCCCCAGACAAGAATCTGGGTCAATGTGAGCTAATGTGAAGTCCTCCACATGGACACCCGAGTGGTCGCCGATGAAACTAATTGCTCTTACAGGAGCCTCTAGATTTAAAATCAGACCGCTTCCCTGGCTTAATGGGAGGAACATGGTAGGACACCCTCCAACGCTCTTATCAACTATGTGACTCCCAACCGATGGGATTGGAGATGCATGTGGAGACATCTCCGCCAGGGACTTATTAGCCAATCCCAATAACTCACCTGTGCACATCGAAATCCCAGGAGATGTAGTCTCCTTCCTTTTTCCCATCTTTGCCAGATGAGAGGAATCATTTATAGCAGAGGCAGAGCAAAGAGACTTGCAATCGCCTAATTGGTTCAGAGACTTAGAAGACATTGACATAGATGAAGCTGCAGGAAAGGAAGTACTAAAAGCTTTTAAAGTAGCTTTATCTATTTTTTAGTAACCTGCAATAGACGCAAGAGGTTTTTAAGATAGTTGATTGGAACCTCTGTTTCTACTGGCTGCTTTTTTCGATGTTTTATTTATATTAGACGAAATGACTTGCCCTGGCTGTAATTTCTTTAGTGTCATTGCCATTTGACAACGCTGCAAACCTCCGTCTCTCAAATGTAAAAAACAGACCCAGGAGAAGGCAACTATCTGCAGATGATATTCAGTATTAGATTAGGAACCAGGGGAAGATGGCAAACCTACAGTACCTCAAGCCGCACCCAGCCCTAGCTGGGCCGCCTCCGCGGATGCTAAAGCCTCCTTCGCACTAATAGCCTAAGGTGCAAATCCTCCGTTATGTACCCGGGGCTCGCCGCCACTCAGCAGGCTGTAAAAACAGCTCTCACTTCTGATGACAATAAGGCAGCAAACAGCAGGCAGCACACACAGACTTCAATAAAAATGTTCAATGCAACATAGGGCAGCTTTATAGCGCACAGAGCAGCACAGAAATGGCGGGAGAGGCAAGGGCAGCTCAGGGCCCAGTGCAGTGGCCAAGCATGTGACCACTGCAGCAAGCACGAGCCACACCAGCCTAACACCGGGGACTATGCGCTGCGCCGCAGCCTAGTACTGTTTTTACTGAGACTGCCTCCCTCCTCTATGCACCTCTGTGTTACACCCCTGCATGGAAAGGATTTTTCCTATTCCACATCATGTGGGAGATGTGGCTTCAACCGAGCAGACTATATCCATTTAGCATAGCGTGGTTCTGCAGGAAATTCATTTTAGGAGGGATTGTAAAGGATACAGATGAGTTGGGTGTGTTCCTTGACACCCTGGTGAAAAGTGTGGATACTTCAACACTACTTCAATACTACTACATAAAACGTTGCTTACAAGAGCCACGCATGAGTAAATAAGAATTACCTGGAATTGGATCAGTCCTCATAGAGAAGGTGAGTAGATGGCAGATATTAATTAAATTAACACAGAGGCCGCCTACTATGAACTGCACAAGCCTGAAAGCAGACCGGAGGATGTGTGGTGTAGGTTCTGCATCTATGTAGAAATAATGTGCAAGTCGCTCCAATGCAGGTTGTCTGAGGCAGCCACTCCCGGGGTGACTCAACATTGCACATCTCCCCTGCCACCCTTTTCACATGCTGTGTGAATCTTTGATTCTAGCTGACACAAAGCCCATTCATGAGGTATTTGGAATTTGTTGAGGAAAGTTCGACCAGAATTATAATGAAATTAGAGCAATTCTGAGTAAATCTCCACTGAATGGGCAATAACTGAGTAGGCTCAGTTGTATTGGTCTGAAATTTTCACCCAGAACAAGGGCCCGTTCATGAGTTATTTGGGATTCGTTGAGGACAATTTGGGCCAGAATTATCGATTCCAGTATGAATTACCTCATGGAATTACAGCAGTTATGAGTTAATCCCCATCAAAAAGGCAATAACTGTGCATAGTCAGTTTTGCTGGCCCAAAAATTCTATCCAGAAAAATTGGGTCTATTGTTCCTTCATTTGGTAAATTTCAGTATATCTACACGAATCGATCTGTGATCAGGAAGAATGGAATCGGGCTCCAGGAGTACTTGTCCTGAACTTACCACTTTGTTAATGCTTCACTTCTCTGATTCACTGATTGATTCTCTTTGTAGTAAATACTGATCTTCAATAATTTGTTGAGCATTTTAGGAGACAATGTCTATTGTTTTGTAAAAGTGGTCATATGTTGAGTCATTTTCTTGTTATACAAGCGTGATAAATAAAGATACAAAAGATAGTTCATTGGGAGGTTAAATTATATTATATTTTACTGGTCCTCCCTTGGCCTAACTAGAGATTTAGTGGGTTCAATCAAGTAGATGAAGTTTAGGAATAATAGAGCGTTTTGAACATTTGAAGTATCAATAAACCATTAATGTCTTAGCGGCCATCGGTGGCACATGTAGCCTTGCGCCTGCCAGTGTAAAGGTGACTGGATAAAGATCAACTGCCTAAAGCTGAACATGGCAAGACGGAAGTGCTGATTTTTGATAACAACACCTCACCATGGAACGACACCTGGTGGCCCTCTGAATTCGAAACCACACTGACAGACCACGGCCACAATCTCGGCATCATCCTGGACAGCAAACTCACCATGAAACGCCAGATCAGCATTGTCTCCTCTGCCTGCTTCTCCACCCTCTGCATGCTCCGAAGGATCTTCAGATGGCTCCCTGTCAACACCAGGAAAGCTGTCACTCAAGCACTAGCCCCCAGTCAGCTGGACTACGGCAACGCGCTCTACGCAGGACTCACCACTCAACTCCTGAAGAGACTCCAGATGATACAGAACTCAGCTACTAGACTCAACCTCGACCTCCCCAAACGGACCCACATCACCCCCCAGTCTCAGGAACCTCCACTGGCTCAACATCTGGAAAATATGGCAATTCAAGATGTTGACAGGCCTACAAGGCCCTACTTGAGCAAGGACCAGCATACATCAACCACCTCCTGAACCTCCACCAACCCTACAGACACCTACGCTCCGCCTCCCTCACCCATCCTCCCCACATCTGTCGAAGCAACAGTGGAGGACGCTCCTTCACCTACCTTGCTACCAAGTGCTGGAACAACCTCCTTTGCACCTCCGAACATCATCCTCTATCCCTGAATCCAGAAAAGGACTCAAGGCATGGCTCCTCCACTGATCCCAGCAAGAACCCAGCACCTGGATACCCTCACAGGTGATTAGTCGTGCTCTACAAATCCGAGTTGCTTGATTGATTGATGTTCAATCAAGAAGAAGTTGCTTGAAAATCTGAGTTTATTGATTGGTGTTCAAGCAAGAAGGAGTAAACTAGTGAGGGAATAAGGGAATGTTTTTGTCAGTTTTACTTTGTTAAAACGTACGCATCTGCAAGAGTGTAGCAGATTTTGCATGTACTGATAGCATAAAAGATTTTATTGAGAATTTGCATTCAGCAAACATCTGTATATTGCTTACCATTGGTTGGCTTTATTATCACTCTCATTTCCTAGTTTCTTATTTAATGACTTTCGTTATCCATCCTGTGCATGTCCCTCCACTGGAGCACACTCTGTTTGCAATCATCTTGATTAGCTAATTTTTCCTTTCACTGCTCACTTTTAGCGTACGTTTTCCCTTTTTGTTAAGCATTCCATGAGAGTACATGTATATTCCAGCTGTCTCCCTCGTGGGCATATGTCCCCTGTGCTCAGGGTGCTGTTTCCCTTGTGCGCTTCTACCCTTGCACCATGCTTTTCTCTCTCCCTTGCTTTTACATCCTCCCTCCATCATGCTCCCTTCCACTTGTGCTGTTTTTCCCCTCCCCTACTTGCCATTATTTTTACTTTAACCCTCCACTCCCTTGATCCTTTTGTCCACTGCCCATCCCAACCGATGTGGTCCTATTTTTACCGCTCTTTCGTTTTAATTTTTTTCCTATTTTGCCAATCCATCTTGGAATGGTAAATAAAAACGAAATGGGGCAAGACATCATTTTGTAGGTGTGCACATGCGTAGTGATGTATGCACATGCTTGCATTATGGCACATGAGAGCATGAATGATGACAAATGCACACACTCACATTATTACACATTTGCACGCCTACAAAATGAGACAGCCAGTGGTGGCCACTTCATTGCACTTTTTCCCTTTGGCCATGCTGCACCGCATCAATCAATTAATCAATCAATCAGTCTTGCATAGCGTGACTTGTCACCCTGGGGGGTCTCCAGATGCTGGGGTTCTGCGAGCCTTGGTCAAACAGCCATGTATTTAGCTTCTTCCTGAAGTCTTCCTGCAAAGAGGTGGTTCGCAAGTGGAGGGCGGCGAGGTAGCAGAAGGAACGACCTCCGCAGTATCTCCGACCAATGCAGTGGATGTGTGCCAAGGTGAGGGAGGTGGAGTGGAGGTCCCTGGTAGGTCGGTGGAGCATCAGGCGGTGGTTGATAAAGGCAAGTCCGGAGTTGTGGAGGGCTTAGTAGGCATGTGTCAAGAGTTTGAAGAGGCATCTTTTCTGGACAGGGAGCCAGTGCAGGGTTTTGAGGTGGGGAGTGGTGTTGGCTCTTCTGGGGAGGTTGAGGATGATTTTTGCTGCTGTGTTCTGGACAGTCTGGAGGTGGTTGGGAAGCTGTTTGGTGGCTCAGGCATAGAGTATGTTGCCGTAATCAAGGCGGCTGGATAGGAGGGCTTGGGTGACTGTTTTCCTGAGGGAGGTGGGGATCCATTGGAAAATCTTGTGGTGCATGCAGAGGGTATGGACGCAGGAAGAGGATACAGCATTGACATGTGGCTTCATGCTCAGTTGGTTGTCCAGGATTATTCTGAGATTGCTTCTGTGGTCGGTGGGGGTTAGTGTGGGGCTGAGTTCGGTGGGCCACCAGGTGTCGTCCCAGGGAGAGGGCTTGTTCCCAAGAATCAGCACTTCTGTTTTGTCCAAGTTGAGCTTTAGGCGATGACAGACATGGTGTTTTGGAAGTTGGCTCTGGTGGTGTTGGAGTCTTCTGTGAGGGATATGATGAACTGTGTATCGTCGGCGTATGAGATGATGTTGAGTCCGTGGGTGCGGACGATGTTTGCTAGTAAGTAAGTAAGTAGGGGTTTTGTATAGCGCTGGATTGCCGAGGCGTCTTGGTGCTGGAGAAACATAGAAAGAAGGGTAAGTCCACAGGTACAAGATCCACTGCTAGACCTGGAAGAGCCAGGTTTTTAATAGGCCACGGAATTTGGAAAGAGCTGGTTGAGATCTGATATCCAAAGGCAGCCTATTCCAGAGTTTGGGAGCCAAGTATGAAAGGCATCTCCCACCCCATTTGGCCTTCCTCCATTTCGGGATTTTAACCAAGGCCTGATTGGCGGACCGTAGTGAACGCCCTGGACAATACCATTGAAATAAACTGCGGTACGCCACAGGACCGCCGCCATACAGGGTTTTGTGGACTAGGCAAAGAGCCTTAAATTCAATACGCTGCTTAACCGGGAGCCAATGAAGGCTCCTAATGGCCCCGTAAATATGATTGAATTTAGGTATTTTTAGTAATGTGCGAGCAGCAGTATTCTGAAGGGATTGCAGCTTGGTAAGCTGCCGTTTGTCAACCCCTAGGTAAAGGGCGTTACAATAATCAATGCGAGACAATACAAGAGCAACTACCACAGTGGCATCATGTAGGTGATTTTGTATACGGCGGAGAAGGGAGGTAGATGGATCCTCTGAGTTTTACTGGAGAGCAAGGAGGAGATCCAGTTGAGGGCGTTGCCTTGGATGCTGATGTGGTGGAGTCTGGTGATGAGGGTGTGGTGGGAGACGGTGTTGAACGATGCCCAGAGGTCCAGGAGGATGAGTGCTGCTGTTTTACCTTGGTCAAGGAGGCATCTGATTTGGTCTGTTGCTGCGATCAAGGTGGTCTTAATGGTTGGATCGGAACCCGGATTAGGAGGCATCGAGCAAGTTGTTTTCTTCTAGGTACTCTTTGAGCTGGTGTTTGAAACTTTTTCCTGGACCTTGGCAGGGAAAGGGAGTAGCGAGATGAGGCGGTAATCCTTGAGCTTGCTAGGGTCAGCAGAGGGTTTCTTCAGTAGTGGCTTGACTTCTGCTTGCTCCCATGAGTCAGGGATGGTGTCCGTGGTGATGGAAGAGTAGGCGTGGGTTCCTCCGATGGTAGTTTTAGAATCTGATCTGAAAGTTGAGGTGTTCCATGTCGGCGTACTATGGTCTTTCTTTGTGGTGCATTGGAGAGTGTCCTTGGGGGTAATGACGATGTCTCCGCCATGTCTGCCTGGGTGGTCGTGGCCGCGATGAAGCATCTTATAGCCAGGGGGGCATTGCAGTGGCAATGTCGGGCGTCGAGGAGTGGGTGAGCCACGTTTTTGTGATGAACATCATGTCACGGACGAGGGTGGTGCTGGTGTCCCAGATTTCTGTGGCATGCTTGCAGAGGGACCATGAAGTGGAGCATTGACCTGTGAACGGGTGACGGCTGGGTCGGAGTTGCAGGGGTCTTGATTACGCAAGTGAAGCAATAGTGCTGGCAGGCGAAAGGTCCTTCTGTGGTTCTCAGTGAGGTGCTGCAGCAGTTGGTGTCCCTCCCGGGGTTGAGGGACCGCAGCTCATTGGTGGTGTACTGGTGGAGGGCGGAGGGACCAAGGTGCCTGGTGTTGGGCGTGGTTGAGGCACAGACGGGCTTGCCTTTGACGCACCTGTGGCCTCCATTAAGTAGGTTCTGGGGTGGGAGGGGTTTTGGGAGGTGCCTGCGAAAAACTGCGAGGAAAGTGCAGTGCAGTGGGGGCTGACTGGTTAAAACAGGAACAGGTTGAATAGTGAGGAAAAGGCATCAACAATATTACAATAATACAAGACCTGTGGGGGGAATCACAAAGCAAAAGCACAGAAAAACAATGCCATAGAGCGAGGAGGGGAGGCCGGAATACTGAGTCGAGGGCTGGACAGAGCTCAGGAAGGCAGAGGTGTCGGGGGAGCTGGTGCAGTACCTGCTCAATGTGGTCACACTGCAGCCTCCATTAAGTAGGTCCTGGGGTGGGAGGGGCTCTGGGAGGTGGGAGGCATCTGCGGAAAATGCGGGAAAAGTGCAGCATGGTGGGGGCTGACTGGTTACATCAGGAACAAGCTAACTAGCAAAGGAAAGGCAAGAAAAACCTTTTGTCAAACACTTTGGGAAAGGCAGTAGGTCAAAAAGGTGTGACATATTGACTTTACCAGTATCTGTTTCCTAAGAAGCCCACACTGTAATAGCAATAGAATGTTTAAAATATATATTTATGAAATATACTCATATAGTTCTCAATTGCTAAAGACTCTTAATGGCGAGCAGCAATGCTCGCATTAGAAGAACATTGCAACTTCTTTATGTAACTAAATTGCCTGCTGCCATATAAGTGGTTTTCTGTGTACAATTGTTAGGTTATATTGAGACTAGGGCTGTCCCAATCCTAAAAGCCATTTGCACAGCTTAAAACACTCAAATTGCTTTATTAACAAGTGCAAGGAATTCACAGAAGTTTAGCCTGCACACACAAATTGATTTTCCCATGCACAGTATTTCCCACCGTACTGCTGTAATAGTAAGGATGGGTAACTCCTGCTTTAGGGGCATTTAGTCAACATTATATGGACATTATATGGTGAGAAGTCCTAGCTAGGAGTCGGCAAAATATTTTGGCAAATTTCGGAACTTCCAAAATTTGTCCATTTCTTTTTCCTCCAGCGGAACAGGGTTGCTCCTCTGCTCTGTGGGTGAAACAGAAGAAAGCTCAACAGAATGGCTGAGAGGGGCGAGTGAATGTATTCACCTGAATGATAACTACATTGTGGTAAATACATTGCCTGGACCCCTGGGGCCCCTGCCTACTCTTAAAGTTTTTGTCAACATTCACTAAGAGAAAGGGATTTTAGTTGCAAATCATTAATACATACAATTAGGAATCGGTCTTTGAAAGGGGTGCCCTAAACACAGCCCTTCCAAACAGTGAGTCGGTATGATTTCGTAAACCCATTTAACGATTCTGAAAACCTTTTTTGAATTGTTGAATAGGTTTAGGCCCCCCCGCAGCCCTGGGGACAGCCACCTCCCCTGGGCTTTTTATTTAAAATGCGTGGGGGGCCTCCTCCCCCCACGCTGCCCTGGGACCACCACCGCCCCGGAGCATTGTTATTTTAAGGCAGGGGCCTCGCGGGCCCCCCAAGATCCGGGAACCGCCACCTCCCCGGGGCTATCATTAATTTTCAGCATGGGGGCCACGCGGACCCCCCAAACCCCAGGGACCACCACCTCCCTGGGTCTACATGATTGAAATGCAGGGGGCACGTGGCCCCCCTGCAGCTCCGGGGACCACCACCTGCTCAGGGCTACTTCTAAAACCAAAGTGTGGGGGGGCTCAAGCCCCCCCACACTGCCCCAGAAACCACCTTCCCGGGCACTGTTTATTAAAATGAGGGGGTCCGTTGCGGCCCCCCGGCCCTGGGGACCACCACCTCCCCGGGGCTTTAAACAGTTGGGAGGGGGCCGCATGTCCCTCCCTCTTGGAGCCCTAGATGGCCCTGGAGACTGCCACCCCCCACAATTCAGCTGTGTGGGGCTTACTGGAGGTACCTGGTGGGCTAGCCGGGCCCCAGGGACCCTCAGGAATGAAGGGGACTTAATCTCCCAACTTAGAACGCGCCAGGAGATGAGTTTGCACAGTGGTGGGCAAAGGGTGTGTGGCCTGTGTCCACCTATCAGCAATCCCACTATCTGGGGCATACTGGAGGTATCAGGTAGGCTAGTTGGCCCCTAAGGACCCCCAGCAGCGAAGGGGACTTTAATCCCCATCCAGGAGCGTGCCAGGGAGTGCGTTTGGAGAGTGGTGGGGAGAGGGGGCTTGGCCTGCTATGACTCTTTATGCACCTCACTTGCCACTTTCTGCTCTTCTCTTGCCTCTTTCTGTACCTCACTCTCTTCTTTCTGCATCTCTCTTGCCTCTTTCTACACCTCTATTGCTTCTTTCTGCAACTCTGTTGCTTCTTAATGCACTTCTCTTGCCTCTTTCTACACCCTTCTTGTCTCTTTCAGCACCTCTGTTGCTTCTTTCTGCACTTCTCTTCCTTCTTTCTGCACCTCTCTTGCCTGTTTGTGCATTTCTCTTGCCTGTTTCTGCACTTCCCTTGCCTCTTTCTGTATCTCTCTTGCCTCTTCCTGCACCTCAATTGCCTCTTTCGGCACCTCACTCACTTCCTTCTGCACCTCTCTTGCCTCTTTCTGCACTTCTCTTGCCTCTTTCTGCACTTCTCGAGCCTCTTTCTATACCTCTCTTGCCTCTTTCTGCACTTCCCTTGCCTTTTTCTGTACCTCTCTTGCCTCTTTCTGCACCTTACGTGCCTCTTTCTGCACCTCACTCTTCCTTCTGCACCTCTCTTGCCTCTTTTTGCACTTCTGTTGCCTCTTTCTGCACTTCGAGCCTCTTTCTAAACCTCTCTTGCCTCTTTCTGCACTTCTCTTGCCTCTTACTACACTTATCTTGCTTCTTTCTACACCTCTCTTGCCTCTTTATGCGCCTCACTTGCTTCTTTCTGCATCTCTCTTGCCTCTTTCTGCACCTCTATTGCCTCTTTCTGCAACTCTGTTGCTTCTTTATGTAATTATCTTGACTCTTTATACACCCTTCTTGTCTCTTTCAGCACCTCTGTTGATTCTTTCTGCACTTCTCTTCCTTCTTTCTGCACCCCTCTTGCCTCTTTCTGCACCTCTCCTACCTCTTTCTGCACCCCTCTTGCCTCTTTCTGCACATCTGTTGGTTCTTTCTGCACTGCTCTTGCTTCTTTCTGCACCTCTTTTGCAAATTTTTGTATCCCTCTTGCCTCTTTCTGCACCCCTGTTCCCTCTTTCTGCACCTTTCTTGCCTCTTTCTGCACCTCACTTGCCTCTTTCCGCACTTCTCTTGCCTCTTTTTGCATCCCTCTTGCCTCTTTCAGCACCTCTGTTGCTTCTTTCTGCACTTCTCTTGTTTCCTTCTGTACCCCTCTTGCCTCTTTCTGTACCCCTCTTGCCTCTTTGTGCACCTCTCCTTCCTCTTTGTGCACCTCTCTTGCCTTTTTCTGCAGTTCTCTTGCCTTGTTCTGCACCTCTTTGCTTCCTTTTGCACTTCTCTTGCCTCTTTCTGCATCTCTCTTGCCTCTTTCTGCACCTCTATTGCTTCTTTCTGCAACTCTGTTGCTTCTTTATGCACTTCTCTTGCCTCTTTCTACACCCTTCTTGTCTCTTTCAGCACCTCTGTTGCTTCTTTATGCACTTCTCTTTCTTCTTTCTGCACCTCTCTTGCCTCTTTCTGCACTTCTGTTGCCTCTTTATTTACCTCTCTTGCCTCTTTCTGCAGCTCCAGTGCCTCTTTCTGCACTTCTCTTGCCTGTTTCTGCATTTCTCTTCCCTGTTTCTGCACTTCCCTTGCCTCTTTCTGTACCTCTCTTGCCTCTTCCTGCACCTCACTTGCCTCTTTCTGCACCTCAATCTCTTCCTTCTGCACCTCTCTTGCCTCTTTCTGCACTTCTCTTGCCTCTTTCTGTACCTTTTGACTCTTTCTGCGCCTTACTTGCCTCTTTCTGCACCTCACTCTCTTCCTTCTGCACCTCTCTTGCCTCTTTCTGCACTTCTGTTGCCTCTTTATTTACCTCTCTTGCCTCTTTCTGCAGCTCCAGTGCCTCTTTCTGCACTTCTCTTGCCTCTTACTACACTTATCTTGCCTCTTTTTATACCTCTCTTGCCTCTTTATGCACCTCACTTGCTTCTTTCTGCATCTCTCTTGCCTCTGTCTGTACCTCTATTGCCTCTTTCTGCAACTCTGTTGCTTCTTTCTGCAATTCTCTTGCCTCTTTCTACACCCTTGTCTCTTTCTGCACCTCTATTGCTTCTTTCTGGAATTATCTTGCCTCTTTCTACACCCTTCTTGTCTCTTTCAGCACCTCTGTTGATTCTTTCTGCACTTCTCTTCCTTCTTTCTGCACCCCTCTTGCCTCTTTGTGCCCCTCTCCTACCTCTTTCTGCACCCCTCTTGCCTCTTTCTGCATATCTGTTGGTTCTTTCTCCACTGTTCTTGCTTCTTTCTGCACCTCTTTTGCAAATTTCTGTATCCCTCTTGCCTATTTTTGCACCCCGGTTCCCTCTTTCCACACCTTTCTTCCATCTTTCTGCACCTCACTTGCCTCTTTCTACACTTCTCTTGCTTCTTTATACCACTCTCTTGCCTCTTTCTGTTCCTCTTTTGCAAATGTCTGTATCCCTCTTGCCACTTTCTGCACCCCTGTTCCCTCTTCCTGCACCTTTCTTGCCTCTTTCTGCACCTCACTTGCCTCTTTCTGCTCTTCTCTTTCTTCTTTCTACAGCTCTCTTCCCTCTTTCTGCTCCTCTCTTGCCTCTTCGTTCATTTCTCTTGCCTGTTTCTGCACTGCTCCTGCTTCTTTCTGCCCCTCTTTTGCAACTTTCTGTATCCCTCTTGCCTCTTTCTGCACCCCTGTTCCCTCTTTCTGCACCTTTCCTGCCTGTTTCTGCACTTCTCTTGCTTCTTTCAGCACCTCTGTTGCTTCTTTCTGTACTTCTCTTGCTTCCTTCTGTACCCCTCTTGCCTCTTTCAGCACCTCTGTTGCTTCTTTCTGTACTTCTCTTGCTTCCTTCTGTACCCCTCTTGCCTCTTTCTGTACCCCTCTAGCCTCTTTGTGTACCTCTCCTTCCTCTTTCTGTACCTCTCTTGCCTTTTTCTGCAGTTCTCTTGCCTCGTTCTGCACCTCTTTGCTTTTTTCTGCACTTCTGTTGCCTCTTTCTGCACTTCTTGAGCCTCTTTCTAAACCTCTCTTGCAACTTTCTGCAGCTCAAGTGCCTCTTTCTGCACTTTTCTTGCCTCATACTACACTTATCTTGCCTTTCTATACCTCACTTGCCTCTTTATGCACCTCACTTGCCACGTTCTGCTCTTCTCGTGCCTCTTTCTGAACCTCACTCTCTTCTTTTTACACCTCTCTTGCCTCCTTCTGCACCTCTGTATCTTCTTTCTGCAACTCTGTTGCTTCTTGTAGGAAGGTGGAATCTGACTATATGGTTGCCCCCACTTTTTTCCTGGTGTTTTGCTGGTTTATGACTTAGTTGGACTGGGACCCTGCTATTCAGGGCCCCAGTCTATCTGCTCTCTCTAAACGACATGGAGTGCACTCTAGGTGCACTAGTGATTGGATACTGTGGTGCCTTATGAGTCCCTAGTATATGGTACCTTAGGTGCCAAGGGCATAGGTACTTCACAGGCCTACCAGGGGCTGCAGCATGTGTTATGCCACCCCTGGGAAGCAGTCTAAATCTGACACCACAGGCCTGCTACTGCAGCCTGGGTGAGGTGGTGCTAGCACCCCTCACTGAGATATAGGTTTCCTATATCTCTCCTGCACACACATATAAACCTATCAGTCACCCCTAAGGCAGGCCCTATCAATCCTGAGGGCAGGGTGCTTGGCTTCTATGTGAGGGGGTGCCTCTGCCTGAGCAGGGCCCCTCTGCAGCTCTCAGAGTCTATTCTCTGGTGCTGTTTGTGGATGCGGTTAAACCATATACTATTAAGTGCATTATATCCTCGCGGTAAATGCTAACTTTGGAATGGCTGCATCAAAACATGTCGTGTTTGGTGTCAAACATCTTGGAATACTACCCCCCGCCAATCTTGGCGGCGGGGGTAGCATTCCACCCTTCTAGAGGATAAGACATGTACCTGCTGTGGAAACGCGGTAGAATCCTAAAGAGCCCTGGCATCACAAAATGGATGCCACCAGTCACAGACACTGGGCTGCCCTCCTGCTGATGACCGAAACTCGCAGTGGAGGAAGCCCAACAATAGGCATCCTGTCACAGGGAGGTGTAACCACCTCCCAGACAGGGTTTAGTGTATTGGGGCTGGGTGGGTGCACTCTTAGAGTGCTTTGAAGTCCTGCACTGGGGGAGCAGAAGGCTCCTCTGTGCATATGCCAGTTCAAACCAGCTCAGGGGCTACCTGCCCCTGCTCTGGCGCAAAACTGGACAAAGGGAAGTGGGTGTAGCCACCCCCTCCCTTGACCCTCCCATAGGTGGGGTCATAGAGCTAGTCCATCCCCTCTTTTCAGTATAAGAGGGGGAACCTTGCCATTGCAAGGCAGATAAGCCCTGGACGACGTTCTACAGAAGAATCCTGGCCCTTCAATGTTCCACTACCTTTGGAAGACAGAAGAATCTCCCTTGGAGTCAAGGAGTGACTCCCCTGCTTGGCAGGCACCAAAAACGACAACGACGGTCGCAAACTACGCCGCTCCCGCCGGAGTCCGAAGTCCCTGCAGCCCAAGAAGTGGATTTCCTGACCTCTCCCAGGCCATCGTGAGTCCCCAGCGAAGCTGAGGCAAGTGGACCCCACGAGTAACGAGGAACCGCGACCCCTGGGTACCGTGCACTATTGTCAAGTGCAACCCCTTCACAACATTCTATGAACTTGTGCTTTGGACCACGTGTGGTCCCGACTTCCAGCAGGAATCCCTCCGAAGATCAGAGGCCTACACCGTCCCGAGTGACCGTGGGCCCCTGTTGAGTGATTCCGCCTGAGGTGTCTTCGCAATCCCTTGCCCGCCAGCTTGTGGGTCCCCAGAAGACTTCTTAAAGAAACCAAAGGGCTCCCCTGGTTGCTCCAGGCCTGCCCTGACTTACCCTCGCTGGGTGAGTCCCTCAGACCTTGCTGGTCTGCGCCATCGACTTTTCTTCATCTCCCCGAGACTTGCTGCTGCCAAGGCTTGTTGGCTCCTATCGAGTTGCCGACACCGCAGTCAGCTGCAGACGTCGAGGGACCCACCGAATCCAGCTCCTGGTCGTCGTCGACACCTCCTGGACCACGTGGCTGAAGAGTCAAGGCACCCGCAACCGACCTGAATCAACCGATGACGGTGGGCATCCATCTTCCTTGCCCCGGGTCACTGCCAAGTGACTTTGAACACTGTCCCCTCTGCTTTCAGGTCATCCTTCTTCAGAATCCAGGCTTGGATTCCACCGGACACTTCTTCAGCTCCCGCAAGCAGCAAGTCTTCTTTGTTCGCCATTGAAAACGACGCCGCGACCCGACACCAAAGGACACCTATGCACCCGGCTTCCCTGGGTGAGGTAACTCCAGCACTACGGTGCTCCTGTGGGTGTGGGCCCTAGAACTACTTACCCTGTAAGTGACTTGCTTGTAGGTTCTCCCGAAGTCTCCTAGAACTCTTAATTTCCAACCGCGACTTGCCCCATTGAAGTTAACGGCGATCCGCGCCTGTGTATCCACACTGCACGCGTCCCCCGTGGGTCCTTTACTTACCTGCCTTGGGTGGTTTCGTGAGGCCCCAGCACTTCTGAAGGCCCTAGGCCTTGTCTCCCTGCAAGTCGTTGTCCCTAAGTCTCTTACTTAGTATATGGTCTGGTACGCCCCTAGGGCCCCAGCCATATTTTGTGCTTAACTTATTGTGAAACGTTGATTTGTGCATATGTTTGTCTTCTAATCTCATAAAGAGATTAGTAGAGAGTTATTTAGAAATAAATACATATATATTTGATATATATACCTGTGTGGTGTCTTTTCATTTGGTGATTCAAGAGATTATATGGTAAAACAAGCTGCTTTACATTCCTTCAAGACTTAGCCTGAAGGCTGCTCTCCACAGCTACCACTAGGATAGCTTTCTTTAAAAGGTTGTCTTAAACCTATCTACCATAAGAGTCGATTTGCCCTGGTGCAAGGTGTCCACTTTAATTAGTGAACAGCATATACCAGGCCAACTTCTCACACTTCTTTATGCACTTCTCTTGCCTCTTTCTACACCCTTCTTGTCTCTTTCAGCACCTCTGTTGCTTCTTTCTGCACTTCTCTTCCTTCTTTCTGCACCTCTCTTGCCTGTTTGTGCATTTCTCGTGTCTGTTTCTGCACTTCCCTTGCCTCTTTCTGTACCTCTCTTGCCTCTTCCTGCACCTCACTTGCCTCTTTCTGCACCTCACTCACTTCCTTCTGCACCTCTCTTGCCTCTTTCTGCACTTCTCTTGCCTCTTTCTACACTTCTCTTGCCTCTTTCTATACCTCTCTCACCTCTTTCTGCAATTCCCTTGCCTTTCTGTATCTCTCTATCCTCTTTCTGCACCTTACTTGCCTCTTTCTGCACCTCACTCTCTTCCTTCTGCACCTCTCTTGCCTCTGTCTGCACTTCTGTTGCCTCTTTCTGCACTTTGAGCCTCTTTCTATACCTCTCTTGCTTCTTTCTGCAGCTCAAGTGCCTCTTTCTGCACTTCTCTTGCCTCTTACTACACATATCTTGCCTCTTTCTCCACCTCTCTTGCCTCTTTATGCACCTCACTTGCTTCTTTCTGCATCTCTCTTGCCTCTTTCTGCACCTCTATTGCTTCTTTCTGGAATTATCTTGCCTCTTTCTACACCCTTCTTGTCTCTTTCAGCACCTCTGTTGATTCTTTCTGCACTTCTATTCCTTCTTTCTGCACCCCTCTTGCCTCTTTGTGCACCTCTCCTACCTCTTTCAGCACCCCTCTTGCCTCTTTCTGCACATCTGTTGGTTCTTTCTGCACTGCTCTTGCTTCTTTCTACACCTCTTTTGCAAATTTCTGTGTCCCTCTTGCCTCTTTCTGCACCCCTGTTCTCTCTCTCTCTGCACCTTTCTTGCCTCTTTCTGCATCTCACTTGCCTCTTTCTGCACATCTCTTGCCTGTTTCTGCACCCCTCTGGCCTCTTTCAGCATCCCTGTTGCTTCTTTCTGCACCTCTCTTGCCTTTTTCTTCAGTTCTCTTGCCTCATTCTGTACCTCTTTGCTTCCTTCTGCACTTCTCTTGCCTCTTTCTGCACCACTCTTGACTCTTTCTGCACCTCTGTTGGTTCTTTCTGTACTTCTCTTGCTTCTGTCTGCATCTCTCTTGCCTCTTTCTGCATCTCTATTGCTTCTTTCTGCAACTCTGTTGCTTCTTTATGCACTTCTCTTGCCTCTTTCCATACCCTTCTTCTCTTTCAGCACCTCTGTTCCTTCTTTCTGCACTTCTCTTCCTTCTTTCTGCACCTCTCTTGACTGTTTGTGCATTTCTCTTGCCTGTTTCTGCATTTCCCTTGCCTCTTTCTGTACCTCTCTTGCCTCTTCCTGAACCTCACTTGCCTCTTTCTGCACCTCACTCTCTTCCTTCTGCACCTCTCTTGCCTCTTTCTGCACTTCTCTTGCCTCTTTCTGCACTTCTTAAGCCTCTTTCTATAGCTCTCTTGCCTTTTTGCACTTCCCTTGCCTCTTTCTGTACCTCTCTTGCCTCTTTCTGCACCTCACTCTCTTCCTTCTGCACCTCTCTTGCCTCTATCTGCAATTCTGTTGCCTCTTTCTGCGCTTCTCGAGCCTCTTTCTTTGCCTCTCTTGCCTCTTTCTGCAGCTCAAGTGCCTCTTTCTGCACTTCTCTTGCCTCTTACTACACTTATCTTGCCTCTTTCTATACCTCTCTTGCCTCTTTATGCTCCTCACTTGTTTCTTTCTGCATCTCTCTTGCCTCTTTCTGCACCTCTATTGCCTCTTTCTGCAACTCTGTTCATTCTTTCTGCACATGTGTTGGTTCTTTCTGCACTGTTCTTGCTTCTTTCTACAGCTCTCTTGCCTCTTTCTGCTCCTCTTTTGCAAATTTCTGTATCCCTCTTCCCTCTTTCTGCACCCCTGTTCCCTCTTTCTGTACCTTTGCCTCTTTCTGCACCTCACTTGCCTCTTTGTGCACTTCTCTTGCTTCTTTCTACAGCTCTCTTGCCTCTTTCTGCTCCTCTTTTGCAAATGTCTGTTTCCCTCTTGCCTCTTTCTGCACCCCTGTTCCCTCTTCCTGCACCTTTCTTGCCTCTTTGTGCATTGCTCTTGACTGTTTCTGCAATGCTCTTGCTTCTTTCTGCACCTCTTTTGCAACTTTCTGTATCCCTCTTGCCTCTTTCTCCACCCCTATTCCCTCTTTCTGCACCTTTCCTGCCTCTTTCTGCACTTCCCTTGCCTCTTTCTGCACATCTGTTGCTTCTTTCTGCACTTCTCTTGACTCTTTCTGCACCCCTCTTGCCTCTTTCAGCACCTCTGTTGCTTCTTTCTGCACTTCTCTTGCTTCCTTCTGCACCCCTCATACCTCTTTATGTACCCCTCTAGCCTCTTTGTGCACTTCTCCTTCCTCTTTCTGCAACTCTCTTGCCTTTTTCTGCAGTTCTCTTGCCTCGTTCTGCACCTCTTTGCTTCATTCTGCACTTCTATTGCCTCTTTCTGCACCCCTCTTGCCTCTTTCTGCACCCCTGTTCCCTCTTTCTGTACCTTTCTTGCCTCTTTCTGCACCTCACTTGCCTCTTTCTGCACCTCACTTGCCTCTTTCCGCACTTCTCTTGCCTCTTTTTGCATCCCTCTTGCCTCTTTCAGCCCCTCTGTTGTTTCTTTCTGCACTTCGCTTGCTTCCTTCTGTACCCCTCTTGCCTCTTTCTGTACCCCTTTTGCCTCTTTGTGCACCTCTCCTTCCTCTTTGTGCACCTCTCTTGCCTTTTTCTGCAGATCTCTTGCCTCATTCTGCACCTCTTTGCTTCCTTCTGCACTTCTCTTGCCTCTTTCTGTACCCCTTTTGCCTCTTTCTGCACCTCTGTTGGTTCTTTCTGCACTGCTCTTGCTTCTTTCTGCACTTCCCTTGCCTCTTTCTGCACATCTGTTGCTTCTTTCTGCACTTCTCTTGACTCTTTCTGCACCCCTCTTGCCTCTTTCAGCACCTCTGTTGCTTCTTTCTGCACTTCTCTTGCTTCCTTCTGCACCCCTCATACCTCTTTATGTACCCCTCTAGCCTCTTTGTGCACTTCTCCTTCCTCTTTCTGCAACTCTCTTGCCTTTTTCTGCAGTTCTCTTGCCTCGTTCTGCACCTCTTTGCTTCTTTCTGCACTTCTATTGCCTCTTTCTGCACCCCTCTTGCCTCTTTCTGCACCCCTGTTCCCTCTTTCTGCACCTTTCTTGCCTCTTTCTGCACCTCACTTGCCTCTTTCTGCACCTCACTTGCCTCTTTCCGCACTTCTCTTGCCTCTTTTTGCATCCCTCTTGCCTCTTTCAGCCCCTCTGTTGCTTCTTTCTGCACTTCGCTTGCTTCCTTCTGTACCCCTCTTGCCTCTTTCTGTACCCCTTTTGCCTCTTTGTGCACCTCTCCTTCCTCTTTGTGCACCTCTCTTGCCTTTTTCTGCAGATCTCTTGCCTCATTCTGCACCTCTTTGCTTCCTTCTGCACTTCTCTTGCCTCTTTCTGTACCCCTTTTGCCTCTTTCTGCACCTTGGTTGGTTCTTTCTGCACTGCTCTTGCTTCTTTCTGCATCTCTCCTGCCTCTTTCTGCACCTCTATTGCTTCTTTCTGAAACTCTGTTGCTTCTTTATGCACTTCTCTTGCCTCTTTCTACACACTTCTTGTCTCTTTCAGCACCTCTGTTGCTTCTTTCTGCACTTCTCTTCCTTCTTTCTGCACCTCTCTTGCCTGTTTGTGCATTTCTCTTGCCTGTTGCTGCACTTCCCTTGCCTCTTTATGTACCTCTCTTGCCTCTTCCTGCACCTCACTTGCCTCTTTCTGCACCTCAATCTCTTCCTTCTGCACCTCTCTTGCCTCTTTCTGCACTTCCCTTGCCTCTTTATGTACCTCTCTTGCCTCTTCCTGCACCTCACTTGCCTCTTTCTGCACCTCACTCTCTTCCTTCTGCACCTCTCTTGCCTCTTTCTGCACTTCTGTTGCCTCTTTCTGCACTTCTTTTGCCTCTTTTTATACCTCTTTTGCCTCTTTATGCACTTCACTTGCTTCTTTCTGCATCTCTCTTGCCTCTGTCTGTACCTCTATTGCCTCTTTCTGCAACTCTGTTGCTTCTTTATGCAATTCTCTTGCCTCTTTCTACACCCTTGTCTCTTTCAGCACCTCTGTTGACTCTTTCTGCACTTCTCTTACTTCTTTCTGCACCCCTCTTGCCTCTTTGTGCACCTCTCCTACCTCTTTCTGCACCCCTCTTGCCTCTTTCTCCACATCTGTTGGTTCTTTCTGCACTGTTCTTGCTTCTTTCTGCACCTCTTTTGCAAATTTCTGTATCCCTCTTGCCTCTTTCTGCACGCTCGGTTTCCACCTTCCGCACCTTTCTTGCATCTTTCTGCACCTCACTTGCCTCTTTCTGCACTTCTCTTGCTTCTTTATACAGCTCTCTTGCCTCTTTCTGCTCCTCTTTTGCAAATGTCTGTATCCCTCTTGCCACTTTCTGCACCCCTGTTCCCTCTTCCTGCACCTTTTTTGCCTCTTTCTGCACCTCACTTGCCTCTTTCTGCACTTCTCTTGCTTCTTTCTACAGCTCTCTTGCCTCTTTCTGCTCCTCTCTTGCCTCTTTGTGCATTTCTCTTGTCTGTTTCTGCACTGCTCCTGCTTCTTTCTGCACCTCTTTTGCAAATTTCTGTATCCCTCTTGCCTCTTTCTGCACCCCTGTTCCCTCTTTCTGCACCTTTCCTGCCTGTTTCTGCACTTCTCTTGCCTCTTTCTGTACCTCTGTTGCTTCTTTCTGCACTTCTCTTGCCTCTTTTACACCCCTCTTGCCTCTTTCAGCACCTCTGTTGCTTCTTTCTGTACTTCGCTTGCTTCCTTCTGTACCCCTCTTGCCTCTTTCTGTACCCCTCTAGCCTCTTTGTGCACCTCTCCTTCTTCTTTCTGTACCTCTCTTGCCTTTTTATGTAGTTCTCTTGCCTCGTTCTGCACCTCTTTGCTTCTCTCTGCACTTCTGTTGCCTCTTTCTGCACTTCTCGAGCCTCTTTCTATACCTCTCTTGCAATTTTCTGCAGCTCAAGTGCCTCTTTCTGCACTTTTCTTGCCTCATACTACAGTTATCTTGCCTCTTTCTATACCTCTCTTGCCTCTTTCTATACCTCACTTGCCACGTTCTGCTCTTCTCTTGCCTCTTTCTGCACCTCTGTTGGTTCTTTCTGCACTGCTCTTGCTTCTTTCTGCATCTCTCCTGCCTCTTTCTGCACCTCTATTGCTTCTTTCTGCAACTCTGTTGCTTCTTTATGCACTTCTCTTGCCTCTTTCTAACACTTCTTGTCTCTTTCAGCACCTCTGTTGCTTCTTTCTGCACTTCTCTTCCTTCTTTCTGCACCTCTCTTGCCTGTTTGTGCATTTCTCTTGCCTGTTTCTGCACTTCCCTTGCCTCTTTATGTACCTCTCTTGCCTCTTCCTGCACCTCACTTGCCTATTTCTGCACCTCAATCTCTTCCTTCTGCACCTCTCTTGCCTCTTTCTGCACTTCCCTTCCCTCTTTATGTACCTCTCTTGCCTCTTCCTGCACCTCACTTGCCTCTTTCTGCACCTCACTCTCTTCCTTCTGCACCTCTCTTGCCTCTTTCTGCACTTCTGTTGCCTCTTTCTGCACTTCTGTTGCCTCTTTCTTTACCTCTCTTGCCTCTTTCTGCAGCTCAAGTGCCTCTTTCTGCACTTCTCTTGCCTCTGACTACACTTATCTTGCCTCTTTTTATATCTCTCTTGCCTCTTTATGCACCTCACTTGCTTCTTTCTGCATCTCTCTTGCCTCTGTCTGTACCTCTATTGCCTCTTTCTGCAACTCTGTTGCTTCTTTATGCAATTCTCTTGCCTCTTTCTACACCCTTGTCTCTTTCAGCACCTCTGTTGATTCTTTCTGCACTTCTCTTACTTCTTTCTGCACCCCTCTTGCCTCTTTGTGCACCTCTCCTACCTCTTTCTGCACCCCTCTTGCCTCTTTCTGCACATCTGTTGGTTCTTTCTGCACTGTTCTGGCTTCTTTCTGCACCTCTTTTGCAAATTTCTGTATCCCTCTTGCCTCTTTCTGCACCCCGGGTTCCACCTTCCGCACCTTTCTTGCATCTTTCTGCACCTCACTTGCCTCTTTCTGCACTTCTCTGGCTTCTTTATACAGCTCTCTTGCCTCTTTCTTCTCCTCTTTTGCAAATGTCTGTATCCCTCTTGCCACTTTCTGCACCCCTGTTCCCTCTTCCTGCACCTTTTTTGCCTCTTTCTGCACCTCACTTGCCTCTTTCTGCACTTCTCTTGCTTCTTTCTACATCTCTCTTGCCTCTTTCTGCTCCTCTCTTGCCTCTTTGTGCATTTCTCTTGCCTGTTTCTGCACTGCTCCTGCTTCTTTCTGCACCTTTTTTGCAAATTTCTGTATCCCTCTTGCCTCTTTCTGCACCCCTGTTCCCTCTTTCTGCACCTTTCCTGCCTGTTTCTGCACTTCTCTTGCCTCTTTCTGTACCTCTGTTGCTTCTTTCTGCACTTCTCTTGCCTCTTTCTACACCCCTCTTGCCTCTTTCAGCACCTCTGTTGCTTCTTTCTGTACTTCTCTTGCTTCCTTCTGTACCCCTCTTGCCTCTTTCTGTACCCCTCTAGCCTCTTTGTGCACCTCTCCTTCTTCTTTCTGTACCTCTCTTGCCTTTTTCTGCAGTTCTCTTGCCTCGTTCTGCACCTCTTTGCTTCTCTCTGCACTTCTGTTGCCTCTTTCTGCACTTCTCGAGCCTCTTTCTATACCTCTCTTGCAATTTTCTGCAGCTCAAGTGCCTCTTTCTGCACTTTTCTTGCCTCATACTACAGTTATCTTGCCTCTTTCTATACCTCTCTTGCCTCTTTATATACCTCACTTGCCACGTTCTGCTCTTCTCTTGCCTCTTTCTGCACCTCTGTTGGTTCTTTCTGCACTGCTCTTGCTTCTTTCTGCACCTCTCCTGCCTCTTTCTGCACCTCTATTCCTTCTTTCTGCAACTCTGTTGCTTCTTTATGCACTTCTCTTGCCTCTTTCTACACACTTCTTGTCTCTTTCAGCACCTCTGTTGCTTCTTTCTGCACTTCTCTTCCCTCTTTCTGCACCTCTCTTGCCTGTTTGTGCATTTCTCTTGCCTGTTTCTGCACTTCCCTTGCCTCTTTATGTACCTCTTCCTGCACCTCACTTGCCTCTTTCTGCACCTCAATCTCTTCCTTCTGCACCTCTCTTGCCTCTTTCTGCACTTCCCTTCCCTCTTTATGTACCTCTCTTGCCTCTTCCTGCACCTCACTTGCCTCTTTCTGCACCTCACTCTCTTCCTTCTGCACCTCTCTTGCCTCTTTCTGCACTTCTGTTGCCTCTTTCTGCACTTCTGTTGCCTCTTTCTTTACCCCTCTTGCCTCTTTCTGCAGCTCAAGTGCCTCTTTCTGTACTTCTCTTGCCTCTTACTACATTTATCTTGCCTCTTTTTATACCTCTCTTGCCTCTTTATGCACCTCACTTGCTTCTTTCTGCATCTCTCTTGCCTCTGTCTGTACCTCTATTGCCTCTTTCTGCAACTCTGTTGCTTCTTTATGCAATTCTCTTGCCTCTTTCTGCTCCTCTCTTGCCTCTTTGTGCATTTCTCTTGCCTGTTTCTGCACTGCTCCTGCTTCTTTCTGCACCTCTTTTGCAAATTTCTGTATCCCTCTTGCCTCTTTCTGCACCCCTGTTCCCTCTTTCTGCACCTTTCCTGCCTGTTTCTGCACTTCTCTTGCCTCTTTCTACACCCCTCTTGCCTCTTTCAGCACCTCTCCTTCTTCTTTCTGTACCTCTCTTGCCTTTTTCTGCAGTTCTCTTGCCTCGTTCTGCACCTCTTTGCTTCTCTCTGCACTTCTGTTGCCTCTTTCTGCACTTCTCGAGCCTCTTTCTATACCTCTCTTGCAATTTTCTGCAGCTCAAGTGCCTCTTTCTGCACTTTTCTTGCCTCATACTACAGTTATCTTGCCTCTTTCTATACCTCTCTTGCCTCTTTATATACCTCACTTGCCACGTTCTGCTCTTCTCTTGCCTCTTTCTGAACCTCACTCTCTTCTTTTTACACCTCTCTTGCCTCTTTCTGCACCTCTATTGCTTCTTTCTGCAACTTTGTTGCTTCTCTATGCACTTCTCTTGCCTCTTTCTACACCCTTCTTGTCTCTTTCAGCACCTCTGTTGCTTCTTTCTGCACTACTCCTCCTTCTTTCTGCACCTCTCTTGCCTGTTTGTGAATTTCTCTTGCCTGTTTCTGCACTTCCCTTGCCTCTTTCTCTACCTCTCTTGCCTCTTCCTGCACCTCACTTGCCTCTTTCTGCACCTTACTCACTTCCTTCTGCACCTCACTTGCCTCTTTCTGCACTTCTCTTGCCTCTTTCTACACTTCTCTTGCCTCTTTCTATACCTCTCTTGCCTCTTTCTGCACTTCCCTTGCCTTTCTGTACCTCTCTATCCTCTTTCTGCACCTTGCTTGCCTCTTTCTGCACCTCACTCTCTTCCTTCTGCACCTCTCTTGCCTCTGTCTGCACTTCTGTTGCCTCTTTCTGCACTTCGAGCCTCTTTCTATACCTCTCTTGCCTCTTTCTGCAGCACAAGTGCCTCTTTCTGCACTTCTCTTGCCTCTTACTACACATATCTTGCCTCTTTCTCCACCTCTCTTGCCTCTTTATGCACCTCACTTGCTTCTTTCTGCAACTCTCTTGCCTCTTTCTGCACCTCTATTGCTTCTTTCTGCAATTATCTTGCCTCTTTCTACACCCTTCTTGTCTCTTTCAGCAACTCTGTTGATTCTTTCTGCACTTCTCTTCCTTCTTTCTGCACCCCTCTTGCCTCTTTGTGCACCTCTCTTACCTCTTTCAGCACCCTCTTGCCTCTTTCTGCACATCTGTTGGTTCTTTCTGCACTGCTTTTGCTTCTTTCTGCACCTCTTTTGCAAATTTCTGTATCCCTTTTGCCTTTTTCTGCACCCCTGTTCCCTCTCTCTGCACCTTTCTTGCCTCTTTCTGCACCTCACTTGCCTCTTTCTGCACTTCTCTTGCCTGTTTCTACACCCTCGTGCCTCTTTCAGCAACCCTGTTGCTTCTTTCTGCACCTCTCTTGCCTTTTTCTTCAGTTCTCTTGCCTCATTGTGCACCTCTTTGCTTCCTTCTGCACTTCTCTTGCCTCTTTCTGTACCCCTCTTGACTCTTTCTGCACCTCTGTTGGTTCTTTCTGTACTTCTCTTGCTTCTTTCTACATCTCTCTTGCCTCTTTCTGCATCTCTATTGCTTCTTTCTGCAAATCTGTTGCTTCTTTATGCACTTCTCTTGCCTCTTTCTATACCCTTCTTCTCTTTCAGCACCGCTGTTCCTTCTTTCTGCACCTCTCTTGACTGTTTGTGCATTTCTCTTGCCTGTTTCTGCACTTCCCTTGCCTCTTTATGTACCTCTCTTGCCTCTTCCTGCACCTCACTTGCCTCTTTCTGCACCTCACTCTCTTCCTTCTGCACCTCTCTTGCCTCTTTCTGCACTTCTCTTGCCTCTTTCTGTACTTCTTGAGCCTCTTTCTATACCTCTCTTGCCTTTCTGCACTTCCCTTGCCTCTTTCTGTACCTCTCTTGCCTCTTTCTGCACCTCACTCTCTTCCTTCTGCACCTCTCTTGCCTCTTTCTACACTTCTCTTGCCTCTTTCTATACCTCTCTCGCCTCTTTCTGCATTTCCCTTGCCTTTCTGTACCTCTCTATCCTCTTTCTGCACCTTGCTTGCCTCTTTCTGCACCTCACTCTCTTCCTTCTGCACCTCTCTTGCCTCTGTCTGCACTTCTGTTGCCTCTTTCTGCACTTCGAGACTCTTTATATACCTCTCTTGCCTCTTTCTGCAGCTCAAGTGCCTCTTTCTGCACTTCTCTTGCCTCTTACTACACATATCTTGCCTCTTTCTCCATCTCTCTTGCCTCTTTATGCACCTCACTTGCTTCTTTCTGCATCTCTCTTGCCTCTTTCTGCACCTCTATTGCTTCTTTCTGCAATTATCTTGCCTCTTTCTACACCCTTCTTGTCTCTTTCAGCAACTCTGTTGATTCTTTCTGCACTTCTCTTCCTTCTTTCTGCACCCCTCTTGCCTCTTTGTGCACCTCTCTTACCTCTTTCAGCACACCTCTTGCCTCTTTCTGCACATCTGTTGGTTCTTTCTGCACTGCGTTTGCTTCTTTCTGCACCTCTTTTGCAAATTTCTGTATCCCTCTTGCCTCTTTCTGCACCCCTGTTCCCTCTCTCTGCACCTTTCTTGCCTCTTTCTGCACCTCACTTGCCTCTTTCTGCACTTCTCTTGCCTGTTTCTGCACCCCTCGTGCCTCTTTCACCAACCCTGTTGCTTCTTTCTGCACCTCTCTTGCCTTTTTCTTCAGTTCTCTTGCCTCATTGTGCACCTCTTTGCTTCCTTCTGCACTTCTCTTGCCTCTTTCTGTACCCCTCTTGACTCTTTCTGCCCATCTGTTGGTTCTTTCTGTACTTCTCTTGCTTCTTTCTGCATCTCTCTGGCCTCTTTCTGCATCTCTATTGCTTCTTTCTGCAACTCTGTTGCTTCTTTATGCACTTCTCTTGCCTCTTTTTATACCCTTCTTCTCTTTCAGCACCGCTGTTCCTTCTTTCTGCACTTCTCTTCCTTCTTTCTGCACCTCTCTTGACTGTTTGTGCATTTCTCTTGCCTGTTTCTGCACTTCCCTTGCCTCTTTCTGTACCTCTCTTGCCTCTTCCTGCACCTCACTTGCCTCTTTCTGCACCTCACTTGCCTCTTTCTGCACCTCACTCTCTTCCTTCTGCACCTCTCTTGCCTCTGTCTGCACTTCTGTTGCCTCTTTCTGCACTTCGAGCCTCTTTCTCTACCTCTCTTGCCTCTTTCTGCAGCTCAAGTGCCTCTTTCTGCACTTCTCTTGCCTCTTACTACACATATCTTGCCTCTTTCTCCACCTCTCTTGCCTCTTTATGCACCTCACTTGCTTCTTTCTGCATCTCTCTTGCCTCTTTCTGCACCTCTTTTGCTTCTTTCTGCAATTATCTTGCCTCTTTCTACACCCTTCTTGTCTCTTTCAGCAACTCTGTTGATTCTTTCTGCACTTCTCTTGCCTCTTTGTGCACCTCTCTTACCTCTTTCAGCACCCCTCTTGCCTTTTATGCACATCTGTTGGTTCTTTCTGCACTGCTTTTGCTTCTTTCTGCACCTTTTTTCCAAATTTCTGTATCCATCTTGCCTCTTTCTGCACCCCTGTTCCCTCTATCTGCACTTTTCTTGCCTCTTTCTGCACCTCACTTGCCTCTTTCTGCACTTCTCTTGCCTGTTTCTGCACCCCTCGTGCCTCTTTCAGCACCTCTGTTGGTTCTTTCTGTACTTCTCTTGCTTCTTTCTGCATCTCTCTTGCCTCTTTCTGCATCTCTATTGCTTCCTTCTGCACCTCTCTTGCCTTTTTCTTCAGTTCTCTTGCCTCATTGTGCACCTCTTTGCTTCCTTCTGCACTTCTCTTGCCTCTTTCTGTACCCCTCTTGACTCTTTCTGCACCTCTGTTGGTTCTTTCTGTACTTCTCTTGGTTCTTTCTGCATCTCTCTTGCCTCTTTCTGCATCTCTATTGCTTCTTTCTGCAACTCTGTTGCTTCTTTATGCACTTCTCTTGCCTCTTTCTATACCCTTCTTCTCTTTCAGCACCGCTGTTCCTTCTTTCTGCACTTCTCTTCCTTCTGTCTGCACCTCTCTTGACTGTTTGTGCATTTCTCTTGCCTGTTTCTGCACTTCCCTTGCCTCTTTCTGTACCTCTCTTGCCTCTTCCTGCACCTCACTTGCCTCTTTCTGCACCTCACTCTCTTCCTTCTGCACCTCTCTTGCCTCTTTCAGCACTTCTCTTGCCCCTTTCTGCACTTCTTGAGCCTCTTTCTATACCTCTCTTGCCTTTCTGCACTTCCCTTGCCTCTTTCTGTACCTCTCTTGCCTCTTTCTGCACCCCACTCTCTTCCTTCTGCACCTCTCTTGCCTCTTTCTACACTTCTCTTGACTCTTTCTATACCTCTCTCGCCTCTTTCTGCACTTCCCTTGCCTTTCTGTACCTCTCTATCCTCTTTCTGCACCTTGCTTGCCTCTTTCTGCACCTCACTCTCTTCCTTCTGCACCTCTCTTGCCTCTGTCTGCACTTCTGTTGCCTCTTTCTGCACTTCGAGCCTCTTTCTATACCTCTCTTGCTTCTTTCTGCAGCTCAAGTGCCTCTTTATGCACTTCTCTTGCCTCTTATTACACATATCTTGCCTCTTTCTCCACCTCTCTTGCCTCTTTATGCACCTCACTTGCTTCTTTCTGCATCTCTCTTGCCTCTTTCTGCACCTCTATTGCTTCTTTCTGCAATTATCTTGCCTCTTTCTACACCCTTCTTGTCTCTTTCAGCAACTCTGTTGATTCTTTCTGCACTTCTCTTCCTTCTTTCTGCACCCCTCTTGCCTCTTTGTGCACCTCTCTTACCTCTTTCAGCACCCCTCTTGCCTCTTTCTGCACATCTGTTGGTTCTTTCTGCACTGCTTTTGCTTCTTTCTGCACCTCTTTTGCAAATTTCTGTATCCCTCTTGCCTCTTTCTGTACCCCTGTTCCCTCTCTCTGCACCTTTCTTGCCTCTTTCTGCACCTCCCTTGCCTCTTTCTGCACTTCTCTTGCCTTTTTCTGCACCCCTCGTGCCTCTTTCAGCAACCCTGTTGCTTCTTTCTGCACCTCTCTTGCCTTTTTCTTCAGTTCTCTTGCCTCATTGTGCACCTCTTTGCTTCCTTCTGCACTTCTCTTGCCTCTTTCTGTATCCCTCTTGACTCTTTCTGCACCTCTGTTGGTTCTTTCTGTACTTCTCTTGCTTCTTTCTGCATCTCTCTTGCCTCTTTCTGCATCTCTATTACTTCTTTCTGCAACTCTGTTGCTTTTATATGCACTTCTCTTGCCTCTTTCTATACCCTTCTTCTCTTTCAGCACCGCTGTTCCTTCTTTCTGTCCTTCTCTTCCTTCTTTCTGCACCTCTCTTGACTGTTTGTGCATTTCTCTTGCCTGTTTCTGCACTTCCCTTGCCTCTTTCTGTACCTCTCTTGCCTCTTCCTGCACCTCACTTGCCTCTTTCTGCACCTCACTCTCTTCCTTCTGCACCTCTCTTGCCTCTTTCTGCACTTCTCTTGCCTCTTTCTGCAATTCTTAAGCCTCTTTCTATACCTATCTTGCCTTTCTGCACTTCCCTTGCCTCTTTCTGTACCTCTCTTGCCTCTTCCTGCACCTCACTTGCCTCTTTCTGCACCTCACCCTCTTCCTTCTGCACCTCTCTTGCCTCTTTCTGCACTTCTCTTGCCTCTTTCTGCACTTCTTGAGCCTCTTTCTATACCTCTCTTGCTCTTTCTGCACTTCTCTTGCCTCTTTCTGTACCTCTCGTGCCTCTTTCTGCACCTCACTCTCTTCCTTCTGCACCTCTCTTGCCTCTTTCTACACTTCTCTTGCCTCTTTCTATTCCTCTCTCGCCTCTTTCTGCACTTCTCTTGCTCTTTCTGTACCTCTCTATGCCTCTTTCTGCACCTTGCTTGCCTCTTTCTGCACCTCAATCTCTTCCTTCTGCACCTCTCTTGCCTCTTTCTGCACTTCCCTTCCCTCTTTATGTACCTCTCTTGCCTCTTCCTGCACCTCACTTGCCTCTTTCTGCACCTCACTCTCTTCCTTCTGCACCTCTCTTGCCTCTTTCTGCACTTCTCTTGCCTCTTTCTGTACCTTTTGACTCTTTCTGCGCCTTACTTGCCTCTTTCTGCACCTCACTCTCTTCCTTCTGCACCTCTCTTGCCTCTTTCTGCACTTCTGTTGCCTCTTTATTTACCTCTCTTGCCTCTTTCTGCAGCTCCAGTGCCTCTTTCTGCACTTCTCTTGCCTCTTACTACACTTATCTTGCCTCTTTCTATACCTCTCTTGCCTCTTTATGCACCTCACTTGCTCTTTCTGCATCTCTCTTGCCTCTGTCTGTACCTCTATTGCCTCTTTCTGCAACTCTGTTGCTTCTTTCTGCAATTCTCTTGCCTCTTTCTACACTCCTTGTCTCTTTCTGCACCTCTATTGCTTCTTTCTGGAATTATCTTGCCTCTTTCTACACCCTCTCTTGTCTCTTTCAGCACCTCTGTTGATTCTTTCTGCACTTCTCTTCCTTCTTTCTGCACCCCTCTTGCCTCTTTGTGCCCCTCTCCTACCTCTTTCTGCACTCCTCTTGCCTCTTTCTGCATATCTGTTGGTTCTTTCTCCACTGTTCTTGCTTCTTTCTGCACCTCTTTTGCAAATTTCTGTATCCCTCTTGCCTATTTTTGCACCCTGTTCCCTCTTTCCACACCTTTCTTCCATCTTTCTGCACCTCACTTGCCTCTTTCTACACTTCTCTTGCTTCTTTATACCACTCTCTTGCCTCTTTCTGTTCCTCTTTTGCAAATGTCTGTATCCCTCTTGCCACTTTCTGCACCCTGTTCCCTCTTCCTGCACCTTTCTTGCCTCTTTCTGCACCTCACTTGCCTCTTTCTGCTCTTCTCTTTCTTCTTTCTGCAGCTCTCTTCCCTCTTTCTGCTCCTCTCTTGCCTCTTCGTTCATTTCTCTTGCCTGTTTCTGCACTGCTCCTGCTTCTTTCTGCCCCTCTTTTGCAACTTTCTGTATCCCTCTTGCCTCTTTCTGCACCCCTGTTCCCTCTTTCTGCACCTTTCCTGCCTGTTTCTGCACTTCTCTTGCTTCTTTCTGCACCTCTGTTGCTTCTTTCTGTACTTCTCTTGCTTCCTTCTGTACCTCTCTTGCCTCTTTCTGCACCTCTGTTGCTTCTTTCTGTACTTCTCTTGCTTCCTTCTGTACCTCTCTTGCCTCTTTCTGTACCCCTCTAGCCTCTTTGTGTACCTCTCCTTCCTCTTTCTGTACCTCTCTTGCCTTTTTCTGCAGCTTCTCTTGCCTCTTTCTGCACCTCTTTGCTTCTTTCTGCACTTCTGTTGCCTCTTTCTGCACTTCTTGAGCCTCTTTCTAAACCTCTCTTGCAACTTTCTGCAGCTCAAGTGCCTCTTTCTGCACTTTTCTTGCCTCATACTACACTTATCTTGCCTTTCTATACCTCACTTGCCTCTTTATGCACCTCACTTGCCACGTTCTGCTCTTCTCGTGCCTCTTTCTGAACCTCACTCTCTTCTTTTTACACCTCTCTTGCCTCCTTCTGCACCTCTGTATCTTCTTTCTGCAACTCTGTTGCTTCTTGTAGGAAGGTAGAATCTGACTATATGGTTGCCCCCACTTTTTTCCTGGTGTTTTGCTGGTTTATGACTTAGTTGGACTGGGACCCTGCTATTCAGGGCCCCAGTCTATCTGCTCTCTCTAAACGACATGGAGTGCACTCTAGGTGCACTAGTGATTGGATACTGTGGTGCCTTATGAGTCCCTAGTATATGGTACCTTAGGTGCCAAGGGCATAGGTACTTCACAGGCCTACCAGGGGCTGCAGCATGTGTTATGCCACCCCTGGGAAGCAGTCTAAATCTGACACCACAGGCCTGCTACTGCAGCCTGGGTGAGGTGGTGCTAGCACTCCTCACTGAGATATAGGTTTCCTATATCTCTCCTGCACACACATATAAACCTATCAGTCACCCCTAAGGCAGGCCCTATCAATCCTGAGGGCAGGGTGCTTGGCTTCTATGTGAGGGGGTGCCTCTGCCTGAGCAGGGCCCCTCTGCAGCTCTCAGAGTCTATTCTCTGGTGCTGTTTGTGGATGCGGTTAAACCATATACTATTAAGTGCATTATATCCTCGCGGTAAATGCTAACTTTGGAATGGCTGCATCAAAACATGTCGTGTTTGGTGTCAAACATCTTGGAATACTACCCCCCGCCAATCTTGGCGGCGGGGGTAGCATTCCACCCTTCTAGAGGGATAAGACATGTACCTGCTGTGGAAACGCGGTAGAATCCTAAAGAGCCCTGGCATCACAAAATGGATGCCACCAGTCACAGACACTGGGCTGCCCTCCTGCTGATGACCGAAACTCGCAGTGGAGGAAGCCCAACAATAGGCATCCTGTCACAGGGAGGTGTAACCACCTCCCAGACAGGGTTTAGTGTATTGGGGCTGGGTGGGTGCACTCTTAGAGTGCTTTGAAGTCCTGCACTGGGGGAGCAGAAGGCTCCTCTGTGCATATGCCAGTTCAAACCAGCTCAGGGGCTACCTGCCCCTGCTCTGGCGCGAAACTGGACAAAGGGAAGTGGGTGTAGCCACCCCTCCCTTGACCCTCCCATAGGTGGGGTCATAGAGCTAGTCCATCCCCTCTTTTCAGTATAAGAGGGGAACCTTGCCATTGCAAAGCAGATAACCCCTGGACGACGCTCTACAGAAGAATCCTGGCCCTTCGACGTTCCACTACCTTTGGAAGACAGAAGAATCTCCTTGGAGTCAAGGAGTGACTCCCCTGCTTGGCAGGCACCAAAAACGACAACGACGGTCGCAAACTACGCCGCTCCCGCCGGAGTCCGAAGTCCCTGCAGCCCAAGAAGTGGATTTCCTGACCTCTCCCAGGCCATCGTGAGTCCCCAGCGAAGCTGAGGCAAGTGGACCCCACGAGTAACGAGGAACCGCGACCCCTGGGTACCGTGCACTATTGTCGAGTGCAACCCCTTCACAACGTTCTATGAACTTGTGCTTTGGACCACGTGTGGTCCCGACTCTCCAGCAGGAATCCCTCCGAAGATCAGAGGCCTACACCGTCCCGAGTGACCGTGGGCCTCTGTTGAGTGATTCCGCCTGAGGTGTCTTCGCAATCCCTTGCCCGCCGGCTTGTGGGTCCCCAGAAGACTTCTCAAAGAAACCAAAGGGCTCCCCTGGTTGCTCCAGGCCTGCCCTGACTTACCCTCGCTGGGTGAGTCCCTCAGACCTTGCTGGTCTGCGCCATCGACTTTTCTTCATCTCCCCGAGACTTGCTGCTGCCAAGGCTTGTTGGCTCCAATCGAGTTGCCGACACCGCAGTCAGCTGCAGACGTCGAGGGACCCACCGAATCCAGCTCCTGGTTGTCGTCGACACCTCCTGGACCACGTGGCTGAAGAGTCAAGGCACCCGCAACTGACCTGAATCAACCGATGACGGTGGGCATCCATCTTCCTTGCCCCGGGTCACTGCCAAGTGACTTTGAACACTGTCCCCTCTGCTTTCAGGTCATCCTTCTTCAGAATCCAGGCTTGGATTCCACCGGACACTTCTTCAGCTCCCGCAAGCAGCAAGTCTTCTTTGTTCGCCATTGAAAACGACGCCGCGACCCGACACCAAAGGACACCTATGCACCCGGCTTCCCTGGGTGAGGTAACTCCAGCACTACGGTGCTCCTGTGGGTGTGGGCCCTAGAACTACTTACCCTGTAAGTGACTTGCTTGTAGGTTCTCCCGAAGTCTCCTAGAACTCTTAATTTCCAACCGCGACTTGCCCCATTGAAGTTAACGGCGATCCGCGCCTGTGTATCCACACTGCACGCGTCCCCCGTGGGTCCTTTACTTACCTGCCTTGGGTGGTTTCGTGAGGCCCCAGCACTTCTGAAGGCCCTAGGCCTTGTCTCCCTGCAAGTCGTTGTCCCTAAGTCTCTTACTTAGTATATGGTCTGGTACGCCCCTAGGGCCCCAGCCATATTTTGTGCTTAACTTATTGTGAAACGTTGATTTGTGCATATGTTTGTCTTCTAATCTCATAAAGAGATTAGTAGAGAGTTATTTAGAAATAAATACATATATATTTGATATATATACCTGTGTGGTGTCTTTTCATTTGGTGATTCAAGAGATTATATGGTAAAACAAGCTGCTTTACATTCCTTCAAGACTTAGCCTGAAGGCTGCTCTCCACAGCTACCACTAGGATAGCTTTCTTTAAAAGGTTGTCTTAAACCTATCTACCATAAGAGTCGATTTGCCCTGGTGCAAGGTGTCCACTTTAATTAGTGAACAGCATATACCAGGCCAACTTCTCACACTTCTTTATGCACTTCTCTTGCCTCTTTCTACACCCTTCTTGTCTCTTTCTAGCACCTCTGTTGCTTCTTTCTGCACTTCTCTTCCTTCTTTCTGCACCTCTCTTGCCTGTTTCTGCATTTCTCGTGTCTGTTTCTGCACTTCTCTTGCCTCTTTCTGTACCTCTCTTGCCTCTTCCTGCACCTCACTTGCCTCTTTCTGCACCTCACTCACTTCCTTCTGCACCTCTCTTGCCTCTTTCTGCACTTCTCTTGCCTCTTTCTACACTTCTCTTGCCTCTTTCTGTACCTCTCTTGCCTCTTTCTGCAATTCCCTTGCCTTTCTGTATCTCTCTATCCTCTTTCTGCACCTTACTTGCCTCTTTCTGCACCTCACTCTGCTTCTTTCTGCACCTCTCTTGCCTCTGTCTGCACTTCTGTTGCCTCTTTCTGCACTTTGAGCCTCTTTCTATACCTCTCTTGCTTCTTTCTGCAGCTCAAGTGCCTCTTTCTGCACTTCTCTTGCCTCTTTACTACACATATCTTGCCTCTTTCTCCACCTCTCTTGCCTCTTTATGCACCTCACTTGCTTCTTTCTGCATCTCTCTTGCCTCTTTCTGCACCTCTATTGCTTCTTTCTGGAATTATCTTGCCTCTTTCTACACCCTTCTTGTCTCTTTCAGCACCTCTGTTGATTCTTTCTGCACTTCTATTCCTTCTTTCTGCACCTCTCTTGCCTCTTTGTGCACCTCTCCTGCCTCTTTCAGCACCTCTCTTGCCTCTTTCTGCACATCTGTTGGTTCTTTCTGCACTGCTCTTGCTTCTTTCTACACCTCTTTGCTACTTTCTGTGTCCCTCTTGCCTCTTTCTGCACCCCTGTTCTCTCTCTCTCTGCACCTTTCTTGCCTCTTTCTGCATCTCACTTGCCTCTTTCTGCACATCTCTTGCCTGTTTCTGCACCTCTCTGGCCTCTTTCAGCATCCCTGTTGCTTCTTTCTGCACCTCTCTTGCCTTTTTCTTCAGTTCTCTTGCCTCATTCTGTACCTCTTTGCTTCCTTCTGCACTTCTCTTGCCTCTTTCTGCACCACTCTTGACTCTTGCTGCACCTCTGTTGGTTCTTTCTGTACTTCTCTTGCTTCTTTCTGCATCTCTCTTGCCTCTTTCTGCATCTCTATTGCTTCTTTCTGCAACTCTGTTGCTTCTTTATGCACTTCTCTTGCCTCTTTCCATACCCTCTCTTCTCTTTCAGCACCTCTGTTGCCTTCTTTCTGCACTTCTCTTCCTTCTTTCTGCACCTCTCTTGACTGTTTCTGCATTTCTCTTGCCTGTTTCTGCATTTCCCTTGCCTCTTTCTGTACCTCTCTTGCCTCTTCCTGAACCTCACTTGCCTCTTTCTGCACCTCACTCTCTTCCTTCTGCACCTCTCTTGCCTCTTTCTGCACTTCTCTTGCCTCTTTCTGCACTTCTTAAGCCTCTTTCTATAGCTCTCTTGCCTTTTCTGCACCTCTCTTGCCTCTTTCTGCACCTCTCTTGCCTCTTTCTGCACCTCACTCTCTTCCTTCTGCACCTCTCTTGCCTCTATCTGCACTTCTGTTGCCTCTTTCTGCACTTCTCGATGCCTCTTTCTTTGCCTCTCTTGCCTCTTTCTGCAGCTCTCGTTGCCTCTTTCTGCACTTCTCTTGCCTCTTTCTACACTTATCTTGCCTCTTTCTATACCTCTCTTGCCTCTTTATGCTCCTCACTTGCTTCTTTCTGCACCTCTCTTGCCTCTTTCTGCACCTCTATTGCCTCTTTCTGCAACTCTGTTCATTCTTTCTGCACATGTGTTGCTTCTTTCTGCACTGTTCTTGCTTCTTTCTACAGCTCTCTTGCCTCTTTCTGCTCCTCTTCTGCAACTTTCTGCATCTCTCTTCCCTCTTTCTGCACCCCTCTTCCCTCTTTCTGTACCTCTTGCCTCTTTCTGCACCTCACTTGCCTCTTTGTGCACTTCTCTTGCTTCTTTCTGCAGCTCTCTTGCCTCTTTCTGCTCCTCTCTTGCAAATGTCTGTCTCTCTCTTGCCTCTTTCTGCACCCCTGTTCCCTCTTCCTGCACCTTCTCTTGCCTCTTTGTGCACTTGCTCTTGACTGTTTCTGCAATGCTCTTGCTTCTTTCTGCACCTCTTTTGCAACTTTCTGTATCCCTCTTGCCTCTTTCTGCACCCCTATTCCCTCTTTCTGCACCTTTCCTGCCTCTTTCTGCACTTCCCTTGCCTCTTTCTGCACATCTGTTGCTTCTTTCTGCACTTCTCTTGACTCTTTCTGCACTCCTCTTGCCTCTTTCAGCACCTCTGTTGCTTCTTTCTGCACTTCTCTTGCTTCCTTCTGCACCTCTCATACCTCTTTATGTACCCCTCTAGCCTCTTTGTGCACTTCTCCTTGCCTCTTTCTGCAACTCTCTTGCCTCTTTCTGCAGTTCTCTTGCCTCGTTCTGCACCTCTTTGCTTCTTTCTGCACTTCTATTGCCTCTTTCTGCACCCCTCTTGCCTCTTTCTGCACCCCTGTTCCCTCTTTCTGTACCTTTCTTGCCTCTTTCTGCACCTCACTTGCCTCTTTCTGCACCTCACTTGCCTCTTTCCGCACTTCTCTTGCCTCTTTCTGCATCCCTCTTGCCTCTTTCAGCCCCTCTGTTGTTTCTCTCTGCACTTCGCTTGCTTCCTTCTGTACCCCTCTTGCCTCTTTCTGTACCCCTTTTGCCTCTTTGTGCACCTCTCCTTCCTCTTTGTGCACCTCTCTTGCCTTTTTCTGCAGATCTCTTGCCTCATTCTGCACCTCTTTGCTTCCTTCTGCACTTCTCTTGCCTCTTTCTGTACCCCTTTTGCCTCTTTCTGCACCTCTGTTGGTTCTTTCTGCACTGCTCTTGCTTCTTTCTGCACTTCCCTTGCCTCTTTCTGCACATCTGTTGCTTCTTTCTGCACTTCTCTTGACTCTTTCTGCACCCCTCTTGCCTCTTTCAGCACCTCTGTTGCTTCTTTCTGCACTTCTCTTGCTTCCTTCTGCACCCCTCATGCCTCTTTATGTACCCTCTAGCCTCTTTGTGCACTTCTCCTTCCTCTTTCTGCAACTCTCTTGCCTTTTTCTGCAGTTCTCTTGCCTCGTTCTGCACCTCTTTGCTTCTTTCTGCACTTCTATTGCCTCTTTCTGCACCCTCTTGCCTCTTTCTGCACCCCTGTTCCCTCTTTCTGCACCTTTCTTGCCTCTTTCTGCACCTCACTTGCCTCTTTCTGCACCTCACTTGCCTCTTTCCGCACTTCTCTTGCCTCTTTTGCATCCCTCTTGCCTCTTTCAGCCCCTCTGTTGCTTCTTTCTGCACTTCGCTTGCTTCCTTCTGTACCTCTCTTGCCTCTTTCTGTACCTCTTTTGCCTCTTTGTGCACCTCTCCTTCCTCTTTGTGCACCTCTCTTGCCTTTTTCTGCAGATCTCTTGCCTCATTCTGCACCTCTTTGCTTCCTTCTGCACTTCTCTTGCCTCTTTCTGTACCCCTTTGCCTCTTTCTGCACCTTGGTTGGTTCTTTCTGCACTGCTCTTGCTTCTTTCTGCATCTCTCCTGCCTCTTTCTGCACCTCTATTGCTTCTTTCTGAAACTCTGTTGCTTCTTTATGCACTTCTCTTGCCTCTTTCTACACACTTGTCTCTTTCAGCACCTCTGTTGCTTCTTTCTGCACTTCTCTTCCTTCTTTCTGCACCTCTCTTGCCTGTTTGTGCATTTCTCTTGCCTGTTGCTGCACTTCCCTTGCCTCTTTATGTACCTCTCTTGCCTCTTCCTGCACCTCACTTGCCTCTTTCTGCACCTCAATCTCTTCCTTCTGCACCTCTCTTGCCTCTTTCTGCACTTCCCTTGCCTCTTTATGTACCTCTCTTGCCTCTTCCTGCACCTCACTTGCCTCTTTCTGCACCTCACTCTCTTCCTTCTGCACCTCTCTTGCCTCTTTCTGCACTTCTGTTGCCTCTTTCTGCACTTCTTTTGCCTCTTTTTATACCTCTTTTGCCTCTTTATGCACTTCACTTGCTTCTTTCTGCATCTCTCTTGCCTCTGTCTGTACCTCTATTGCCTCTTTCTGCAACTCTGTTGCTTCTTTATGCAATTCTCTTGCCTCTTTCTACACCCTTGTCTCTTTCAGCACCTCTGTTGACTCTTTCTGCACTTCTCTTACTTCTTTCTGCACCCTCTTGCCTCTTTGTGCACCTCTCCTACCTCTTTCTGCACCCCTCTTGCCTCTTTCTCCACATCTGTTGGTTCTTTCTGCACTGTTCTTGCTTCTTTCTGCACCTCTTTTGCAAATTTCTGATCCCTCTTGCCTCTTTCTGCACGCCTGGTTTCCACCTTCCGCACCTTTCTTGCATCTTTCTGCACCTCACTTGCCTCTTTCTGCACTTCTCTTGCTTCTTTATACAGCTCTCTTGCCTCTTTCTGCTCCTCTTTTGCAAATGTCTGTATCCCTCTTGCCACTTTCTGCACCCCTGTTCCCTCTTCCTGCACCTTTTTTGCCTCTTTCTGCACCTCACTTGCCTCTTTCTGCACTCTCTCTTGCTTCTTTCTACAGCTCTCTTGCCTCTTTCTGCTCCTCTCTTGCCTCTTTGTGCATTTCTCTTGTCTGTTTCTGCACTGCTCCTGCTTCTTTCTGCACCTCTTTGCAAATTTCTGTATCCCTCTTGCCTCTTTCTGCACCCCTGTTCCCTCTTTCTGCACCTTTCCTGCCTGTTTCTGCACTTCTCTTGCCTCTTTCTGTACCTCTGTTGCTTCTTTCTGCACTTCTCTTGCCTCTTTTTACACCCCTCTTGCCTCTTTCAGCACCTCTGTTGCTTCTTTCTGTACTTCTCTTGCTTCCTTCTGTACCCCTCTTGCCTCTTTCTGTACCCCTCTAGCCTCTTTGTGCACCTCTCCTTCTTCTTTCTGTACCTCTCTTGCCTTTTTATGTAGTTCTCTTGCCTCGTTCTGCACCTCTTTGCTTCTCTCTGCACTTCTGTTGCCTCTTTCTGCACTTCTCGAGCCTCTTTCTATACCTCTCTTGCAATTTTCTGCAGCTCAAGTGCCTCTTTCTGCACTTTTCTTGCCTCATACTACAGTTATCTTGCCTCTTTCTATACCTCTCTTGCCTCTTTCTATACCTCACTTGCCACGTTCTGCTCTTTCTCTTGCCTCTTTCTGCACCTCTGTTGGTTCTTTCTGCACTGCTCTTGCTTCTTTCTGCATCTCTCCTGCCTCTTTCTGCACCTCTATTGCTTCTTTCTGCAACTCTGTTGCTTCTTTATGCACTTCTCTTGCCTCTTTCTAACACTTCTTGTCTCTTTCAGCACCTCTGTTGCTTCTTTCTGCACTTCTCTTCCTTCTTTCTGCACCTCTCTTGCCTGTTTGTGCATTTCTCTTGCCTGTTTCTGCACTTCCTTGCCTCTTTATGTACCTCTCTTGCCTCTTCCTGCACCTTACTTGCCTATTTCTGCACCTCAATCTCTTCCTTCTGCACCTCTCTTGCCTCTTTCTGCACTTCCCCTTCCCTCTTTATGTACCTCTCTTGCCTTTTCCTGCACCTCACTTGCCTCTTTCTGCACCTCACTCTCTTCCTTCTGCACCTCTCTTGCCTCTTTCTGCACTTCTGTTGCCTCTTTCTGCACTTCTGTTGCCTCTTTCTTTACCTCTCTTGCCTCTTTCTGCAGCTCAAGTGCCTCTTTCTGCACTTCTCTTGCCTCTGACTACACTTATCTTGCCTCTTTTTATATCTCTCTTGCCTCTTTATGCACCTCACTTGCTTCTTTCTGCATCTCTCTTGCCTCTGTCTGTACCTCTATTGCCTCTTTCTGCAACTCTGTTGCTTCTTTATGCAATTCTCTTGCCTCTTTCTACACCCTTGTCTCTTTCAGCACCTCTGTTGATTCTTTCTGCACTTCTCTTACTTCTTTCTGCACCCCTCTTGCCTCTTTGTGCACCTCTCCTACCTCTTTCTGCACCCCTCTTGCCTCTTTCTGCACATCTGTTGGTTCTTTCTGCACTGTTCTGGCTTCTTTCTGCACCTCTTTTGCAAATTTCTGTATCCCTCTTGCCTCTTTCTGCACCCCGGTTCCACCTTCCGCACCTTTCTTGCATCTTTCTGCACCTCACTTGCCTCTTTCTGCACTTCTCTGGCTTCTTTATACAGCTCTCTTGCCTCTTTCTTCTCCTCTTTTGCAAATGTCTGTATCCCTCTTGCCACTTTCTGCACCCCTGTTCCCTCTTCCTGCACCTTTTTGCCTCTTTCTGCACCTCACTTGCCTCTTTCTGCACTTCTCTTGCTTCTTTCTACATCTCTCTTGCCTCTTTCTGCTCCTCTCTTGCCTCTCTGTGCATTTCTCTTGCCTGTTTCTGCACTGCTCCTGCTTCTTTCTGCACCTCTTTTGCAAATTTCTGTATCCCTCTTGCCTCTTTCTGCACCTCTGTTCCCTCTTTCTGCACCTTTCCTGCCTGTTTCTGCACTTCTCTTGCCTCTTTCTGTACCTCTGTTGCTTCTTTCTGCACTTCTCTTGCCTCTTTCTACACCCCTCTTGCCTCTTTCAGCACCTCTGTTGCTTCTTTCTCTACTTCTCTTGCTTCCTTCTGTACCCCTCTTGCCTCTTTCTGTACCCCTCTAGCCTCTTTGTGCACCTCTCCTTCTTCTTTCTGTACCTCTCTTGCCTTTTTCTGCAGTTCTCTTGCCTCGTTCTGCACCTCTTTGCTTCTCTCTGCACTTCTGTTGCCTCTTTCTGCACTTCTCGAGCCTCTTTCTATACCTCTCTTGCAATTTTCTGCAGCTCAAGTGCCTCTTTCTGCACTTTTCTTGCCTCATACTACAGTTATCTTGCCTCTTTCTATACCTCTCTTGCCTCTTTATATACCTCACTTGCCACGTTCTGCTCTTCTCTTGCCTCTTTCTGCACCTCTGTTGGTTCTTTCTGCACTGCTCTTGCTTCTTTCTGCATCTCTCCTGCCTCTTTCTGCACCTCTATTCCTTCTTTCTGCAACTCTGTTGCTTCTTTATGCACTTCTCTTGCCTCTTTCTACACACTTCTTGTCTCTTTCAGCACCTCTGTTGCTTCTTTCTGCACTTCTCTTCCCTCTTTCTGCACCTCTCTTGCCTGTTTGTGCATTTCTCTTGCCTGTTTCTGCACTTCCCTTGCCTCTTTATGTACCTCTTCCTGCACCTCACTTGCCTCTTTCTGCACCTCAATCTCTTCCTTCTGCACCTCTCTTGCCTCTTTCTGCACTTCCCTTCCCTCTTTATGTACCTCTCTTGCCTCTTCCTGCACCTCACTTGCCTCTTTCTGCACCTCACTCTCTTCCTTCTGCACCTCTCTTGCCTCTTTCTGCACTTCTGTTGCCTCTTTCTGCACTTCTGTTGCCTCTTTCTTTACCTCTCTTGCCTCTTTCTGCAGCTCAAGTGCCTCTTTCTGTACTTCTCTTGCCTCTTACTACACTTATCTTGCCTCTTTTTATACCTCTCTTGCCTCTTTATGCACCTCACTTGCTTCTTTCTGCATCTCTCTTGCCTCTGTCTGTACCTCTATTGCCTCTTTCTGCAACTCTGTTGTTTCTTTCTGCACTTCGCTTGCTTCCTTCTGTACCCCTCTTGCCTCTTTCTGTACCCCTTTTGCCTCTTTGTGCACCTCTCCTTCCTCTTTGTGCACCTCTCTTGCCTTTTTCTGCAGATCTCTTGCCTCATTCTGCACCTCTTTGCTTCCTTCTGCACTTCTCTTGCCTCTTTCTGTACCCCTTTGCCTCTTTCTGCACCTCTGTTGGTTCTTTCTGCACTGCTCTTGCTTCTTTCTGCACTTCCCTTGCCTCTTTCTGCACATCTGTTGCTTCTTTCTGCACTTCTCTTGACTCTTTCTGCACCCCTCTTGCCTCTTTCAGCACCTCTGTTGCTTCTTTCTGCACTTCTCTTGCTTCCTTCTGCACCCCTCATACCTCTTTATGTACCCCTCTAGCCTCTTTGTGCACTTCTCCTTCCTCTTTCTGCAACTCTCTTGCCTTTTTCTGCAGTTCTCTTGCCTCGTTCTGCACCTCTTTGCTTCTTTCTGCACTTCTATTGCCTCTTTCTGCACCCTCTTGCCTCTTTCTGCACCCCTGTTCCCTCTTTCTGCACCTTTCTTGCCTCTTTCTGCACCTCACTTGCCTCTTTCTGCACCTCACTTGCCTCTTTCCGCACTTCTCTTGCCTCTTTTTGCATCCCTCTTGCCTCTTTCAGCCCCTCTGTTGCTTCTTTCTGCACTTCGCTTGCTTCCTTCTGTACCCCTCTTGCCTCTTTCTGTACCCCTTTTGCCTCTTTGTGCACCTCTCCTTCCTCTTTGTGCACCTCTCTTGCCTTTTTCTGCAGATCTCTTGCCTCATTCTGCACCTCTTTGCTTCCTTCTGCACTTCTCTTGCCTCTTTCTGTACCCTTTTGCCTCTTTCTGCACCTTGGTTGGTTCTTTCTGCACTGCTCTTGCTTCTTTCTGCATCTCTCCTGCCTCTTTCTGCACCTCTATTGCTTCTTTCTGAAACTCTGTTGCTTCTTTATGCACTTCTCTTGCCTCTTTCTACACACTTTGTCTCTTTCAGCACCTCTGTTGCTTCTTTCTGCACTTCTCTTCCTTCTTTCTGCACCTCTCTTGCCTGTTTGTGCATTTCTCTTGCCTGTTGCTGCACTTCCCTTGCCTCTTTATGTACCTCTCTTGCCTCTTCCTGCACCTCACTTGCCTCTTTCTGCACCTCAATCTCTTCCTTCTGCACCTCTCTTGCCTCTTTCTGCACTTCCCTTGCCTCTTTATGTACCTCTCTTGCCTCTTCCTGCACCTCACTTGCCTCTTTCTGCACCTCACTCTCTTCCTTCTGCACCTCTCTTGCCTCTTTCTGCACTTCTGTTGCCTCTTTCTGCACTTCTTTGCCTCTTTTTATACCTCTTTGCCTCTTTATGCACTTCACTTGCTTCTTTCTGCATCTCTCTTGCCTCTGTCTGTACCTCTATTGCCTCTTTCTGCAACTCTGTTGCTTCTTTATGCAATTCTCTTGCCTCTTTCTACACCCTTGTCTCTTTCAGCACCTCTGTTGACTCTTTCTGCACTTCTCTTACTTCTTTCTGCACCCCTCTTGCCTCTTTGTGCACCTCTCCTACCTCTTTCTGCACCCCTCTTGCCTCTTTCTCCACATCTGTTGGTTCTTTCTGCACTGTTCTTGCTTCTTTCTGCACCTCTTTTGCAAATTTCTGTATCCCTCTTGCCTCTTTCTGCACGCCGGTTTCCACCTTCCGCACCTTTCTTGCATCTTTCTGCACCTCACTTGCCTCTTTCTGCACTTCTCTTGCTTCTTTATACAGCTCTCTTGCCTCTTTCTGCTCCTCTTTTGCAAATGTCTGTATCCCTCTTGCCACTTTCTGCACCCCTGTTCCCTCTTCCTGCACCTTTTTGCCTCTTTCTGCACCTCACTTGCCTCTTTCTGCACTTCTCTTGCTTCTTTCTACAGCTCTCTTGCCTCTTTCTGCTCCTCTCTTGCCTCTTTGTGCATTTCTCTTGTCTGTTTCTGCACTGCTCCTGCTTCTTTCTGCACCTCTTTTGCAAATTTCTGTATCCCTCTTGCCTCTTTCTGCACCCCTGTTCCCTCTTTCTGCACCTTTCCTGCCTGTTTCTGCACTTCTCTTGCCTCTTTCTGTACCTCTGTTGCTTCTTTCTGCACTTCTCTTGCCTCTTTTTACACCCTCTTGCCTCTTTCAGCACCTCTGTTGCTTCTTTCTGTACTTCTCTTGCTTCCTTCTGTACCCCTCTTGCCTCTTTCTGTACCCCTCTAGCCTCTTTGTGCACCTCTCCTTCTTCTTTCTGTACCTCTCTTGCCTTTTATGTAGTTCTCTTGCCTCGTTCTGCACCTCTTTGCTTCTCTCTGCACTTCTGTTGCCTCTTTCTGCACTTCTCGAGCCTCTTTCTATACCTCTCTTGCAATTTTCTGCAGCTCAAGTGCCTCTTTCTGCACTTTTCTTGCCTCATACTACAGTTATCTTGCCTCTTTCTATACCTCTCTTGCCTCTTTCTATACCTCACTTGCCACGTTCTGCTCTTCTCTTGCCTCTTTCTGCACCTCTGTTGGTTCTTTCTGCACTGCTCTTGCTTCTTTCTGCATCTCTCCTGCCTCTTTCTGCACCTCTATTGCTTCTTTCTGCAACTCTGTTGCTTCTTTATGCACTTCTCTTGCCTCTTTCTAACACTTCTTGTCTCTTTCAGCACCTCTGTTGCTTCTTTCTGCACTTCTCTTCCTTCTTTCTGCACCTCTCTTGCCTGTTTGTGCATTTCTCTTGCCTGTTTCTGCACTTCCCTTGCCTCTTTATGTACCTCTCTTGCCTCTTCCTGCACCTTACTTGCCTATTTCTGCACCTCAATCTCTTCCTTCTGCACCTCTCTTGCCTCTTTCTGCACTTCCCTTCCCTCTTTATGTACCTCTCTTGCCTTTTCCTGCACCTCACTTGCCTCTTTCTGCACCTCACTCTCTTCCTTCTGCACCTCTCTTGCCTCTTTCTGCACTTCTGTTGCCTCTTTCTGCACTTCTGTTGCCTCTTTCTTTACCTCTCTTGCCTCTTTCTGCAGCTCAAGTGCCTCTTTCTGCACTTCTCTTGCCTCTGACTACACTTATCTTGCCTCTTTTTATATCTCTCTTGCCTCTTTATGCACCTCACTTGCTTCTTTCTGCATCTCTCTTGCCTCTGTCTGTACCTCTATTGCCTCTTTCTGCAACTCTGTTGCTTCTTTATGCAATTCTCTTGCCTCTTTCTACACTCTTGTCTCTTTCAGCACCTCTGTTGATTCTTTCTGCACTTCTCTTACTTCTTTCTGCACCCCTCTTGCCTCTTTGTGCACCTCTCCTACCTCTTTCTGCACCCCTCTTGCCTCTTTCTGCACATCTGTTGGTTCTTTCTGCACTGTTCTGGCTTCTTTCTGCACCTCTTTTGCAAATTTCTGTATCCCTCTTGCCTCTTTCTGCACCCCGGGTTCCACCTTCCGCACCTTTCTTGCATCTTTCTGCACCTCACTTGCCTCTTTCTGCACTTCTCTGGCTTCTTTATACAGCTCTCTTGCCTCTTTCTTCTCCTCTTTTGCAAATGTCTGTATCCCTCTTGCCACTTTCTGCACCCCTGTTCCCTCTTCCTGCACCTTTTTTGCCTCTTTCTGCACCTCACTTGCCTCTTTCTGCACTTCTCTTGCTTCTTTCTACATCTCTCTTGCCTCTTTCTGCTCCTCTCTTGCCTCTCTGTGCATTTCTCTTGCCTGTTTCTGCACTGCTCCTGCTTCTTTCTGCACCTCTTTTGCAAATTTCTGTATCCCTCTTGCCTCTTTCTGCACCCCTGTTCCCTCTTTCTGCACCTTTCCTGCCTGTTTCTGCACTTCTCTTGCCTCTTTCTGTACCTCTGTTGCTTCTTTCTGCACTTCTCTTGCCTCTTTCTACACCCCTCTTGCCTCTTTCAGCACCTCTGTTGCTTCTTTCTGTACTTCTCTTGCTTCCTTCTGTACCCCTCTTGCCTCTTTCTGTACCCCTCTAGCCTCTTTGTGCACCTCTCCTTCTTCTTTCTGTACCTCTCTTGCCTTTTTCTGCACCTCTTTGCTTCTCTCTGCACTTCTGTTGCCTCTTTCTGCACTTCTCGAGCCTCTTTCTATACCTCTCTTGCAATTTTCTGCAGCTCAAGTGCCTCTTTCTGCACTTTTCTTGCCTCATACTACAGTTATCTTGCCTCTTTCTATACCTCTCTTGCCTCTTTATATACCTCACTTGCCACGTTCTGCTCTTCTCTTGCCTCTTTCTGCACCTCTGTTGGTTCTTTCTGCACTGCTCTTGCTTCTTTCTGCATCTCTCCTGCCTCTTTCTGCACCTCTATTCCTTCTTTCTGCAACTCTGTTGCTTCTTTATGCACTTCTCTTGCCTCTTTCTACACACTTCTTGTCTCTTTCAGCACCTCTGTTGCTTCTTTCTGCACTTCTCTTCCCTCTTTCTGCACCTCTCTTGCCTGTTTGTGCATTTCTCTTGCCTGTTTCTGCACTTCCCTTGCCTCTTTATGTACCTCTTCCTGCACCTCACTTGCCTCTTTCTGCACCTCAATCTCTTCCTTCTGCACCTCTCTTGCCTCTTTCTGCACTTCCCTTCCCTCTTTATGTACCTCTCTTGCCTCTTCCTGCACCTCACTTGCCTCTTTCTGCACCTCACTCTCTTCCTTCTGCACCTCTCTTGCCTCTTTCTGCACTTCTGTTGCCTCTTTCTGCACTTCTGTTGCCTCTTTCTTTACCTCTCTTGCCTCTTTCTGCAGCTCAAGTGCCTCTTTCTGTACTTCTCTTGCCTCTTACTACACTTATCTTGCCTCTTTTTATACCTCTCTTGCCTCTTTATGCACCTCACTTGCTTCTTTCTGCATCTCTCTTGCCTCTGTCTGTACCTCTATTGCCTCTTTCTGCAACTCTGTTGCTTCTTTATGCAATTCTCTTGCCTCTTTCTGCTCCTCTCTTGCCTCTTTGTGCATTTCTCTTGCCTGTTTCTGCACTGCTCCTGCTTCTTTCTGCACCTCTTTTGCAAATTTCTGTATCCCTCTTGCCTCTTTCTGCACCCCTGTTCCCTCTTTCTGCACCTTTCCTGCCTGTTTCTGCACTTCTCTTGCCTCTTTCTACACCCTCTTGCCTCTTTCAGCACCTCTCCTTCTTCTTTCTGTACCTCTCTTGCCTTTTTCTGCAGTTCTCTTGCCTCGTTCTGCACCTCTTTGCTTCTCTCTGCACTTCTGTTGCCTCTTTCTGCACTTCTCGAGCCTCTTTCTATACCTCTCTTGCAATTTTCTGCAGCTCAAGTGCCTCTTTCTGTACTTTTCTTGCCTCATACTACAGTTATCTTGCCTCTTTCTATACCTCTCTTGCCTCTTTACATACCTCACTTGCCACGTTCTGCTCTTCTCGTGCCTCTTTCTGAACCTCACTCTCTTCTTTTTACACCTCTCTTGCCTCTTTCTGCACCTCTATTGCTTCTTTCTGCAACTTTGTTGCTTCTCTATGCACTTCTCTTGCCTCTTTCTACACCCTTCTTGTCTCTTTCAGCACCTCTGTTGCTTCTTTCTGCACTACTCCTCCTTCTTTCTGCACCTCTCTTGCCTGTTTGTGAATTTCTCTTGCCTGTTTCTGCACTTCCCTTGCCTCTTTCTGTACCTCTCTTGCCTCTTCCTGCACCTCACTTGCCTCTTTCTGCACCTTACTCACTTCCTTCTGCACCTCACTTGCCTCTTTCTGCACTTCTCTTGCCTCTTTCTACACTTCTCTTGCCTCTTTCTATACCTCTCTCGCCTCTTTCTGCACTTCCCTTGCCTTTCTGTACCTCTCTATCCTCTTTCTGCACCTTGCTTGCCTCTTTCTGCACCTCACTCTCTTCCTTCTGCACCTCTCTTGCCTCTGTCTGCACTTCTGTTGCCTCTTTCTGCACTTCGAGCCTCTTTCTATACCTCTCTTGCCTCTTTCTGCAGCACAAGTGCCTCTTTCTGCACTTCTCTTGCCTCTTACTACACATATCTTGCCTCTTTCTCCACCTCTCTTGCCTCTTTATGCACCTCACTTGCTTCTTTCTGCAACTCTCTTGCCTCTTTCTGCACCTCTATTGCTTCTTTCTGCAATTATCTTGCCTCTTTCTACACCCTTCTTGTCTCTTTCAGCAACTCTGTTGATTCTTTCTGCACTTCTCTTCCTTCTTTCTGCACCCCTCTTGCCTCTTTGTGCACCTCTCTTACCTCTTTCAGCACCCCTCTTGCCTCTTTCTGCACATCTGTTGGTTCTTTCTGCACTGCTTTTGCTTCTTTCTGCACCTCTTTTGCAAATTTCTGTATCCCTTTTGCCTTTTTCTGCACCCCTGTTCCCTCTCTCTGCACCTTTCTTGCCTCTTTCTGCACCTCACTTGCCTCTTTCTGCACTTCTCTTGCCTGTTTCTACACCCCTCGTGCCTCTTTCAGCAACCCTGTTGCTTCTTTCTGCACCTCTCTTGCCTTTTTCTTCAGTTCTCTTGCCTCATTGTGCACCTCTTTGCTTCCTTCTGCACTTCTCTTGCCTCTTTCTGTACCCCTCTTGACTCTTTCTGCACCTCTGTTGGTTCTTTCTGTACTTCTCTTGCTTCTTTCTACATCTCTCTTGCCTCTTTCTGCATCTCTATTGCTTCTTTCTGCAAATCTGTTGCTTCTTTCTGCACCTCTCTTGCCTTTTTCTTCAGTTCTCTTGCCTCATTGTGCACCTCTTTGCTTCCTTCTGCACTTCTCTTGCCTCTTTCTGTACCCCTCTTGACTCTTTCTGCACCTCTGTTGCTTCTTTCTGCAAATCTGTTCCTTCTTTCTGCACTTCTCTTCCTTCTTTCTGCACCTCTCTTGACTGTTTGTGCATTTCTCTTGCCTGTTTCTGCACTTCCCTTGCCTCTTTCTGTACCTGTCTTGCCTCTTCCTGCACCTCACTTGCCTCTTTCTGCACCTCACTCTCTTCCTTCTGCACCTCTCTTGCCTCTTTCTGCACTTCTCTTGCCTCTTTCTGCACTTCTTGAGCCTCTTTCTATACCTCTCTTGCCTTTCTGCACTTCCCTTGCCTCTTTCTGTACCTCTCTTGCCTCTTTCTGCACCTCACTCTCTTCCTTCTGCACCTCTCTTGCCTCTTTCTACACTTCTCTTGCCTCTTTCTATACCTCTCTCGCCTCTTTCTGCACTTCCCTTGCCTTTCTGTACCTCTCTATCCTCTTTCTGCACCTTGCTTGCCTCTTTCTGCACCTCACTCTCTTCCTTCTGCACCTCTCTTGCCTCTGTCTGCACTTCTGTTGCCTCTTTCTGCACTTCGAGCCTCTTTCTATACCTCTCTTGCCTCTTTCTGCAGCTCAAGTGCCTCTTTCTGCACTTCTCTTGCCTCTTACTACACATATCTTGCCTCTTTCTCCATCTCTCTTGCCTCTTTATGCACCTCACTTGCTTCTTTCTGCATCTCTCTTGCCTCTTTCTGCACCTCTATTGCTTCTTTCTGCAATTATCTTGCCTCTTTCTACACCCTTCTTGTCTCTTTCAGCAACTCTGTTGATTCTTTCTGCACTTCTCTTCCTTCTTTCTGCACCCCTCTTGCCTCTTTGTGCACCTCTCTTACCTCTTTCAGCACACCTCTTGCCTCTTTCTGCACATCTGTTGGTTCTTTCTGCACTGCGTTTGCTTCTTTCTGCACCTCTTTTGCAAATTTCTGTATCCCTCTTGCCTCTTTCTGCACCCCTGTTCCCTCTCTCTGCACCTTTCTTGCCTCTTTCTGCACCTCACTTGCCTCTTTCTGCACTTCTCTTGCCTGTTTCTGCACCCTCGTGCCTCTTTCACCAACCCTGTTGCTTCTTTCTGCACCTCTCTTGCCTTTTTCTTCAGTTCTCTTGCCTCATTGTGCACCTCTTTGCTTCCTTCTGCACTTCTCTTGCCTCTTTCTGTACCCCTCTTGACTCTTTCTGCCCATCTGTTGGTTCTTTCTGTACTTCTCTTGCTTCTTTCTGCATCTCTCTGGCCTCTTTCTGCATCTCTATTGCTTCTTTCTGCAACTCTGTTGCTTCTTTATGCACTTCTCTTGCCTCTTTTTATACCCTTCTTCTCTTTCAGCACCGCTGTTCCTTCTTTCTGCACTTCTCTTCCTTCTTTCTGCACCTCTCTTGACTGTGCATTTCTCTTGCCTGTTTCTGCACTTCCCTTGCCTCTTTCTGTACCTCTCTTGCCTCTTCCTGCACCTCACTTGCCTCTTTCTGCACCTCACTTGCCTCTTTCTGCACCTCACTCTCTTCCTTCTGCACCTCTCTTGCCTCTGTCTGCACTTCTGTTGCCTCTTTCTGCACTTCGAGCCTCTTTCTCTACCTCTCTTGCCTCTTTCTGCAGCTCAAGTGCCTCTTTCTGCACTTCTCTTGCCTCTTACTACACATATCTTGCCTCTTTCTCCACCTCTCTTGCCTCTTTATGCACCTCACTTGCTTCTTTCTGCATCTCTCTTGCCTCTTTCTGCACCTCTTTTGCTTCTTTCTGCAATTATCTTGCCTCTTTCTACACCCTTCTTGTCTCTTTCAGCAACTCTGTTGATTCTTTCTGCACTTCTCTTGCCTCTTTGTGCACCTCTCTTACCTCTTTCAGCACCCCTCTTGCCTTTTATGCACATCTGTTGGTTCTTTCTGCACTGCTTTGCTTCTTTCTGCACCTTTTTCCAAATTTCTGTATCCATCTTGCCTCTTTCTGCACCCCTGTTCCCTCTATCTGCACTTTTCTTGCCTCTTTCTGCACCTCACTTGCCTCTTTCTGCACTTCTCTTGCCTGTTTCTGCACCCCTCGTGCCTCTTTCAGCACCTCTGTTGGTTCTTTCTGTACTTCTCTTGCTTCTTTCTGCATCTCTCTTGCCTCTTTCTGCATCTCTATTGCTTCCTTCTGCACCTCTCTTGCCTTTTTCTTCAGTTCTCTTGCCTCATTGTGCACCTCTTTGCTTCCTTCTGCACTTCTCTTGCCTCTTTCTGTACCCCTCTTGACTCTTTCTGCACCTCTGTTGGTTCTTTCTGTACTTCTCTTGGTTCTTTCTGCATCTCTCTTGCCTCTTTCTGCATCTCTATTGCTTCTTTCTGCAACTCTGTTGCTTCTTTATGCACTTCTCTTGCCTCTTTCTATACCCTTCTTCTCTTTCAGCACCGCTGTTCCTTCTTTCTGCACTTCTCTTCCTTCTGTCTGCACCTCTGTTGACTGTTTGTGCATTTCTCTTGCCTGTTTCTGCACTTCCCTTGCCTCTTTCTGTACCTCTCTTGCCTCTTCCTGCACCTCACTTGCCTCTTTCTGCACCTCACTCTCTTCCTTCTGCACCTCTCTTGCCTCTTTCTGCACTTCTCTTGCCCCTTTCTGCACTTCTTGAGCCTCTTTCTATACCTCTCTTGCCTTTCTGCACTTCCCTTGCCTCTTTCTGTACCTCTCTTGCCTCTTTCTGCACCCCACTCTCTTCCTTCTGCACCTCTCTTGCCTCTTTCTACACTTCTCTTGACTCTTTCTATACCTCTCTCGCCTCTTTCTGCACTTCCCTTGCCTTTCTGTACCTCTCTATCCTCTTTCTGCACCTTGCTTGCCTCTTTCTGCACCTCACTCTCTTCCTTCTGCACCTCTCTTGCCTCTGTCTGCACTTCTGTTGCCTCTTTCTGCACTTCGAGCCTCTTTCTATACCTCTCTTGCTTCTTTCTGCAGCTCAAGTGCCTCTTTATGCACTTCTCTTGCCTCTTACTACACATATCTTGCCTCTTTCTCCACCTCTCTTGCCTCTTTATGCACCTCACTTGCTTCTTTCTGCATCTCTCTTGCCTCTTTCTGCACCTCTATTGCTTCTTTCTGCAATTATCTTGCCTCTTTCTACACCCTTCTTGTCTCTTTCAGCAACTCTGTTGATTCTTTCTGCACTTCTCTTCCTTCTTTCTGCACCCCTCTTGCCTCTTTGTGCACCTCTCTTACCTCTTTCAGCACCCCTCTTGCCTCTTTCTGCACATCTGTTGGTTCTTTCTGCACTGCTTTTGCTTCTTTCTGCACCTCTTTTGCAAATTTCTGTATCCCTCTTGCCTCTTTCTGTACCCCTGTTCCCTCTCTCTGCACCTTTCTTGCCTCTTTCTGCACCTCCCTTGCCTCTTTCTGCACTTCTCTTGCCTTTTTCTGCACCCTCGTGCCTCTTTCAGCAACCCTGTTGCTTCTTTCTGCACCTCTCTTGCCTTTTTCTTCAGTTCTCTTGCCTCATTGTGCACCTCTTTGCTTCCTTCTGCACTTCTCTTGCCTCTTTCTGTATCCCTCTTGACTCTTTCTGCACCTCTGTTGGTTCTTTCTGTACTTCTCTTGCTTCTTTCTGCATCTCTCTTGCCTCTTTCTGCATCTCTATTACTTCTTTCTGCAACTCTGTTGCTTTTATATGCACTTCTCTTGCCTCTTTCTATACCCTTCTTCTCTTTCAGCACCGCTGTTCCTTCTTTCTGTCCTTCTCTTCCTTCTTTCTGCACCTCTCTTGACTGTTTGTGCATTTCTCTTGCCTGTTTCTGCACTTCCCTTGCCTCTTTCTGTACCTCTCTTGCCTCTTCCTGCACCTCACTTGCCTCTTTCTGCACCTCACTCTCTTCCTTCTGCACCTCTCTTGCCTCTTTCTGCACTTCTCTTGCCTCTTTCTGCAATTCTTAAGCCTCTTTCTATACCTATCTTGCCTTTCTGCACTTCCCTTGCCTCTTTCTGTACCTCTCTTGCCTCTTCCTGCACCTCACTTGCCTCTTTCTGCACCTCACCCTCTTCCTTCTGCACCTCTCTTGCCTCTTTCTGCACTTCTCTTGCCTCTTTCTGCACTTCTTGAGCCTCTTTCTATACCTCTCTTGCCTTTCTGCACTTCTTTTGCCTCTTTCTGTACCTCTCGTGCCTCTTTCTGCACCTCACTCTCTTCCTTCTGCACCTCTCTTGCCTCTTTCTACACTTCTCTTGCCTCTTTCTATTCCTCTCTCGCCTCTTTCTGCACTTCCCTTGCCTTTCTGTACCTCTCTATCCTCTTTCTGCACCTTGCTTGCCTCTTTCTGCACCTCAATCTCTTCCTTCTGCACCTCTCTTGCCTCTTTCTGCACTTCCCTTCCCTCTTTATGTACCTCTCTTGCCTCTTCCTGCACCTCACTTGCCTCTTTCTGCACCTCACTCTCTTCCTTCTGCACCTCTCTTGCCTCTTTCTGCACTTCTGTTGCCTCTTTCTGCACTTCTGTTGCCTCTTTCTTTACCTCTCTTGCCTCTTTCTGCAGCTCAAGTGCCTCTTTCTGCACTTCTCTTGCCTCTTACTACACTTATCTTGCCTCTTTTTATACCTCTCTTGCCTCTTTATGCACCTCACTTGCTTCTTTCTGCATCTCTCTTGCCTCTGTCTGTACCTCTATTGCCTCTTTCTGCAACTCTGTTGCTTCTTTCTGCAATTCTCTTGCCTCTTTCTGCTCCCTCTTGCCTCTTTGTGCATTTCTCTTGCCTGTTTCTGCACTGCTCCTGCTTCTTTCTGCACCTCTTTTGCAAATTTCTGTATCCCTCTTGCCTCTTTCTGCACCCCTGTTCCCTCTTTCTGCACCTTTCCTGCCTGTTTCTGCACTTCTCTTGCCTCTTTCTACACCCCTCTTGCCTCTTTCAGCACCTCTCCTTCTTCTTTCTGTACCTCTCTTGCCTTTTTCTGCAGTTCTCTTGCCTCGTTCTGCACCTCTTTGCTTCTCTCTGCACTTCTGTTGCCTCTTTCTGCACTTCTCGAGCCTCTTTCTATACCTCTCTTGCAATTTTCTGCAGCTCACGTGCCTCTTTCTGCACTTCTCTTGCCTCATACTACAGTTATCTTGCCTCTTTCTATACCTCTGTTGCCTCTTTATATACCTCACTTGCCACGTTCTGCTCTTCTCTTGCCTCTTTCTGAACCTCACTCTGCTTCTTTTTACACCTCTCTTGCCTCTTTCTGCACCTCTATTGCTTCTTTCTGCAACTTTGTTGCTTCTCTATGCACTTCTCTTGCCTCTTTCTACACCCTTCTTGTCTCTTTCTGCACCTCTGTTGCTTCTTTCTGCACTACTCCTCCTTCTTTCTGCACCTCTCTTGCCTGTTTGTGAACTTCTCTTGCCTGTTTCTGCACTTCCCTTGCCTCTTTCTGTACCTCTCTTGCCTCTTCCTGCACCTCACTTTGCCTCTTTCTGCACCTTACTCACTTCCTTCTGCACCTCACTTGCCTCTTTCTGCACTTCTCTTGCCTCTTTCTACACTTCTCTTGCCTCTTTCTATACCTCTCTCGCCTCTTTCTGCACTTCCCTTGCCTTTCTGTACCTCTCTATCCTCTTTCTGCACCTTGCTTGCCTCTTTCTGCACCTCACTCTCTTCCTTCTGCACCTCTCTTGCCTCTGTCTGCACTTCTGTTGCCTCTTTCTGCACTTCGAGCCTCTTTCTATACCTCTCTTGCTTCTTTCTGCAGCTCAAGTGCCTCTTTCTGCACTTCTCTTGCCTCTTACTACACATATCTTGCCTCTTTCTCCACCTCTCTTGCCTCTTTATGCACCTCACTTGCTTCTCTCTGCATCTCTCTTGCCTCTTTCTGCACCTCTATTGCTTCTTTCTGCAATTATCTTGCCTCTTTCTACACCCTTCTTGTCTCTTTCAGCAACTCTGTTGATTCTTTCTGCACTTCTCTTCCTTCTTTCTGCACCCCTCTTGCCTCTTTGTGCACCTCTCTTACCTCTTTCAGCACCCCTCTTGCCTCTTTCTGCACATCTGTTGGTTCTTTCTGCACTGCTTTTGCTTCTTTCTGCACCTCTTTTGCAAATTTCTGTATCCCTCTTGCCTCTTTCTGTACCCCTGTTCCCTCTCTCTGCACCTTTCTTGCCTCTTTCTGCACCTCCCTTGCCTCTTTCTGCACTTCTCTTGCCTTTTTCTGCACTCCTCGTGCCTCTTTCAGCAACCCTGTTGCTTCTTTCTGCACCTCTCTTGCCTTTTTCTTCAGTTCTCTTGCCTCATTGTGCACCTCTTTGCTTCCTTCTGCACTTCTCTTGCCTCTTTCTGTATCCCTCTTGACTCTTTCTGCACCTCTGTTGGTTCTTTCTGTACTTCTCTTGCTTCTTTCTGCATCTCTCTTGCCTCTTTCTGCATCTCTATTGCTTCTTTCTGCAACTCTGTTGCTTTTATATGCACTTCTCTTGCCTCTTTCTATACCCTTCTTCTCTTTCAGCACCGCTGTTCCTTCTTTCTGTCCTTCTCTTCCTTCTTTCTGCACCTCTCTTGACTGTTTGTGCATTTCTCTTGCCTGTTTCTGCACTTCCCTTGCCTCTTTCTGTACCTCTCTTGCCTCTTCCTGCACCTCACTTGCCTCTTTCTGCACCTCACTCTCTTCCTTCTGCACCTCTCTTGCCTCTTTCTGCACTTCTCTTGCCTCTTTCTGCAATTCTTAAGCCTCTTTCTATACCTATCTTGCCTTTCTGCACTTCCCTTGCCTCTTTCTGTACCTCTCTTGCCTCTTCCTGCACCTCACTTGCCTCTTTCTGCACCTCCACCCTCTTCCTTCTGCACCTCTCTTGCCTCTTTCTGCACTTCTCTTGCCTCTTTCTGCACTTCTTGAGCCTCTTTCTATACCTCTCTTGCCTTTCTGCACTTCTCTTGCCTCTTTCTGTACCTCTCGTGCCTCTTTCTGCACCTCACTCTCTTCCTTCTGCACCTCTCTTGCCTCTTTCTACACTTCTCTTGCCTCTTTCTATTCCTCTCTCGCCTCTTTCTGCACTTCCCTTGCCTTTCTGTACCTCTCTATCCTCTTTCTGCACCTTGCTTGCCTCTTTCTGCACCTCAATCTCTTCCTTCTGCACCTCTCTTGCCTCTTTCTGCACTTCCCTTCCCTCTTTATGTACCTCTCTTGCCTCTTCCTGCACCTCACTTGCCTCTTTCTGCACCTCACTCTCTTCCTTCTGCACCTCTCTTGCCTCTTTCTGCACTTCTGTTGCCTCTTTCTGCACTTCTGTTGCCTCTTTCTTTACCTCTCTTGCCTCTTTCTGCAGCTCAAGTGCCTCTTTCTGTACTTCTCTTGCCTCTTACTACACTTATCGTGCCTCTTTTTATACCTCTCTTGCCTCTTTATGCACCTCACTTGCTTCTTTCTGCATCTCTCTTGCCTCTGTCTGTACCTCTATTGCCTCTTTCTGCAACTCTGTTGCTTCTTTATACAATTCTCTTGCCTCTTTCTGCTCCTCTTCTTGCCTCTTTGTGCATTTCTCTTGCCTGTTTCTGCACTGCTCCTGCTTCTTTCTGCACCTCTTTTGCAAATTTCTGTATCCCTCTTGCCTCTTTCTGCACCCCTGTTCCCTCTTTCTGCACCTTTCCTGCCTGTTTCTGCACTTCTCTTGCCTCTTTCTACACCCCTCTTGCCTCTTTCAGCACCTCTCCTTCTTCTCTCTGTACCTCTCTTGCCTTTTTCTGCAGTTCTCTTGCCTCGTTCTGCACCTCTTTGCTTCTCTCTGCACTTCTGTTGCCTCTTTCTGCACTTCTCGAGCCTCTTTCTATACCTCTCTTGCAACTTTCTGCAGCTCAAGTGCCTCTTTCTGCACTTTTCTTGCCTCATACTACAGTTATCTTGCCTCTTTCTATACCTCTCTTGCCTCTTTATATACCTCACTTGCCACGTTCTGCTCTTCTCTTGCCTCTTTCTGAACCTCACTCTCTTCTTTCTACACCTCTCTTGCCTCTTTCTGCACCTCTGTTGCTTCTTTCTGCAACTTTGTTGCTTCTCTATCACTTCTCTTGCCTCTTTCTACACCCTTCTTGTCTCTTTCAGCACCTCTGTTGCTTCTTTCTGCACTACTCCTCCTTCTTTCTGCACCTCTCTTGCCTGTTTGTGCATTTCTCTTGCCTGTTTCTGCACTTCCCTTGCCTCTTTCTGTACCTCTCTTGCCTCTTCCTGCACCTCACTTGCCTCTTTCTGCACCTTACTCACTTCCTTCTGCACCTCTCTTGCCTCTTTCTGCACTTCTCTTGCCTCTTTCTACACTTCTCTTGCCTCTTTCTATACCTCTCTCGCTCTCTTTCTGCACTTCCCTTGCCTTTCTGTACCTCTCTATCCTCTTTCTGCACCTTGCTTGCCTCTTTCTGCACCTCACTCTCTTCCTTCTGCACCTCTCTTGCCTCTGTCTGCACTTCTGTTGCCTCTTTCTGCACTTCGAGCCTCTTTCTATACCTCTCTTGCTTCTTTCTGCAGCTCAAGTGCCTCTTTCTGCACTTCTCTTGCCTCTTACTACACATATCTTGCCTCTTTCTCCACCTCTCTTGCCTCTTTATGCACCTCACTTGCTTCTTTCTGCATCTCTCTTGCCTCTTTCTGCACCTCTATTGCTTCTTTCTGCAATCATCTTGCCTCTTTCTACACCCTTCTTGTCTCTTTCAGCACCTCTGTTGATTCTTTCTGCACTTCTCTTCCTTCTTTCTGCACCCCTCTTGCCTCTTTGTGCACCTCTCTTACCTCTTTCAGCACCCCTCTTGCCTCTTTCTGCACATCTGTTGGTTCTTTCTGCACTGCTTTTGCTTCTTTCTGCACCTCTTTTGCAACTTTCTGTACTCCCTCTTGCCTCTTTCTGTACCTCTGTTCCCTCTCTCTGCACCTTTCTTGCCTCTTTCTGCACCTCCCTTGCCTCTTTCTGCACTTCTCTTGCCTCTGTCTGCACTTCTGTTGCCTCTTTCTGCACTTCGAGCCTCTTTCTATACCTCTCTTGCCTCTTTCTGCAGCACAAGTGCCTCTTTCTGCACTTCTCTTGCCTCTTACTACACATATCTTGCCTCTTTCTCCACCTCTCTTGCCTCTTTATGCACCTCACTTGCTTCTTTCTGCAACTCTCTTGCCTCTTTCTGCACCTCTATTGCTTCTTTCTGCAATTATCTTGCCTCTTTCTACACCCTTCTTGTCTCTTTCAGCAACTCTGTTGATTCTTTCTGCACTTCTCTTCCTTCTTTCTGCACCCCTCTTGCCTCTTTGTGCACCTCTCTTACCTCTTTCAGCACCTCTCTGCCTCTTTCTGCACATCTGTTGGTTCTTTCTGCACTGCTTTTGCTTCTTTCTGCACCTCTTTTGCAAATTTCTGTATCCCTCTTGCCTTTTCTCACCCCTGTTCCCTCTCTCTGCACCTTTCTTGCCTCTTTCTGCACCTCACTTGCCTCTTTCTGCACTTCTCTTGCCTGTTTCTACACCCCTCGTGCCTCTTTCAGCAACCCTGTTGCTTCTTTCTGCACCTCTCTTGCCTTTTTCTTCAGTTCTCTTGCCTCATTGTGCACCTCTTTGCTTCCTTCTGCACTTCTCTTGCCTCTTTCTGTACCCCTCTTGACTCTTTCTGCACCTCTGTTGGTTCTTTCTGTACTTCTCTTGCTTCTTTCTACATCTCTCTTGCCTCTTTCTGCATCTCTATTGCTTCTTTCTGCAAATATGTTGCTTCTTTTTGCACTTCTCTTGCCTCTTTCTATACCCTTCTTCTCTTTCAGCACCGCTGTTCCTTCTTTCTGCACTTCTCTTCCTTCTTTCTGCACCTCTCTTGACTGTTTGTGCATTTCTCTTGCCTGTTTCTGCACTTCCCTTGCCTCTTTCTGTACCTCTCTTGCCTCTTCCTGCACCTCACTTGCCTCTTTCTGCACCTCACTCTCTTCCTTATGCACCTCTCTTGCCTCTTTCTACACTTCTCTTGCCTCTTTCTATACCTCTCTTGCCTTTCTGCACTTCCCTTGCCTCTTTCTGTACCTCTCTTGCCTCTTTCTGCACCTCACTCTCTTCCTTATGCACCTCTCTTGCCTCTTTCTACACTTCTCTTGCCTCTTTCTATACCTCTCTTGCCTTTCTGCACTTCCCTTGCCTCTTTCTGTACCTCTCTATCCTCTTTCTGCACCTTGCTTGCCTCTTTCTGCACCTCACTCTCTTCCTTCTGCACCTCTCTTGCCTCTGTCTGCACTTCTGTTGCCTCTTTCTGCACTTCTGAGCCTCTTTCTATACCTCTCTTGCCTCTTTCTGCAGCTCAAGTGCCTCTTTCTGCACTTCTCTTGCCTCTTACTACACATATCTTGCCTCTTTCTCCACCTCTCTTGCCTCTTTATGCACCTCACTTGCTTCTTTCTGCATCTCTCTTGCCTCTTTCTGAACCTCATTCTTCTTTCTGCACCTCTCTTGCCTCTTTCTGCATCCCTCTTACCTCTTTCTGCACCTCTGTTGGTTTTATCTGCACTTCTCTTGCCTCTTTCTATACCCTTCTTGCCTCTTTCAGCACTTCGCTGTTCCTGCTCTTTCTGTCCTTCTCTTCCTTCTTTCTGCACCTCTCTTGACTGTTTGTGCATTTCTCTTGCCTCATTGTGCACCTCTTTGCTTCCTTCTGCACTTCTCTTGCCTCTTTCTGTACGCCTCTTGACTCTTTCTGCCCATCTGTTGGTTCTTTCTGTACTTCTCTTGCTTCTTTCTGCATCTCTCTGGCCTCTTTCTGCATCTCTATTGCTTCTTTCTGCAACTCTGTTGCTTCTTTATGCACTTCTCTTGCCTCTTTTTATACCCCTCTTTCTCTTTCAGCACCGCTGTTCCTTCTTTCTGCACTTCTCTTCCTTCTTTCTGCACCTCTCTTGACTGTTTGTGCATTTCTCTTGCCTCTTTCTGCACTTCCCTTGCCTCTTTCTGTACCTCTCTTGCCTCTTCCTGCACCTCACTTGCCTCTTTCTGCACCTCACTTGCCTCTTTCTGCACCTCACTCTCTTCCTTCTGCACCTCTCTTGCCTCTGTCTGCACTTCTGTTGCCTCTTTCTGCACTTCGAGCCTCTTTCTATACCTCTCTTGCCTCTTTCTGCAGCTCAAGTGCCTCTTTCTGCACTTCTCTTGCCTCTTACTACACATATCTTGCCTCTTTCTCCACCTCTCTTGCCTCTTTATGTACCTCACTTGCTTCTTTCTGCATCTCTCTTGCCTCTTTCTGCACCTCTATTGCTTCTTTCTGCAATTATCTTGCCTCTTTCTACACCCTTCTTGTCTCTTTCAGCAACTCTGTTGATTCTTTCTGCACTTCTCTTCCTTCTTTCTGCACCCCTCTTGCCTCTTTGTGCACCTCTCTTACCTCTTTCAGCACCCCTCTTGCCTCTTTCTGCACATCTGTTGGTTCTTTCTGCACTGCTTTTGCTTCTTTCTGCACCTCTTTTGCAAATTTCTGTATCCCTCTTGCCTCTTTCTGCACCCCTGTTCCCTCTCTCTGCACCTTTCTTGCCTCTTTCTGCACCTCACTTGCCTCTTTCTGCACTTCTCTTGCCTGTTTCTGCACCCTCGTGCCTCTTTCAGCACCTCTGTTGGTTCTTTCTGTACTTCTCTTGCTTCTTTCTGCATCTCTCTTGCCTCTTTCTGCACTCTATTGCTTCCTTCTGCACCTCTCTTGCCTTTTTCTTCAGTTCTCTTGCCTCATTGTGCACCTCTTTGCTTCCTTCTGCACTTCTCTTGCCTCTTTCTGTACCCCTCTTGACTCTTTCTGCACCTCTGTTGGTTCTTTCTGTACTTCTCTTGCTTCTTTCTGCATCTCTCTTGCCTCTTTCTGCATCTCTATTGCTTCTTTCTGCAACTCTGTTGCTTCTTTATGCACTTCTCTTGCCTCTTTCTATACCCTTCTTTCTCTTTCAGCACCGCTGTTCCTTCTTTCTGCACTTCTCTTCCTTCTTTCTGCACCTCTCTTGACTGTTTGTGCATTTCTCTTGCCTGTTTCTGCACTTCCCTTGCCTCTTTCTGTACCTCTCTTGCCTCTTCCTGCACCTCACTTGCCTCTTTCTGCACCTCACTCTCTTCCTTCTGCACCTCTCTTGCCTCTTTCTGCACTTCTCTTGCCCCTTTCTGCACTTCTGTAGCCTCTTTCTATACCTCTCTTGCCTTTCTGCACTTCCCTTGCCTCTTTCTGTACCTCTCTTGCCTCTTTCTGCACCTCACTCTCTTCCTTCTGCACCTCTCTTGCCTCTTTCTACACTTCTCTTGCCTCTTTCTATACCTCTCTCGCCTCTTTCTGCACTTCCCTTGCCTTTCTGTACCTCTCTATCCTCTTTCTGCACCTTGCTTGCCTCTTTCTGCACCTCACTCTCTTCCTTCTGCACCTCTCTTGCCTCTGTCTGCACTTCTGTTGCCTCTTTCTGCACTTCGAGCCTCTTTCTATACCTCTCTTGCTTCTTTCTGCAGCTCAAGTGCCTCTTTATGCACTTCTCTTGCCTCTTACTACACATATCTTGCCTCTTTCTCCACCTCTCTTGCCTCTTTATGCACCTCACTTGCTTCTTTCTGCATCTCTCTTGCCTCTTTCTGCACCTCTATTGCTTCTTTCTGCAATTATCTTGCCTCTTTCTACACCCTTCTTGTCTCTTTCAGCAACTCTGTTGATTCTTTCTGCACTTCTCTTCCTTCTTTCTGCACCCTCTTGCCTCTTTGTGCACCTCTCTTACCTCTTTCAGCACCCCTCTTGCCTCTTTCTGCACATCTGTTGGTTCTTTCTGCACTGCTTTTGCTTCTTTCTGCACCTCTTTTGCAAATTTCTGTATCTCTCTTGCCTATTTCTGCACCCCTGTTCCCTCTCTCTGCACCTTTCTTGCCTCTTTCTGCACCTCCCTTGCCTCTTTCTGCACTTCTCTTGCCTGTTTCTGCACCCCTCGTGCCTCTTTCAGCAACCCTGTTGCTTCTTTCTGCACCTCTCTTGCCTTTTTCTTCAGTTCTCTTGCCTCATTGTGCACCTCTTTGCTTCCTTCTGCACTTCTCTTGCCTCTTTCTGTATCCCTCTTGACTCTTTCTGCACCTCTGTTGGTTCTTTCTGTACTTCTCTTGCTTCTTTCTGCATCTCTCTTGCCTCTTTCTGCATCTCTATTACTTCTTTCTGCAACTCTGTTGCTTTTATATGCACTTCTCTTGCCTCTTTCTATACCCTTCTTCTCTTTCAGCACCGCTGTTCCTTCTTTCTGCACTTCTCTTTCTTCTTTCTGCACCTCTCTTGACTGTTTGTGCATTTCTCTTGCCTGTTTCTGCACTTCCCTTGCCTCTTTCTGTACCTCTCTTGCCTCTTCCTGCACCTCACTTGCCTCTTTCTGCACCTCACTCTCTTCCTTCTGCACCTCTCTTGCCTCTTTCTGCACTTCTCTTGCCTCTTTCTGCAATTCTTAAGCCTCTTTCTATACCTATCTTGCCTTTCTGCACTTCCCTTGCCTCTTTCTGTACCTCTCTTGCCTCTTCCTGCACCTCACTTGCCTCTTTCTGCACCTCACCCTCTTCCTTCTGCACCTCTCTTGCCTCTTTCTGCACTTCTCTTGCCTCTTTCTGCACTTCTTGAGCCTCTTTCTATACCTCTCTAGCCTTTCTGCACTTCCTTTGCCTCTTTCTGTACCTCTCTTGCCTCTTTCTGCACCTCACTCTCTTCCTTCTGCACCTCTCTTGCCTCTTTCTACACTTCTCTTGCCTCTTTCTATTCCTCTCTCGCCTCTTTCTGCACTTCCCTTGCCTTTCTGTACCCTCTCTATCCTCTTTCTGCACCTTGCTTGCCTCTTTCTGCACCTCACTCTCTTCCTTCTGCACCTCTCTTGCCTCTGTCTGCACTTCTGTTGCCTCTTTCTGCACTTCCGAGCCTCTTTCTATACCTCTCTTGCCTCTTTCTGCAGCTCATGTGCCTCTTTCTGCACTTCTCTTGCCTCTTACTACACATATCTTGCCTCTTTCTCCACCTCTCTTGCCTCTTTATGTACCTCACTTGCTTCTTTCTGCATCTCTCTTGCCTCTTTCTGCACCTCTATTGCTTCTTTCTGCAATTATCTTGCCTCTTTCTACACCCTTCTTGTCTCTTTCAGAAAATCTGTTGATTCTTTCTGCACTTCTCTTCCTTCTTTCTGCACCCCTCTTGCCTCTTTCAGCACCCCTCTTGCCTCTTTCTGCACCTCTATTGCTTCTTTCTGCAATTATCTTGCCTCTTTCTACACCCTTCTTGTCTCTTTCAGAAAATCTGTTGATTCTTTCTGCACTTCTCTTCCTTCTTTCTGCACCTCTCTTACCTCTTTCAGCACCCCTCTTGCCTCTTTCTGCACATCTGTTAGTTCTTTCTGCACTGCACTTGCTTCTTTCTGCACCTCTTTTGCAAATTTCTGTATCCCTCTTGCCTCTTTCTGCACCCCTGTTCCCTCTCTCTGCACCTTTCTTGCCTCTTTCTGCACCTCACTTGCTTCTTTCTGCACTTCTCTTGCCTCTTTCTGCACCCCTCGTGCCTCTTTCAGCAACCCTGTTGCTTCTTTCTGCACCTCTCTTGCCTTTTTCTTCAGTTCTCTTGCCTCATTGTGCACCTCTTTGCTTCCTTCTGCACTTTTCTTGCCTCTTTCTGTACCCCTCTTGACTCTTTCTGCACCTCTGTTGGTTCTTTCTGTACTTCTCTTGCTTCTTTCTGCATCTCTCTTGCCTCTTTCTGTATCTCTATTGCTTCTTTCTGCAACTCTGTTGCTTTTTTATGTACTTCTCTTGCCTCTTTCTATACCCTTCTTCTCTTTCAGCACCGCTGTTCCTTCTTTCTGCACTTCTCTTCCTTCTTTCTGCACCTCTTTTGACTGTTTGTGCATTTCTCTTGCCTGTTTCTGCACTTCCCTTGCCTCTTTCTGTACCTCTCTTGGCTCTTCCTGCACCTCACTTGCCTCTTTCTGCACCTCACTCTCTTCCTTCTGCACCTCTCTTACCTCTTTCTGCACTTCTCTTGCCTCTTTCTGCACTTCTTGAGCCTCTTTCTATACCTCTCTTGCCATTCTGCACTTCCCTTGCCTCTTTCTGTACCTCTATTGCCTCTTCCTGCACCTCACTTGCCTCTTTCTGCACCTCACTCTCTTCCTTCTGCACCTCTCTTGCCTCTTTCTGCACTTCTATTGCCTCTTTCTGCACTTCTTGAGTCTCTTTCTATACCTCTCTTGCCTTTCAGCACTTCCCTTGCCTCTTTCTGTACCTCTCTTGCCTCTTTCTGCACCTCACTCTCTTCCTTCTGCACCTCTCTTGCCTCTTTCTACACTTCTCTTGCCTCTTTCTATTCCTCTGTCGCCTCTTTCTGCACTTCCCTTTCCTTTCTGTAACTCTCTCTATCCTCTTTCTGCACCTTGCTTGCCTCTTTCTGCACCTCACTCTCTTCCTTCTGTACCTCTCTTGCCTCTGTCTGCACCTCTGTTGCCTCTTTCTGCACTTCTATTGCCTCTTTCTGCACCTCTCTTGCCTCTTTCTGCAGCTCTAGTGCCTCTTTCTGCACTTCTCTTGCCTTTTCTACACCTATCTTGCCTCTTTCTGCACCTCTCTTGCCTCTTTATGTACCTCTCTTGCTTCTTTCTGCATCTCTCTTGCCTCTTTCTGCACCTCTCTTGCTTCTTTCTGCACTTATCTTGCCTCTTTCTACACCTTCTCTTGCCTCTTTCAGCACTCTGTTGATTCTTTCTGCACTTCTCTTCCTTCTTTCTGCACCTCTCTTGCCTCTTTCTGCACCTCTCTTGCCTCTTTCTGCACCTCTCTTGCCTCTTTCTGCACATCTGTTGGTTCTTTCTGCACTGCACTTGCTCTCTTCACCTCTTTTGCAAATTTCTGTACCCTCTTGCCTCTTTCTGCTCCTGTTCCTCTTTCTGCACCTTTCCAGCCTCTTTCTGCACCTTTCTTGCCTCTTTCAGCACTTCTGTTGCTTCTTTCTGCATTTCTCTTCCTTCTTTCTGTACCCCTTCTGCCTCTTTCTGTACCCCGCTTGCCTCTTTGTGCACCTCTCCTACCTCTTTCTTCACCCCTCTTGCCTCTTACTGCACCTCCGTTGGTTCTTTCTGCACCTCTTTTGCAAATGTCTGTATCCCTTTTGCCTCTTTCTGCACCCCTGTTCCCTCTTTCTGCACATTTCCTGCCTGTTTCTGCACCTCTCTTGCCTCTTTCTGCACCTCTGTTGCTTCTTTCTGCACTTCTCTTGCCTCTTTCTGCATCCTTCTTGCCTCTTTCAGCACCTCTGTTGCTTCTTTCTGCACTTCTCTTGCTTCCTTCTGCATCCTTCTTGCCTCTTTCTGTACCCCTCTTGCCTCTTTATGCACATCTCCTTCCTCTTTCTACACCTCTCTTGCCTTTTCTGCATTTCTCTTGCCTCTTTCTGCACCTCTTTTGCTTCTTTCTGCACTTCTCTTGCCTCTTTCTGTACCCCCTTGCCTCTTTTTGCACCTCTGTTGGTTCATTATGCACTGCTCTTGCTTCTTTCTGAACCTCTTTTGCAAATTTCTGTATCCCTCTTGCCTCTTTCTGCACCCCTGTTCCCTCTTTCTGCACCTTTCCTGCCTGTTTGTGTACCTCTCTTGCCTCTTTCTGTACCTCTGTTACTTCTTTATGCACTTCTCCTGTTCTTTCTGCTCCCTTCACACCTCTTTCAGTACCTCTGTTGCTTCTTTCTGCACTTCTATTCCTTCTTTCTGCACCCCTCCTGCCTCTTTCTGTACCTCTCTTGCCTCTTTCTGCACCTCTCCTACCTCTTTCTGCACCCCTCTTGCCTCCTTCTGCACCTCTGTTGCCTCTTTCTGCACTGCTCTTGCTTCTTTCTGTACCTCTGTTGCCTCTTTCTGCACTTCTCTTGCTTCTTTCTACACCTCTGTTGCCTCTTTCTGCAACTCTGTTGCCTCTTTATGCACCTTATCTTGCCTCTTTCTGTACCCTTCTTGCCTCTTTCTGCACCTCTCCTTCCTCTTTCTGCACCTCTCTTGCCTTTTTCTGCAGTTCTCTTGCCTCGTTCTGCACCTCTTTGCTTCTTTCTGTACTTCTCGAGCCTTTTTCTATACCTGTCTTGCAACTTTCTGCAGCTCAAGTGCCTCTTTCTGCACTTCTCTTGCCTCACACCACACTTATCTTGCTTCTTTCTATACCTCTCTTGCCTCTTTATGCACCTCACTTGCCACTTTCTGCTCTTCTCTTGCCTCTTTCTGAACCTCACTCTCTTCTTTTTACACCTCTCTTGCCTCTTTCTGCACCTCACTTGCCTCTTTCTGCACCTCACTTGCTTCTTTCTGCATCTCTCTTGCCTCTTTCTACACCTCTATTGCTTCTTTCTGCAACTCTGTTGCTTCTTTATGCACTTATCTTGCCTCTTTCTTTACCCTTCTTGTCTCTTTCACCACCTCTGTTGCTTCTTTCTGCACTTCTCTTCCTTCTTTCTGCACCTATCTTGCCTGTTTGTGCATTTCTCTTGCCTGTTTCTGCTCTTCCCTTGACTCTTTCTGTACCTCTCTTGCCTCTTCCTGCATCTCATTTGGCTCTTTCTGCACCTCACTCACTTCCTTCTGCACCTCTCTTGCCTCTTTCTGCACTTCTCTTGCCTCTTTCTACACTTCTCTTGCCTCTTTCTATGCCTCTCTCGCCTCTTTCTGCACTTCCCTTGCCTTTCTGTATCTCTCTATCCTCTTTCTGCACCTTACTTGCCTCTTTCTGCACCTCACTCTCTTCCTTCTGCACCTCTCTTGCCTCTGTCTGCACTTCTGTTGCCTCTTTCTGCACTTCGAGCCTCTTTCTATACCTCTCTTGCCTCTTTCTGCAGCTCAAGTGCCTCTTTCTGCACTTCCCTTGCCTCTTACTACACATATCTTGCCTCTTTCTCCACCTCTCTTGCCTCTTTATGCACCTCACTTGCTTCTTTCTCCATCTCTCTTGCCTCTTTCTGCACCTCTATTGCTTCTTTCTGCAATAATCTTGCCTCTTTCTACACCCTTCTTGTCTCTTTCAGCACCTCTGTTGATTCTTTCTGCACTTCTCTTCCTTCTTTCTGCACCACTCTTGCCTCTTTGTGCACCTCTCTTACCTCTTTCTGCACCCCTCTTGCCTCTTTCTGCACATCTGTTGGTTCTTTCTACACTTCTCTTGCCTCTTTCTATGCCTCTCTCACCTCTTTCTGCACTTCCCTTGCCTTTCTGTATCTCTCTATCCTCTTTCTGCACCTTACTTGTCTCTTTCTGCACCTCACTCTCTTCCTTCTGCACCTCTCTTGCCTCTGTCTGCACTTCTGTTGCCTCTTTCTGCACTTCGAGCCTCTTTCTATACCTCTCTTGCCTCTTTCTGCAGCTCAAGTGCCTCTTTCTGCACTTCCCTTGCCTGCTTACTGCACATATCTTGCCTCTTTCTCCACCTCTCTTGCCTCTTTATGCACCTCACTTGCTTCTTTCTCCATCTCTCTTGCCTCTTTCTGCACCTCTATTGCTTCTTTCTGCAATTATCTTGCCTCTTTCTACACCCTTCTTGTCTCTTTCAGCAACTCTGTTGATTCTTTCTGCACTTCTCTTCCTTCTTTCTGCACCCCTCTTGCCTCTTTGTGCACCTCTCCTACCTCTTTCAGCACCCCTCTTGCCTCTTTCTGCACATCTGTTGGTTCTTTCTGCACTGCTCTTGCTTCTTTCTGCACCTCTTTTGCAAATGTCTGTATCCCTCTTGCCTCTTTCTGCACCCCTGTTCCCTCTCTCTGCACCTTTCTTGCCTCTTTCTGCACCTCACTTGCCTCTTTCTGCACTTCTCTTGCCTGTTTCTGCACCTCTCGTGCCTCTTTCAGCAACCCTGTTGCTTCTTTCTGCACCTCTCTTGCCTTTTTCTTCAGTTCTCTTGCCTCATTGTGCACCTCTTTGCTTCCTTCTGCACTTCTCTTGCCTCTTTCTGTACCCCTCTTGACTCTTTCTGTACCTCTGTTGGTTCTTTCTGTACTTCTCTTGCTTCTTTCTGCATCTCTCTTGCCTCTTTCTGCATCTCTATTGCTTCTTTCTGCAACTCTGTTGCTTCTTTATACACTTCTCTTGCCTCTTTTTATACCCTTCTTGTCTCTTTCCAGCACCTCTGTTCCTTCTTTCTGCACTTCTCTTCCTTCTTTCTGCACCTCTCTTGACTGTGCATTTCTCTTGCCTGTTTCTGCACTTCCCTTGCCTCTTTCTGTACCTCTCTTGCCTCTTCCTGCACCTCACTTGCCTCTTTCTGCACCTCACTCTCTTCCTTCTGCACCTCTCTTGCCTCTTTCTGCACTTCTCTTGCCCCTTTCTGCACTTCTTGAGCCTCTTTCTATACCTCTCTTGCCTTTCTGCACTTCCCTTGCCTCTTTCTGTACCTCTCTTGCCTCTTTCTGCACCTCACTCTCTTCCTTATGCACCTCTCTTGCCTCTTTCTACACTTCTCTTGCCTCTTTCTATACCTCTCTCACCTCTTTCTGCACTTCCCTTGCCTTTCTGTACCTCTCTATCCTCTTTCTGCACCTTGCTTGCCTCTTTCTGCACCTCACTCTCTTCCTTCTGCACCTCTCTTGCCTCTGTCTGCACTTCTGTTGCCTCTTTCTGCACTTTGAGCCTCTTTCTATACCTCTCTTGCTTCTTTCTGCAGCTCAAGTGCCTCTTTATGCACTTCTCTTGCCTCTTACTACACATATCTTGCCTCTTTCTCCACCTCTCTTGCCTCTTTATGCACCTCACTTGCTTCTTTCTGCATCTCTCTTGCCTCTTTCTGCACCTCTATTGCTTCTTTCTGCAATTATCTTGCCTCTTTCTACACCCTTCTTGTCTCTTTCAGCAACTCTGTTGATTCTTTCTGCACTTCTCTTCCTTCTTTCTGCACCCTCTTGCCTCTTTGTGCACCTCTGTTACCTCTTTCAGCACCCCTCTTGCCTCTTTCTGCACATCTGTTGGTTCTTTCTGCACTGCTTTTGCTTCTTTCTGCACCTCTTTTGCAAATTTCTGTATCTCTCTTGCCTCTTTCTGCACCCCTGTTCCCTCTCTCTGCACCTTTCTTGCCTCTTTCTGCACCTCCCTTGCCTCTTTCTGCACTTCTCTTGCCTGTTTCTGCACCCCTCGTGCCTCTTTCAGCCTACCCTGTTGCTTCTTTCTGCACCTCTCTTGCCTTTTTCTTCAGTTCTCTTGCCTCATTGTGCACCTCTTTGCTTCCTTCTGCACTTCTCTTGCCTCTTTCTGTATCCCTCTTGACTCTTTCTGCACCTCTGTTGGTTCTTTCTGTACTTCTCTTGCTTCTTTCTGCATCTCTCTTGCCTCTTTCTGCATCTCTATTACTTCTTTCTGCAACTCTGTTGCTTTTATATGCACTTCTCTTGCCTCTTTCTATACCCTTGTTCTCTTTCAGCACCGCTGTTCCTTCTTTCTGCACTTCTCTTACTTCTTTCTGCACCTCTCTTGACTGTTTGTGCATTTCTCTTGCCTGTTTCTGCACTTCCCTTGCCTCTTTCTGTACCTCTCTTGCCTCTTCCTGCACCTCACTTGCCTCTTTCTGCACCTCGCCCTCTTCCTTCTGCACCTCTCTTGCCTCTTTCTGCACTTCTCTTGCCTCTTTCTGCACTTCTTGAGCCTCTTTCTATACCTCTCTAGCCTTTCTGCACTTCCTTTGCCTCTTTCTGTACCTCTCTTGCCTCTTTCTGCACCTCACTCTCTTCCTTCTGCACCTCTCTTGCCTCTTTCTACACTTCTCTTGCCTCTTTCTATTCCTCTCTCGCCTCTTTCTGCACTTCCCTTGCCTTTCTGTACCTCTCTATCCTCTTTCTGCACCTTGCTTGCCTCTTTCTGCACCTCACTCTCTTCCTTCTGCACCTCTCTTGCCTCTGTCTGCACTTCTGTTGCCTCTTTCTGCACTTCGAGCCTCTTTCTATACCTCTCTTGCCTCTTTCTGCAGCTCATGTGCCTCTTTCTGCACTTCTCTTGCCTCTTACTACACATATCTTGCCTCTTTCTCCACCTCTCTTGCCTCTTTATGTACCTCACTTGCTTCTTTCTGCATCTCTCTTGCCTCTTTCTGCACCTCTATTGCTTCTTTCTGCAATTATCTTGCCTCTTTCTACACCCTTCTTGTCTCTTTCAGAAAATCTGTTGATTCTTTCTGCACTTCTCTTCCTTCTTTCTGCACCCCTCTTGCCTCTTTGTGCACCTCTCTTACCTCTTTCAGCACCCCTCTTGCCTCTTTCTGCACATCTGTTGGTTCTTTCTGCACTGCACTTGCTTCTTTCTGCACCTCTTTTGCAAATTTCTGTATCCCTCTTGCCTCTTTCTGCACCCCTGTTCCCTCTCTCTGCACCTTTCTTGCCTCTTTCTGCACCTCACTTGCCTCTTTCTGCACTTCTCTTGCCTGTTTCTGCACTCCTCGTGCCTCTTTCCAGCAACCTTGTTGCTTCTTTCTGCACCTCTCTTGCCTTTTTCTTCAGTTCTCTTGCCTCATTGTGCACCTCTTTGCTTCCTTCTGCACTTCTCTTGCCTCTTTCTGTACCCCTCTTGACTCTTTCTGCACCTCTGTTGGTTCTTTCTGTACTTCTCTTGCTTCTTTCTGCATCTCTCTTGCCTCTTTCTGTATCTCTATTGCTTCTTTCTGCAACTCTGTTGCTTTTTTATGTACTTCTCTTGCCTCTTTCTATACCCTTCTTCTCTTTCAGCACCGCTGTTCCTTCTTTCTGCACTTCTCTTCCTTCTTTCTGCACCTCTTTTGACTGTTTGTGCATTTCTCTTGCCTGTTTCTGCACTTCCCTTGCCTCTTTCTGTACTTCTCTTGCCTCTTCCTGCACCTCACTTGCCTCTTTCTGCACCTCACTCTCTTCCTTCTGCACCTCTCTTACCTCTTTCTGCACTTCTTGAGCCTCTTTCTGCACTTCTTGAGCCTCTTTCTATACCTCTCTTGCCATTCTGCACTTCCCTTGCCTCTTTCTGTACCTCTATTGCCTCTTCCTGCACCTCACTTGCCTCTTTCTGCACCTCACTCTCTTCCTTCTGCACCTCTCTTGCCTCTTTCTGCACTTCTCTTGCCTCTTTTAGCACTTCTTGAGTCTCTTTCTATACCTCTCTTGCCTTTCAGCACTTCCCTTGCCTCTTTCTGTACCTCTCTTGCCTCTTTCTGCACCTCACTCTCTTCCTTCTGCACCTCTCTTGCCTCTTTCTACACTTCTCTTGCCTCTTTCTATTCCTCTGTCGCCTCTTTCTGCACTTCCCTTTCCTTTCTGTAACTCTCTATCCTCTTTCTGCACCTTGCTTGCCTCTTTCTGCACCTCACTCTCTTCCTTCTGTACCCCTCTAGCCTCTTTGTGCACCTCTCCTTCCTCTTTCTGCACCTCTCTTGCCTTTTTCTGCAGTTCTCTTGCCTCGTTCTGCACCTCTTTGCTTCTTTCTGTACTTCTCGAGCCTTTTTCTATACCTGTCTTGCAACTTTCTGCAGCTCAAGTGCCTCTTTCTGCACTTCTCTTGCCTCACACCACACTTATCTTGCTTCTTTCTATACCTCTCTTGCCTCTTTATGCACCTCACTTGCCACTTTCTGCTCTTCTCTTGCCTCTTTCTGAACCTCACTCTCTTCTTTTTACACCTCTCTTGCCTCTTTCTGCACCTCACTTGCTTCTTTCTGCATCTCTCTTGCCTCTTTCTACACCTCTATTGCTTCTTTCTGCAACTCTGTTGCTTCTTTATGCACTTATCTTGCCTCTTTCTTTACCCTTCTTGTCTCTTTCAGCACCTCTGTTGCTTCTTTCTGCACTTCTCTTCCTTCTTTCTGCACCTATCTTGCCTGTTTGTGCATTTCTCTTGCCTGTTTCTGCTCTTCCCTTGACTCTTTCTGTACCTCTCTTGCCTCTTCCTGCATCTCACTTGCCTCTTTCTGCACCTCACTCACTTCCTTCTGCACCTCTCTTGCCTCTTTCTGCACTTCTCTTGCCTCTTTCTACACTTCTCTTGCCTCTTTCTATGCCTCTCTCGCCTCTTTATGCACTTCCCTTGCCTTTCTGTATCTCTCTATCCTCTTTCTGCACCTTACTTGCCTCTTTCTGCACCTCACTCTCTTCCTTCTGCACCTCTCTTGCCTCTGTCTGCACTTCTGTTGCCTCTTTCTGCACTTCGAGCCTCTTTCTATACCTCACTTGCCTCTTTCTGCACCTCACTGCTCTTCCTTCTGCACCTCTCTTGCCTCTTTCTGCACTTCTCTTGCCTCTTTTAGCACTTCTGAGTCTCTTTCTATACCTCTCTTGCCTTTCAGCACTTCCCTTGCCTCTTTCTGTACCTCTCTTGCCTCTTTCTGCACCTCACTCTCTTCCTTCTGCAACTCTCTTGCCTCTTTCTACACCCTTCTTGCCTCTTTCTATTCCTCTGTCGCCTCTTTCTGCACTTCCCTTTCTCTTTCTGTACCTCTCTATGCCTCTTTCTGCACCTTGCTTGCCTCTTTCTGCACCTCACTCTCTTCCTTCTGTACCCTCTAGCCTCTTTGTGCACCTCTCCTTCCTTCTGCACCTCTCTTGCCTTTTTCTGCAGTTCTCTTGCCTCGTTCTGCACCTCTTTGCTTCTTTCTGTACTTCTCGAGCCTTTTTCTATACCTGTCTTGCAACTTTCTGCAGCTCAAGTGCCTCTTTCTGCACTTCTCTTGCCTCACCACACTTATCTTGCTTCTTTCTATACCTCTCTTGCCTCTTTATGCACCTCACTTGCCACTTTCTGCTCTTCTCTTGCCTCTTTCTGAACCTCACTCTGCTCTTTTTACACCTCTCTTGCCTCTTTCTGCACCTCACTTGCTTCTTTCTGCATCTCTCTTGCCTCTTTCTACACCTCTATTGCTTCTTTCTGCACACTCTTGCTTGCTTTCTCTGCCTATTTGCACTTATCTTGCCTCTTTCTTTACCTCTTCTTGTCTCTTTCAGCACCTCTGTTGCTTCTTTCTGCACTTCTCTTCCTTCTTTCTGCACCTATCTTGCCTGTTTGTGCATTTCTCTTGCCTGTTTCTGCTCTTCCTTGACCTCTTTCTGTACCTCTCTTGCCTCTTCCTGCATCTCACTTGCCTCTTTCTGCACCTCACTTACTTCCTTCTGCACCTCTCTTGCCTCTTTCTGCACTTCTCTTGCCTCTTTCTACACTTCTCTTGCCTCTTTCTATGCCTCTCTCGCCTCTTTATGCAGTTCCCTTGCCTTTCTGTATCTCTCTATTCTCTTTCTGCACCTTACTTGCCTCTTTCTGCACCTCACTCTCTTCCTTCTGCACCTCTCTTGCCTCTGTCTGCACTTCTGTTGCCTCTTTCTGCACTTCTGAGCCTCTTTCTATACCTCTCTTGCCTCTTTCTGCAGCTCAAGTGCCTCTTTCTGCACTTCTCTTGCCTCTTACTACACATATCTTGCCTCTTTCTCCACCTCTCTTGCCTCTTTATGCACCTCACTTGCTTCTTTCTCCATCTCTCTTGCCTCTTTCTGCACCTCTATTGCTTCTTTCTGCAATAATCTTGCCTCTTTCTACACCCTTCTTGTCTCTTTCAGCACCTCTGTTGATTCTTTCTGCACTTCTCTTCCTTCTTTCTGCACCACTCTTGCCTCTTTGTGCACCTCTCTTACCTCTTTCTGCACCCCTCTTGCCTCTTTCTGCACATCTGTTGGTTCTTTCTGCACTGCTTTTGCTTCTTTCTGCACCTCTTTTGCAAATTTCTGTATCTCTCTTGCCTCTTTCTGCACCCCTGTTCCCTCTCTCTGCACCTTTCTTGCCTCTTTCTGCACCTCCCTTGCCTCTTTCTGCACTTCTCTTGCCTGTTTCTGCACCCCTCGTGCCTCTTTCAGCAACCCTGTTGCTTCTTTCTGCACCTCTCTTGCCATTTTCTTCAGTTCTCTTGCCTCATTGTGCACCTCTTTGCTTCCTTCTGCACTTCTCTTGCCTCTTTCTGTATCCCTCTTGACTCTTTCTGCACCTCTGTTGGTTCTTTCTGCACTTCTCTTTCTTCTTTCTGCACCTCTCTTGACTGTTTGTGCATTTCTCTTGCCTGTTTCTGCACTTCCCTTGCCTCTTTCTGTACCTCTCTTGCCTCTTCCTGCACCTCACTTGCCTCTTTCTGCACCTCACCCTCTTCCTTCTGCACCTCTCTTGCCTCTTTCTGCACTTCTCTTGCCTCTTTCTGCACTTCTTGAGCCTCTTTCTGTACCTCTCTAGCCTTTCTGCACTTCCTTTGCCTCTTTCTGTACCTCTCTTGCCTCTTTCTGCACCTCTCTCTGCTTCCTTCTGCACCTCTCTTGCCTCTTTCTACACTTCTCTTGCCTCTTTCTATGCCTCTCTCGCCTCTTTCTGCACTTCCCTTGCCTTTCTGTACCTCTCTATCCTCTTTCTGCACCTTACTTGCCTCTTTCTGCACCTCACTCTCTTCCTTCTGCACCTCTCTTGCCTCTGTCTGCACTTCTGTTGCCTCTTTCTGCACTTCAAGCCTCTTTCTATACCTCTCTTGCCTCTTTCTGCAGCTCAAGTGCCTCTTTCTGCACTTCTCTTGCCTCTTACTACACATATCTTGCCTCTTTCTCCACCTCTCTTGCCTCTTTATGCACCTCACTTGCTTCTTTCTCCATCTCTCTTGCCTCTTTCTGCACCTCTATTGCTTCTTTCTGCAATAATCTTGCCTCTTTCTACACCCTTCTTGTCTCTTTCAGAACCTCTGTTGATTCTTTCTGCACTTCTCTTCCTTCTTTCTGCACCCTCTTGCCTCTTTGTGCACCTCTCTTACCTCTTTCTGCACCCCTCTTGCCTCTTTCTGCACATCTGTTGGTTCTTTCTGCACTGCTCTTGCTTCTTTCTGCACCTCTTTTGCAAATTTCTGTATCCCTCTTGCCTCTTTCTGTACCCCTGTTCCTCTCTCTGCACCTTTCTTGCCTCTTTCTGCACCTCACTTGCCTCTTTCTGCACTTCTCTTGCCTCTTTCTGCACCCCTCTTGCCTCTTTCAGCACCCCTGTTGCTTCTTTCTGCACCTCTCTTGCCTTTTTCTTCAGTTCTCTTGCCTCATTCTGTACCTCTTTGCTTCCTTCTGCACTTCTCTTGCCTCTTTCTGTACCCCTCTTGACTCTTTCTGCACCTCTGTTGGTTCTTTCTGTACTTCTCTTGCTTCTTTCTGCAATCTCTCTTGCCTCTTTCTGCATCTCTATTGCTTCTTTCTGCAACTCTGTTGCTTCTTTATGCACTTCTCTTGCCTCTTTCTACACCCTTCTTGTCTCTTTCAGCACCTCTGTTCCTTCTTTCTGCACTTCTCTTCCTTCTTTCTGCACCTCTCTTGACTGTTTGTGCATTTCTCTTGCCTGTTTCTGCACTTCCCTTGCCTCTTTCTGTACCTCTCTTGCCTCTTCCTGCACCTCACTTGCCTCTTTCTGCACCTCACTCTCTTCCTTCTGCACCTCTCTTGCCTCTTTCTGCACTTCTCTTGCCTCTTTCTGCACTTCTTGAGCCTCTTTCTATACCTCTCTTGCCTTTCTGCACTTCTCTTGCCTCTTTCTGTACCTCTATTGCCTCTTCCTGCACCTCATTGCCTCTTTCTGCACCTCACTGTCTTCCTTCTGCACCTCTCTTGCCTCTTTCTGCACTTCTCTTGCCTCTTTCTAGCACTTCATGTAGTCTCTTTCTATACCTCTCTTGCCTCTTCTGCACTTCCCTTGCCTCTTTCTGTACCTCTCTTGCCTCTTTCTGCACTCACTCTGCTTCCTTCTGCACCTCTCTTGCCTCTTTCTACACCTCTCTTGCCTCTTTCTGTACCTCTGTTGCCTCTTTCTGCACTTCCCTTTCCTTTCTGCAACTCTCTATCCTCTTTCTGCACATCTGCTTGCCTCTTTCTGCACCTCCTCTCTTCCTTCTGTACCCCTCTAGCCTCTTTGTGCACCTCTCTTGCCTCTTTCTGCACCTCTCTTGCCTTTTTCTGCAGTCTCTCTTGCCTCGTTCTGCACCTCTTTGCTTCTTTCTGTACTTCTCGAGCCTTTTCTATACCTGTCTTGACTTTCTGCACCTCAATTGCCTCTTTCTGCACTTCTCTTGCCTCTTTCTACACTTATCTTGCCTCTTTCTATACCTCTCTTGCCTCTTTATGCACCTCTCTTGCCTCTTTCTGCACTTCTCTTGCCTCTTTCTGCACCTCTCTCTGCTTCTTTCTGCACCTCTCTTGCCTCTTTCTGCACCTCTCTTGCCTCTTTCTGCACCTCTCTTGCCTCTTTCTACACCTCTCTTGCTTCTTTCTGCACCTCTGTTGCTTCTTTATGCACTTCTCTTGCCTCTTTCTGCACCCTTCTTGCCTCTTTCAGCACCTCTGTTGCTTCTTTCTGCACTTCTCTTGCTTCTTTCTGCACCTCTCTTGCCTCTTTGTGCATCTCTCTTGCCTGTTTCTGCACTTCTCCTTGCCTCTTTCTGTACCTCTCTTGCCTCTTTCTGCATCTCTCTTGCCTCTTTCTGCACCTCACTCGCTTCTTTCTGCACTCTCTTGCCTCTTTCTGCACTTCTCTTGCCTCTTTCTGCACTCTCTCTTGCCTCTTTCTATGCACTTCTCTTGCCTCTTTCTGCACTTCTCTTGCCTCTTTCTGTACCTCTGTTGCTTCTTTCTGCACCTCTCTTGCCTCTTTCTGCACCTCACTGCTCTTCTTTCTGCACCTCTCTTGCCTCTTTCTGCACTTCTCTTGCCTCTTTCTGACCCACTCGAGCCTCTTTGTGACCCACTCGTGCCTCTTTCTATACCTCTCTTGCCTCTTTCTGCACCTCTTGCCTCTTTCTGCACCTCTCCTTTCTGCACCTCTCTTGCCTGTTTCTGCACCTCTCTTGCCTCTTTATGTACCTCTCTTGCTTCTTTCTGCATCTCTCTTGCCTCTTTCTGCACCTCTGTTGCTTCTTTCTGCACTTCTCTTGCCTCTTTCTGCACCCTTCTTGCCTCTTTCAGCACCTCTGTTGCTTCTTTCTGCACTTCTCTTCCTTCTTTCTGCACCACTCTTGCCTCTTTGTGCACCTCTCCTACCTCTTTCTGCACCCCTCTTGCCTCTTTCTGCACCTCTGTTGGTTCTTTCTGCACTTCTCTTGCCTCTTTCTATACCTCTCTCGCCTCTTTCTGCACTTCTCTTGCCTCTTTCTGTATCTCTCTATCCTCTTTCTGCACCTTACTTGCCTCTTTCTGCACCTCACTCTGCTTCCTTCTGCACCTCTCTTGCCTCTTTCTGCACTTCTGTTGCCTCTTTCTGCACTTCAGCCTCTTTCTGTACCTCTCTTGCCTCTTTCTGCAGCTCTCGTTGCCTCTTTCTGCACTTCCCTTGCCTCTTACTGCACATCTCTTGCCTCTTTCTGCACCTCTCTTGCCTCTTTCATGCACCTCACTTGCTTCTTTCTGCATCTCTCTTGCCTCTTTCTGCACCTCTATTGCTTCTTTCTGCAATTATCTTGCCTCTTTCTGCACCCTTCTTGCCTCTTTCAGCACCTCTGTTGATTCTTTCTGCACTTCTCTTGCTTCTTTCTGCACCCTCTTGCCTCTTTCTGCACCTCTCTTGCCTCTTTCTGCACCTCTCTTGCCTCTTTCTGCACCTCTCTTGCCTCTTTCTGCACTTCTCTTGCCTCTTTCTGCACTCATGCTCTTTGACCTTTGCCTCTTTCTGCACCTCTCTTGCCTCTTTCTGCATTTCTCTTGCCTCTTTCTGCACCTCTTTGCTTCTTTCTGCACTTCTCTTGCCTCTTTCTGTACCCTCTTGCTCTTTCTGCACCTCTGTTGGTTCTTTCTGCACTTCTCTTGCTTCTTTCTGCACCTCTCTTGCCCTCTTTCTGTACCTCTCTTGCCTTCTTTCTGCACCTCTCTTGACTTGCACTCTTCCTTTTCTGCACTTCTCTTGCCTCTTTCTGCACCTCTCTTGCCTCTTTCTGCACCTCTCTTGCCTTCTTTGTGCACCTCTCTTGCCTCTTTCTGCACCTGCTCTTGCCTCTTTCTGCACCTCTCTTTGCCTCTTTCTGTACCTCTCTTGCCTCTTTCTGCACCTCACTCTCTTCTTTCTGCACCTCTCTTGCCTCTTTCTACCTCTCTTGCCTCTTTCTGTACCTCTCTTGTCTCTTTCTGCACTTCTCTTGCCTCTTTCTGCACCTCTCTTGCACTCTCTTCTCTGCACCTCTCTTGCCTCTTTCTGCACTTCTCTTGCCTCTTTCTGCACCTCTCCTGCCTCTTTCTGTACCTCTCTTGCCTTTTCTGCACTTCTCTTGCCTCTTTCTGTACCTCTCTTGCCTCTTTCTGCACCTCACTCTCTTCTTATGCACCTCTCTTGCTTCTTTCTGCACTTCTCTTGCCTTCTTTCTGCACCTCTCTTGCCTCTTTCTGCACTTCTCTTGCCTTTTCTGTACCTCTCTATCCTCTTTCTGCACCTGCTTGCCTCTTTCTGCACCTCCTCTCTTCCTTCTGCACCTCTCTTGTCTCTGTCTGCACTTCTGTTGCCTCTTTCTGCACTTCGAGCCTCTTTCTATACCTCTCTTGCTTCTTTCAGCAATTCTGTTGACTCTTTCTGCTCTTCCCGTGTTTGTTTCTGCACCTCTCTTGCTTCTTTCTGCACCTCTCTTGCCTCTTTATGTACCTCACTTGCTTCTTTCTGCATCTCTCTTGCCTCTTTCTGCACCTCTATTGCTTCTTTCTGCAATTATCTTGCCTCTTTCTACACCCTTCTTGTCTCTTTCAGAAAATCTGTTGATTCTTTCTGCACTTCTCTTCCTTCTTTCTGCACCCTCTTGCCTCTTTGTGCACCTCTCTTACCTCTTTCAGCACCCCTCTTGCCTCTTTCTGCACATCTGTTGGTTCTTTCTGCACTGCACTTGCTTCTTTCTGCACCTCTTTGCAAATTTCTGTATCCCTCTTGCCTCTTTCTGCACCCCTGTTCCCTCTCTCTGCACCTTTCTTGCCTCTTTCTGCACCTCACTTGCCTCTTTCTGCACTTCTCTTGCCTGTTTCTGCACCTCTCGTGCCTCTTTCAGCAACCCTGTTGCTTCTTTCTGCACCTCTCTTGCCTTTTTCTTCAGTTCTCTTGCCTCATTGTGCACCTCTTTGCTTCCTTCTGCACTTCTCTTGCCTCTTTCTGTACCCCTCTTGACTCTTTCTGCACCTCTGTTGGTTCTTTCTGTACTTCTCTTGCTTCTTTCTGCATCTCTCTTGCCTCTTTCTGTACTTCTCTTCCTTCTTTCTGCACCTCTCTTGACTGTGCATTTCTCTTGCCTGTTTCTGCACTTCCCTTGCCTCTTTCTGTACCTCTCTTGCCTCTTCCTGCACCTCACTTGCCTCTTTCTGCACCTCACTCTCTTCCTTCTGCACCTCTCTTGCCTCTTTCTGTACTTCTCTTGCCCCTTTCTGCACTTCTTGAGCCTCTTTCTATACCTCTCTTGCCTTTCTGCACTTCCCTTGCCTCTTTCTGTACCTCTCTTGCCTCTTTCTGCACCTCACTCTCTTCCTTATGCACCTGTCTTGCCTCTTTCTACACTTCTCTTGCCTCTTTCTATACCTCTCTCACCTCTTTCTGCACTTCCCTTGCCTTTCTGTACCTCTCTATCCTCTTTCTGCACCTTGCTTTCCTCTTTCTGCACCTCACTCTCTTCCTTCTGCACCTCTCTTGCCTCTGTCTGCACTTCTGTTGCCTCTTTCTGCACTTCGAGCCTCTTTCTATACCTCTCTTGCTTCTTTCTGCAGCTCAAGTGCCTCTTTATGCACTTCTCTTGCCTCTTACTACACATATCTTGCCTCTTTCTCCACCTCTCTTGCCTCTTTATGCACCTCACTTGCTTCTTTCTGCATCTCTCTTACCTCTTTCTGCACCTCTATTGCTTCTTTCTGCAATTATCTTGCCTCTTTCTACACCCTTCTTGTCTCTTTCAGCAACTCTGTTGATTCTTTCTGCACTTCTCTTCCTTCTTTCTGCACCCCTCTTGCCTCTTTGTGCACCTCTGTTACCTCTTTCAGCACCCCTCTTGCCTCTTTCTGCACATCTGTTGGTTCTTTCTGCACTGCTTTTGCTTCTTTCTGCACCTCTTTTGCAAATTTCTGTATCTCTCTTGCCTCTTTCTGCACCCCTGTTCCCTCTCTCTGCACCTTTCTTGCCTCTTTCTGCACCTCCCTTGCCTCTTTCTGCACTTCTCTTGCCTGTTTCTGCACCCCTCGTGCCTCTTTCATCCTCCCCGTGTTGCTTCTTTCTGCACCTCTCTTGCCTTTTTCTTCAGTTCTCTTGCCTCATTGTGCACCTCTTTGCTTCCTTCTGCACTTCTCTTGCCTCTTTCTGTATCCCTCTTGACTCTTTCTGCACCTCTGTTGGTTCTTTCTGTACTTCTCTTGCTTCTTTCTGCATCTCTCTTGCCTCTTTCTGCATCTCTATTACTTCTTTCTGCAACTCTGTTGCTTTTATATGCACTTCTCTTGCCTCTTTCTATACCCTTGTTCTCTTTCAGCACCGCTGTTCCTTCTTTCTGCACTTCTCTAACTTCTTTCTGCACCTCTCTTGACTGTTTGTGCATTTCTCTTGCCTGTTTCTGCACTTCCCTTGCCTCTTTCTGTACCTCTCTTGCCTCTTTCTGCACCTCACTCTCTTCCTTCTGCACCTCTCTTGCCTCTTTCTGCACTTCTCTTGCCTCTTTCTGCAATTCTTAAGCCTCTTTCTATACCTATCTTGCCTTTCTGCACTTCCCTTGCCTCTTTCTGTACCTCTCTTGCCTCTTCCTGCACCTCACTTGCCTCTTTCTGCACCTCACCCTCTTCCTTCTGCACCTCTCTTGCCTCTTTCTGCACTTCTCTTGCCTCTTTCTGCACTTCTTGAGCCTCTTTCTATACCTCTCTAGCCTTTCTGCACTTCCTTTGCCTCTTTCTGTACCTCTCTTGCCTCTTTCTGCACCTCACTCTCTTCCTTCTGCACCTCTCTTGCCTCTTTCTACACTTCTCTTGCCTCTTTCTATTCCTCTCTCGCCTCTTTCTGCACTTCCCTTGCCTTTCTGTACCTCTCTATCCTCTTTCTGCACCTTGCTTGCCTCTTTCTGCACCTCACTCTCTTCCTTATGCACCTCTCTTGCCTCTGTCTGCACTTCTGTTGCCTCTTTCTGCACTTCGAGCCTCTTTCTATACCTCTCTTGCCTCTTTCTGCAGCTCATGTGCCTCTTTCTGCACTTCTCTTGCCTCTTACTACACATATCTTGCCTCTTTCTCCACCTCTCTTGCCTCTTTATGTACCTCACTTGCTTCTTTCTGCATCTCTCTTGCCTCTTTCTGCACCTCTATTGCTTCTTTCTGCAATTATCTTGCCTCTTTCTACACCCTTCTTGTCTCTTTCAGAAAATCTGTTGATTCTTTCTGCACTTCTCTTCCTTCTTTCTGCACCCCTCTTGCCTCTTTGTGCACCTCTCTTACCTCTTTCAGCACCTCTCTTGCCTCTTTCTGCACATCTGTTGGTTCTTTCTGCACTGCACTTGCTTCTTTCTGCACCTCTTTTGCAAATTTCTGTATCCCTCTTGCCTCTTTCTGCACCCCTGTTCCCTCTCTCTGCACCTTTCTTGCCTCTTTCTGCACCTCACTTGCCTCTTTCTGCACTTCTCTTGCCTGTTTCTGCACCCCTCGTGCCTCTTTCAGCAACCTTGTTGCTTCTTTCTGCACCTCTCTTGCCTTTTTCTTCAGTTCTCTTGCCTCATTGTGCACCTCTTTGCTTCCTTCTGCACTTCTCTTGCCTCTTTCTGTACCCCTCTTGACTCTTTCTGCACCTCTGTTGGTTCTTTCTGTACTTCTCTTGCTTCTTTCTGCATCTCTCTTGCCTCTTTCTGTATCTCTATTGCTTCTTTCTGCAACTCTGTTGCTTTTTATGTACTTCTCTTGCCTCTTTCTATACCCTTCTTCTCTTTCAGCACCGCTGTTCCTTCTTTCTGCACTTCTCTTCCTTCTTTCTGCACCTCTTTTGACTGTTTGTGCATTTCTCTTGCCTGTTTCTGCACTTCCCTTGCCTCTTTCTGTACCTCTCTTGCCTCTTCCTGCACCTCACTTGCCTCTTTCTGCACCTCACTCTCTTCCTTCTGCACCTCTCTTACCTCTTTCTGCACTTCTCTTGCCTCTTTCTGCACTTCTTGAGCCTCTTTCTATACCTCTCTTGCCATTCTGCACTTCCCTTGCCTCTTTCTGTACCTCTATTGCCTCTTCCTGCACCTCACTTGCCTCTTTCTGCACCTCACTCTCTTCCTTCTGCACCTCTCTTGCCTCTTTCTGCACTTCTCTTGCCTCTTTTAGCACTTCTTGAGTCTCTTTCTATACCTCTCTTGCCTTTCAGCACTTCCCTTGCCTCTTTCTGTACCTCTCTTGCCTCTTTCTGCACCTCACTCTCTTCCTTCTGCACCTCTCTTGCCTCTTTCTACACTTCTCTTGCCTCTTTCTATTCCTCTGTCGCCTCTTTCTGCACTTCCCTTTCCTTTCTGTAACTCTCTATCCTCTTTCTGCACCTTGCTTGCCTCTTTCTGCACCTCACTCTCTTCCTTCTGTACCCCTCTAGCCTCTTTGTGCACCTCTCCTTCCTCTTTCTGCACCTCTCTTGCCTTTTTCTGCAGTTCTCTTGCCTCGTTCTGCACCTCTTTGCTTCTTTCTGTACTTCTCGAGCCTTTTTCTATACCTGTCTTGCAACTTTCTGCAGCTCAAGTGCCTCTTTCTGCACTTCTCTTGCCTCACACCACACTTATCTTGCTTCTTTCTATACCTCTCTTGCCTCTTTATGCACCTCACTTGCCACTTTCTGCTCTTCTCTTGCCTCTTTCTGAACCTCACTCTCTTCTTTTTACACCTCTCTTGCCTCTTTCTGCACCTCACTTGCTTCTTTCTGCATCTCTCTTGCCTCTTTCTACACCTCTATTGCTTCTTTCTGCAACTCTGTTGCTTCTTTATGCACTTATCTTGCCTCTTTCTTTACCCTTCTTGTCTCTTTCAGCACCTCTGTTGCTTCTTTCTGCACTTCTCTTCCTTCTTTCTGCACCTATCTTGCCTGTTTGTGCATTTCTCTTGCCTGTTTCTGCTCTTCCCTTGACTCTTTCTGTACCTCTCTTGCCTCTTCCTGCATCTCACTTGCCTCTTTCTGCACCTCACTCACTTCCTTCTGCACCTCTCTTGCCTCTTTCTGCACTTCTCTTGCCTCTTTCTACACTTCTCTTGCCTCTTTCTATGCCTCTCTCGCCTCTTTATGCACTTCCCTTGCCTTTCTGTATCTCTCTATCCTCTTTCTGCACCTTACTTGCCTCTTTCTGCACCTCACTCTCTTCCTTCTGCACCTCTCTTGCCTCTGTCTGCACTTCTGTTGCCTCTTTCTGCACTTCGAGCCTCTTTCTATACCTCACTTGCCTCTTTCTGCACCTCACTCTCTTCCTTCTGCACCTCTCTTGCCTCTTTCTGCACTTCTCTTGCCTCTTTTAGCACTTCTTGAGTCTCTTTCTATACCTCTCTTGCCTTTCAGCACTTCCCTTGCCTCTTTCTGTACCTCTCTTGCCTCTTTCTGCACCTCACTCTCTTCCTTCTGCACCTCTCTTGCCTCTTTCTACACTTCTCTTGCCTCTTTCTATTCCTCTGTCGCCTCTTTCTGCACTTCCCTTTCCTTTCTGTAGCTCTCTATCCTCTTTCTGCACCTTGCTTGCCTCTTTCTGCACCTCACTCTCTTCCTTCTGTACCCCTCTAGCCTCTTTGTGCACCTCTCCTTCCTCTTTCTGCACCTCTCATGCCTTTTTCTGCAGTTCTCTTGCCTCGTTCTGCACCTCTTTGCTTCTTTCTGTACTTCTCGAGCCTTTTTCTATACCTGTCTTGCAACTTTCTGCAGCTCAAGTGCCTCTTTCTGCACTTCTCTTGCCTCACACCACACTTATCTTGCTTCTTTCTATACCTCTCTTGCCTCTTTATGCACCTCACTTGCCACTTTCTGCTCTTCTCTTGCCTCTTTCTGAACCTCACTCTCTTCTTTTTACACCTCTCTTGCCTCTTTCTGCACCTCACTTGCTTCTTTCTGCATCTCTCTTGCCTCTTTCTACACCTCTATTGCTTCTTTCTGCAACTCTGTTGCTTCTTTATGCACTTATCTTGCCTCTTTCTTTACCCTTCTTGTCTCTTTCAGCACCTCTGTTGCTTCTTTCTGCACTTCTCTTCCTTCTTTCTGCACCTATCTTGCCTGTTTGTGCATTTCTCTTGCCTGATTCTTCTCTTCCCTTGACTCTTTCTGTACCTCTCTTGCCTCTTCCTGCATCTCACTTGCCTCTTTCTGCACCTCACTCACTTCCTTCTGCACCTCTCTTGCCTCTTTCTGCACTTCTCTTGCCTCTTTCTACACTTCTCTTGCCTCTTTCTATGCCTCTCTCGCCTCTTTATGCACTTCCCTTGCCTTTCTGTATCTCTCTATCCTCTTTCTGCACCTTACTTGCCTCTTTCTGCACCTCACTCTCTTCCTTCTGCACCTCTCTTGCCTCTGTCTGCACTTCTGTTGCCTCTTTCTGCACTTCGAGCCTCTTTCTATACCTCTCTTGCCTCTTTCTGCAGCTCAAGTGCCTCTTTCTGCACTTCCCTTGCCTCTTACTACACATATCTTGCCTCTTTCTCCACCTCTCTTGCCTCTTTATGCACCTCACTTGCTTCTTTCTCCATCTCTCTTGCCTCTTTCTGCACCACTATTGCTTCTTTCTGCAATAATCTTGCCTCTTTCTACACCCTTCTTGTCTCTTTCAGCACCTCTGTTGATTCTTTCTGCACTTCTCTTCCTTCTTTCTGCACCACTCTTGCCTCTTTGTGCACCTCTCCTACCTCTTTCTGCACCCCTCTTGCCTCTTTCTGCACATCTGTTGGTTCTTTCTACACTTCTCTTGCCTCTTTCTATGCCTCTCTCGCCTCTTTCTGCACTTCCCTTGCCTTTCTGTATCTCTCTATCCTCTTTCTGCACCTTACTTGCCTCTTTCTGCACCTCACTCTCTTCCTTCTGTACCTCTCTTGCCTCTGTCTGCACTTCTGTTGCCTCTTTCTGCACTTCGAGCCTCTTTCTATACCTCTCTTGCCTCTTTCTGCAGCTCAAGTGCCTCTTTCTGCACTTCCCTTGCCTCTTACTACACATATCTTGCCTCTTTCTCCACCTCTCTTGCCTCTTTATGCACCTCACTTGCTTCTTTCTCCATCTCTCTTGCCTCTTTCTGCACCTCTATTGCTTCTTTCTGCAATAATCTTGCCTCTTTCTACACCCTTCTTGTCTCTTTCAGCACCTCTGTTGATTCTTTCTGCACTTCTCTTCCTTCTTTCTGCACCCCTCTTGCCTCTTTGTGCACCTCTCCTACCTCTTTCTGCACCCCTCTTGCCTCTTTCTGCACATCTGTTGGTTCTTTCTGCACTGCTCTTGCTTCTTTCTGCACCTCTTTTGCAAATGTATGTATCCCTCTGGCCTCTTTCGGTACCCCTGTTCCCTCTCTCTGCACCTTTCTTGCCTCTTTCTGCACCTCACTTGCCTCTTTATGCACTTCTCTTGCCTCTTTATGCACCCCTCTTGCCTCTTTCAGCACCCCTGTTGCTTCTTTCTGCACCTCTCTTGCCTTTTTCTTCAGTTCTCTTGCCTCATTCTGTACCTCTTTGCTTCCTTCTGCACTTCTCTTGCCTCTTTCTGTACCCCTCTTGACTCTTTCTGTACCTCTGTTGGTTCTTTCTGTACTTCTCTTGCTTCTTTCTGCAATTCTCTTGCCTCTTTCTGCATCTCTATTGCTTCTTTCTGCAACTCTGTTGCTTCTTTATGCACTTCTCTTGCCTCTTTTTACACCCTTCTTGTCTCTTTCAGCACCTCTGTTCCTTCTTTCTGTACTTCTCTTCCTTCTTTCTGCACCTCTCTTGACTGTGCATTTCTCTTGCCTGTTTCTGCACTTCCCTTGCCTCTTTCTGTACCTCTCTTGCCTCTTCCTGCACCTCACTTGCCTCTTTCTGCACCTCACTCTCTTCCTTCTGCACCTCTCTTGCCTCTTTCTGCACTTCTCTTGCCTATTTCTGCACTTCTTGAGCCTCTTTCTATACCTCTCTTGCCTTTCTGCACTTCTATTGCCTCTTCCTGTACCTCTCTTGCCTCTTTCTGCACCTCACAGTCTTCCTTCTGCACCTCTCTTGCCTCTTTCTGCACTTCTGTTGCCTCTTTCTGCACTTCTGTTACCTCTTTCTTTATCTCTCTTGCCTCTTTCTGCAGCTCAAGTGCCTCTTTCTGCACTTCTCTTGCCTCTTACTACACTTATCTTGCCTCTTTCTATACCTCTCTTGCCTCTTTATGCACCTCTATTGCCTCTTTCTGCAACTCTGCTGATTCTTTTTGCACATCTGTTGGTTCTTTCTGCACTGTTCTTGCTTCTTTCTACAGCTCTCTTGCCTCTTTCTGCTCCTCATTTGCAAATTTCTGTATCCCTCTTGCCTCTTTCTGCACCCCTGTTCCCTCTTCCTGCACCTTTCTTGCCTCTTTCTGCACCTCACTTGCCTCTTTCTGCACTTCTCTCGCTTCTTTCTACAGCTCTCTTGCCTCTTTCTGCTCCTCTCTTGCCTCTTTGTGCATTTCTCTTGCCTGTTTCTGCACTGCTCTTGCTTCTTTCTGCACCTCTTTTGCAACTTTCTGTATCCCTCTTGCCTCTTTCTGCACCCCTGTTCCCTCTTTCTGCACCTTTCCTGCCTGTTTCTGCACTTCTCTTGCCTCTTTCTGCACCTCTGTTGCTTCTTTCTGCACTTCTCTTGCCTGTTTCTGCACCCCTCTTGCCTCTTTCAGCACCTCTGTTGCTTCTTTCTACACTTCTCTTGCTTCCTTCTGCACCCCTCATGCCTCTTTATGTACCCCTCTAGCTTCTTTGTTCACCTCTCCTTCCTCTTTCTGCACCTCTCTTGCCTTTTTCTACAGTTCTCTTGCCTCGTTCTGCACCTCTTTGCTTCTTTCTGCACTTCTATTGCCTCTTTCTGTACCCCTCTTGCCTCTTTATGCATCCCTGTTCCCTCTTTCTGCACTTTTCCTGCCTGTTTCTGCACCTCTCTTGCCTCTTTCTGTACCTTTGTTGCTTCTTTCTGCACTTCTCTTGCTCTTTCTGCACCCTTCGCGCCTCTTTCAGCACATCTGTTGCTTCTTTCTGCACTTCTCTTCCTTCTTTCTGCACCCCTCCTGCCTCTTTCTATACCTCTCTTGCCTCTTTGTGTACCTCTCCTACCTCTTTCTTCCCCCCTCTTGCCTCTCTCTGCACCTCTGTTGGTTCTTTCTGCACTGCACTTGCTTCATTCTGCACCTCTTTTGCAAATTTCTGTATCCCTCTTGCCTCTTTCTGCACCCCTGTTCCCTCTTTCTGCACCTTTCCAGCCCATTTCTGCACCTTTCTTGCCTCTTTCAGCACCTATGTTGCTTCTTTCAGCACTTCTCTTCTTTCTTTCTGCACCCCTCCAGCCTCTTTCTGTACCCCGCTTGCCTCTTTGCGCACCTCTCCTACCTCTCTCTTCACCCCCTTGCCTCTTACTGCACCTCTGTTGGTTCTTTCTGCACTGCTCTTGCTTCTTTCTGCACCTCTTTTGCACATTTCTGTATCCCCTTTGCCTCTTTCTGCACCCCTGTTCCCTCTTTCTGCACATTTCCTGCCTGTTTCTGCACCTCTTTTGCCTCTTTCTGCACCTCTGTTGCTTCTTTCTGCACTTCTCTTGCCTCTTTCTGCACCCTTCTTGCCTCTTTCAGCACCTCTGTTGCTTCTTTCTGCACTTCTCTTGCTTCTTTCTGCACTTCTCTTGCTTCCTTCTGCATCCTTCTTGCCTCTTTCTGTACCACTCTTGCCTCTTTATGTACATCTCCTTCCTCTTTCTATACCTCTCTTGCCTTTTCTGCATTTCTCTTGCCTCTTTCTGCACCTCTTTTGCTTTTTCTGCACTTCTCTTGACTCTATCTGTACCCCTCTTGCCTCTTTTTGCACATCTGTTGGTTCATTATGCACTGCTCTTGCTTCTTTCTGCACCCCTGTTCCCTCTTCCTGCACCTTTCTTGCCTCTTTCTGCACCTCACTTGCCTCTTTCTGCACTTCTCTTGCTTCTTTCTACAGCTCTCTTGCCTCTTTCTGCTCCTCTCTTGCCTCTTTGTGCATTTCTCTTGCCTGTTTATGCACTGCTCTTGCTTCTTTCTGCACCTCTTTTGCAAATTTCTGTATCCCTCTTGCCTTTTTCTGCACCCGTTCCCTCTTTCTGCACCTTTCCTGCCTGTTTCTGTACCTCTCTTGCCTGTTTCTGTACCTCTGTTGCTTCTTTCTGCACTTCTCCTGTTCTTTCTGCACCCTTCACACCTCTTTCAGCACCTCTGTTGCTTCTTTCTGCACTTCTATTCCTTCTTTCTGCACCCCTCCTGCCTCTTTCTGTATCTCTCTTGCCTCTTTGTGCACCTCTCCTACCTTTTTCTGCACCCCTCTTGCCTCCTTTTGCACCTCTGTTGGTTCTTTCTGCACTGCTCTTGCTTCTTTCTGCACCTCACTTGCCTCTTTCTGCACTTCTCTTGCTTCTTTCAGCAATTCTGTTGACTCTTTCTGCTCTTCCCGTGTTTGTTTCTGCACCTCTCTTGCTTCTTTCTGCACCTCTGTTGCCTCTTTCTGTACCTCACCTGCTTCTTTCTTCCCCCCTTTTGCCTCTTTCTGTATCCCTCTCCACTCTTTCTGCACCTCTCCTGCCTCTTTCTGCACCCCTGTTCCCTCTTTCTGCACCTTTCCTGCCTGTTTCTGCACCTCTCTTGCCTCTTTCTGTACCTCTGTTTCTTCTTTCTGTACTTCTCTTGCTCTTTCTGCACCCTTCTCGCCTCTTTCAGCACCTCTGTTGCTTCTTTCTGCACCCCACCTGCCTCTTTCTGTAGACCTCTTGTCTCTTTGTGCACCTCTCCTAACTCTTTCTGCACCCCTCTTGCCTCTTTTTGCACCTCTGTTGGTTCTTTCTGCACTTCTCTTGCTTCTTTCTACACTTCTGTTGCTTCTTTCAGCAATTCTCTTGCCTCTTTCTGCACTTCTCATCCTTCTTTGTGCATCTCTCCTACCTCCTTCTGCACCCCTCTTGTCTCTTTTTGCACCTCTGTTGGTTCTTTCTGCGCCACTCTTGCTTCTTTCTGTACCTCACTTGCCTCTTTCTGCACTTCTCTTGCTTCTTTCTAAATCTCTGTTGCTTCTTTCAGCTATTCTCTTGCCTCTTTCTGCACTTCTCTTTCTTCTTTCTGTACCCCTCCTGCCTCTTTCTGTACCTCTCTTGCCTCTTTGTGCACTTTTCCTACCTCTCTGCACCCCTCTTGCCTTTTTTTGCACCTCTGTTGGTTCTTTTTGTGCTGCTGTTGCTTCTTTCTGCACCTCACTTGCCTCTTTCTGCACTTCTCTTGTTTCTTCCTACACCTCTGTTGCTTCTTTCAGCAATTTGCTTGCCTCTTTCTGCTCTTTCCTTGTTTGTTGCTGCACCTCTCTTGCGTCTTTCTGTACCTCTATTGCCTCTTTCTGCACCTCACTTGCTTCTTTCTGCACCCCTCTTGCCTCTTTCTGCACCTCTCTCCCCTCTTTCTGCACCTCTCTTGCCTCTTTATGCACCCCTGTTCTCTCTTTCTGCACCCTTCCTGCCTGTTTCTGCACCTCTCTTGCCTCTTTCTGTAACTCTGTTGCTTCTTTCTGCATTTCTCTTGCCTCTTTCTACACCCTTGATGCCTCTTTCAGCACCTCTGTTACTTCTTTCTGCACTTCTATTCCTTCTTTCTGCACCCCTCCTGCCTCTTTTTGTACCCCTATTACCTGTTTGTGCACCTCTCCTACATCTTTCTGCACCCCTCTTGCATCTTTTTGAACCTCTTTTGGTTCTTTCTGCACTGCCCGTGCTTCTTTCTGCACCTCTTTTGCAAATTTGTGCATCCCTCATGCCTCTTTCTGCACCCCTCTTCCCTATTTCTCCACCTCTCTTGCTTCTTTATGCACTTCTGTTGCTTCTTTCTGCACCCCTCTTGTCTCTTTCTGTACCCCTTTTGTGTCTTTGTGCACCTCTTTTGCTGTTTTCTGCAGTTCTATTGCCTCTTTCTGCACCTCTTTGTTTCTTTTTGCACTTTTTTTGCCTCTTTCTGTACCCCTCTTTCTACCCTTCTGTTGGTTCTTTCTACACTGCTCTTGCTTCTTTCTGCACCTCTGACATAGAGGTAGTTTTAATCCCCCTGCCCTACTATGTACTAGGGCCTTACAGGGTAGGTCATGCCAATCACAGGGGTACCCCAACCCATAGTGTAGCCTAGTGTATGTAGGTGTTTTCACTGTATTCTAAGTGTCTTTTAGCTTAGCACTGGCTCAGGGCCTGGTTAGTCAGTCAGTTACCACTGGTACCAGTCAGCAAAAAGTTGGGGGCACAGGATGACTTTGCAACAAGGCCTCTTTCTGCACCTTTCTTCATCTTTCTGGACTTCTATTGCCTCTTTCTGCATTTCTCATGCTTCTTTCTGCGCCTTTCTTCCTCTTTCTGCACATGTCCTACCTATGTAGGCATAGTTAGAAATGAGTATTTAAAAAACCTAAGAAATTCACTGAAAAAACCATAGGTTTCAGGGACGGTATAGTTAGAAATTAGCATTTAAAAAACCTTTGAAATTCACTGAAAAAACCATAGGTGTCAGGGACATTATAGTTAGAAATTAGCATTTAAAAAAACATAGAAATTCACTGAAAAAAACATAGGTTTCAGGGACATTATAGTTAGAAATTAGCATTTAAAAAACCATAGAAATTCACTGAAAAAACCATAGGTTTCAGGGATGTTATAGTTAGAAATTAGCATTTACAAAACCATATTACATCATTCATGACATGGTCAGTGACATCACTGATGACATCACTGATGACATCTCAAATGACATCAATGGCTGGAGCCCCCATTGCTTTTGGACAAGGGGAGCTGCTGACATGCAGCTCTCCTTGCCCAAAAGCAATACTGCTTTGCTTTGTGGAAGCGAGAGCAGGTTTCCTACTCTCCCTTCCACAAAGCAAAGCAGAGTTTGCAATGACAGGGCGGGAGCCACACGGCTCCCGCCCTGTCATTGCAAACTGCAATGTCCCGGGGTGGGCACCCCAGGACATTGCTGGAGCCGGCTTCTGGGGGTGGCCATCTCCAGGGCCATCTAGGGCTCCAGGAGGGGGCCACGCAGCCCCCTCCCATCGTGAACATAGCCTCGGGGAGGTGGTGGTACCCCGGGCCGTGGGTCCGAAACGGATCCCCACATTTAAATAATTAGTGCCCCAGGGAGGTGGTGGTCCCCAGGGAAGTGTGGGGGGCTCGAGCCCCCCCACAGGTATCATTTGTAATAGCCCCAGTTAGGTGGCAGTCCCCGGCCTTGGGGGGCCCGCAAGCCCCCCCATAATTGAACAAAGCCCCAGGGAGGTGTCAGTCCCCAGGGCTTGGGGGTACTTAATAACTTTGCACCCATTTGACAAATCTACACGAGTGCTTGCAGACCTATTCCTCTTTCTAGAATGGTAGTTTTATGGTAATTTGGCAAGAGGGTACAAATAAAAAAGGGGGGTCCCCAATGCATTTTCCATTGACTCTGTACTCGTGTGCAGCGCAAAAATGACTGAACCAATTGTAATGACATTTTCATTAGGATACGTAGATCATCCTTTTTGGTATTTGAATTGAATTGCTTTAGTAGTAGGTAATTTTTAAGGCAAAATAAGTTAGTGATATCTGTAGACGTGGTAGTACCATGGTACTATCGTGATAGTACCGCATGACATGGCAATAATAAAACTGAATGTGACTGGTCAATCGAAACCTGTCCAAACGGAAATGGCAGCCATCTTTATTGCAGTAAACTTTGAATGTGTTCTGTATTAACATATGAAATACTCCAGATTAGGAATGCAATAGAGTACAGAAACCCATAAGGCACTGTAACAAACTATGTACTGGTAGGACAAATTATATTTATAGGTTTGTACCTTTAAAACTTTTTCACTAAACTAGTACTGCGGTAATAACTAGGAAGTGCCGTGGTACCAGCAAAATTGAAAAAAAAATATTTCCCAATATTATATTATACATAATATAGGGTGGCTCTTACAAAAGCCTTTGGTTGTTTGGAAAAGAAAAGAAATTTAGATATATTGGATGAGCCACCATTTTAGGTTTTAAAGGAAGATATGGTTTCCAAAGGAGGTAAAATGCATACTCTAAAGATGCTAGACACAGATAATACTTTAAGTGAAGTATTTATTCAAGAGCATCTTGTAGTACAGACAGACAGGGATGCAGGCTCACATAAACTGCCTCTCCCTACTAAAGTGTAAACATTCCTGTCTCATGCACAATAATCACTGCACCTACTACATTACACCAACCCAGCAAGATACAGATCCCAACACATCTTCACCTCACACAATAATAATAACAACTATGCACATTGTAACTATACAATAGAAATCATGCTGATAAAGGACACAAACAAATTACTTAAATACATGAACTAAGCTACTACAATTTATGACCACAACTTCATATGATATTTCTTTTATAAAACCATATATTATGCAGGGATTAGAAATCAAGGTAATTAACTACTTATCATTGCCACATGACATGTGTACACTAATTCATGCAATGCATCTTCCCTTAACATAAAACATAATCCTGGAGATTTAAAGGTAGGTTGGGACTCCTACTTGACCTTCTTAAGACAGCATCCAGGATCACCTTTTGCTTCAAATCTCCAGGAACATCTTGTAGTAAGGACTGACACGGATGCAGGCTCACATAAACTGACTCTACCTATTCAAGTATAAAAATTCTTGTCTCACGTATAATAATCACTACACGCTGTACATTCCACCAACCCAACAAGATACAGATTCCAACACACACCATCTATGCAACTCCATTCTACACCACTCCAGTCTATGCCACTCCACTCAAGTCCACTATACTCTACACCACTCCACTCTACGCCACTCCAGTGTACGCCACTCTACTGTGAGCTACTTCACTTTGTGCTACTCTATGCTACTTAACTCTACTTCCCTCTATGCCACTCTACTCAACCTCACTATACTGTACTCCACGCTACTCCACTCTATAAACTGTAAACAATTCTGTGGCACTCCAATGTACTCCACACTCCAGCACTTTCTAAGACTGTGAGGCACACCAAACCACTCCAGTGAATGACACACTACTCCACTCTTGCACTCTACTCCACTGTATACTACGTAAGGCCACTCCACTCCACTCTACGACATAACACTCCACTCTATGACAATTAACTCCACTCTATCCTACATGACTTCACTCGACTCCACTAAACTCTACCTCACTCTACGCCACTCTTCGACACTCGACTCTGCACCGCTTCACTCTATGGCACTCTCATCCACTCTATGAACTCTGTTCTGCAAAACTATACTACACTCTATGCCACTCTGTGAGACTCTACTCCACTCTATCCCCATACACTCCCCTATACAACTCTGTACTCCACTCTATCCCGGAACACTCACCTGCACAACACTCTACTCCACTGTACAAGACTGTCCAGCACTTTAAGACACAGCACTCCACTGTACTGCACAAGACCCCACTTCAATTGATGAGACTCTGCACAACTCTATGCTATGCCACTCCACTCTACTGCTCTCCATGCCACTATACTTTAGGAGATGCCACTCCACTGTATGACACTTTACTCCACTATACACTACGCCACTCCACTTTATTTTCCAACACTGTACAACACTGTCCTCCAGGATACCATACAACACTCCATATAACAGCACTCTACTAAGCGACACTGGACTCTCTGAAACACATTTTTATTAAAAAATAAAAAAACATTGAAATTCAATGAAAAAATCAAATGTTAGTTATAGTACAAACCAAACATAAACAACATAAACAGAAATGCTAAAGTTATATCCTATATTTCTAATGTATGCACCACATTTAAATGATTATACCTTTAATGCTTCTTTCTGTACAAACCAAACTTAGAGTACAGAAAAATGTAAAAATTAAAAGTTCAGTTCTATCTTAAATTTATACTTTCTGCATCACCTTCACATTATTATATCTAGCGCTCCCCCATTCACAGTGCGATTTGTATTGAAAGAATATTTAACATTTACTAAACTCTATTTCTATTAAAAATCAATAGCACGAAATTGCGGTAAACACTATTTTTGACATAATATTTTTGTCAACGATATTGTTTACCAAAATATTATGTCAGTGATGTCTTTGACCATCACACCTCTCCCGCCCCTCGAAAAAAGGATACCTGATCTCTTTCATAGTCTTGTCAGAGCAGCCTGAAAATCCTTTGGCATAACAACAGTGCGCAACTATTTGTGTTTCCATCTGTTGCTAAGTCACAGCAGCGAATACCCAGATTTAGAATCTGATATTCTCGCGTGTGGCTTAGAGTGAGAGGCAAACATAACAAATGGTTTCTGTAAGGCCATCATATATCTTGAAGTCCATATAACTTGCAGGCTCCTGGATGGCTGCTTCGTCAGTAGCTTCATTGTGAATCTGAGAGAAATCTGCAAGACGTGTAAGTGGGCATTCAATGGCCTCTGCAATCTCAATCTTTGTACTTAGGTAAGGGTAAAGGTCTAAGTGATATATCTGTTAGATCTGATAATACTAGCAACTTGTACCTGCTTTTCCATACTTAACAACAGGTAGGGTTTAGTGGTGATCTGCAGATGGGACTTGTTTTCATAGTTGCAACATTTTTGTAATAACTCTGAATCAGGCATAAAGAGCAGTATCACATAAAGTTAGCACTAGAAGTTTTAAGGTAGGACACAGTCTAAGCCATGGTTTTAGACTGAACACTGTCCTAAACAGAAGTGTAACTTAAAAATATATATATATATAATTATATAATATAATTATATAAATATTCACGATAAAAAACAAAGGTTAAAGTACTGTTATAGTTAGGTGAAAATGTCAGTCATAATGTCTTGTTTTAAACACAAAACATTACTGAAATTCATCAGTTATAGTTTACTAACCAAACTATAACTTGCACTCCCTACATTCCCTGCTTATGACCTCTCACACATGACTCATGACAATCATTGATGACATCAGCTATGATATCTCAAATGACATAATTGATGACGGAACTGATGACATCACTGTAGACATCATTGTTAATTAAGCCTTTGGCTGTGTGCAGGGCCTGCCTGCAGGTCCCATTAAATTACTCAGTTGTTACTTACATTATGCTCCCTTCAACCGAAGCACATGGGATAAATCAATGAGTTAGCAAACTTCAGCCATTAGATACTGTTACTTTGAGTGACTGCGTTTTGCTTGTACACATTTACATACAACCCCATAACAAATACTTCCCAAATGTTAAATGTTTGGAAGCATTTGTATTTATCAGTGAATGTTTGTAACTCAACATAGCAGTGTGTCCTTTCTTACTTCGATAAAAACCATAATAATGAATTCAAATCTGCAGTAATGACTCATGATCATAAACCAGCTTTAGCATATTTATTTTTCTTATGGACAACAAACACACCATTACAATAGCAAATGTGGGTATGCATATTAAAATGTTAAAGGGACACCCTCTAAGCTTTGTGAAGGTCATTTGAAGAAATAGTATTGGATTGGAAAAGGACATCTAGGAACCACTTGAGGTGCCACAGTTTTATGAAAGAATTTCTGGGCTTTGGCATCAGCTTTAACCCCTTAACTGCTAGGCCTTTCCCTACCTGTGCTAAGCCTTTTTTTTGCTATTTGGGGTAGTTCGCGCCTAGGCCCCCTGTAATTTTTTGTCCACATAAGGTATCCAACCCAAATTTTCACCCTTTTTTTCCAACACCCTGAGGATTCTAAAGGTACCCAGGGTTTGTGGGTTTCCCTGGAGGGGACTTGGAAACTAGCCAAAATACAGCTAAATGTTGGGTTTCGTTTTGAAAAATGGGAAAAAAAGTGCTGCAGAAGAAAGCATCTGTTTTTTTCCCTGCAAAGGGTATCAACAAAGGGTTTGTGTTGCTGAAATCACCATCTTCCCAGCTTTCAGGAACAGGCAGACTTTTGTCAGAAAGCCAAAATTTTCCCAACTACAATCACATTTACAAGGATATCACTCCGACAACCAGGGATCCGTGGAATCGGGCAGGACTCTCTGGCCCGCTGCTAAAGCTACCCTCCGGGGCCAACTCATGCGGGACGCAGCGCAGGCCAACAGACAGGCAGCTGCACGGCAAAGGACCTGGAAAAGGAGATCGCAAATTATACCCGCCTCTACACGGCGCACCCTACCCTACAGCACCGCAGAGCTCTGGAACAGGCCCGCATGGCGCTGAACGGGCTTTTCACTTCTAAGTCGGAATATGCCCTACAGAGAATGAAGGAGAGACATTACGAGCATGGGGAGAAGGCGGGGAGGCTACTGGCGGAGCAGCTCCGCCAGCGGGAGGTGGCGATGGCTATACCGGCTATCCAGACAGCGTGAGGGGAAACCCTTAGGCGCCCCCAGGATATAGTGAACAAATTTGCGACATTCTTTTGGTCCCTCTATGCCCCAGGAACACTGGCTGTGGGAGACAGAATGGACACCTTTCTCACAGAAGCCGCTATCCCCTGCCTCGCAGACAAGAGCAGAGAGATTTTTGAAGGAGAAATAAGCAAGGAGGAGATTGCAAATGCAATAGCCAACCTATCCTTCCATCAGGCCCCGAGGGAAGATGGCTGTCCGGCGGAATTCTACCGATGGGCAGGGGAGGATGCGGTCGATATGTTACAGGCGGCATTCCAGGAGGTGGAGCACAAATCCTCCTTAGGCCTCCTCTCTAACAGAGCGGTGATAGCCGTCTTACCCAAACCCGTAAAAGATCCCCTACTGTGTGGCAGCTACCGCCCTATTTCCTTATTAAATTGTGACATCAAAATCCTGGCCAGTATCCTGGCATTCCGCCTCTGCAAAGTCATCCCATCTCTGATTCACCACATGCAAGTGGGATTCTTACCCAGACGCTCCTCCAGAAACCACATGCGGACTCTGGCCCACATGTTCTAGGCCGCCAGTGCTCATCGGACAAGTTCACTCGCGCTCTCACTTAATGCGGAAAAGGCATTTGATCGCATCGAGTGGAGCTACCTTTTTAAAGTAATGGAACGCTTTGGACTGGGCGTCCAATTCATAGCAAAAGTACGACTGCTATACGACAACCCCACAGCTCAGGTAAAATGTGGGGGCTTTGTATCGGACCCGTTCCCGATCTGCAGGGAGACACGTCAGGGGTGCCCCCTCTCACCACTCCTTTTTCTTCTGGCCATGGAACTACTAGCGGCCACCATCCGTAAATCGGCCGATGTCTTAGGCATACCCCTCCCGACGGGTGTCTCCAAAATTTATCTTTATACGGACGACATCCTGCTCACCCTCATGGACCTGTGTCAATCCTTACCATCCCTACTTCACATTATAAATGATTTTTCATCCTTCTCCGGTTATAAAATCAACTGGGACAAAGCGAGGCACTACCCATCTCCGACGGCACCACAAAGGCTGCCATACATGGGTTCCCCTTCCATTGGCAATCATCGCGCCTTAAATATCTGGGCATCCTGGTAAACAAAGGAACGGAGGGGAAGGTGGTGGATAACCTAAATCCCCTGATCGCACAGATGACACGAGACTTCGAAAAATGGAAGGTGCTAGGGCTTTCCATGTGGGGTAGGGTACAGGCCGTGCGTAATGTGACCCTCCCACGTTTTACTTACGCACTTGGGATGCTTCCCTTTCAGATGCCTCTAGCCATGTTACGCTTAATAGATTCAAAGATAAAATCCTTCGTGTGGGGATCCCTGAAGCCACACTTGGCAGCGCTGAAATTGAAGGCCTGCCGCTCCCATGGAGGACTAAGTCTCCCGTCGGTAGAGCACTTTGCCCTCGCCCTGCATCTCTCCCAAATGGCATGTATGCTACCAGGACCATCCGACGCACCACAGTGAGTACACATTGAAAAGTATCTGTTGTCTGCAGAAACGGGCCTCGCCGCCCTCTACGGGACAGGGGCAAGCCGTCAAGACCCCACTAACCCTATCCTACTCGCCATGCACAAAGACTGGCATCGAGCACACCGCTTGCTGGGTTCAAACCCACGATTGCATGACAAGGCCCCGATCTGGGGAAACGCGGGCATACGTATAGATGGTCAGACCCTATCCTGGCCCCTGTGGAAGGCGGCGGGTGTCCATAGCCTTGACCAGCTCCTCCAGCGTGGCTACCTCAAACCATTCCTGCAGCTACAGGAGGAATTTGGCCTCCTCATGTCGCAGTCTTGGAAATGTATCCAACTACAGCACTGCCTGAGTAAGTGTCTAGGCCCACGCCCATAGTCTCTGCCAGCCTCACCAGTGGGGAAAACAAAGGGGTGACATCAGGACTCTATGGGGTATTCACGTCCCACCTATTCTCCCAACCCCTGTCGACGAGCCTCCGCACAAGATGGCAGACTCGACTTTCAATCGACTATGAGGAGGAGGACTGGGCAGAGCTCCTAGAGGGCTTGGATCATGGTACCCGAGAGGCTAGCCTGAAATTCTGCCTATTTAAGATTCTACATGACTGGCACTGGTCACCAACGAAACTGCACAGTGCAGGTTTACTCCTGCATGCTCGATGCTGGAGATGCACAAACTCAGACTGCAACATAACCCACATTATATGGGAATGCCCATCGGTCCAACCCCTATGGTCATATGTGGGCTGGACCCTGAGTATTACCATGCCCCTGCAATTACTGCTAGCACCAGCCATCATCCTCTTGCGTGACCTGCGGCAAGCTCCAGAGCTCTCGAGACCGCAGCGCTGCTTTCTCCACACAGCACTGGCCACGGCGAAAATATGTATCCTGTGACAATGGAGGTCCCCACCCCCGCCATCGCAGGAGACCGGGTTAACGGCCATCAACACAGCCTCCCACGAACGAGTCATCTACAACCTTCAGGACCAATCTGACTTGTTCCTTCAAGTGTGGGAACCTTTTCTACATACAGATGTCAGTGAGGTGGAGGACCCTATAAGAGACTGCCCGGCCCCGGCTACAGCAGGACCACTGGACGCAGATGCACACACGCCGTCAGTTTCCATCTCCCCACTTTCGCATACAGCCTAGACACATTCAGTCGGCCCTGGACTCCTGCCCCCCCTCCCCTACAACAGACCGCCCTGCCTCCCCCGATGTACTTCTAACACCTCACACACGCACACCCCTACTTACACATCCCCATCGACACATCTACGACCCTTTTCCCTACCATCAGAAAGCACTCCCATATTCCCCCCTTCCTCCCTCCCTCCCTTCACACCCCTCCCCCTTCCCCACCCTCTCTACCCCTGCACCTCCTAATATCTCCCCTACCCCCATAGGCCTCCCCCTCCTACTCCTATTACTACTACTATTATCACTACTATTATTAGTATTACTATTAGCTTTCTACGACTAGCTCTACTAGTTCTCCACCTCTTTTCCTTCCTATCTCCCGTTCCCCCCTTCTTCCCCCCAACACGGCAGAGCCACGGAAGATCGGCTACACAGGTTGACAGCGCAGGTCCTAGCAAACCCATATGAGTGCGGACGATCAACCTCTATACACCATATCATCCTTCAAGCTCAGAAGCCACAATTGCCCCCGCACATCAACTGCGTGTACATGGCCAACAGTGATTTTGCATGCGCAAACGGGTTAGCGAACCCGTTTGCGCATGCAAAATCACTGTTGGCCATGTACAATTCCTAAATAGCGAGTCACAATTTATTTGCGACTCGCTATTTAGGAATTGCGAGTCGCAATTAGGAAGGGGCGTTCCCTTCCTAATTGCGTCCGCAATGCTATGTGTGAATGTTTTGTGACTGCAATTACGGTCGCAAAACACTCGCAAATTACCACCCTCTTCAAGAGGGTGGTAATGCAGTCGCAATTTGGAAGGGGTCCCCGACCCCTTCCACTTTGTGACTGTCTCTAAAAATATTTTTTAAGGGCAGGCAGTGGTCCCAGGGACCAAAGGCTGCCCTTAAAAATGAAATGAAAACGTTTCTTTTTTTTTTTTAAATGCATCCCGTTTTCCTTTAAGGAAAACGGGCTGCATTTAAAAAAATAAAAAGCTGCTTTATTAAAAAGCAGTCCCAGACATGGTGGTCTGCTGGACCCAGCAGGCCACCATCCCTGGGATGGCTGGCATTCCCAATAGGCTCGCAAATTGCGAGAGGCTCATTAATATTAATGAGCCTCGCAATTTGCGACCCCATCGTGAATCGCAAAACAGTGTAATAACACTGTTGTACATTTCATTTAGCGCCTCGCAATTTGCGACTCGCAATGAGTCGCAAATTGCGAGGCGCTAAATGAAAGGGTTGTACATCTGGCCCTATTTATTTCCGAAATGGGACCAAAATATAGAGTTTAGAAGCAGCAGCTATTTGCACATCTCTGAAATTGTGGGTACCAATACTAGCATGTGAACTATAGGACATTTTTCAAAGGGACATCTTTTTTACACATTGTCTTACATTTGGAAGGCAACAATGCATAGAAATTCAATAGGTAATAAAAGTTGCTCTACAATTCTGTATTCCTCTAAGTCTCCCAATAAAAATGGTACCTCGCTTGCTCTGACAGGAAACGACCCAAAACGCAATGTGGACACACCACATTTTTACAGTGAAAACAGACCCTTTTTTTGCAAAGTGCCTAGCTGTGGATTTTGAAATCTAGCTCTGCCGGCACCTAGGGAAATGTAGCAAACCTATACATTTTTGAAAACTAGACACCCAGGGGAAACCAGGAGGGGGTGACTTGTGTGGCTCTCAGAAGTTTCTGTTACCGAGAATCCCTTGCATATCTCAAACTTTGTAAATAAAAACACATTTTCCTCACATTTCTGTGATGGAAAGTTCTGGAATCTGTGTGGATCCACATAATTCCACCCACCCCGCATTCCCCAAAGTCTCTTGATAAAAACAGTACCTCACTTGTGTGGGTAGGCCTAGTGCCTGCGACAGGAAACTGGCCAAAACGCAACATGGACACACCACATTTTTACAGTGAAAACTGACCCTGTTTTTGCAAAGTGCCTAGCTGTGGATTCTGAACCCTAGCTCTGCTGGCACCTAGGGAAACCTAGCAAGCCTATACATTTTTGAGAACTAGACACCCAGGTGAATCCAGGAGGGGGTGACCTGTGTGGCTCTCACAAGGTTCTGTTACCCCGAATCCCAGGCAAACCTCAAACATTAAAAAAAAACACATTTTCCTGACATTTCTGTGTTGGAGAGTTCTGGAATCTGCATGGATCCACAAACTTCCACCCACTCCAAATTTCCCAAAGTCTCCCAATAAAAATGGCACCTTACTTGTGTGGATAGGCCTAGTGCCTGTGACAGGAAACTGGCCAAAATGCAACATGGACACACCACATTTTTACAGTGAAAACTGACCCTTTTTGTTTAAAGTGCCTAGCTGTGGATTTTGAAACCTAGCTCTGTAATCACCTAGGGAAACTTAGCAAACCTATACAATTTGGAAAACTAGACACCCAGGGAAATCCAGGAGGGGGTGCCTTGTGTGGCTCTCACTAGGTTCTGTTACCCAGAATCCCTTGCAAACCTCAAACCTTGTCACAAAAAAAAAAATTTCCTCAATTTTTCTCAAATTTCTGTGTGGGAATGTTGTGGGATCACTGTGCTGACATAAATTTCCTACCACCCAGCGTTCCCACAGGTCTCCCGATAAAAATGGTACCTCACTCGTGTGGGTTGGCCAAGTACCTACGACAGGCAAGGGCCCAAAACGTATTGTGGAGACATCAAAATTACCTATCACAAAACAACCTGGTTTTGCAAGGGGGGGTCACCTGGGTTTTTGGCCCCGGGCTCGGAAGCCATCTAGGGAAACCTACCAAACCCAGACATTTCTGAAACCTAGACACCTGGGGGAGTCCAGGGATGTGTGGCTTGCGTGGATCCCCTAACGCTTTCCTACCCAGAATCCCCTGCAAACCTCAAATTTACTGGAAAAAAATCACTTTTTCCACACATTTTTGTGTGGGATCACCGTGCAGGCACAAGTGTCCTACCACCCATCATTCCCCTTGTTCTCCTGAGTAAAATGATACCTCACTTGTGTGGGTGGGCCAAGGACCGGTGACTGGGAAGGGCCAAAAACATAGGGATTAAGGGGCACATGCATCAAGGTAGGCTTTTGCGATTCCTTAATTGCGATTATTAAGGAATCGCAATTAAGGAATCGCAAAGCCTATGCATGTAGGAATCGCTATAAAAATAGCGATTCCTAAACATTCCTTAATTGCGACTCGCTAATTGCGAGTCGCAATTAAGGAATACCTCCCATTAATTCCTATGGGCCTAGAGGCCCATAGGAATGAATGGGAAGACATTCTCAATTAGCGATTCGCAATTAGAGAATCGCAAATTGAGAATGCAATTTCAAGGGTGCCAGGGTGTCAAAATGACACCCTGTTGCACCCCTGAAATTGTGATGTGCACCCATGTTGCGCACACACATGCCCCAAGGGCATGTGTGTGTGTAACCTAAAACTTAAAAAATGCATTTTAGAGCATTTTTCGAAGGTTTTGCAAATTACAGACAAGTTTGATTTGTCTGTAATTTGCGGTCCCAAATAGCGAAATCGCTATTTGAAAGTGCTTCTAGCATTGCATTTAAGGAATCGCAAATTGCGATTCCTTAAATGCAATCGCAATTTAGGAATTCGCAATTAATTGCGAATTCTTAAATTGCGCATAGGAAACACTTTCATGCATCTCCAAAGGCCAATTTGCGATCGCAAACGGCCGATTTTTGCGATTCGCACCGTTTGCGATCGCAAAAACCTTTGATGCATGTGCCCCTAAGGGTATAGCTCAGTGAATTCTAAGCGCTACATTCTTAAAAAAATAAGTTTTTAGCCGATTCTGCATGGGACAGCCACACAAGTGAGGTATCATTTTACTCGAGAGACCAAGGGGAACACTGGGTGGTAGGACATTTGTGCCAGCACGGTGATCCCAATGCAAAAATGTGTGGAAAAAGTGATCTTTTTCAGCTGTTTCGGAGGTTTGCAGGGGATTCTGGGTAGGAAAACGGTGGGGATCCATGCAAGCCATACCTCCGTGGACTCTCCAGGGTGTCTAGTTTTCAGAAATGTGTGGGTTTGGTAGGTTTCCCTAGATTGCCCCGAGCCCGGGGCCAAATACCCAGGTAAACCCCCTTGCAAAAACAGGTCATTTTGAAATAGGAAATTTTGATGTCTCCACGGTACGTTTTGGGCCTTTCCCTGCCGCGGGTACTTGGCCCACCCACACAAATGAGTTACCATTTTTATCGGGAGACTTTGGGAAATGCTGGGTGGTAGGAAATTTGTTGTTTCTTTCTGAAGCGTGAAAACTATGGCACAGTAATGCAAGGAAAATGTGACAGTCACATTTTGAGGTTTGCAGGACATTGTGGGTAAGATAACTTGTTGGGATCCATGAGAGAGACATCACCATGTACTCCCATGGGTGTTTAGTTTAAGAGAATATCTAGAGTTTTTAGGTTTTTCTTAGATGGAAAGTACTCCCTGGCAGAGAAAGACAGAAAAGACAAATATTACTGCACAACCATCTATTCCTCGAGGACACACACATACTGGTTAGATTTGGCACGAGGGTGAGTGATGGTTCAGTATATAAAGTTTTATTAACAAGAGATTTCACAAAAATGAAATGCACTGTCAATAATTGAAACGACTAAAAACTGAACCAGTGACTCACAGCTTGTGAGCTGTAAAGCTGCGTCAAGGCCCTAACCACTTTACAGGCCATTCACACCTTTCGTACGTGATACACACAAGACCATTCACACCACTAGGCACGGAACCAACACATTACAACATTCACAAAAAGGGACAAGGTACACCCTGCTTGAGAAAGACAGAAAAGACAAATATTACATAACAATTATCTATTCCTCAAGCACACACACATACTGGTTAGATTTGGCACGAGGGTGAGTGATGGTTCAGTAAATACAATTTTATTAACAAGAGATTTCACAAAAATGAAATGCACTGTTAATAATTGAAAAGACAAGAAACTGAACTACTGACTCACAATTCGTGTGCAGTAAAGCCACGACAAGGCACTAACCTTTTTACATGCCATTCATACACCTTTCATATGTGTGACACATATAAAAACATTTGCACCGCCAGCCGCGGGCCAATCACATTACAACACTCACATCAGCAGACAGCGCCATTCAAGGGCCCATCACTTTCACACACCCACATGCCTGACACAGCAACCACAGCGGCTGATGGATTGTGGGGACTGGCGTTTGGAAACCAGTGTGTGTAGTGACCAGCAGCAAGTCACTACTCATACACCGCCAGCCAAGGGCCAGTCCACGCACACCGCCAACCAAGCGCCAGTTCACGCACAATGCCAGCCAAGCACCAGTCCACGCACACAGCCAGCCAAGCACCAGTCCATGCAGACCACCAGCTAAGTGCCAGTCCACGCACTCCGCCAGCCAAGTGCCAGTTCACGCACACCGCCAGCCAAGCAGCAGCCTACACACACCGCCATCACATTTAGGATTTTTTTATACAAAAAAGAAAACACAAACATATTGTAAGTAGATACAAATCTACTAACAAAATCTGAAACTAAATACATTGCACTAATGCCAACCTTGAAACTGAACAAAAAATATTAAACAATACAGACCAGGCAGTTCACTTTACCACTCATGGATGATCCCAAAAATTCTTTTGTGTGTGGTACATTCTAAAACAAGCAGGCACACACAGCGCATGGTTAAAAGGACACTCGGGGCAGTACATACGAGTCTCCTTCCACGTACCTCTTTGCCAACAGACTCTACATCTCCTACTGGGAAAGTCTTTTTTGAGGGCCTGGGAGGAATGTGGTCAGGAAAGTGGCGATCTTTCAATCTAGCCACATCCTCCACCACTCCAACTCTAGGAACACTTGCCTGTTCCACTACAACAAGGCTGCATATCACAGACTCCTGAAACTTAACAAAAGTCATCGTTGACTCAGGACAACAATCCTTAAATACAACAAAAGTATTAAAGGTTGCCAAGTGGAAAAGATGGATAGCCAACTTCTTATACCAAATGTAAGCCTTACGAAGAGCAGTGTAAGGTTCCAACCTCTGATCTACTCTATCAATACCACCCATGTGCCTATTATAGTCTAAAATGCACACAGGTTTGTGCACTTCAGCAACCTGAACCCCAACAGTCACTGGTGAAGTGCTTTCATCATGGATGGTAGTCAGCATGTAGACATCTCTCCTGTCTGCAAACTTCACAGCTAGCAGTTCCTCACTACACAACGCACTGCACTGTCCCTGCTCAAGCTTTTGGCAAACAAGTTCTTTTGGGAAACCTTTTTGGTTAGAGTGGATTGTGCCACAAGCATCAGTGTCCACTTTGGCCAGTTTCCTGAACAACTGCACAACAGTGTAGATGTTATCTACATATAAAAGGTGACCTTTGTTAAAAAGTCCTCTACCAACTTCCCAAACAATTTTCTCACTCACTCCAAAAGTGGACGGACAACGAGGGAGGTCAATCCAGGTGTACACCCTGAAATTAGAGACATATCCAGTCCTACTGTCACACAACATATACATCTTAATTCCATAGCTTACCCTCTTGCTAGGAATGTACTGCCTAAAAACCAAGCGGCTCTACAAAGTGATCAATGACAAGCTGAATCTTAAAAGACGGTCACAATCAGGGTGAACTTGTGGCAATGCTAAACCATTATCGACAAAATGCAGCATCCGAAGCAGAAGCAAATACTGATCACGACTCATGATTGCCGGAAATATAGCCATTGCCATCTAGGGACTAGTAGACCAATATGAAGACATCAATGGCTTCCTTAGCAAGCCCATCAAAAAAGTTAAACCTAAGAACTTCTTCATCTCTTCCAGATTTGTGGGAGTCCACCAGGTAGCTCTAGACTAGGGCCTAAGGCTGGCACTGTTGTCCCTCAAATACTGTTCAGCATACAAATTAGTCTGCTCCACAATCTCTGCCAAAAATGCATCATCCATAAACAACTGAAAAAAATGTATAGGCAAAAAGTTTTCAGTATCCACTCTACATCCTGGAACACCATTAAAGTCTGTCAATTCCGGCTGCACCATGCCTGCGGCAACCCAGAGGTGAGCACTTCCAATGGGAAGGCTGCAACCCAGATGCCTCTTGCTGCACTATCGGTACATCAATATCCTCCTCTAAGTTAGGCAATTCATCTGCCAGCGGTTCCCCCATGGGTGGGTTTCATGACGGAACGGTTCCGTCATGAGCACATGCCCACCGTGGCTCATGATGGAACCGTTCCGTCATGAGAGTCGGAGAAATAGAGGAAATCCCAAAACACAGTTTCCCCATGCAACTTCTATAGGGAGTTTTAGACTGTGCTACAGCTAAAACGGCTATATGGAATTACACCAAATCTGCCAAAAAGCTAGATGTTTATCCTGAAAGCATGCTATTTGTGATTTGTTGTAAACCTATTCAGTAGTTTTGGAGAACTTAAGGTTGAAAATGTATATATACATATATATATATATATATATATATATATATATATATATATATATATATATATATATATATATATATATATATATATATATATATATATATATATATTGACAGTTAGTCCTGTAGGACTCCTCTGAGTCAAGCCCCGTGGGACCACAAATTACAAAACATAAGGCTTCTCCATTGGAGGCGGTTGCCCTTTAAAGAGATCTTTTCAGATGGAACGGTCTTTCACCCAGCCCTACTATGCACAGCCCTTGCCTTGTTTAGAGCTCTCTACAGACAGGCCAGTCCCTCACCAAACTCTGCTATTCACACCCTCTGCCGTGTACAGAGGTGTTTGCAGGCAGGGCATTCCCTCACCAAACCCTACTATGCACAGCTTTCGTCCTGTACAGAGGTATTTGCAGACATGCCAGTTTCTCATTAAACCCTTCTATGCCCAGTCTTTTCCTTTTATAGAGGTCTTTTTGGATGAGCCAGTTCCTCATACAACCCTATTATGCATAGCCTTTGCCCTGTACAGAGATCTTTGCGCACAGGACAGTTACTTACCAAACCCTATTTCACACACGCTATGCCCTGTGCAGAGGTCTTTGTGGACAGGCTGTCACATGGCCCTTTGGGACATTGTCGTTTTCACTAAGTTAGCATGAGCTCTTCACAGCTTGCCTGCTGCTTTAGCGCACGTTACTACACATCTTTATTTTTGCAATATTTCAAAGACTGCTTTCACATGGGAACTCATTGCTGTGTTCACTCTCTGCAGGTTCCTGGGATTTTGACTGGGCATTATGTGCAAGGTCGAACAACAATGTCCCTTGTTATTCTGTTCTGGCCAGACCTTAGCCCTTAGACAAAACAAACCAATGCAGCTAATGTTGGGACAGCGTGCATGGGTTTTTAGCAGGGTGCACGAATAGGTGAGACACACTTGGAGAGGGACCTTTCCAGGGAGAAGACCTATGATGTAGAGATACCATCTCTAGGCTAAGGTATGGGGTCTGCTGACAAAGCCCAGAGATCTTCTATTATATAATAATACATATTCTTAGCAAGGGGAGGGAGGTTAGGGACTATAGTCCTGTTCTCCATTGTCTTTTTTATGATGACATCTCCCTTCATGATATACGGACTGGCTGCCATACTGACTATATTTGTATTATGCATTTTCCTGCTTGTTGTGGCCCGTATACTGCGAGTTAGGGAACGTTAGTTAAAATAAATATTTTAACCTGTTTCGTGTCTCTGTCAGATCTTATTGTGGACAAGTGCAACTGTGTAAGCGAAAGGGTGTACCTTGTTACCGCGATTCCTGAGAGATCTGGGAGTGTTGTGTTCTGGGGTGTCTAATCATTTGTTTCTCTGGGAACCGTGTAGGAGAGCGAGTGAGACACTATAGCTAGTCGGTCCTACGTTTGTGGGTACTAAGGTGGTAGGAAGACTCAATCCCCATACACCAAGGTCCCATATTGCTGCGCATAGTTCTGTGTTTGTGCAGAATCCCTGCAACAAGGCCAGTCTCTCATCTGCCCCTCCTACCACAGTATTAGCCCTATACAGAGATTTTAGTGGACAGGCAAGTCTCTCACCAAACCCTACTGCGAATACCCTTTGCCCTGGACAGAAGTCTTATCGCACAAGCTAGTCCATCACCCATCTCGACTACACACAGCTTTTGCCCTGAACAGAGGTCTTTGCAGATAGGCCAGTCCCTCACCAAACTCCACTATGCACACCCTTCGCACTGTACAGAGATCTTTGCGGCCGAGCCAGTTTCTCATCAAACCCTGGTACACACATTCTTCACCTTGTAGAGTGGTCTTTGCTGATAGGCCAGGCCCTCACCAAACCCTACTACGCACACTTTTCACCCTGTGCAGAGGCCTTTGTGGACAAGACAGTTTTCATCAAATCCCCGTCCACACAGTCTTCACCTTGTAGAGAGGTCTTTGCGGGCAGGACAGTCTCTCACCCAACCCTCCTATGTACAGCTTTTGCCCTGTACAGAAGTCGTCATGGAGAGGCCACTGGCTCCAGAAACCCAAGTCCCATTAGGTGGCTAAGCCCCTACTACCAACGTCCTTGCACTTGCACTGAAGTCTTCACAGAGAGTGCTGTCTCTTCAGAGACTCGAGTTCCATTTGGTAACCATGTCCTTGCTACACACATCCTTTGCCTCTATACAACTAAGCCTTATTAGCTGGCCAAGCCCCTACTATTAACAGTTGTTGTCTTTTACAGAATTCTTTACAGAGGTCCAATCGCACCAAATAACTAAGTGCCATTAGGTGGGCAAGTCCCTTTAATGCACACCATTAGCCTCCCCACACCCAAGTCCCATTAGGTAGCCAAGCCTATTCAAAACACAGCTTCGCTTTGTACAGAAGTCTTTATGAAATGGCCACTTCCTCCAGAGACCCAAATCCCATTAGGTGGTCAAGTCCCTTCTGTGCACAGTTTTTGCCTTGTTCAAAGCTCTTCATGGAGAGGCTACTCTCTCCAGAGAACCAAGTATTATTAGGTGGGAAGCCTCTACTACTCACACATTGTGGTCCAGATAGTTTTTGTTGACAATGGAATCTCTTCATGCATAAAACTATCCTTTAAGGCTGTTTCCTCTATGTATATGTACTGTACAATGTAGCACACATTCATAGAGGACGAAGAGAAATTAAAATATTTCTCCTCATTACGCCAGCCTCAGGGAGGTGCAGTATTTTGGTGCAAATCAATGTCTTCAAGTAATTGTAGCCTTCACTGAGGCAGCAGTCCCTGGAGGCGGTCATAAACTGAACCTGCCGGTCATTCCGGCTGGCTTCCGACAGGCTCGGAGAGCCCGTTGGCCAGTCGGAATCCGGCCTGTACTCTCAAGGGTGGGCATTTCCGCCTTTCAGATTACAATGTTGGGTTTCGGCAGCCTTTCCGTGCTAGCCTTTCCGACATGGAAAGGCTGCGGAACTCGACTTTAGGGGCCCCCAGCAGGGCTCCCTTGGGTGCACGGCCTCAGGTTGGAAGCCCTGTTGATCCCTGAACCCCGTGGCAGGCACCTTCAGGTGCCTGCCACGGGGTGCAGGGATGAACTGCATCTCCCATTTCTCAATGGGAGCTTGTGTTACGGCCGGTTTCTGGCTGTAACACAAGCTCCCATTGAGAAAAGTGCTATGGGACCGAACAGTAATGGGCCGTCGGGACCCCCGAACAGTTGTCGGTCGGTCCCAGGACCGAGTCGTTGTCGGGCGGAGGAATTCCGCCCGACATCGAAATGAGGCCCTTTGTATCAGGTGTGCATTAAAAAAGTAACAAAAACCTAAAGCAAGATGTTTTATAAATGTACAATAAATCTCTTATTCAAAGTGTTTGGGTTTTATGTGCACTTTTAACAATAGACTCATCTTTCATTTTTTAAGAATAGAATGCTGTAGCAAACTATTATGATGTACTAACATAAAGACACAGACGTGACAAACAACATGACATTTCTCTATTTTTAAACCAGAATAGGCAGTTCTGAAAAGAATAATTTCCTTGTTTTCGTGGAACACTATTAATGTTTTTGCTAATTTTTGTTGATTTTTTAAAGGGTATTGAACAAAAATCAGGAAAAGGACATCAGTACTTGGAAATTTAATAAATAAGATGAAATGCTACTTCTGGGGCACTGATGGTCAACTAATTTGAGAGCAGAAGTAGACTTCTCCCCACCCATTACTACAGTATTGCAGTTTGCACAATATGTTTTTATACACAATAATGGTGTTGAGGTTCTGCTGCAAGAAGACTGGTGGGATGGTATCCACAGGAGCAACAGTGCATGCAGAACAAGTGATCACTGCTCAGCACCATGTTGTTGCTCAGTTCTAGCCAAATGCCTTAGGTGGATGCTGCGTATGTGCTTCTACGTGCCTGTGGTTCTGTGGAAATATTTTTCCAGGGCCCTCTGGAAAATTCCTTTTCACGTATTAGGCACTTATCAATCTTTGCCATAACTTTTTTCTCCAATGAAGAGATTGAAAAAAATCTCCACACAAAAGATTCTGGGGCATATTAGCAATGCCTGGCGATAATTATCGCAAAGCGCAATTAGCGCTTGGATAATTATCGCCAGGCATCGCCGGTTTCTATCGCGGAGTTAGCGTGCAATCAGCAATGCTAATCTCCAAAGCGATAGAAACCTTGAGAACAGTGTGAATATCGCCTGAAAACAGGCGATATTCACACTGTTCCCCAGTTCTGCTTGCTGATAGTGCGAGGGGACTTAGCCATGTAATCCACCTCTCATTGGATTACATGGCTAAGTCAGGGTGGGACCAGGTGTTAGCAAACCAGCGCTAAACGTGTTTAGCGCTGGTTCGCTAATCACCGCCCCTGCCTCGCTGATAGGCGTCAGCAACCTCAGCGACTGTTTCCAGTCGCTGTTAGGTGGGGAACGCCTACTTTGCATGCCATTAGCGATAAATATCGCTGGCATGCAAAGCAGCACCCAACCCGGTCGCTATGGCCTACAAGCTGTTGCTAACAGCAGTTAGCGACAGCTTGTTGATAAGGCGATAATATTATCGCCGCTTTAGCGGGAAAAAGTCCCGCTAAAGTGGCGATAATCGCCTTGCTGATATGCCCCTCTTTTTTTAGGTGGTAGTGTATGTTACTTACTGCTGCAGATCTCTCTCCTCCCCTGATGACATGTAGTTAAATTTCTTTTAGAAACGACAAAAACGAAAAAAGCAGACGGCCCAACATAAACTGTCTTGGGAGAGAGGGGCGCAGCGCAGACCATTGACCATTTGCGTAGTGTGAAAAAGGCCACTTTATTGAAACAGGTGCACATTACAACGTATTCCTTGCCAAACCGGCTTACAAAACGAAAACCTCGCTAAACACCAAATGAACTATCCAATACCCCACACCTACCGTCCCATGCACATATCCCAACCCACAAGTATCTCATTGCTATTGAAGCGCCTTTCAATATTTTCAACCTTAACTTTCCCTTACAGTCAATGACTGCAAGTATTCGCCTCTAAGCAACTAAGGGGCACATGCATCAAGGTAGGCTTTTGCGATTCCTTAATTGCGATTATTAAGGAATCGCAATTAAGGAATCGCAAAAGCCTATGCATGTAGGAATCGCTATAAAAATAGCGATTCCTAAACATTCCTTAATTGCGACTCGCAAATTGCGACTCGCAATTAAGGAATGCCGTCCCATTCATTCCTATGGGCCTACAGGCCCATAGGAATGAATTGAGATTGCATGCGCAATTTGCGAGTACCAGTAGGTACTCGCAAATTATTCATGCAATTTCAAGGGTGCAAGGGTGTCAAAATGACACCCTGTTGCACCCCTGAAATTGCGATGTGCACCCATGTTGTGCACACACATGCCCCAAGGGCATGTGTGTGTGTAACCTAAAACTTTAAAAAATGCATTTTAGTGCATTTTTCAAAGTTTTTGCAAATTACAGACAAGTTTGATTTGTCTGTAATTTGCGGTCCCAAATAGCGAAATCGCTATTTGAAAGTGCTTCTAGCATTGCATTTAAGGAATCGCAAATTGCGATTCCTTAAATGCAATCGCAATTTAGGAATTCGCAAATAATTGCGAATTCTTAAATTGCGCATAGGAAACACTTTCATGCATCTCCAAAGGCCAATTTGCGATCGCAAACGGCCGATTTTTGCGAATCGCACCGTTTGCGATCGCAAAAACCTTTGATGCATGTGCCCCTAAACGTCTTAATCTTGAACTTCCTGCCTACCCTCCCTCTCCCCATGTTTCACCAATGTTAATGCCACTCCAACTTATGTAACCTCCTGCAAAACATTCCAGGCCACGCTAAGCACCTGTCTCAAGCGACAACTGTACAAGAATAACACCCCCCTTTCCGCGCTTGTTCCAACAAACAAAACAAAAGGGCCCAAAACAAAGAAACCACCAGGAGACATAAAGGACTCCAAAATCTAACTTGAAAGGATGGGCGGGAAAAAGACACAGACTCCTGGCCATCAGCCACCAGGTCACCTTTACCTAAAATTGTGGCAGAGAGCTTAAAACAGCCCCTATATATCCCATTGGGCTACTTTGTGCTTCATGATGGCCCAAATAAAATGGCAGTCACAGTACTCAGTCTCAAAATCCCCAGGGAGCAGACCTCCCTGTGGTCAACTGCCCCCCAAACCCTCATTGGGAGAGAGGGGCACAGCCCAGACCGCTGACCATGTGTATAAGTGTGAAACAGCTGTGCATTATAACTAGGGCTCCCGGTTTTATGGTATTTACTTATTTAACATTTCCATCTGTATTTATCCATATTTATTTTTTGGCCATCTTATTGGTATTTATACATATTTATTTTGTGATTTGAGAATAAATGTAGTTTTAAAATGGTAAATTTCCACATTTATTTAACTGATAAACATGCACTTGTACTTTGATGCCTGCCACCTGTTATCAAATTAAGCAGCCAAATATAGCAAAACACTACACCCACAGGTACATATCAGCATTATACTACAAATATATGTTAACTTATGCCTGTATTTAAGGAAATATTGACCTGTTTTTTAACTTCCAATGCCTGATATTAACACAAAGCAAACACAAGGAGATGATGGACGGAGTGCTGAAACTTTTCAGACACTCACCCCCAGTCACAGATCTGGGTTGAATCCATCATCATTAGCTCACTTCGCCACCTCAGTTCAGACCCAGCTATATGCAAATCAGTCTTGACCCTGTGCCTCAAGGGAACAGTCCAGCCCGAACTGCCAAGCCAGGTCTTCCCTGAACCGTAAACAAGCATCCTGGGACCAGTTTCGGGATAACATCCCTCATCAGCCAGGCTAGCTTGAATCCAGTGGCAAAGTGAGCAAGGGACCCATGTCTGGGCATACACTGCCAACTTAGGGCGCACAAAGTAAACACAAGGAGATGATGGACGGAGTGCTGAAACTTTTCAGACACTCACCCCCAGTCACAGATCTGGGTTGAATCCATCATCGTTCTTTAGCTCACTTCGCCACCTCAGTTCAGACCCAGCTATATGCAAATCAGTCTTGACCCTGTGCCTCAAGGGAACAGTCCAGCCCGAACTGCCAGCCTTGTGTTTGATATTAACACATGCCTGTATTTAAGGAAATCTTAACTTGTTTTTCTAACTCCTGATTCTCTCTATCTGCTTAGTTGTTGTCGTTCACGAAAGACAGCATAGAGAGTCACTCACAAGAAGCATATATTGTCAATATTTTTCCACTTTTAAAAATAAATACAGACAGGAAACATTTTGTTTTCAGTCTGTATTTATCTGTAAAAATCAGTAAAAACAGAAAACTGGGAGCCTTAATTATAACTTATCCTTGGACAAACCGCCTTACAATACTAAAACTTCACTAAACATCAAATGAACTATCCAGTATCCTACCCCCACCCCTGTGTCCCACCCACATATGCCACCTGCAACTATCTCATTGCTATCGAAGTGCATTTCAACATTTTCAGCCCGAACTTCCCCTATAGCCTATGACCGCAAGCATTAACCTCTAAGCAACTAAACTTCTTAAACTTGAACTTCCTGACTACCCTCTCTTTCCCTGTGTTTCACCAATGGGAACATCACTCCAACTTCAGTAACCTCCTGCGAAACTTTCCAGGCCACCCAGCCCCAGAAAAAGACTGCCTGCTGACTTTTTCTGCCCCCCCTTAGCTGACTTTCCTAGAGCCTTCTTTGCTACAGACGAATGTTCAGAGTCCGTACTAACATCTCCTTCATTTCCAAAAGGTACAACTCCATTCCTACCAGCGAAAGATGAACACCATCACTCCGGAAAAACTCAGTATTGTCATACTTAATATCCACATGACTGATGCAGCCAAAACCAATTTCCCTACAAAACCAACTCATCTCCCTATGCACCTTCCTATGCCCTGTCCACTGCTGATGGCCCCTTTGCCCACATCCACTGCCTGCGTGGCATAAACTCTTTCCAAAGAACAAAGCAACCGGACAACTGAGATTTTATATGAATTAGGTCCTGTTTCATAGCCCTCATCTAAACCACGCCTTTCTCAAGTACAAGATGATACTCCCTTAAATTTAGAACCAACACATCAGGGCATCTTCCTTCCTCCATCAAACCATTCAAACACCTAATCAACTCAATGCTGGTCAAATCCCAAATTAATCCCATAACCCCTCTGTGCGGCTTATCGCTCTGCCCATTTTATGAATGAATGTCCTACTACCCTAAGGGCCACTTCTCCCACCACCGGGCCCACAACCGAACCAGAAACAAAAATATTCACACAGAAAGCCCTGCTGCACTACCCTCCGTCCTTCAGTGCACACATACCTCTGAAATCAATCGGTAGACCAGAGCACCAACCTCATGATTTTCTCTGGGTCCCAGCCACAATTAGCCAGCCTCAGTCGCAGTGCCAATGCGGAAAGAATGGGTTCCATATTCTAACGGAGACACCCCTATTGCCTTAAGTGCTTTGTGCAAGAACGAGAGGAGTTGAAATGCTGTAGCCTTTGCCCCTGACCAGTGCCTGAACACTCTGCTACTGACCACCCTGCAGCGCGCAGCCCACAGGTCACCCTATGCCACTGGGCATTTGCTGGGAGCCAGTAAAGCCTGTAACACCACGCTCCTCCCTTGTGTTCTCTGGTCAGTCTTAGAGTTACGTAGCCATACCATCAACCTACCCTCTCTTCTTGTGGCATCTTCCTACATCACACCGCCTCTGCCCCTATAGGCCAGCAACACAGACACGTGAAATGTTTCAAAGATCATCCAGGACATCAAAGTGGAAAACAAGCAAACGTACTCAGCTCCCCTGCAAAACATAAGGAAGTGTCGTAGCACCATAAAAAACAACCTCCATGTTAATGGCCTCCAAAGTCTCCTCAAGCGACCTTGCTCTTTTGCCCAACCATCAAACATCCTCTTCCCTAGTTCCCCCGCTGATGGGGGTATCCCCACAACAATTTGCCAATAAAGGCAATACCCACAGGTTTTCCTGCAATTTTCATGCACAATATAAAGTCCAGGATAAATTGAACCACATCCTCTGTTCTATGCCAACTTGCCCTCCTGCGCTCTAACCATAATGTCAGAAATTCTGACCATACCTGACCATAAGCTCTCCACGTTGACTCAGCTTGGGACCCTACCACCAGTTGTACAATCCCACTGACCTCAAACTCGCCGGCATGGGTGTCTTGCATCTGTCGGCTTCTTTGGCCAGCCTATGGCATCTCTCCCACTGTGAACGAAACAAAACATCTGTAATGTCATTGTCCACACACGGAAAATGCTGCACTTTGAAAGAGATATGCTGTAGGCAGCCCAGCACAAAAACACACATCAATTTCAGAACCTGCACAGCTCTCGCAACTGTCTATTCACCATCTGCACAACAGCCAAGTTGTCCACCTATAACAGCACCCTCCAGTGCGGCACCTCTGCTCCCCACAATGTGACAGCTACAACTAATGGAAAGAGTTTAAAAAATGCAATGCTTCTGTCCCCTGCCTTCCATTGTGCAATAAAGCAGTAGCTGGCCCTTGTACTGTAAGGGGACTCCTACCTTTTCTTGACCCTGCCCACTACACCCATCCCTGGTTTTGTGCCGCTCTGGGTCCTGCGACCCACTCAATCCAGTTGCCCCAGCTCCTCCGGGGCCTCCATTTATCCATTTCGCCTGCAGCCCCTCTGGGGCCATCTGCAACCAATCCCATTGCCCCAGTAGCCTCCTGTGTGGACCCCATCATTTTGACGGCCTCAAAATGCTGTCCTGCATCCTCCCACCCCCAGTGCTCAAACAGTGCATTTTCCATGCAGCGGGAGGCACTGTGGCTGCCTCCTGCTTCATTCACTGGCCTTTGGCAGTGGCCTCATTCATGCGTAAACCATGCTGTCTGGCTGCTGCTGTTTCTTCATTGAGAGGTGCCCTTTCTGCCCATGTGGCAGCCTCTCTTGCGCTCCCCGCCTTGCCCTGGCCATATTGCGCACTCTGCAACACCAATTATGGCTGCGGGGCCACTGAGGCATTTGAAGCTTTTTCGTCCCAGCTCAACCCCTCTCCCAGAAGTTCCGGCCCTCCACGCCCCACGGGGGCCGCCCGCCTAGTGGCAGAGCAGCCTTAGTACTCAGCTCATTGGTCCCCTCTGATGCCGCCTACAGTTTGCGGGGCGGCAAACATGCTAATACGGCTTGGCCATGCGGTGTGAGGCCCGACATGCTGGCCCCGAGCTCACAGCCATCAAATCCATGAGTCCTGCCGCTCGCAGCAGGCACATGGCTTCGGCCACCTTCTTGTCCATTGACGCCATTTCTCCCCTGCCAAGGCCACTTCACACCGACAACATGTTGAAAACAGAAAATGACACCCCTGACACCAGGTCACCTGTATCTAAAATGGTGGCAGGGAATGCAAAAACAGCCCATATACATCCCATTAGACTACAATGAGTTTCATGATGATGCAAATAAAATGGCAGGCACAGGACTGCACCACTCTCCCAAAATCCCTGGTCAGCAGACCTCCCTTTGGTCAGCTGCCCCTGAGCCCCTATTCTCAGACAAGTGTTAAGAAGTGTGGCTCAATGGTTAGAGCGGCAGACCCTGATGCAGAGATCTGGCCCGGGACCAGGGTTCAATTCCCGCCTCGGCGGGTCTTGGGCTCAATTTCCTCGGACCTGATAATTCTCGCCTCGGTGCCTATTCTAATCATGGGTCCCACTCTGCAACTCTGGGCAATAGCTTGCTTAATCTCCACAATGGCCCCAACAGCGCTGGGATGCCTGGCTTCACCCTGGGGGTGCCCAGGAGTGGACATTTCACAGGGAAAAGCCAGGAAGGGTTCCACAGCGGTATGCGTACAGCGCCTGGACACCCCTTTGGGGGTATGGGTGCGCTTTACAAGTACAAATTTCATTTCATTTCAATACCAAAGGAAGACGAAAGGGTGGGAACTTCAAGAAAATGGAGGTAAACAGTGAGTTCAATCAATCTTTCATGTGTGTGTCATTGGCCTTGGGGTACTACCACAATACTCTTGCCGTGTTCCAGCTGGAGTGCGAAATGCAAAATAAGGGCAATTTTTTCACAAAAACACAGGCGATCCTCAGTATTTGACCTGATTAGAAAAGCTCTAGACTCACCCACTCTACCCATATCCGCCTCCTTTTTAATACTGCCAGAGGGCCCATCATTAAAATACTTACCTTTAGTTTAAAGGGACCCAACGGACAGTTTTTAAACTTCCCCACAATAGCACCACTCTGCACTCATCACACACGAAACCAGCTCCGCTGTAAATCAGGCATTGAAGCACAGCCGGGGTGCACTCAGCACTTTGGGTGGGACCCGATGATGAACCATGCCACCAACTAGGTTGGTGGGTGAGGGTTTTCATAAAAAACAAATGGTTTTCCCACACATGAACATCTAGCTTCTAAAGTGTGTACTAGTTCCTATTGATATTCATTGTATTGTTTAGGGGAAGTGAACTAGCCCGCACCCCCCCTTTTTTTCCTCTCTCTCTCATTTGATTTATATGTTCTCTCATTTGATTTATATGTTTACTAAATGGTGCAGAATCATCTAAACCTAAAATTACCCTTCACACACACAAGCCTGCATTAGTGAGCCAAGATCGATCTGCGCCCAGCTTTTGCCATTTACAGAACACTTTGAGGACAGCCGACCTCATGTGGGCAATCAACCAGACATAAGTGGGCAAAGCGTCTTCTGCACACGGTCTTCGCCCTTTGAACAGCTCTTCATTAAGAAGTCTTAACTTCTTCTTGACACTGAAGCTCCACTAGGTGGCCAAGCCCCTACTATGTGCAGCCTGTGCTCTGTGCCGAACTGTTCATGGATAGCCAACCTCTCATGAGCAATGAACCACACATGAATAGGAAAGTACCTTTTGCAAACAGCCTTTACCCTGTGCAGAAATCCTCCACAGACAGCCCACTTCCTTTATGCACAGCCTTCACCCTGTACTGAACACTTTGCCGTGTGCCTGTCAGTGAGTTAAACCAATGCGCTGTGTCATGTATACGTTGAACAGTGTGGGGGTGAGGGACGATCCCTGGGAGTCTCAGCAAATCAGGTTCTTGGTCTCCAATGTGAACGGTAGCAGTCTGACTCTTTGAGTTCTTCACATGAGGAAGGAACAGATCCTTTGAGTGCGGGTCCTTGGATGCTGATTTCGTAGACAAGTGTGTTGTGGGATACTGTGTCAAGTTCAGCGGAGAGGTACAGCAGGATGAGGACCGCTGTTTCTCCTCAGTCCAGGACGGTCCGGATGTCATAGGTGGCTGCAATGAGTGCTGTTTCGGTGCTGTAGTTCTTTCTGAATCCTGATTCAGTGTTATCCAGTTGGGGGTGTAGTTTGAGGCAAGTTGTGAGTTGTTTGGTGATGGCGTTTTCAATCACTTTAGCTGGGTAGGGGAGCAGGGAGATAGGTTGGAATTGGTCAGTTGGTGCGGGTCGGCCAACATTGACCGATGCATGCTTCTTGTCATCCGTGAATGCAGCAGATGTGACTGAGGTGTTGATGATATGAGTGAAGGCAGTGCTGATTGGTAATTCTCCTAGGTTTTAGTCGTGATGGGAGCATGAATCTGATGGGGCCCCTCAGTGAATGGTCTGCATAATCGTTTCTGTGTTGTCTCTGGAGAGGTTTGTCCATTTGGTCAGGTGGCCATCTTAGCTTGTGATAGTTAGGTAGGCGATGAGATCGCTGAGGTCAGGTTGGTGTGTGAAGTTGCTGTAAATGTTTGAACAGGTAATGACAAAGCTCTTGGGAGGGGATGCTGTTGTTGGCAGAGGCCAAGGGTGTGGTGAAGCATTTGACGGTTGAGAAGATCTCCTTGCAGCTGGTGGAGTTCCCTTCAATGCGTTCAGCTAGCGCTCTTTTCTTAGGGGGTCATTATGATAGCGGGCGGATCATCCCCCGGGCCAGCGGTAGTCACCGCCGGCCCGGTGGGGGTGATCCGCCCGCCATCCACACTGCAAAGACCCCCCGCCATATTAGGATGGCTGGGGGTCCGCGGCGGACGGAAAGACCGTCCGCCGCTTTTCCGCCGGTCGACTCGTCGACCGGCGGAAAACATGGTAAATATGGTGGCGGTGTCTGCAAGACACCGCCATCCATATTAGCATGCAGGCGGAGATGTGCAACGCCGCCATGGAAATGCATGTGGTCTTTGCCTTTGGGGGCCCGTAGCGGGCCCCCAGGAAGTTGTGGGGGTGGGGGGTGCACATGGGGGGTACCTATGGTACCCCCCTGCATTGGCATGGACGAAGTGGCAGGCACCGCGCGGTGCCTGTCACCTTGTGCATGCCAATGCACGACGTCTATTCCCAGCATTGTGGCGGGCAGTGCTGTGAGCACCGCCCGCCATAATGCTGGAAATAGGGCTTGCCACCGCCACGGTGGCATCCTAATCTCAGGTGCGGGACCACCGCACCCCTTGCGGACGGTCCCGCATTCCGTTGCGGTGGCGGGCGTACTTTGTCCGCCCGCCATCGTAATGATGCCCCTAGTGTCTTTAAGTTGCTCATGGTAGCGTCTGGGTGCAGCCTTGTAGGTGGTCCTATCAGTGGTTTTGTGGCTGGCTCTCCATTTTCTCTCTAGCTGTTTGCAATCGTTTGGTATCTCGAAGATCATCTGAGTACCACCCGGCCTGCTTGTTGAATCTTCTTTGCTTGTTGGGTGAGATGGAGTCTGCACAGTTCTTGATCTAGTTGTTGAAGTTGGTGACGTCCTTGTTAAGGTTGTCCGTGGGGTTGAGTTGATAAGTGCTAAGGGTGTTGAACAAGTCTCCTTCTGAGATTTTACCCCAGCTGCGGTGTGGCAGGCTAATGCTGGCAGTTGCATTGACTTGCGATGTGTTAATTTGAAAGTGGATGATTGTGTGGTCTATCCGGGAAAGCGGCTTTGTGTTTGATGCTGTTGCTGGTGTTGAAGATGGGGTCCAGTGTGTGTCCTGTGATGTGTGTTGGTCCTGTGACGGACTGGGTTAGTCCAATGTTGTTCAGTCTTTAAAGGAGCGCTGTGGAGCAGGGGTCTGTTCTGTCTTGCAGGTGGAAGTTGAGGTCACCTAATGAGTATATAGGCTGTGGGGTCGATGCTGAGGAAGGCGATGAAGTTAGTGATGAGACTGGTGAAGGTGGCTCACAGTCCGGGTGGTTGGTAGACGAGGGATTTACACTAAAACATCACTGGTAGCTGAAGTCATATCATACTGAATTATACTTGTCTCCAGTGCTACATTGTTTCTATTTGAGGAGCAGTAGCTTGGATGATGTCATCAGTGATGTGATAAGTGATTTTATCAATGATGTAATTTGAGATGCCATCAGTGATGTCATCAATTATGCCATTTAACATGTGACATAATATGTGAGGTCATATGCAGTGCATGGGGCACAAGTTATAGTTACATCAGTAAACTATAACTGGTGAATTGGAGTGTTTCCTTGGATTTTAAATGTTAGTTTTTAAATTATTACAATACCTAACTATAACATCATTTTAACCATGTTTCTTTCTGTGAATATATATAAGTATAAATATGAATTCACTTTTCATCATATATCTTTAATACTTTGCTCAACTGACATTTTTTGTTACTTCCTACCACTGCTTACAGCAATAGGCTTTATTAAGAAAAGTTTCTAAGTTGCTATAAATAAAATAAACAATAAATAAAATGACATCAAAACAAATTAAATCCAATCAGTAGAAGTAGAGTGAGTGAATTTTTTAATTTTTTAGTGAAATTTAGTACCTAAAAGATAAAAGTGACAAACATACGCATCTGGTCGCACAAGACCAGGGCAAAGTCACACGTTTAGGCCAACCTCCATGGAGAACAAGTCGTATATACTAGTTGGATTGGGCCCAGTCTCAGCTTACAGTTGGACTTAGAAGAAATGTTAAAGAAAAGTTGAGGAGAAGGTAGAATTCAGCAGGGCAAGGCAGCAGTCTGTGTCTGAGGAGGACTCTTCGTCGCCAGTGAATCCTGCCTGAAGTCTCTATGTATATGTTGACGATGACTTGGGATTTAAACAACAATTTGGAAGTCAAAAACTTCCAATGGAATGAAGCTGAAGCGGTAGCTAAAGAGGGCTCCACAAGGCCGGATACTGTCACTGAGAGGTCCCACTGAACAGTATTACTGGTGTGGAGAAGAATGTAGCGGGAGCTACTAAAGTCAGGATGACCAGCAATGCATCTTGGTCGAAACGGCTGGCAGGTAGGTCCTGGTCTTAAGTTGGTTCTTCTGGCACTTTTTGGTGAAAATGTTTCTAAGTCCCAGGTTTTAGGGTTAGGCAGGAGAAGCACCTTTAACACCACTTCCAAGGGTCCAGTACTTGGGAGTGGGGGGCACCACTTGGGGGGTTAGGACTAACTCCAGCAGAGGCCTGGTGCAAGAGTCAAGGTCTCTGGAGCTTGTTATGTCCCTGTAGCTCACACAAGAGGCCAGCCAACTAGCCATTGGATCACGTCTGGTGGTCCTAGGTTCAACCAGCAAGGCAGGCCTCAACCAGCAGGACAGTCTTCTGGGGAGCAAGGCAGGCCTCAAGAAGCTGGGCAGTCTTCTGGTAGCAGCAGGGCAGTCCTCTGGGGAGTAAGGCAGGCCTCAAGTAGCGGGGTATTTCTCTGAGGGTCCATGTCAGAGGCCTGCTCCCATCACCCCAACACACTCAGTACATAAAACACACGAAGACTTGGGCGTAAAAAAAAAAGCATACAATCATTGCTCAACCCAGATCTCGTGTGCGCTTGTGTGTAAGTATGGTAATGCTTCCTATGTGTTTTGTGTTTCACATTCTGTATTACTTAGGCATAGTGGTGTTCTCACATTCTGTACCATTGCTTAGGCATAGGAATTTATTTTGCATATGTTTGTTACCTTGTAGTTTTGCTTTGCATGTTGTGCACATGTCATAGCTCAAGAAAACTGGCAAGTAAGACCATGTGCCAACAGTTAACTTGATTATGGGAGAGCCACGTGCTACATCCCTGCGGAGATCTCCCGCTGACAGTCAGTCGCATGTGAAACACATGCAGAGATTTTTAACAATGAGTCTGGGTGCGGCAAGCGGTTTCCTACCCCCGACTCCCGAACATTGCTTTTCCTCAAGGATTTCTCTGCCACCAGCTACATTTCTGGCATTGCAGAACATTGCGCTTTCAGAAAGAGACTTTACTGTTTAGTGCTGCTTTAATTTGCAGAGTTTTAAGTTCATTATATTGGGTTTTGAAAATTAGAACTTTGAAAGACTAAAGGCATTCTACAAAGGGCAGAAAGTCAAGTTCAAGAAAAACCTCATAATGCATCAAGAGTAATGTGAAGGAACGTTAACTATTGGCGTGCTACAAGTTAAAAGACCCTTATCAGGTATCCAAAAGGACAACAAACTGCACAGTATTGGGTGTATGCTATATTTGATACCAAGTACTGTATAGTGTTCTGCTGTGTTTTGTTTACGTTAGATCTAAAGCTACAGATCCAGATAAACCTTGCTAACTTCCACATTCAGGATACCGTGACTTCTCCTGGTGCACGCCCTTCCAGTTGCCTCGCAGGTATTCAGGGGATTTAGGAAACTAGGTGGATCAAGGTAGGGAATGGGATAAAATATTAAGGAGAAATAAAACTCAAAATGATTTTCGTATTTTTATATCTTAGGTCTACAGCTTGGCTGTGAAGAAGAGCAACAAACCACAAGGGTCCACCTCCCCTTTTTGGAGCAGGCCTCTAGTTGTGTATTCATATAACAAAACTGGTAGGTAAGACACTATTGACAGTCCAGATATCCCTTTTGAAGTATTCCACAGGTCCAGGAGTGTACTGATGTGAGGCTTTGGATGTCTAATATTTGTACCTGGTGACAGCATTTGAAGTTGGGGGATCCTCTGCACTACCACCATGTCTAGTTCAAAAAGATTTTTCCTTTTCCTAACCAAAGCTCCAAGAAGTCTGGGGTGACAATTGACTAGTGTCAGGTTCCTTTGTGTGTGCAGAAGGCATGTCCTTTGAAGTGGAAGTGGGGCAGAGAACAGCCCCGCCCTTAGCCATCCTGGCAGGATAGCCCATCCTGCCTACATCCAGTCCCCTTTATCTCACTGTCATTCAGGAATACACAAACTCCAACAGCAGAGTCATGTGACCCAGGATACTGGCAGGAGGCATAAATGTGTAAGGACAAGAAAATATCTACGTTCTAAAACTGGAATTTTCAGAATTGTGACTAAAAACCTGACTTTACCATTAACCCCTTGTGTGCTCGGGACGGCCCCCGGCCGTCCAACATCGCAGTGGGCGTGTGTGGAGGACGGCCGGGGGCCGTCCAAACCCCGCCCACCTAATAAAACTCCAGCACCGCGGCGGAATTCGTGCCGCGGTCAAGGGGTTAAAGAGGATTTAAAATTACAATGTATTTGAGCATACACATGACATCTCTATCTGCTCCCATTTCAAAGGAATCACTTATTAAATGTAATAAGCTAATCCGATGTTATCCAATGAGATATGCCTTGAAGTAGTGAAAACCATATTTAGGAGTTTTTCACTACCAGGATATGTATAACTTAATACCACATGGCTTATTTTTCAAATACAATGCACCTTACCCTAAAAGCTTTGAGGAACTACCTTAAGGGTGACTTACTTATATTACAAATGAAAGTTTAGGCCTGGCAAGAGGTTTATTTTGTAGGTTGAAGTAGCAGTTTTAAGACAACACTGTAGGGTGCCATGGCAGCTCTAAGACATGTTTTAAAGTACCACTGCAATGGGTGGCACAAGGAGTGCTGTAGGCCAACCAATAATACTTAATGTACAGGTCCTGGGTATATGCAGTACCATATACTAGGAACTTATAACAAGTAAACTAAATGCGCTAATCAGGTATAGACCAATATCACCATGTTTTAGAGTGAGAGCACATGCACTCTAGCATTTGTTAGCAGTGGTAAAGTGAACAGAGCCCTAAAGCCAACAAAACACATTCAGAAAAACAGGAGAGTGAAGGCAAAAGGATTGATGAAACCCTGCAGAGAGGGCCAAGTCCAAAAGAACCAACTATTAAACCAAGCTTGTTCAATACAAAAACAAATTCCTAAATATTGTGAACGCTTTTCTCCTGCTCTACCAGAAATCTATTCTGGCATTGTTACATAATGTATTAGGTTTAGAATTATAATTCCTGTGGCCCCCTTCTCAAAATTGCACCATAAACTCTGTACTCATAAGTTGTTTGGCTAGCAGGTAATCCTAGGTCCAAGTGAATGGTCCGAATGGAAAGACTTCTCCTAACATTCATCCATGAACTTAGAACCAGATTTCCCACTCTCTTAAAAAATGTTAATGCTGTATATTTTATACATTCAATTCAATATAAAATAGTAGGAGGAATCGTTGTCCTATATATATTTTTTTAAAATAACTTGTGTTTCCCCATAGCTGTTAAACATGTCCTTAAAATCAAGGGAATTGGAGGTATAAGAATATCTTCAATATATTTATAAGAGGGGACTAACCCCAATCTTATGCTATCTGGGTACCAATTAAATTTGGGTCTACTTAGATTCTTACTAAATGCCAAGATCTTAGACTTGTTTGTGCTGATATTTCGACAGTGGGAGTCAGAAAATTGCTAAATAGCAGACAGTCCTTGCAGGAGACCAACAGAGGTTAGAGCCAAATCAATACATCATCTGCATACAATAATACATTTAGGAGCTCATTACGATGTCAGGTAAAGCCTCCGCCCGACACCGACTCGGAATCGTGACCGACCAACTTGCGGTCGGCGTTTCCAAACACCGGATTACGATGCGACCGAACACAGTTCGGTCGGAGTCCCATTGGGGCATATTAGCAAGACCGGCGATAAAATTATCGCCGCTTTAGCGGCAGGAAACTGCCGCTAAAACGGCGATAATGGGCTTGCTAATATGCGTTATAGAATTCAATAGAAGCCCAGGTTAGATGTCCTTCACATCTAACCTGGGCTTCTATTGGAATTCTATAACGCTTATTAGCAAGCCCATTATCGCCGCTTTAGCGGCAGTTTCCTGCCGCTAAAACGGCGATAATTTTATCGCCGGTCTTGCTAATATGCCCCATTGTTCCTTATGGGAGCTTGTGTTCGGCCTGACAACCGGCCGTAACACAGGCTCCTATAGGGAAATGGGGTGTTTGCAGAAAACCCAGCACCCTGTTGCAGGCGCCCCACGATGCCTGCCACACAGTGCAGGGCTTTACAGGGTGTCCCTTAGGTACCCCCTTTCCCATCAACTGTAGGCCACAGGGGCCCCCAAAGTCACTTTCCGAAGCCTTTCCATGTTGGACAGGCTGACGCGGAAAGGCTGTTGGAAATCGACATTGTAATCCCGAGGGTGTAAACACTGTCCGTAGGGGTGTACGATGTGGTTCCAACCAACACGAATACTCTGCGAGTCGCTCGGAACCGATTCAGAATGACCGTGCGGTTTACATTTCGACCACGAACATCGTAATCGGGCTGTCGGAATGGAAACCCGACCAATATGGTTGGAAGAGCTCCGACGCGGTCGAGGAGATTCCGATTGTTGGGAGGAGGCTTTCCGCCCGACATCATAATCGGCCCCCTAGACTTTTTCCTACAATGATTGGTGGAAATTTATTTACATGATTTAATTTCTCAGGTAGGTCAAAATTGTATACAGAAAATAACAAAGGTTCCAAAAGGGATTGTTGCTTAAAGCCACTAAAGGGTGGTATGTTTCAGTCATTTCTCTGTTTCACCCTATGAGGACTCTGGCCTAAGTGTTAGTATGTAACGCTGCTAACACTCTAAGCAACTGCCCTGGAATCCAATGGGCAGCCAGTTTATGAAATAATATTCATCTAGAGACCTTATCAATTGCAAATGTGGCATGTACTAGCTGTCTCTTTCTTTACATATATCTATCAAACATTACTTGCACCATTGTAATACTATCAAGACTCGAAATAGTCTAGGGAAAACCGACTTGCTCTAGTAAAACTATTCCATAACTATACAGCCAAGCTTGGAGGTGCTTCAAGAGAGATGTTACAAATAATTTAGCAATTGTGTTTAGCAATGAACTCTGTCTATAATTTTGTGGGTAGAGACAAGATTCTTTCTTATGAATACGCACATTAATGCTCCATTTCATAGACTTTACAGTTTTACATCCAGTATAACAAGAGGAAAATATAGGGCAAGGAAATTTCTCCACAGTTTGGAATTCTGTTCTAAAAGTAAAATGGCTAAACTATCTGAACCTTGTGTTTTAGAGACTCTTGCGTCTTTAATAAGTTTCATTCTAGGTAGGGGGAAGAGGGCTGGATTAGTGTAGCCAGTAGTGCCTCCACTCTTTCTGAGAGGTGCTAGATTCTGTTAGAGAAGTAAAGTGATAACATACAATCTATCCATTCTGATTCAGGGATCGAAACTATCACTTTGTAAGTTTTTGAACTGATAATCTTGGTGACAATTCTCCAGCATGCAGACCACATCCCAGGATCTGAGGGCTATCTGGTGTTACCGTTTCCTGGGGCCTTTTGCTAGATTCATCCCCCTCTCCTTACACAACCTTTCCAGCTCTGCCACAGTGAAGCTTTCAATGTTGCTTGGATGCAGCTGCATTCTCCCAAATCTCACATGTGCAAAAATATGGGAATAGGAGTAGAATTTCGAAAAAGGGAAAAAATGCCCAATTAAAAATATAGGAGAATTTTAAAAATCAGAAATCGATTTTGATGTCAGATTAGACAAGGGATTTTTGATTTTACACAAATCACTGAGTAGCATTGGAAAATCAGAATTCCACAGCTGAACACCAGTGTAAGAAACTGGATTATGTGTTGAAGGGGATGAGAACCCACTTCAAATAATAGTCCAAATCTTTGTCAGGGTGTACCACAAAGACACCAACAAATCTTTGCTCATCCCCCTGGTAGTTGGCCACAAAGCTTAACATAGAGGCACTCAAACATTAATAATGTAACAACACAACACAAGAAAAATCCTAAACCAATGTATACAAATAGTATATATTTAAATAAATAAAATGACACTAAAATGACAGAAATCCAATAAGTGGAACCAGAGATATGAGTTTTTGAAGTTTAAATAAAATATAACGCCAAAAAGCTCTAAGCTCAAACCACGCTGGAGCAGAACAAAGTGAATATTTCAGGCCGACAACGATGTCAGGCCAGTCTGATAAAGGGACCAGGTTCGTCCCGATGGAAAAGTTACCTTCTGACTTAGAAGTGTTCATCGAGAAAAGTGGCATTTGATAAGAGTGTCGGTGAAGCAATCTGGATCGAAGCGGGTCTCAACGGTGGCAGTCTGCTATAGAGCAGAGGTCTTCAAACTTTTTGATGCCCAGGCCCCCCTGTCAAATTGTTTTAGGCATAGGACCCCCTCCAAACAACAAATTCTAGAACATGGAACTCCTCATCATCGACAACCATAAATGCGTCTGACACACTGCTATCTTGCTCTGCTGCTTCCTAGGGTTGAGGGCTGGCCTAAGTGCAGGAAGGCAGCCATATGCTGAGGCAGGCACTGTCTTGGGGAGAGAGCAGCTGTGGCAGTAGCTAGCACAGTGTTGTAGGACAGTGCATGTCTGCATGACGTAAAGGTGGGGTGTCCCTCTCATTAAAAAAATACATATACAGGGTTCAATTTAGCCTAAAATGAAGTCAACACATGATCCTGCCTCTCTGCAGTGATGTCAATGAGGCATGCACCAAACTAGAGGCACAGGCAGCAGTGCGAGAAAGAAACATAACTGTTGCTCACCACCCAGGCTGAGTGAGTCAGTCTCAGCTGTAATCAGACTGCTGCAGCCAGCGCAGCTGAGCCCCTAGGCCAGCATGACTATTGCCAGCTATACTGTGATGAGCGAACTGTACTCACTGAGGCGTCAGGCAGCACAGTGTTCAGTGCAGTGCTCCAATTCTTGTCAACCTCCCACCATGCCAAATCCGCACAGGAATGGGTAGCTAGACCAACCAGCATTCGAAGTGTATTAAAAAAAGTATGGGAACTGTGATGCTGCATGCAATATGGGCAGGGTCAGTGAGCATGGGGGCAGGGTCAAAGGTGTGGCTAAAAACTAAATATTCTGCAAGTTTTTTAGGTCTCTCACTGTCAGGTAGCCACAATAAAATAACAGGCATCTTATATTAAAATAATATTCACTAAGTTGTTACTCAGTGAGAAATGCACTGTAGTACATTATGAAACCTCTATTCAATTCATTTCAAAAGATCTTTATTCGGCCATGTGTGGCCATAAAAGAGAGTTACAGAGCATATTAAAAAACAAACAAGTTGTACAAATTAATATTAAAAATCATATAAAAACCATAAATGTAATCTGTTAATATAGCAGCATAATCGACCTTGGGAGCAGGTAACGTGACGAACATCAAACTAGTTATTCCTTAAACTTTGCAATAGCAGTGGTTTTTAAATTGAAGACAAGTCATAAAATACATACACAACCAATACAAGATTCATATAATACAATTTAGTTGGAAGGGCAGAAATGGTTACAATATTTGTGTTCTTATAAAAGGCCACTAGCAAGAGCTGCAGTCAATAACAGGTTGGCTGTTTTGAACAACAAATAAGGGGGAGCCGTACCAGAAGGCCACCCTTCCATTGATGTTCTGCATCTCACTGCAGCTTTAAGAAAGGAACTAACCCAAAGATATATGTCACAGCTGTTCAGCAATTGCAGATGGTACAACGCTTCTCTGCATTTGCGGTGCCCCAGGTTATTTGATGAAGGTTTGAGAAAGTCTTTGAACAGAGGATTGAAAACTCTCTATTAGTCAATGCACTGCAGAGGTTTGTGTGTAACCAGAGAGCCACATAATTAAACCATGAGTGGTGCAGTGGAGAATAGTGAGTTGTGTGATTTTAGTGCTATGAGGTCACAGCCTGTGACAGAAAGCACTGTGAATATGTAAGTCTTTATTTTATGCTTGCATTACACACAGTATAAGAAAGACTCTGCAAAATGTGCAAAATGTTTTACGATAAAACGATGCTTCCAAAATATAGATTTTAGTAATGCCCAGACCATACGTACTGCAATTACTGTCCCTTCAACATCTCACGGGGTTTTAAGCGCTATGTAAATACAATTACAATTAAAAGCCCACTTCACCACTCAGTTGTTAACTCTTTGCACTACCACTCAAAAAGAATAATTCTTTGTCATCACAAAGCTTCGAGTGATTTATCAATTAAAGCCAGTACCGGGTCCCAAGCATCCTTTACATTTCCAGATTACCCTTTACATTTGCAGATTAACTCATAGCGCACATTTGCATTTCTTTCAGGCAAGCAGGCATCCTGGCGGGAAAGCTTGCTTAGCTGTCTGCCCGGGTTCGGTTTCACAGCACAGGACACTCCCTGAATGACACTTCAGCTGAAGCATTTTAACTATCGGAATTACCCATCCCGGGATGGTGTCTTTTTTTAAAGCAAAGAGCAAACATTTTGGATTCAGGGCAGAAGTGAGGCTGGGGAATGAGCAGCCACCTTCCCATGACTCCACGCCCCCCCTGGAGGTTGCGCCCCACAGACTGATGACCTCTGCTGTAGAGCACAGTCTTGGTGCGGTCGGCAGTGAAAGAAACCTCTGATATTCGTCGTTGATGAAGATGGCTGCAATCCGGCATCCAGAAGCAGGACAATCTTGACGTCCTTTGGCTTCAGCTTGGTGTCGGGCTCGGTGCTGGTCACCTTCAGTACAGTGCTAAGGTTGTCGTAGGTCTTCATTGGCATTCACTGCAAAAAACCTCAGTTCGGCATCGATGTTGAGGGATGCAAATTTCAGCTGTTGCAATTGGGAGACAGGAGAAATATACTCTAACACCAACCAAGGGTCCAGTATCTAGAGGGCACTACTTGGGGGTAGACTCATTCCAACAGAGGCCAAAAGCAGGGTTCAGTGCGGACCTGCAGTTGCAGGGAGAGAGAAGACTCTGTAGGCTTGTTGTGTCCCTGTAGCTCAAACAGCAGGCCAGCCCACTGTCCCTTGGCATCACTTCTGGGCACTGGAGTCAAGCAAGCAGGTCCTGATTTCCTTCGGGGTCTTCGGACAGCAGGGCAGTATTTCGGAATCTTCTCAAGTCCAGGCGTGTTCTGAAGAGAAGTCTGGGGAGTCCACTTGTGTGCCAAGTGCCAGTATGTGGGTCAGTTCTTTCAATTTCTCTGAGTTTGGGGCCAGCCTGCCTAGAAAAAATGAGGCAGGCCTGGGTGTGAGCTTCATCTGCCAGTGAAAAGGTAAGCCTCCGTGGAAGCCCAGCAAGGGACTATGTATTACAAAACAATGGTACCCCAATTTTTGAACCTGGGGTGTTAGATAATATAGCAAAAACAATGGTTTATACAAGGCCAATAGGTCCTAAAAAAGAACTATTATCACAAGAAAGTTTTCATCAATTAGCCTCTGGCATAAGGCACTTTGCTTGATAAATGTAGGAAGGGACACAATTAGACATTGAAAAAGGTTCATTTATTTATCAATATCAATATTTTCACAACAAGTGGATTATAGATCCAGAGCTCACAAAAAAGTGAAAAGGAACGTGATTTGGTGAGTGACGGAAATATTTTAAAACATACATCGCATTGACAACATAAACAAAACTCCTTAGTAAAAATTTTAAAGAGGAGTTTTAGTTGTATTGTATTGATAAATAAATTAACCGTTTTTCAATGTCTAATTGTGTCCCTTCCTACATTTATCGAGCAAAGTGCCTTATGCCTGAGGCTAATTGATTAAAACTTTCTTGTGATAATAGTTCTTTTTTTAGGACCTATTGGCCTTGTATGAACCATTGTTTTTTGCTACACAGTAAGGGACTAGGCAAAGCCCCCAGGCCGTCCTACCCAGAGAGGAATTACCTTCTTCACATCAAGAGCCCTTTGCCCACTGTCTGAGAGCAATACACATCTCCCCCAGGAGATCCAACAACAGGAACAGCCAGTGTGACACCCCAAGTAGGCTCTGGAAACTTTGGGCAGAAAACAGCTAAACGTGCCCATTCCAAAATAGTTAGACAAAATCCGACTTCAGCATTAAGTGGATTTTGAATTCCTATTAAAATGAGTCTTTGAACACTTTTCTCCCAAATTGAACTAAGTACTTATTAAATGTAATAGCTTAAGCCAGTTTTAGTCTATGGGAGAGTCAGCCTTGCCACTGTGAAAATGACTTTAGATGTTTTTCTCTATCAGGATATGTTAAACATTAAATATACATGTCCCACTTTTTAAATACCATGCACCCTCACTATGAGCTTTTAGGCCCTACCTTAGGAGTGACTTATTAATATTAAAAAGGAAGGTTTGGGTGTAACAAGAGGTTAATTTTGCCATGTTGAAATGAAAGTTTATAACTGCACACCCAGGCTGCAATGGCAGGCCTGGGACATATTTTACAGAGCAACTATCGTGGCTGGCAAATGAATACTGCTGTTATGTTCCATATAGGTACCCCAATATAGGCCCAGGTAGTCACCTAACCTTTCACCTATATTCTCCCCTACCATTACACCTCATAATGGTTCTTAGTACTGACCTTTTATCTAGTTACGGTAATGTCCAAAGATGACATGGGGTTTTCTCCGAAAAGCTTAAGCCTCATTCATTATGCATGAGTATTCTTGGAATCACAGCAGGACAGCAGGTCTACCATCTCCTGCATAATAACCATGTATAAGGGTCATTCCTTCCGTCATCCTAGTCCGTCATGACACAGCAAGGTAGAACCCCTGAGGGTACCACTTTGGGTATATATACAACATATCTTGCTGAGGTAGTCAGAGGAGAAAAGGACTTCCATGCTGACACATTGACGCGAGACGCTGGGGCTCCTGCACGCAGACACTCCAGCTCGCAGTGGTCTGACATCTCTTGCGGGTGTCCATCTCGAGACCAAGACGGGGTCCCACAGTCTCTCACTTCAGGTAATGGGGTTGACTTTATCCTAGAGGGATTCTTGGCTTTTACACCCATACACATGCTAGGTACTCTTAGGTACATCTAGTTAGGGTTGCATCGTAGGAGTAAGCACTTTACTGTCATGTATTTTATATACTTGCCTGTATTCATTGTTTTAGCATGTTGGTAGAAATCTACCATCCTTTTACTCTGTTAGTGCTTATAATCATTTATATCTGTTACTGTCTAGTGGGTGTTTCAGCACACCTATTTTATACTAGAATGATGCTGGTTCAATAAATGCGTATTGAAAAATGTCCCCACCGTTTATTCTATGTATCTCTCTGAGACAAAGTGAGCACGAGTGACTGAGCGAAAAGTAGTACACTGTTTCCACGATCCCTGATGGGACAGGGTTGTCATGTTCGATAGTTGCCAAGAACTATTCTCTCCTTGGTAAGAGGGGTTTCTAGTGGCACTGTGAGCTAGCTGGTATACAGGCTAACATACCCAATAGGGGTGTCTAGAATCAGTCTAACACCAATCCTATAGTGTATGTTGTCTAACGCGCAGATCCTATATAGGGTAATAGGAACTACACGACATGGCGCCCAACGTTGGCTTGGTACTTATTTGACAGTCAAATATGAGTAGTTCAGTCGTGCTATTCTCAGAGACCCCTAATCACATTTCCCCAGAGACGTCTAGAGTGGGAAGGGTACTATCCGCCACAGCTGAGTAGGCATATCCTACGTATTGGCTGTAGGTTAATCAAGCTTGAAGGACAAACAGTTCCTATTGTGCATAAAACCTTATCTCAGTTTCCTTGAAACTTTTTCCTTCTTCAAAGCAATGGCTGACGAAAACACCGCTGTGCGAGCACAGCCTGCTATAGTCAGGGAAGAGGAAGGTGAAATTTATATTTCAGAAAATTTCAGAAATGCCCTTACTGAAAAGCTAACAGACTACGGAGTCACAGCTAGCGGTGGGACAGTAACCTTCGTGATTGAGGCTCACGAGTCTTATAGAACAGAGGTATTCTATTCATGGGTTAAATTCCCACAAGCAGATGCACAATCAAATACATTTCATTCTTACACTGAAGATGAAACACTGAATGAATACTGTCCGTATGAGGACAGTGAAGTTCCACTCACCTACCAGGAGCATATAAAATGGTTTAAAGGCGCCCTCCACCACACAGAAGACAAAGTAAGACTAGGTCCGCTAGGAAGAGACGGGCCACTTGCCCTGTCCTTGCGGCTTACACACAGCATCCAGACATTGACACAATGCCGGTAGCAGACTTGCGTACACTTCACAAAGAAATAATAAAACTTTACAGAAACCTGACGCAGTTCGTGATGAGAACACTCACACTTCAGCCAACAAGAGCTACACAAACAAATCAAATTCAGAGTTCAACAACTAAAATTACTCCACAAACGCTATACGCCGTTATGGGTAAAATGCCCACTAAACGTGAGAAAATGCCATTCTGGATAGCTCAGAAAATAACACAGCTAGAGGCAGTATTTCCACACACAAGCCCTGAAGAAAAACACAGAATGCTAATAATCTGCTTGTCAATGGGGATAGCTCCCCAGTTAGAGGATTGTACCACTTGGGGTACAGTCTTCGCTGCCATATATACCAGAACTCATGGTATCCCATCATTAGCAGTAATACCAGACGTATTAAGACAGATAGAGACTGGATATGGAGCAGAACCTGCTCTGAACTTAGGGATGAAATTATTAGGTAATTTTGTCCAGGTATCAGCTATAATATTAGCAAATATAAAAGGGGAGGCAGCAGCAGTGGCAATACACCAATGCCTGAGGGATTTCACTCCTTTCCAACAGGAATGTGAATTACCTAAAATTATCTCAGACACCTATGCTGAATTAGGTGGAGATAGTTTGGGAGCTAGAGCAACAAAATCTCAACTCATGAGTGGTCCTGAAAAGGATAACACCAAGCAAGCACCTGATCCTTCTAAAAAGAAATGGGATAATAACAACAAAAACCAAAAGATTAGAGAAAATAGATCTCTATCTAGGAGTAGGTCTCCTCAGCAGGAACACTCCGAAAGGAGATACAATCTCAGGAATAGAGATAACATTAAAAAACCTGGCAGGTATCAGGATACTGATACACATTCCTCTCGTTCCTTTCAGGGGTCACCAAGAAACTCCGAGAGGGAAGGACAGTCAGAAAACAGACAGGAAGAGCGTACAAAGCCCAGAGACAAGCCACGCACTTCAATCTACACTTCTAAACCAGAAGAGAAGCCAAAATCAAAACCTCAATTTAAAAAGAAGAAAGTAGCAGGTCTCAAAGTTAGACATGCCCAGAATTCTGAGGACTCAACTTCTGACCGGAGAATGGGCTCTGACGGTACTAGACAGCACAGCAGAAGTAACAATAGCTCACCAGAACCTGATGGAATTTCTGGTGACAGCGGAGTTGAATGAGCACATCACGGTGGAAACACCTGATACGAGGGTAAGTGTCCCACATAGGTTACATGAGATAACACTCCAAATGGAGGGGGACAAACCCAGAAAAGTTAAAGGTCTCTTTTGGGAGAACTTGACTTATGGCTACGACATACTTTTAGCTGAAAAAGATTGGCCACCTGAAATTGTTATGGATTGCCCAAAGGGAGAAATGGTAATTTTACCAGCTTTTTCCGACCAAGTTCCAATTTACTTTTAACACACATATGCGCTGCAGTGGGCAGTAGCACTTGCTCCGGCCCTATATCGCAACCATGTTGGGTGGGATGCTGTGTCACCACACCATCTAATCCCAGTTAAAACGACTCCAACGCCACAAAGACAGTACCCAATAAAACAAGATGCGAAAAAACAGGTCAGGGAGATCTTAGATCAACTTGAATACCAGGGTGTAATTGAAACTTGCACCTCTCCAATGAATGATCCTTTCTTTCCCTTAATGAAACCCGACAATTCATATTGTCTAGTTTTGGACTACAGACATCTAAACACATGCACAAAAACATTTGCAGTACAAAATGCACATAGTGCCGCATTAATGAATAACATTGTGCGGAAAAAATACAAAACAACACTAGATATCTCAAATGGATACTTCAGCTAAAATATAGCGCATCTGCGTATCTGACAGCATTCTCAGCGCTAGGTTCCCAGCGTCAATTTTGTGGACTGCCCAAAGGGTATAAGAATAGCCCCGGGTTGTTCAGCGCTAGGGTGACAGAGTTACTTCAGAATTTGGATGAAGAGGCATTGTCCTATGTAGATTATATTTATCTGACGGATGATGATTTACAGGATCACTTGACCAGGGTAAGCACCATCATTTTGGGGTTCGCCTCTGAGGGCTACAAATTCAACTTTAAAAAATCAAAAATAGCCCACCTCAATGTCCTATTTTTAGGATACGAGTTATCAAGTGAAGGAAAAAGCCCTGCAGCTAACTATGTTCCATATAGGTACCCCAATATAGGCCCTGGTAGTCACCTAACCTTTCACCTATAGTCTCCCCTACCAATACACTGCATAACGGTTCTTAGTACCGACCTTTTACCTAGTTACGGTAATGTCCAAAGATGACATGGGGTTTTCTCCGAAAAGCTTAAGCCTCATTTATTATGCATGAAAATTCTTGGAATTACAGCAGGACAGCAAGCCTACCATCTCCTGCATAATACCTATGTATAAGGGTCATTCCTTCCGTAATCCTAGTCCGACTTGACACAGGAAGGCATATCCCCAGGGGGTACCACTTTGGGTATATATACACCATATCTTGCTGAGGTAGTCAGAGGAGAAAAGGACTTCCATGCCGACACACTGACGCGAGACGCTGAGGCTCCTGCACGCAGACACTCCAGCTCGCAGTGGTCTGACATCCATTGCGGGGTGTCCATCTCGAGACCAAGACGGGGTCCCACTGTCTCTCACTTCAGGTAATGGGGTTGACTTTATCCTAGAGGGATTCTTGGCTTTTACACCCATACACATGCGAGGTACACTTAGGTACATCTAGTTAGGGTTGCATTGTAGGAGTACGCACTTTACTGTCATGTATTTTATATACTTGCCTGTATTCATTGTTTTAGCACGCTGGTAGAAATCTACCATCCTTTTACTCTGTTAGTGCTTATAATCATTTATATCTGTTACTGTCTAGTGGTTGTTTGAGCACACCTATTTTACACTAGAATGACGCTGGTTCAATAAATGCTTATTGAAAAACATCCCCATCATTTATTCTGTGTATCTCTCTGAGACGAAGTGAGCACGAGTGACTGAGCAAAAAGTAGTGCACTGTTTCCACGATCCCTGAAGGAACAGGGTTGTCATGTTGGATAGTTGCCAAGAACTATTCTCTCCTTGGTAAGAGGGGTTTCTAGTGGCACTGTGAGCTAGCTGGTATACAGGCTAACATACCCGATAGGGATGTCTAGTATCAGTCTAACACCAACCCTATAGTGTATGTTGTCTAAACCCGCAGATCCTATATAGGGTAATATGAACTACACGACACTGCAGCCCACTAGTAGCATTTAAAATAAAAATCCCTGGGCACATGTACTACCATATATTAGGGACTTATAAGTAAATTAAATGTATCAATCAGGTGTGTTAAAGATTGCAGGAATCGCTGTTAGCATGAGCTGAAAGCCATTTTGTACTTGGCAGCCATTTTAGTTAGCCATGTGCTCGCCATGTGCTTTCTCCCTCTTCCAGAGGCTTGCACATGCTCAGAAAGGCCTAGCTGGTAGAATGCACCTGCTCCTAGTATAGAACTGTCAGGCTATTCTTACTGATGTAAGCAGTTTAGTCTCCCCTCCCACTTTGTGGAGCAAGCAAATTTTGTATACCCATATTAGTCAATAAGCATGCTTGTATGTGCTAGGACCTCCCCTTGATTTTATGCTGACTATGTAACAAATGCATATATATAAGGACCCTGTTCTCTGCACTCCTTAGAATGCCTCCTACAGTGGCCTGCGGGTACAGTATGACGCAATCTCCCTCATCTGAGGTTATTAAAATATGTTTTTGATATTACAGCTTCCGTGCCAATCTCTTCTTTGTTGGTTTTAAGGACCAGGTGTATCAGTGAACCCCTAAGAAGGTTTTTATTTCTACAAAATGGCACCCAACGTGGAGCTCATCGGTGAAGCGGCTATCCAAGGGAGTGGTCTTGAAGGGAGACAGGAATCTACTGAGGAGTACAGGACAGGAATCTACTGAGGAGGTACCCTGCGCACGGAGATTGTTTGTCTTCCAGCCCAGTATATTTCTGGACTTCCTGATCTGATCCTCCAAGTGTTTGCCGCTCCCGACTGAGAACTTCTTTGGTGTGAGTATTCTAAGAAACGACCGTTAGGTCACTCAGAACTTGGCAGTTGGAAGCTGGAGACTTTGGTTTGGTAAGGTTGCTGTCGCAACACTTTTGTTTGGAATGACTTGGCCAAGATTCTTGTTTGTTTGTTTTGTTTGCTGCAGCAAATGAAGGCAGGTAATGAGGAGATTTTTCTCTAACTTTGAAAACTTGAACGGCACACATTGTGTTAAGTGTCACTTGGAGTATAATATTATATATGCTATAATATTCTTGACATGCCTGCTTCTAGCACACTTCATAGAAAGTGTTGCTGTCTTGGAGGTACCAATATGGATTTAGTAAGTACTCAGCTGACTCCTCAGAGGGGATACCTAAATAGGTTTAGGTATAGTAAAAAGATATTTCTTCCTTGGTGACTAAGTACCCCATGGAACTAAATATGTACATAAAACGGATCCGGATCTGCGCACTTAGTAACATTCATAAGTGGTGATATGCAGAGCGCTTTTTGAGTGTTCTACCAGCCAAAACTGGCGAATTTGGTGTATTTTGGCTTCTTGAACATGGAACAGTCTTTTGGGCTGTTTTGGTGCAGTCTTTTGGACTACTTTTGAGAGCTCTTCTTGTAAATATGACTTACAATTAGTATTTACAAATAGTTTGGTTTTGCGTACAGTCTGTAGGCTGTCTCTTGTTTTTGCCCTAAGTGTTGCTTTGTGGGTTAATTGTTTTTTTTGTTGTTGTATGTGGTTGTGGACTGACATGCTTGAAAGTACTTGTTTCAGTAAAATAGACTATGTTTTTTGTGTAAGAATGGCTAGCCTTCAGCGCGCTGTGTTGTGTGTTATGAGTGTATGACCCCCTTCTGAAAATGTCTGGAATGAGCTAAATTTTTGTTGTCATTCTGTTATGCAAATGTCATTTAAAGAACTACATTTTAAAATTCAGGGAATGAATAATGTAACATATGCTAAATAGTTGCACGCTACCATTAAAATTGACAAAGTAAGAAACTATAGATATGCGCAAATTGCCACACTGGTAAAGATAAATCAGAATTCACATTCAATAGGAATAAAATAGGCCTCACAGAAAGGAGGAAAAAACGAATTTGTGTGCTTTCACACAATTAGGACTACAATGCAAAATGTTACAGTATTATCCTTATATATTAATATTGAAAGGCATTCACATCATCTGAGTGAATTGGTTGTTGCTGAAATAAACACCACATTACAGAACGATAGATTTGTGCTGGCTTGAAAGGCGTGAGATGTTGACGCCTGCTGGTCAGAACACAGCTGTGTCAACAACACATGGCTATTCTTGGTCCCAAGCCATAAGGAAACTGCCGAGTCAACTAGATTTGAAGTTAGTGCAAACATGGTTTGAAAACGTGCATTAAAAACTGCTGATTTTAAAAGTCAGAAAAGACAGTTTCATTATTTTGGATAACAGAGAAAAGATTAAAAGGGATTTTCTTTCTTAATGCCTTTTTAACAAGCACATCCGTGGTTCTGATGTTAAATGATTACTGTCCTTTAAAAGTGACGCAGGGGCGTGGCCAAGATGGCGACTTGAACAGTTGCAAGTTCCGGAGGCTCCTCGTCCCTTGCCTTCCCACCCAGCCATTTACGGAGCCTGCGGCCCCAAAACCCCGCAGGAAGGGGTAAAGCCGAAAGCGGAGGCGAAGGGTCTGGGTCCGACACAACGCTGAGGGGCACCGACTCCTGAATCCTCCCTTTTTTTTGAGCGGCGGCCGGCGAACAGCGGAGCGCACAAAATGGCGCCGCATCGCGTCTGAACTGACGCCGAGGGAGGTAGGAGGACCGGAGGGGCAGAAACGGGACCCAAGCAGTAGACGGGGGCGCGTCTGGAGGAGGCACCCCGCCGGGTGACGGGGCGGGCGGCGGGGCACTGCCCTGGTGGAGGAACAACCCTCGGCAACCCAGGGCCCGCTGAGAGACGCACGAGACACGGGGCAGAGACCCAGTGGACGGCGTAGAACGCCCGGCAGGCCTCGCAAAAGGGGGAGAGAGAACTGCGGTGAGCAGCTGAGGCCATCGGGCCGGTGGTGAGCGATCCCCCTCCCCCCCTGGTGAAGGCGATAGGGGGGAGAGGTAGACAACAGCACAGAGGGGGAGAGAGGCCCCCGTGGCGACGACTCACAGGTCCCGACGATAACAGTAACAGGAGCTCGTCCTGAGGTGACGGGAAGCTGGGCCCGTCGACTCGGAGGTGAGGCTGAGGCTGGGCTGGAACCCCGGTGGGTACTGGAGCGCTGAACGGAGGGAGCAGACCCAAGGGCACACAGGAGGCGCGGCCTGGGGCAGCGGCCTATATGAGATAGGCGGTGTGGACGGCTGATACAGGGCCCCACGCTACAGACAGGTTGGGAGACACCCGGCCAGGATTGCCGCCTGGCGGAGGTACAAGGAGCAGCAGGGGGTGGTGCATGCACCATCGGTGGGCGCTCCCGAGGTTGGAGGAATTAACGGGGGAACGAGAGCAAGGCACGAGCTGCGGAACTTACACCCTCACCAGAAGAACACGAGACCCCTAGGGATGGAGAGGGAGCGTTCAGCGAGGCAGGGGTGATGGAGGCCCGCACCTCGAGGCAGGGGTAGGAAGGCGACTAAGGGGCGCGAAGGGACTAAGATCAGGGGCGCCCACCTTCAGAGAGCCGGGAGACAGGGGCGCGAGGTCGTGTGCGAAGACCAGGGTGCTCGGAAACAAGGGAGGAAAGCGGCGGACCACACAAGAAGGGTGGACGAACACAAGGCCTCGATTCTGGTCCTGCGACGGGCACCAGCCGAACGTGTCCTGAGAGGGCACGTGGGACGGGTGCATCTGGGCCCTTTCTCAACCATAGGAGTGGGCCGCAGTGTCGTTGGGCCCCGCTAAGAGATCGAGTCGTGACCACAGAAGACCCCCAAGACTCCTCCAAGGCACTGCAGGAGAAGCAGGAGCAAGATGGCCACGGCGAAGAAGAAAGGGGAAAGGTCCGTGAGGGAGATGCTCATAAAACATACAGTGGTAGAGGAGAAAGGCAGTAAATCCCCCCAGGTCAGAACTAGCGGGGTCGCCCCAGAAGACGACACGATCCCGATCACCCGGGCCTTCCTCGAAACGCTATTCAACACCCTCCGGGAAGATTTCCAGGCGCTCAAGAGCGAAGTCGCAGGAGAGGTGAAGGACATCCGACGAGATGTAGATGCGGTGGGGGAAAGAGTGGCGGAACTGGAGGATAGAGAACACGCAGCGGGGGAAGAACTCGCTCAGCTCCAGCAAGAGGTCATTCGACTCAAAGAGCAACAAATCGACCTCCAGGCCCACACGGAGGATCTGGAAAATCGCTCCAGACGCAATAACATCCGCGTACGGGGGGTTCCACTGAAATCCGAAGGGACAAATGTGGCAAGCTATCTGCAGGGGTTGTTCCGAGAGGTCCTGGGAGGGAACCAAGAGTTTGAGATCCGCATAGATCGAGCGCATAGGGTGGGTTTGCCGCGGCGGGCCCCGGCGCCCCCCCCGGACATTCTGGCCTTCCTCCCAGACTACCCGTTAAAGGAACGCATTTTACGCGAGGCACGTCTGAAACAGTCCATCATCTATCAGGGCCACTCCGTGGCTTTATATCAAGACCTGGCCTCCATAACGCTGCAGAAGAGGAGATCCTTCAAAGACGTCACCCGGCACCTCAGAGAACAAGAGATAGCCTACTCCTGGGGGCATCCATTTAGGCTAATTTTTAAGTGGAACGGCAAGGTACATCAACTCAGGTCAGTGGAGGACACGTGCAAGCTCCTGGGCCTTGAAGTCCACGACGCAGAAGGTTTGCCTCCAACCACGAAACGATCGACGGGGGACGGATGGCGAAGAGTGGGACGCAGACGCTCCCCGACTTCGGAAGCAAGACCAGACTCGGACGCTATGGCGCAGGAGAGGCAAGCAGCTCTGGAAGCCGTCTTAAAGGATACTGCCCCGACACAGTGAACTGAAAGCATGGAAGGGGTCAGTAACGCTATCATATTTGAGGCTGGGGGGGATGGGGGCGGGGAGCCGGGAACACTTGGTCCACACATGCCCCGATTATCGTCTTTCCACGTACCAGGGCATGGGGCCCTGGGGCTACGGACAATGTTAGGGTTTTTAGGGTTCCTTGTTGGGGTTAGGGAGGGGGAGGAGAGGGGGAGGACGGGTTCAGGGGGGGAGGTTGGGGGGTTGGGGGAAGGGGAGGGTGGAACCGATGTGCTGCAAGGGGTTGGGTTCGGGTGGATTCCCGAAAATCGGGGTCCTAGCCCTAGCAGGACGAGGCTTACGGGATAACGAGCTGATGGGCGGGCCCTACCAGACTCAGCGCCCACCAGGGTTCAACACTTGGGATGGCTCACAAACTCCAGATTCTCACCCTTAATGTGAAAGGGTTAAATAGCCCCATTAAAAGAAGGGCCATCCTCTCCTATTTGGAGCACACGGGGGCGGCTATCTGCCTCCTGCAAGAGACACACCTCCTGGCTAAAGATTGGCATCGTATGAGATCTCGAGCCTTTCCTCAGCAATTCTTTTCTTCTATAGCGGTGAAAAAAGCAGGGGTGGCAATATTAGTATCTAAATCCTTTCAGGGCCTGGTGAGCGAGAGGGTGGCAGAAATTAAAGGACGGATGTTGGCATACAAATTCTGGGTAGGAGGGGTCCCGCTGGTGGTGGGCTCCCTGTACGCCCCTAACGCGGGACAGGAGAAGTTCCTTACCACAGCACTTTCAGAGGCACTCGCCACGCAAAATAGGATGATGGTGGTAGGGGGGACTTGAACCTAGTCATGGACACGGAGATAGATCGCTCCGGTCAGCGTTACGGACAGGAGGGTGCACTCTCTACTGCAGGGAAGGACTGGCTACGGGAACGGGGTTTGACAGACATCTGGAGGACAAAGCATCCACACAATAAACAATATTCATTCTACTCTCACGCACACCGAACATATGCTAGACTTGATCATCTTTTAGGGTCGTCGGACCTGACAGCATTAGTGGACACGGTAAATATAATTCCGGCGGCGCTTTCCGACCATGATGCGGTGACACTGACTCTCTCTCTACCTACAACACACAGGACCCCGGGGAGATGGCGATTAAGGGAAACGCTGCTTCAGAGACACGGGGTGGTAACAGCGCTACACAAAAGCATCACTGACTATTTAACCCTCAACGACCTCGCAGATACCCCCATTACGGCCCTCTGGGGGGCTTTGAAGGCAGTGGTACGCGGCGAATTAATCGCCATTGCAGCGGCGGAGGCTAAAGAGCGTAGAGAGGTTAGGGAGAAGCTCACAAAGCAGGTAGTGGAAATGGAACGAATCCATAGTCGCACAGGGGCCCCTAGGGTTTGGCGTCAGGTGAGAGCGGCAAGACTGCAGCTGGCTGCTCTTGATATCGATAGAGCGGAATATGCGGCGCTGAGGCTTAAGCACTCGTATTATATTGGGGGGATTCAACAGGCCGTATGTTGGCCAGCAAACTTAGAGCCCGCGTCCAACGGGACAGGGTACCCGCAATAATAAATGAGAAGGGAGTGAAGGTGGTCAAGGACGAGGAAATAGCAGACGCTTTCCGGGAGTTTTTTTCCTCTCTTTATAGGGAGTCGATACCCGACTCAACCGAGGGGGAGGATTATCTCAAGGGAGTATCGACCACGGCTTTAGATCAGTCCGAGGCTGAGGCAATGGAGGCGCCGATTCGGATAGAAGAGGTGATTGGGGCCATTGCTCGCCTTAAATCACACAAATCACCGGGTCCAGACGGGTACTCCGCAGGTTTCTATAAGGCCTTCTGCTCATTGATCGCCCCTATACTAACACGACTCTTCAATGCCTTCCAGGGGCGTGGGTCTATCCCCCCGGATATGTTAGCGGCAGACATTGTAGTCATCCCCAAACCCGGAAAAGAGAAGACAACATGCAGCTCTTACAGGCCGATTTCTCTTCTCAATCTCGACCTGAAACTGTTCACTGGAGTACTAGCGGCACGACTGGGACCGCGATTACCGGGCATTATAGACCCGGATCAGTCCGGTTTTATTTATAACCGACAGGGGAGCGATCACACCAAGCGGGTACTACATTTGATAGATAAGGCGCACCGAACCAAGATGGAGGCTTTGCTACTGTCAGTAGACGCGGAAAAAGCCTTTGACCGGGTCAACTGGAGCTTCCTGGACCATACCCTGGCTCATTTTGGAATCGGGGAACGCTTCAGGGCTTGGGTGGCGAGCTGTTACGATGAGCCTAGGGCCATGGTTCGAGTCAACGGTACAACATCACGGCCGGTAGTGATTCAGAGGGGCACACGACAGGGGTGCCCGCTTTCCCCACTCCTATTCGCATTATACGTGGAACCGCTCGCCCAGAAAATTAGAGATAATCCGGACATAAGGGGGATTCCCTTTGGGGGGAGAACCATACAGTGAGCTTATATGCGGATGATATTTTGGCCACGTTGGAGAAGCCGGAACGTTCGGTACCAGCCTTTTTGGAGGAGCTGGCCTCCTTCGGCCGCGTCTCCGGGTTTAAAATTAATGTGGGAAAGTCCACATTATTACACCTGGGTCGATATGCAGAAGCCGCGGATCTAGAGCGACCATCTTACGGAAACTTACGAGCAAGGGAATCCATCACGTACCTGGGCATAGAACTAGCTCCCACGGTAACACAGACGGTCGATCGGAATTACGCAGGGCTCCTCTCCCAGATCCAGAGGTGTCTTCAACAATGGCGCAAGCAACCACTCTCGCTCCTAGGCCGAGTCGCGGCGATCAAGATGAGCATCTTGCCCAAAGCGCTATATATATTTCAAACCATACAGGCCAGACCGCCGAGGGGTGCCCTCCAGCAACTCCAGAAAGAGGTCAACCACTTTTGTTGGGCCGGAGCGCGACCCCGGATGCATAGGGAGATATCCCATCGACCCCTAGACCAGGGAGGGTTGGGTATCCCGAACTTCCTTGACTACTATAGGGCTTCCCAACTCCGAACCCTGGTGGAATGGAGCAGACCCGAATCGGAAAAGAAGTGGCTGTTCCAAGACAGGGCACTGGCAAAACTCTCGTTATGGAAGGTGCCTTTTTTAAAAAAACGTGACAGACCCCCGAATCTACAGGGTTCGCCGATTACGAGTACAATTTTAAACATCTGGGATACAGTGGCAGTGAAACGGGGCCTTACCTCCTTCCCTTCCCCAATGACGCCGTTATTTGATAATCCGGAATTTGTCCCAGGGATGAACGAAAGAGCTTTCCCCCAATGGAGGAACGCGGGATGCAAATCAGCGGGTCACCTTTTTAACCTCGAGGGATTTTTGTCCCTGGCCGAGACACAACACTCTTATGATATTATCGCTCCACAGCAGTTCCAATATTTTCAACTCCGGCACTGGCTCCTTCAACCGGAAGTGAAACCCCTCGTCGGTCGGAGGCTCACTAGATACGAACGGTGGCTTCGTGATAAAACGTCCGATAAAAAAATAATCTCAGAAATATATGGTCTGCTTCGACCCTTGACCCCATTTACGCCCTCGGCAGGCCAGAGGCGCTGGGCTAGGGAAATCGGGAGGGACCTTACCGAAACGGAATGGCGTGATATCTACTATCGGGCTGCACATACAGCTCGGAACGTGGCCAGCCGGGAGACGGCTGTAAAAGTAGCCACGTACTGGTACCTGACTCCGGTCCGACTGCATCGAGGGAACCCAGAGCGTAGCCCGACGTGCTGGCGGGGCTGTGATGAAGAAGGAACACTGACGCACATCCTATGGGAATGCACGGAAGTACGAGATTACTGGAGGGAGGTCTTAGATGATATAGACAGTTGCTTGGACACCGAAATCCCTAGATTCCCAGCTTACACGTTACTAGGCCTGCCTAATGGACTTACATATCCGTTGAAATCCATAGGGGGGAAGCAGATGGGGGTGGCGATGGGAGCAGCGGTACAGCATATACTTTCACTATGGGGCACACAGACCAGACCAACACATACAGGGTGGTTGCATAAACTCTGGTATATAGTGGGGATGGAACGCATTCAAGCGACACTTACGAACTCAATAGAATCCTTCCACACCATATGGAGCCCACTTCTGACACTGTTGTCGAGGGAACTTAATGAGGTGACTTGCCCGAAATATCTACGCCTTCTCCGTCTCACAGATAGGCCAACTGAGGAGGGAGCCCATGGAGCAAATAACTGAGGTCCTGCAGACCATAAGACCCAATACTGGGAGCAACCAGCACATCGGTTCGGGGGGAGGGACGGGGGGGACAGGGAGGGGGGATAGTTATTATATTAGTTCATGGGTTGGGTGTTTTTTTTTTTTTTTTTTTTTTTTTTTGGGAGAAAACGGAGGGGGCAACCAGCCTTTCAGACGGATCACTCATCTACGCGGCCGGCCTCCGGGTTGTGGCATTAACGCTGTGTATTGACCTCCTAGAAATGCTCTGCCGGCCAACGGATGTAGGCAGTAAGCTGTGTAGTGCCAAAATGTTTCCTTCCAATAAACATGATTTAAACATAAAAGTGACGCAGACTTTTTATGTTTCAAGTAAGGCTTTTGTGCTTTGTATTATAAATGAATACATTTAAAGGTGATAGGAAAGGAATGATCAAAAGGGTTGGTGATCAATATTTAAAAAAAAGGATTTTTGATTATATGAAAAAAAAATTGTTTCTTAAAAATAATTGCCCTAAAATTGTTTTTGATCTTTGTAATGTCTGATAATCATACTGTGAATAATATATAGCTCCTAGCCTCAAAGTTGGATTTGAGTAGCACTTTACCATGATGTGGGGAGTGCAATGTGAAATTTCACTTTATCCAGGCATATAAAAACTTATTTTTTAAGGGTGTACCTTATACATTTCTGATCCTCCATCTCTGGGATATCTAGAGGACACCCTGGGGATCCCTAATATGCTAAAACATTGTAGGTTATTCATTTTTAAGTGCCCCTACCACCAAAGTCGAAATTGGGCAAAATGTACTTTTTACAAAGCAGTTCTGCCACTCAGGGCAGCTTTCACATTGATCTTAGGCTTCAGTAAATGCACACATTTAAGTATAACACAAATAGCTGACCTCTAACCTGTTAGAATGCACACCATACACTGCACACAGATAGAGACAAGTATTGAAAAAAAACACAGCAGAAGTTATTATCCTACCTTTAAATTATTGGCAAACAGGTACGGGACAGGACTGCCTTTCAGCTGTGATTCTCCAGAGTTGCTTTGAATTGGAAAGACCGCATGGAAAGCCTTGCACAAAATGGGACAGCTGATAAGGGTCAAAGGTCGGAGGTCTGCATTTAGCAACCTAGCAGGGCTAAAAGTAAGGTTTGCTTTGACACTTCAACCACCGAAAAGTTTTGAAAGAAGAGATGACAGCGCAGAGAGAGGAAGAGAAGCTTTGCTTACTATTTTTGGCAAAAGCGAGTTTTGCGCAGTTATATGAACAGAAGGAAAAGCAGTGACGTATGTGGGCCCTGAGTAGAGCATAGCTCTGCCATGTATATAAAAATTATGGTTTTAGCTTAAAGATTACTGTGCAAGGGTTGAGATAAGGAGGCAATGGATTTTAGTTTGCATACATGCGCCCTCATGTTAATCTAGTACCATTGCTGAAGGAATTGGTAATTGGTTATTAACGCTTTCTAAAGTTAACTCAATGCGCTTGTGTTAGGCTGAATAAGAAAATAGCCACTTTCTAAGATATCTCCTACAAGTTTGTTTGTGCCCAGTTGCCACAAATAGGGGTAGATAGTGTTGCCAGAAGGTAAACCGGTTTTCAGGTTTTCCTACTGTCAAAATGGGGGAAGGTGGTTAGCTCCTGGGCAAATTAAGGGTAGGCAAATTTATGTTTTCTCTCTTTTTTTCTCACTCTCTCTTGAGTCTGTCTAAGCTGTCTAGGAAATGGCCATGAGACATTCAATTGGCTATTCAGTAATACTGTTTTAAAATTGTTAGAATTAATAAAATGATTAAAAAATATGCTATGTTACTGCCCATCCTGTATGAAAGAATGAGTAGAACAGATTGATGTTCCCTTATTTGACCTTTAAAGGGAACTGTATAGTGGGGGTTTCTGTTCAAAAATCTCAGGTGGCAACACCATTATTGTTTATGTTATTCTCATGTTCTATACAGTTTTGCAAAGGCATTGCTAGTCTTTTATTAGTTAGTTTGTGTAATTGAGCTGACAGCCCTTATTAGAGCTGGAGATAGGGTTTTTTTCCTTTTGAAAATGATGTTGCATAGTCCGGATCGTGAAAAGTAGAATGAAGGAAAGACGCCCATGTGATCCTTAGCAAACATTTTGAAGGAAAATATTGTTTTATATGAGTTTGTTTGTCACAACATGTTCTGCTGGAGAAATTTATGTACCCACTATGTTGAGTTTTTTTTAAAGTTATTTATGAAATAAGAATCCCTGTTAAATTAGCAGTTTTAGATTTTTCCGCTGCGCCTATAACATGAAAGCATGGTCCTAAGCATAAAATGTAGGTGTCTTTACGTAAGAGAAATTATTTTAGAAGTGTCTGCAGTCCTGTACAAATAATGCAAGGTTCATAAGTAGAAGTGTAGAAAAGTGCCTTTGTCTTGAGGTTCTTCAGATGAATAATATAGGAATACACAAATGTAAGGATTTGGAGTATGTCTGTATTGTTTTTCTTTTTTCCTCAGAATTTAGTAAATGAACACAGACTTCCTTGGCTGATTGAGAGAAACAAATCAAATCGTGTAACGTATTACTCTTGTCAGTTCACCAAAAAGTTCCTTTTATACTTGCCAATAGGTCTAGGGTTTTTTTTACTCTCAGATAGATGAAGTGGTTCTTGGGTGCCTTGCTAATGAATGGGGCGCCCCAAGACTAAGGAAGTATTCTGAGACTATCCTCTCTGTTGATAGATTATTTTTGTGCCTTGTCTAAAGACCTTTTGTTCTGCCCACAAATAGATATTTGCTGCCCTACAACCATTGCCAGAGGGGCCCGGACATCAGATCCAGCCTGGGAGTCAGCACCAGTCCAGCTTGGAGTCAAGATAAAGGGAACCAGCACAGGCGTTGCTGGCAACTAGGACCTCAGTGAAGCCGGAAGCACTGGGACGTGAAGTGTGTACCCCTGCCACTGTCTTGGGCGAAAGACGGGGTCACAAATCAGAATGGAGAAGTCGTGGATACAGTTTTTGATGCCCAGCTGAGAGAGTCACAGACCGACAAGGACGGCAAGGAGGCTTTTGCTTGAGGTGATCCCCTTTGAAACAAGGGTTGCTTCAGGCCTTTGAGTCCTGGTCCCCAAGTGAATGCAAGTCTGCGCCTTTGTTTGTTGATCAAGAGATGCCTGAGCATACTGGGTATAATCTGTGGCCCCAACAAAAGAGCAGTGCGCCAGCGGAGCAACACAGGAGTTAAGGAAGGACTTGAGTTTAGGGTACAGGTGCTGTGCCCTTGGTGCCTGTTAGATTAAAGTGAAGAAAACTGGTGCACTGCCTGAGACACTGGACAGGATCGTTGAGGGTATTTGCCCTGGGGGGGGTGATTGCCCTATCCTGAAAGAAAGACTTTTTCTTCTCAAACTGGGCCGTGATTCTTGAGTTGCGAGTTGTGCAGCTCCACCGTGGGAACAACAAGAGCCTGCCTGTGAGGCTCAAACGGACACAGGGAGAAGACTCCCCTCTGGATGGTTGTACAGCGGCTTCAATTTCCCAAGGACTCTTTTTTGATAATAATGTACCCCTTTGGTCGTCCCATTTTTGAGGAGGAGCAGCCCTTTGCTGCTCGTCCTAATTCCTATGGCCCTGTGTGGTCCTCCTGGTCCCCCGGAGCCAGGATTGTTTTTGTAATAATATGTCTGACTGCTTTAATATTTGTTTTTAAGAGTAATGTTTATTCTGCACGAGAAAAGTTCATCTGAGCAGTTGACAAATGTTACTTTACTCTTTCCTTGAGTATATTAATTGATACTCTAGCCCTCATAAAAGAAACACTGGAAAAGTCTATTGAAAATGTTTTTATTAGGTATGTGCTGTTTGCTATTCTGAAATTGAAATAGATGGTCACTGAAATACATCGGAGCCCTGAAACTTAGAATTAGACTAGATGGTTTTGGGATTTGCTTTCTGCTTAGCGTTGGACAAATATTGAGATTTCTGTTTGTAATAATAGCCATTTCTCTCTCCTGCTACCTGTATGACCCAATGCTCTGTTCCCTTTGTACTCCTGCTTATACCTTATATATACCCGCTTAATGAAATGTTTAGAATGTAAATGCCCACCTAGCAATGGATTAGGATAGTGATGAATTTATGAGAAGAAAATGTGCAAAATATTTTCTATGTTCCTACTAGATCATGGGAATGTCTTTAGCTCATGCTAAAAGGATCATCTGTTAAAGATTACAGGAATCGCTGTTAGCATGAGCTGAAAGCCATTTTGTACTTGGCAGCCATTTTAGTTAGCCATGTGCTCGCCATGTGCTTTCTCCCTCTTCCAGAGTCTTGCACATGCTCAGAAAGGCCTAGCTGGTAGAATGCACCTGCTCCTAGTATAGAACTGTCAGGCTATTCTTACTGATGTAAGCAGTTTAGTCTCCCCTCCCACTTTGTGGAGCAAGCAAATTTTGTATACCCATATTAGTCAATAAGCATGCTTGTATGTGCTAGGACCTCCCCTTGATTTTATGCTGACTATGTAACAAATGCATATATATAAGGACCCTGTTCTCTGCACTCCTTAGAATGCCTCCTACAGTGGCCTGCGGGTACAGTATGACGCAATCTCCCTCATCTGAGGTTATTAAAATATGTTTTTTGATATTACAGCTTCCGTGCCAATCTCTTCTTTGTTGGTTTTAAGGACCAGGTGTATCAGTGAACCCCTAAGAAGGTTTTTATTTCTACAGGTGGGTACAAAATGTTACTATGGTTGGAAGGGAGAGTACGAGCACTTTACTTACACCTGGTTAGCAAGGGTAAAGTGCACAAAGATCTAATGCCAACAAAAACAGGTTCAGCAACAGAAGGCAAACATCTGGGGGTGACCCAGCAGAAGGGAATATTTCCAACAAGCAACCAAAAGTCAAAAGGCCAAAGATACTAAAAGTGCCTAAGAGTATGCAGATCCTGAATGGTCATATCTAGTTGATGTCCAACAAGCAGAACCATCAGATTGTCAATTCATCACTGAAGAGCTTCCATGGACACAAACTGATTAAAAGCCGAGGCTATAATTCCTGAATAGTTTCCTGATGAAATATTGAACTGAGATTTGAACTGAAATCTTGAGGTTGAAGTCAATTTTACTTTGTACATTAAGTATCCACTCAAAGACATTATGTTTCCTTAGGTATCCAGTTGAAGATTTAGGAGATCCCTTTTAGGTATGCAGTCAAAGATAGTAGAATTTCTTCATACAGAGTATGAACTGAAGCTGTTATTTGAACTTTGATCCTTGATTTTGTCCCATAAATTTGGTGCTTAGATTTTTTAGAATTTTTGTAGGAGAAACGGCAAAAGCATTTGCTGAATAATTTAGCATTTAATATTAGTGATTATGATGCTAATATGCATAGTTGATTTATTAGTGGGATACAGCACTTCAATCAGACATGCTTCTCCTAAAGTAAAGATTAATCAGACATTCGAAGATGAAGGGCCAGATATACGACCCTTCCATTTTGCGAATCTCAAACTGCGACGTTTTGCGATTCGCAAAATGGAATGCACAACAGTGTCTGAGACACTGTTTGCGATTCATAATGGGGTCGCAAATGACCTGCCTCATTAATATTCATGAGGCAGGACCACTGCCTGCTCTTAAAAAATATTTCCCTGCCAGTCACAAGGGGGAAGGGGTCGTTTGCGAGTGGCTTACCACCTATTTGAAGTAGGTGGTAATCAGCGAGTGTTTTGCAAGCCAAATTGGTTACTGGCTCGCAAAATATAGTTTGTACATTGCACAGACCTATTGAGTGGTTGCAAGTGGGCCGATTTCCCATTTGCAATCGCTAAAAAAGGTTGTTCATCAGGCCCGAAAAAATGTAATCAGATAACAAGCCTTTCCTTAGAGATAGTTCTGTAGGTAATTTTGGGGAACATGTTTATTTTAAATTATGAAATTAATATTCGAAACCTATGGACATACAAAGCTGTTACACTTGTACTTTTCTGCCTGCAGCTGTGGCTCAAGGGGTGGCTTGTCATCACCCCCTCCCCCCACTCGCTTAGTCTCTGTCTTACAATGTGTTTATAAATTTGCTTTTGTCATCAAGATTTTCTTGAACTTCATCTTTTGATGTGCCTTTAGAGCATGTGCCTCTTGTTAGGACCTCATATGTTTGCTAAGAAAGTCTGGAGTCTTTGTTTAAATATATTGCAGTCATCAGACAAATTATTGGAACCAACAATAGTGTTAATTCATTTGCATGTTGATTAAATGAAGTTGAAAATGAGCTTGTGGAAGAGCTTACTCAGCAAAAGGTGAGATTAAGTGAAAATGTTGAGGAGGAGAAAAGGGTTGAGTTGGAAAGGGAAGAAAAAGGAGTTAGGCATGATAAGGTACATCCAAGATTTAATGTTGATAAAGTCGAGTAGAGGCAGATGTGAATAATATATGAAAAGAGATGAAATGGCAGAAGTAGTCGATTGGAGCGAGTGTGAGGAAAGCTTTTGACAAAGAATATTATTTTGACAGGACAAGAGACTATCATTAAAGGGATTCATATGTATGTGGAAGGACAGCCTGTCAGCAGCCAGCAAAAGAAAAGAAAACGTGAAGCGGGGACCGCATTTTGTGAATCTGCTAAATGTAATTTCAGGTATGGAATCATTCCTTCTCTAATCTGATTCGTCTAAGCTGTGTGACTCTTGCAGAGTTATGGTGAATGCATAATTATCACTGCATTTTGTATTATAAAAGAAGACACGTGAGGAGGGCTTTGGGATCATTTTTCCAGATTTTTTGAAGGCGACACTTTGTTGGTCTGTTTATTCCAAGCTTCATGCTTGTGTATGACACGTGACTGACTGCCCCTTGCAAATATTTTTTTTTCCTTTCTGTAATGCTTTACATTTTTAATAAACCTTCATGGTTTCCAATATAATACTTGTCAGTCTTCATTGCAAAGCCTAATGTGTTTTACACTTTAGTCTGAAATGTCACGTGATATTGAGTGTATTTAACTCTTCAGATCCAGACAGGAGCAGCAGAGTCTTGGGAGATTCACACCGCTCTCAGTCTGTCAGAAGCACCTGTATTTTACATGAGAGAAAAAAGAGTTATATCACAAGTAAAACTATAGTCCTCAAATAAAATACATATCAGTATGACATACAGAAGTACAGTTATAAATGCACTTCATTGAATGCATACTAAAAAGAGGATAACCTTAGAAAAACACAGTTTCAAACGTACACACTCTTGTATGCTGTGAAGTAGGAGCAGTCAAATAAACAAAGGCCACTCTAAAGGAATTTACAACAGCAGGGGACAGGAACTTATAAAGCTGGAATGTGCCCTTCTCACTTCAAAAACAACTTGAAGAGCCACTGGAAAAAATCTAAACGCAAAGGTACCCATAAAGTAGTAAAAAAGTCAAAACAAAAATGCTGGCACTGAAGGCAAGTACCTTGTGTGTGGCTGTGCTCTCTGTGAAAGAGCAAAATGCAGACCCGTTGCCCCTTGCTGCATGCTGAAGTGGGTGGAAGCAAAATGTGAATGACACACCAACAGACCAGTGATGAAGAGAGCTGGAGGAAAGCCCCTTAAAGTAAGTATATTATGCATATAATTTTAGAAAAATCAAAAGCTCTTTTCGAACGAACGCCAGACCTAAAAAGCTAGGCTCCTGCACTTATTTCTTCTTTCATGAAAACTGAGCACTTGTTAGACGGGTGCCAAAGGGTGAGTCTTTGGTGACTGACAAATGAGCAGTCTGTGGCTCACTTCTTTAATTATAGGCATGAATTAGTCAGGACCCCTGGTATTATGTGAGTCTGCAGCCACAGGGTTTTTAACATAATTAATAACTATCCACATTTGCCGCATAATTAATCATCTGCTGCATAATCTACTGAATTTAACAACACAAATTGTCTGTATCTCAAACAGATCAAAAGTTACTGAAAATGCAGGGTTACATTTAACCACGCCGTGAAAAGTCCATCACAAAGGTTGGCTGGTCATCTTTCAGTTTTTCATTGCTGAATTTGGGTGTTAAACTGGTACTCGTGAGGTGAAAACTTTGTTGAGGGAGTGTTTTAATGTGTACAAATGACAAAATATTAAGTATAGAAAAATGTGCTGCATAAAGTCACATATCGTGCCGTTTCTTGGGGCCAGATGTACGACCATTGAATTTTGCGACTCGCAAATTGCGACTCGCAAAATTCAATGTACAACAGTGTCTCAGACACTGTTTGCGATTCCCAATGGAGTCGCAAATTGCATGCCTCATGAATATTAATGAGGCTGTCGCAATTTGCGACCCCATTGGGAATGGCTAGCACTCCCAGGGATGGTGGCCTGCTGGGGTCAGAAGACCACCATGTCTGGGACTGCTTTGTCAATAAAGCAGTTTTTTTTCTTCTCAATGCAGCCCGTTTTACTTAAAGTCCTTAGTCCTTAGTCAACCCTGCCGCATAATTTGGTGCTCCCCGGCCACATATTTCCAGTGGCCCTGGTGTTAATTTAACAACAACAAGGGCACCACCTTCTTAGTTTAAGCAAAGCTAGAACACAGTAAGATAGAACAAAAAGCTCGGTTGCGGTTTTCTATTTTGCTGAGAGGAAGCACAGTTCCATGGGAGGACAAATATGAAATTGTTTCTCAAATGTAATTCCTCTTCACTGGCGGTGGTGGGAGGGACTTTGTACACAATTCACCCTGATGTATTTATTAGGTGGAGTCTGAGGAAAGCCCGCCTTGTCATTAGTTGGTTTTTAAGGAGGTTCTTGCCCAAGGAACTATCTTTAAATAGCTGTGTGTAGATCAATTGTCAAGTATAGAAATTCACAACGTAGCGGTACTGGCAGAGAGTTGGACTGGCAGAGCTGTGCTGTAATCACTGATGTGTGTGGGGGGGAGGGGGGTAGAACCTCGCCTGAACTCATTTATTGTGCAATCCTGGCACAAGCAGAGAAGGGAAGGGATCTGACGTACCCAGTTGGCTGGCAAGTGCTTATAATAAGAGCCACTTCGCACCAGGTCCTGGCTCGACCCTGACACCATCTCTTTTCTTAGGCAGACGAACAGAAGGAAAGCGCAGGAATGGAAGAGGGAATGCACGCGCAGGTTTTGCGGAACGTGGCCTTGGCGGGAATGCTGATGGCTATTCTCTTGTCTCAAGGTATGTTTTGGGGTGAATGTGTTCCTAGACGTGCACAACGCCCACTGGGCCAAATGGACTCTAGTCCCCCCAACCCTCCCATGCCCTAGACCGGGCAGCTGCAGCTTCGACGACGCACACACAGCTCTTCAGCTGTTGTGTGCTTGGGCAGCACAGTGACCATGGGGCCTCAGTGGCCGCCCCCTACAAAGTATTCACTTCTTAAAACAAGAAGGGAGACTGAGTGCAGGTCAAAAATGTGTCAGAAAAGGACAAAATATTCTACAACTATCATGTTAGACTTTCACCTTCATAAATTAAATATAAATGCAAGGTGAAGTAATCTGTGGGAAATGCGTTATTTTATGTCACGAGAGATCTTTCGGTTAACGCTTTCACTGCAGATGTCTGTATGTATAACCAGACAGTCATACAACTAAATCCTGGTTGGTGCAGCAGGAATAGTGACGTCTATTTATAGCGCTACGAGGTCCCACCTTGAGACTGAAAGCACTGTAAATATGCAAGTCATTATTTTTAAAATGTTATTAAATACACAGCAGGCTAGGCTGCCACATAATGGACAGAGATATTTTGGTCATGAGGTGCAAAGCCATTTTGCGGTCCCAAAGATTGTCATTCAAAAAATGACAGGGTTTGCGACTGCTAAATGGCTTTTTAATGTACTAAACCCATTTTGAGATTTGCTGACATTTGCTACATTCCAAAATGGATTTAGAAAGACATAACGAATCAGTATTCAGAAGAGGCGAGTTCTGGGCGCCCATTCGAAATAGTGTTTCGTTATGGTTTTATCAATGTTTTTTAGCCGAAATCCAGCCACACATCATTGAAAAGTTACAGATTCCTGAGTTGGGTGGTAACACATTTGTAATTGTGAATGTAATAAAACAAGTTTGTTGGGGAGTAGGCAGTGGGCCAGAGGTCCAGTGCAACTCTCAAACAATCCTAAAAATAAACTTTTCTTGTTTAACTGCAGCCCCATTTCTTTTAAGAAAAAACAGTTTGCCGTTAAAAACAAGAAAGTTTATTTAAATGTGATTACAGATACAGTGTTCTGTTGACCCAGCAGGCTACCATCCAGGACTTAAATGTAATCCAATCATCGGGTCACACGTATGAAACAATTTTGCAATCGTAAACGGTGCGAATCGCAACATTCGGCTGTTTGTGAATGCAAAATAACCTTTCAAGTTGTATGAAAGGCTTTGTAGTTGCAATTTTATGTAATCGCAAAAATAGCGATTACCTAAAATTGCGACTACCAATAGAGAATCTCAGTTTGCGATTCCTTAGCACATGTACCTAGCATTTTCTAAATTCAAATTGTGCATTTAGGAAAATGCTATTACCATTGACTCCAAGTCGATGGTAACCATGTGCAAATTTTAAAAAATGCACAAAAATGCATTTTTAGGTCGTGCCTAGGCAGCGCATGCGCTGTCTCTCGACATGTGGTCATTTGCTCTGTGGGCTTTCACCACGTCCACAGGTTTTTATTGTTTCCTATGTCTGCCTTTCAAAATTCCTTCTGTTTCTTTGGTGAATGGTTCACATTTGTCCCACCTTTTGACTGTTTTGTTCTGACCTAGAGCCTGAGCCTATTACATGTATCAGTTCCCTTCTGGTCATTTGTGTAGGTTTGGGTACTACTTTTTCTGTGGCCTTGGCTCGCGTTGACTTCCTCCCACCACCTTTCATCGTGAAGATGGCTTCATCCAACGCATCCCGTCTCAATCATCCTACGCAGTGCTGTGAAGGGGGGGGTATTCACACGCAGCGCAAGCACAGCCAGAAGGAGCAGCGCTTCTGAGTCCTGCTGTCCATGTTTCTTTAGCATCTAATTGCAAGCATAACATCAATCACCCATTAACAGCTTTGTAGAAAGATTAAACTAGTTGAAATCTTTCTGCTAAAAACTTTCTTTAAGTTCAATAGAATTAAGTAGTGCAATGGAAAAAATCTTAAAGGAGAAAAAAAGTTAAACGCTTTCGCCTCTTTGGAAAGAGTACAGCCAGAAACTGCATGGCGGGATCAGCAGAGTTGTTTAGAAAGACGAAAGCACTTCCACAGGTCTGGGTCGGCTGCTTACATTTTACGGGACTGCCACTGTGAGGCTTTTACTAAATAAACTCAATAGATTAGCAATTGCTATTTCTGGACTTGTACTCTCCCTTTGTCTGCTTTGATGGAGCAGAAAAGAGGCTGAGAAATAAAATCGTGGTTGTGTTTTCATGCCAGCTCTCTGTGCATTCAAGTGTGCATGTGTTTTAAATCTTGTAAAAATGGCTTGTTTTTTTTTTTTGATTACCCATCACTGACAAGTACAGCAGGCATTCACACTGCAAGCACCCTGCTCACTAACAACTCATGAAGACACAGCAAAGCTTCTACTCTGCCATTCAGCATGCACTCAACCAAGCAGACCTCATCTGGCGCTCACAGTCACACCTCTCACACTACACTGACATGGTCATACCTCTCACCCTGCAATCACATAGGCACATCTCTGACCCTGTACTCAACCAGGCAGAATAATCTTCCCCAGACTATCCCCCAGACTCCCCCAGACTGTCCAACCTACAAATTTGGTTTAGGCTGGAACTGCGTTCTGGGCAATGTTAGATCTCTGCCCAAGCATGCCACTGAAATCTGGGATCCACTATCTTCTGAGAATCCTGACATCGGATTTCTGACTGAAATCTGGCTCAAACCTAGCTCCACCCCCGCTATTGTGGTGGCACTCCCTGATGGCTACCGCATTCAAAGGCTGGATAGACAGTCTAAGGTTGGTGGAGGTATAGCCATTATCTATAAAGACATTATTAAAGTATCGACACTCGAGCAATGTTACAATGATAAAATAGAAATTTCGGTTTTTAGAATTGATTTTCTACCCCATTATAGCTGGAAAGGCGCCCTTGTATACCGACCCCCAGGCCCCTCCTAGATTTCTCGCTCCAATTGATGGAATTGATTGCCCCTCATATTATCTCCACTAAACATTTTTTGTTATTATGGGACTTCAATGTACATAGTGAGAACACTTCTAATCAGGATGCCTCAATGTTTCTCGCCGACCTGGCCACCTTAGTACTAGGGAAGATCAACGAGGGTCCTACACACCTAGCAGGGCACACGCTGGATCTTATCCTGACCAACTCTCCAAACATCTCTTGTGAAGCTCCTCACCCACTCACATGGACAGATCATTCTTTAATTGACTTCCAAATTAGGGGACCTAGGGTCAACCCTGCCCCTTCCACGGCCTCCTACAGTTTCCGTAGACGGTGGCATAAAATAACACCTGACCGTTTTATGAACACATTCCCAGCAATTATTAACCTGGAATCAGGGAATGTTGAGGAAAGTTTGGCCAGCTTTAACTCCATAGTAAAAACAGCCATAGATCAGCTGGCCCCATTGACCCATTACCCTAAATCGCCAGACGCCCACACACAGCGTGGTTCTCTCTAGATTTACGGAAGGAAAAATGTCTTTGTAAAAACCTGGAAAGACGTTGACGTCACTCTCATGATGTAAATGATAAAGAAAGGTATAAGACCTCTCTAGCTCGATATCATAAGAACTTAAAGAACGCACGGGGAGCCCACATAGCGTTGCAGCTTAACCAGGCAGGGAGCGCCCCCAAAGAATTATACCAAATCATTAAATCCTTTACCAACCCAAAGGCCTGCAACAATGAAGTTGCTCCATCTCAAGAACTCTGCGATAAAATAGCTAATCATTTTGTACAGAAAATCGAGCTCATTCATGATAAAATCACTAAAGACTGGAACCCTCTGAATAACACTGAATTCTGCTGTCCTCCATCCTTGACCAATGTGCATTCGCTGGAAAGCTTTTCCCCTCTCACAGTTGATCTTTGAAGACACTGCTGAACACAGTGAAATCAGACTCCCCTTTGGATATTATTCCAGCCAAAATGTCCTCGCCACTTTTTAAACAGTTGTCCCCATCTATCTGCTCAATTCTCAATCTTTCACTGAGAGAGGGCCAACTACCACTTGAATGGAAGGCTGCACAAAACATTCCCATCCGAAAGAAAGCTAATGTCCCAATGGAGGACCTGTCCAACTATCATCCGATTTCTCTGCTACCCCTTCTGAGTAAGTTATTGGAAAAACATATCAATAAACATCTCTCTGACTATGTCGAATCTACTGGTTGCCTTGACTCCTCTCAGTCTGGGTTTAGGCCAGTGTACAGTACGGAGTCAGCAATGATTGCCGTTACTGACAATATAAGGCACTCCCTTGACAAAGGACAAGGAGTACTCCTAGTGCTGCTGGATCTGTCAGCAGCTTTCGACATGGTTTCTCATCACATCCTACTCAGGAGACTTAGAGAAATTGGAATCCAAGGACAAGCCTTTCAGTGGATCTCGTGCTTTCTCACTCACCGGACTCAGACCATTAATCTTGTCCCTTTCCGCTCACAGACCATGGAATTGACCAAAGGAGTGCCGCAGGGATCCTGCCTTAGTCCCACTCTGTTCAACATTTATGTTGAACCGTTAGTTGGTCTACTTAGAAAGCTGGGCTTCACACCAATCTCGTATGCTGATGACACCCAGCTTTTACTGTCATCTGACAAAAATTCTCACAATACCCAGACTGCTTTCTCGGAAGGCATGACTACCATCGCTACCTGGATGAAGAATAATTTCCCGCAGCTAAATGCTGGGAAAACTGAGATCATGCTGTACGGAGAAGCCTCTCTGCTCTGGTCCCCAGAATGGTGGCCTCCCGAAATAGGCGACACCCGGTCCCTAAGACTGTGGTCAAGAATCTAGGCATACGTCTGGACCAGAAACTCACAATGAAAGAGCAAGTTACAACCACTGTGGGCTCATGCTTCCATATGTTAAGCCTCCTACGCAGGTTATTTCCCTTTCTCCCCTAACCGTATGGAAAACACTCATCCAGGCACTGGTGATAAGCCGCGTGGACTACTGTAATGCTCTCCTGATTTCAGCGAGTGAGTCCTCCCTAAGTAGGCTTCAGGTATTTCAAAACACCGCGGCTCTCGTTGTCTCAAACTCTCCTGCCAGAACAGCTTCTCTCCCTCTATTACAATGTTTGCACTGGCTTCCTATATGCAAACGGGTCAAATTTAAAATATGCTGCATTGTGTATAAAGCACTAAACGGTAAAGTTCCTGGCTATCTAGCAGAAAAACTTACTCAATATCAGCCAACTAGACCTCTACGCTCAGGAGCCAAATCTTTGCTCCTTGTTCCGCGTTTTAAAAATCCCGCTTGGGTGGGAAAGTATTCTTCCACTTAGCCCCCTAATACTGGAATCAACTCCCTAGTCATCTACGGAAATGCCCAGAATTCCTTCTATTTAGAAAGCTCCTTAAAACCGACCTCTTCTAAAATTCCTGCTTCTCATCTGCTTTGACTGCTACTCCTCCGTAGCGCAGAGATACCTCTTAGAGGGTGATTCGGGCGCTTTATAGGTTTTTAATATTAATAATAATTGAACTCTACAACATGGCGAGTCCATGATTATGGCAACAGAGCACAGTAAGTTAAGGCACTCCCTGGAGTAAATTAGGAAGCATGTGTAAGTAGGAGTTTATTGTAGCATTTACAAGTTTTAATCTTCAAAGTGTGCCAGGGAGGATGGTCTCCAGTTTGCACACACCCGTCTACGTAACGAGCCTGGTGGTGTAATGTATGCATATTATTTTAGAGTCCAAGAAATAGGATGCCCTCAACGTTGGAAACCAGCAGTTGTGAGCGACAGTCTATAGCTGTTCGGTTTTATTGTTTTGTGCTGTAATGCGTGGAGACAACTGTTTTATTGTGTGCCTAATCATTGAGCTGTTTTGCTCATCTTATGTCCTGTGTTCTCAAAACAGTGTCTTTGGCTGATCTTACAGTATTCTCATAACAATGTATGCCTTAACTATGATTATCATTCCTCACTGATGCGATGTGACTATGTAAATAAAAGTCTACGCCCTTGGTTAAACCACATTAATTGCAGCTGTCTATCTCCTTGGGAGTCCTTTCAGTGGGAGGTGGCGAGTCACATGTTGTGAGCGCACTATCACCAGGCGCCCCCCGCAAAAAGCGGTGGAGTGCCCTTAGTTACTCCATGTTCAGGAGCCAAACCGGGGAGTCCCTCTTCTGTTTTTGTCAGGAAGGGGAAAGGGTTGCCAGTGACGTCATCTGGGAGCGCCCGGACAGCTTATAAGGAATGACGAGACAAGGGATCGGAGTCTTTTTCTCTCCATCGCGCACCAGCCAGCATACCACAGTAAACACCCACGCACCCTCTCCTGGAGGTAGGAGGAATTGGCACAATTTCTTGCAGCAGAAAAGGGGTGGCTAGCCAAAACTTTGGACTGATTTACTGAACTTATACCTTGTAGGGGTGTTGTTTTGTGTGGGCACTGGGCAGGCAGGAGGGAGGACAGACCTGCTGGTTGTCCTTGACCTTTCTGCTGTACCTCAGGATGCCTGGAGTTGAACATTGTGGGGGTTTTGCCTGGTGACAGGTACCTCCGCTGGGGCGGAGTGCTATGCGGTGCACTGGTGTATGTGGAACTGCGGGTAATGTATTGCCCATCCCTGTGAATGATGGAGGGGAAGTTGCCACAAAGTTATGCCCCGGATGCCCTGGGCTTGAGGGCGTGGGCGATGGATATGGATTAGGGGCCTGCTGACACTTTTGCATTCAGAAGTGTTGACGACTATTTTATTGCTTGCACAATCTTTGAGCTGCGTTGCTGGTCTCACGTACTGTATTCTCAGAACAATAATTGGCTTGGACTGATCTTACAAGTGCATTCAGAAGTGTTGTGCTGTAAAGGGTGGAGACAACTGTTTTAATGCTTGCACAATCATTGAGCTGTTTTGCTGATCTTAAGTCCTGTATTCTCATAACAATGTCTTTGGCTGATCTTACAGTATTCTCATTATAATAATGTATGCCTTCACTATGGTTATCATTCCTCACTGATGCGATGTGACTAAGTGAATAAAAGGTGTACCACATTAATTGCAGTTGTCTATCTCCTTGGGAGTCGTTTCAGTGGGGGGCGGCGTGTTGCGAGCGCACTAAAACCCCACAACCTGCACCTAAAATGAAACTTAAAAAAAAAATTTACATAATTAAAATAATTAATTGTCAATTAAATAAGTAATAGTATTTAACAGCTAATTATTAATGAATTTAAATTAATTTTCTCCCCACCCTTTAAACCTATAAACTAAACAACCTGCACCTAAAACAAAACAAATTTATATAATTAACATAATAAATTATCAATTAATCAACATTAACGACTAATTATTAACTGATTAAAAATATATTACTTCCCACCCGTTACTCCTATAAACCCCACAACCCGCCCCTAAAAAAAGAATTACAAAATTAACATAATTAATTATCAATTAATTAATCAATATTAATTAACAACTTATTCATTAAAAAATAAATTACTTTCCGTCGTTTACCCCATAAGCCCCACAACCTGCACCAAAAAAAAAATGCAATTAACATAATTTATTATCAATTAGTTAATAAATATTAATTGACAACAAATTATTAATTAATTAAAAATAAATTAATTCCCACCCTTTATCCCTAATAACCCCACAACTCACACATGAAATTTATATTAAAAAAATTAAAAGCACAATTAACTTAATTAAATATGAATTAAAGAAATAATATCAAATACAAAATAATCATTAATGTAGTATAATCAAATTACTCCCCACCCTATACCCCTATAAACCCACAACCTGCAATGGCACTAAAAATCACAAATGTTAATTAACGTATATTTAATAACTACTAAAAATGTTACAAATATATTAAAAAACATAAACAATAATTGTACACAAAATGTACATCATATACATTTAAAATATGTACTAAACTACATAACAATAATTTAAAAACTGTATTTTAAACACCTATAATTTTGCAAACGATATTAATGACTTCGATATTTTAAAAATCGATATTACTTACCTAAAAACGATATTTTTTACAACGATATACTTGCTGATGATATTTCCATAGCACAATATTTTGGACACGATATTTTGGTTTGGCGATAATTTTACTTCAATATTTTGTCTAAATACCCAATATAATACTTGTCTGTCTTTATTGTAAAGCCTAATGTGCTTTACCTTTTATTCTGAAATGTCACTGGATATTGAGTTAATTTAAATGATCTGATCCAGACAGGAGCAGCAAAGCCTTGGGAGATTCAAACCGCTCTCAGTCTGTCAAAAGCATCTGAATTTTACATTAGAGAAAAAGAGTTCTATCAAAGTAAAAGGGAGGTCCTCAAATAAAATACATATCAGTATGACATACAGGAGTACAGTTGTAAATGCACTTCATTGCATGCATACTAAAAAGAGGATAACCTTAGAAAAACCCTTTTCAAACGGACACAGTCTGTTATGCTGTGAAGTTGGAGCAGTCAAATAAACAAAGGCCACTCTAAAGGAATTTACAACAGCAGGAGACAGGAACTTATAAAGATAGAATGTGCCCTTCTCACATCAAAAACAACATGAGAGCTGCTAGAAAGCTCTAAACACAAAGGCACCTCTAAAGTAATAATAAAGTAAAAACAAAAATGCTGCCACTGAAGGCAAGTAAGTACCTTGTATATGGATGTGCTCTTTGTGAAAAAGCAAAATGCAGACCAATTGCCCCTTGCTGCATGCTGGAGTGGGTGGAAGCAAAATTTCAATGACTTAACAGACCAGTGATGAAGAGAGCTGGCGGAAAGCCCTTTGAAGTAAGTATATTATTCATATAATTTTAGAAAAATCTATTCTATCGGCAGACCTACAAATCTAGGCTCTTGCACTTATTTCTTCTTTCATGAAAAGTGAGCACTTGTTAGACAGGTGCCAAAGGGTGAGTCTTTGGTGACTGACAGATGAGCAGTCGGTGACTTTGTATCTTTAATTATAGGCATGCATTAGTAAGGACCACTGGAATTATGCGTTCTGCAGCCATGGGATTTTTACATAATTATGAATTAGCCACATTCACCACATAATTCATCCTCTCCTGCATAATTTACTGATTTTAACAACAAAAATTGTCTGAAGCTCAGGCGGAAGTTATTAAAAATGCAGTGATAGTTTTGCCGTGCAGTGTTAAGCCCTTCGCCAAGGTTGGCTGGTCATCTTTCAGTTGCCTATTGCTGAATGTGATTAAACCGGTACTCGTGAGGTGAAAACTTTGTCCAGGCAATGTTAAAATGTGTACAAATGACAAAATTAAGAGCATCAAAAATGTGCTACATTGAGCTGCATAATGTGCCGTTTCTTGACGCATGATTTAGTCAACCCTGCCGCATAATTTGGTCCTCCCCGGCCACATAATTCCAGTGGCCCTGGTATTAGTTTAACAACAGCAAGGGCACCAGCTTCTTAGTTTAAGCAAAATTAGAACGCAGTCAAGATAGACCGAAAAGATCGGTTGCGGTTGTCTTTTTGCTGAGTGAAAAAAGCGCAGTTCAAGGAGAGGACAAATATGGCTGTTTTTTAATTCCTCTTCGCTGGCGGTGGTGGGAGGGACTTTGTAAACAATTCACCCTGATTCATTAATTGGCTGGAGTCTGAGGAAAGTCTGCTTTGTCATTATTTGGTTTTTAAGGAGGTTCTTGCCCGAGGAATTATTTTTAAGAAGCTGTGTCAAGATCAATTGTCTAGTATAGAAATGCACAAAGAAGCAGTACTGGCAGAGGGGCTGGCATAGGGACTGGCAAAGCTGTGTCCGGCACTCCCTCTGGAAACAGTGACGTGTGTGTGTGTGTGTGTGTGTGTGTGGGGGGGGGGAGTGGAGGGTTGTGGGAACCACGCCCGAACTCATCCCTTGTGCAGTTCTGGCGCAGGCAGAGAAGGGAAGGGACGTGACGTAACCAGCTGGCTGTCAAGTTGCCTACAAGACCCACTTCGCACTAGGTCCTGGCTCCACTCTGACACCATCTGTTTTCTTAGGCAGGCGAACAAGAAGGGACACGCAGGGATGGACGAGGGAATGCACGCGCAGGTTTTGCGGAAAGTGGCCTTGGCGGGAATGCTGATGGCTATCCTCCTGGCTCAAGGTATGTTGTGGGGTGTTAGAAATGGGGGTCTCTAGTTGGCAATGGCTGGCCACTGTCCAAGTAGGGACCCTTCTTCCTAAGTCAGAGTGAGAGGGCTACTCTCCTTGATACCCCCGCTCAACCCTGTGGTAACGTAGCACGAGCAGGTAGGCTTATCTCAGAGGCAGTGTGTGAAGCATTTATGACCATACACAGTAACACAGTGAGGAACACTACAAAGGGACACCACACAGGTAGTTATAAAAAATAAGTATCTTTATATATATAGATGCAGACTTATCACAAGACCAATAACTGTAAAAGCCACAATACTGTCAAAAATAGGATTACTGTTGCAGGACTGTCAAAAATAGTTCAAGGGTTGCAAAAATAAGGTTCAAATTCAAAGCAGTGGTCTCTGCGACCCTTTCTCTCACAAAGTACCTGGATTTAGCAGCAAAACCAACAAAATGTCGCAAAGAAGTTGTAGCGATGATTTTCCTCACGCGAGGCCGGCGATGCGTTGAAATCCTTGCCGCGAGGGAGGATGATGCGCCGATCTGCTGATGCGTGCGGAGGTGATGCGACAAACTTCTGCACGCTAGGCCGCCGATGCGCTGAGGCCTTGCCGCGAGGGCGAAGACGATGCGACGATCCTGTTGCGTGTGCGAAGACGATGCGACAAATTTCTGCACGCTAGGCCGCCGATGCGATGACTTTCTTGCCGCGAGGGAGAAGTCGATGCGACGATCCTGTTGCACTGTGCGATGGTGTTGCGATGCGAAGAAATGGCGCTCCGCAAGGGAGCGACGAAATCCGGTGTGATGCGATCAAAATGGCGGACGCACGGTGTCCGCAAAGCGATGAATTGAAGCGCTGATTTCTTTAGGGGTTGCGAGCGCTCGGCGACAGCAGCGCGATGATTTTCCCAGCGCGTTTCAGCTGCAGCGGCTCTCAAACGGTCGTCAGCGATGATGTCGGGTTGCGAGCACCCAGCGGCAGCAGCGCGATGACTTTTCCAGCGCTCTCGGCTGCAGCGGCTCGCAAACATGCGTTAGCGACGAAATGAAGTCTACTGGGCCTGAGACTTCAGTCAGGAGGCTAGTTCTCTCTCTAGCCCTTGGGTGATTGCTGTAGCACAAAATAAAAGTTATTTTCCCTCTTCTTCAAGGTCCCGTGGTCACTGCTGCAGGCCAGTGCAAGAAACAATACACAAGCAAAAGGACAGTCACTTCCTGCAGATTCCTTCAGTGGCACGGACAGAGGTTCCTCTTCAGATCCAGGAGCAATACAATTTGTAGGGGTTTGAGCACAGATATTTATACCCCAAAAGTATTTGTTCTCAGAAGCTACAAGTCACTGAGCCTAGCCAGAACCAGTTCTGGTCAGTCCTGGAGCACTTTGTTTACCAGGCTGCATCCTTCCTTTCAGAAAGAGGGGTCTGCTATCAGACACACAGTAGGAGGTGGAGCCAGCATTCACTTTGCCAGGCACAGCCCTATTCAGGTCAAGGAGCCACCCCTCCCCATACTCTAAATGCAGATCTCTCTATTCAACCAAGGTCTGACTCAGCATGCCCTGTCCCTCCAAAACCAGACAGCCAATACACATAACAGCAGAGCACACTGGAAGGCTTAGGCAAGAAAATACCTACTTTCTAAAAGTGGTATTTTCAAACACAGAATATAAAAATAAACTTCACTAAAAGATGTATTTTAATATTCTGAGCTCAGGCATACTAAATTCGTTTTTCTACCATGTTCCTGGGGTCAGTTAGGACTATAGCATGTAATAGTCAAACTGCCCATTCTGGCCTATGAGGAACAGGTAGCCTTACAGTAGTGAAAAACGAAATTGGGTGTAATTCACTACCAGGACATGCTACACACACCAAGGCATGTCCTACCTTACACATACAATGCACCCTACCATAGGGGTGACTTACATGATGCCAAGGAAGGTTCAGGGGCTGGGAAGTGGGTGCACTTCACAGCCAAGATGGCAGTTCTGGACTGCACACAGACACTGCAGTGGCAGGTCTGAGACATACTTTACAAGCTGCTTCTGTGGGTGGCACACATCAGTGCTGCAGGCCCACCAGCAGCATTTGGTTTACCAGCCCTGGGCACACACAGGCCACACTACTAGGGACTAACAGATAAACCAAATAAGCCAATCAGGGATATACCAATTCACATAGACATATTTACAAAGGGAGCGCATATGCACTTTAGCACTGAACAGCAGTGGTAAAGTGCCCAGAGTCATAAAACCAACAAAACCAGGTCAGCAAAAATACAGGAGGCAGGCAAAAGGTTTGGGGGTGACCCTGCAAAAAGGGCCATTTCCAACATGGGGTGAACGTGTTCCTAGAAGTGCACAACGCCCACTGGGTCAAAAGGACTCTAGTCCCCCCAACCCTCGCATCCCTAGCCCGCGCAGCTGCAGCTTCGACGACGCACACACAGCTCTTCAGCTGTTGTGTCGTTTGGCAGCAGTGACCACGGGGCCTCAGTGGCCGCCCCCTACAAAGTGTTCACTGCTTAAAACAAGTAGGGAAACTGAGTGCAAAGGGGACTAGGTCAGAAATGTGTCTAAAAAGGACAAAATATTCTACAACAATCATGTTAGCCTTTCACCGTCATAAATTAAATATAAATGCAAGTTAAAGTAATCTGTGGGAAATGCTTTATTTTATGTCACGAGCGATCATTTGTTTAATGCTGTCACTGCAGATGTCTGTATATATAACGAGGCAGTCATTCATACAACTGAATCCTGGTTGGTGCAGCAGGGAATAGTGACGTCTATTTATAGCGCTACGAGGTCCCACCTTGAGACTGAAAGCACTGTAAATATGCAAGTCATTATTTTAATATTGTGTTGAATACAGAGCAAGCTAGGCTGCCACATAATGAACAGAGATATTTTGGGCCTGATGTGAAAAGCCATTGTGCGGCCCCAAAGCTTGTGATTCACAAAATGACAGGGTTTGCAAATACGAAATGGCTTTTTTAATGTACTAAACCCATTTTGTGATTGGCTAACAGTTTTCCATATCGCAAAATGGATTTAGAAAGACATAACGAATCAGTATTCAGTAGAGGCGTGTTTAGGGCGTCCATTCTAAAGAGTGATTTGTTATAGTATGTATAAAAGTATTTTAACCAAAATCCGGTCGCGCATCTTTGGAAAGTTACAGATTCCTGAGTTGGGTGGTAACACATTTGCAATTGTGAATGTAATAAAAACAAGTTTGTTGGGAAGTAGGCAGTGATCCAGAGGCCCAGTGCAACTCTCAAACAAGCCTAAAAATAAACTTCTTGTTTAACTGCAGCCCCATTTCCTTTAACTAAATGTAGGCTGCAGTTTATTTAAATGCGATCGCAGATATGGTGGTCTACTGACCCCAGCAGGACACCGTCCATGCCTTAGATGTCATCCAATCATAGTGACTTGCAGTTTGTGCCCTCCCTTATGACTATTGATGAGGTTTGCCGGATTGCAACCTACTATAATTCAGAATTTTGGGAACTGACCTGTAAGTACATAGGTCGGTTAGCCAAATTGTTTCCATTTGTGAAAAGAAAGTGTGCTATTTGCAACCACTGTTTGCCAATGATTTTGTGGCACACCAGGCTCTTAGAGTTTAAGGCAAAAATATATATTTGTAGTAATATTCAGTCAGACTATACCTAGTGAGAACCTCTTAAATAATTTTCCATAAGAAGGATGCACTCAGAATGCAACTGATAACACTTTTGCATTTCTTCTAAAAAGGATAAACCTTCCGTAAAGCCTGAAATGGATCCATCAATTGAAGCCTACACCCGCTCCAACGCGGCCTTTAGATTTGCTGATTAACCAACTGCACACATTTACATTTCTTTCAGGTAGCAGGCATCCTAGCAAGAAGGCTTGTTTCTTCTTTTCCTGTATGCCTCTATCTTGGCTTCGCAGAACAGACCACTACCCTTCCATTAAATCCAGAGACACCTAAAAAGCCATAATCATTCATTCCCTAATTGTTTTTTTTTAAGTATGCGCACTGTTAATGTAAAAGTTAAACACAGATTGGGACTATCATACATAATTAAACCTGCCCATATCAACTAGGGCATCCAAAAGCCATTTACAGGTAGAGGATGCGTTGTTTTTTCATTGCTTCTCATGCCTCATGGTGTCGAACTCTCTGTCTAATCAGCCCGCTTGCAAGGAGCTCATATGATTGGGTACGGTGCACAGCAGAATTCGTGTATGGAATTTCATTCCACCAAATTTTAAGAGGTCCATTGTTCCAACATTGGTATTCACAGACTGCGGGAACAACAAATCCTATTTGACCAGCCGGAATATTCAGCAGGTAAACTCACTGTGAGAAAACACTGCATTGTAACCCAGACACATTTAATGACCCCCTGCCTAGACCTCACACAAGGCACTGTGGGAGCATGTCATGTTCTCCCCGCCAACCAACATTCTTCTGTCCTTACTTCGCCCTCCTCACCTCCTTCTGTAGCTTTTTCCTTCACCAGAGCCTGTTTTGGGGTTGATTGGAAGCACCCTTGAGCGCTGTTACTGCCTGATTCAGTTTGCACCTCTCAATGGTAGCTTCCATCATATCTGTGCACTTTCTTAGTCCTGTAGTCTTGTGATTCGGACTGTATATAAACAGATTTCTCCATAGATGGCAGGTACTGTGTTGTGATCTCACAGGTAGAAACCTGGTCCATTGGTAAGGACACTGGTGGGGCTGGCGCTGGCTTGCCTGGAAATACTTTCTTTGTAGATGTGGTTGCTTGCGTAATCTCTTGGTTTCACTTGAAGTTTCTTAGTGGTCCCTTTGTTTCTGTGATGTACCAAGAGTCTCTAGGGTCCAAGTCCGCTCGTCGCCAAAAATATGTTGTGATCTCACAGGTAGAAACCAGGAGCCAGGATGTATTTTGTAGTCTTCTTTATTTCATCCATCAGTCCAAGTTACAACAGTCTTGAATCCAGCCAGCACTGGTGTGGTACCAGCCCCACCAGGAGCAGCCTGCCTAGCTGCTCAGCCCATCTCTAACTGCCAACACTCATCCACTCAGACACCCAGGCATTCCACGCATCACATGCACACCAACATTCCATAACCAACTCACACTCTGGCTGAGCAGCTAGAGGCAGCAGGGCTGGAGTACATGTTATACAACTAAGTAGGGTATAACATACTGGCTTATGCAGCCAAGACTATCCTCACACTTCTCTGCTACACCCATGAGTTAGTGCAACCACACCTTTGTATATGACACATCTTCAGCCATTTTGGCCATATCCACACAGCAAAACACTTCAAAAGAGAGACTGCACTCACACACTTCTGTCTATCAGTGGGCAACCTATCGCTCGACCATTCTCTCTTCAAAATCAAGCAGAAGCGTATCAGCAAAACTAAGAGCAGTTGGTCCTGACTCATGACATCAAAAAACTCCCCATGTTGGCCACACAACAAATATGTACTGTTCCATCTGTGGAAATCCACAGAGTAGCGTGCTACTCGTCTGCAAAAGCACTTTGTTGCTACGTTGAGAGTATGAAGTATGGCATAAATGCAACTACAATGCAATACAAAATATCCGAACCCTACAGCATGGTGAGTCCATGATTATGGCAACAGAGCTAGGCAAATCTTTAGTGACATAACATGCCTTTTATAAAATACAAATTTTATTTAGAACGTGATTTAAACAGTGTTTTGAAGAAAAGTAGAACGCAATCAAGTTAGAACAAAAAACTTGTTTGCGGTTTTCTTTCTTGCTGAATGGAAGCGCAGTTCAAGGAGAGGACAAATATGGAATTGTTTTTCAAATTAAATTCCTCTTCACTGGCGGTGGTGGGAGGGACGTTGGTAAATTTACCCTGATTTATTTTTTGTGTGGAGCCTGAGGAAAGTCTCTTTTGTCACTAGTTGGTTTTTAAGGAGGTTCTTGTGCAAGGAATTATTAGGTCTCAGCTCTAGACAGTGCATGCGCTGTCTCGGAGAGACATGTTGTATATACTTTGTGGGCTTCAGCACGCCCATAAGCTTCCGATTTGTTGGCTCCATCGTCTGTCTTCTATTCTTTCCCCCCATTTGTCCATGGCATGCATGCGTCATGCCTCTTCCTGTGTTTAGCCCTACCTGACAGCCCTACCTACAGCAGGGCCGAATTACAACTATTCAACCCCAGCTCCCATTTTAACAGATGTTTTGGAACTACTTTTTTCATTTGAAGCACTTTACACCAGCGCTTTTTTTTTTAGCTCGCTCTGTTGCTCCGTTCTGTAAAGAGGCCTGTAAATCTTCTTCTTATCTAGTCACAAACTCTGCTGCTCCTCATGCCCTGTCCACAGAACACCCCCTCTCCCGTCAATGCTTTTCCCACTGTTGCTGCTCGGTGTTTTCACCGAGGCTGCTGCCCCCTCCGTAGTGCTTACGAGGACACCATACAGGTCAAAAAACATTTGGAGCAGTTTACACAGGCGCTCTTTTTTTTCACTCGCTCCGAGCTTTGCTGCTCTGTTCTGTAAACAGGGCTGTGAATCTTGTTATTATCTCATCAGCAAACGCTGCTGCTCCTCATGCCCCGTCCACAGATCACCCCTCCCCGTTACTGCTTTTCCCATTGTGCTGCTCAGTGTTTTCACTGAGGCTGCTGCTTTCTTCGTAGCGCTTACGAGTACGCCATAAGGATGGAAAAACTATTACTTTCTAGAAGGATATGATATAAAATGGACAATTCAGAAAACAATAATAATTTCAAAATATTACACATGTTGAATTAATATCGCAGTTCTTGTATTTAGAAATTTTCTAAAATTTAGAACTTTTTCTAAAGTGAGTGTAAAAAGCGAATGGGGCGTGGGCTTACATCTACAACTTTTAAAGATGGCCACCATTTACACACAGCAAAGAGGGACGTTCCTTAACACCGTCTTCTGTTTCTGTTAGCTCATATATTTCTGAATTGTCACTGTGCTCCTCCTACATCCTCTTATCTTCAAAATGTGTTGCTACCTAGTGCTTCTTTGACCGGTTATTACGGTGATGCTTTCCGCTACTGGGCCAGTAGAGCTGCTAGCATGGTGAGTCCACTTGGGAGAGGGAACCCTTGCAATGCCCCACCCCGCCCATGAATTCTGTGGGATTATCGGCCTCTGAGATACTCTTGAGAGTGGCGATCGGGGCTGTCACGAAGACATACGAAGACATTAACATTGACAATGCCAATAGTGCTCGAATTGCTGAGACCTATTGGCTTCACTAATGCTTGTTTTTAAGAATCTGTGTCTAGATCAATCGTCCATTATAGAAATTCACAACGTTGCGGTACTGGCAGAAGCACTGTCAGAGCAGGACCGGCAATGCTGTGCCAAACACTCTGGGGCTTATTAACAAGGCCCTTGCGCCACTTTTGCGTCATTTTTAACATGGGAAAAGTGACGCAAAAGTGGCGCAAGGGGCTTGTAAATCTGCCCCTCTGTGTAAACACTGATGTGTTTGTATGTGTGTGCGGGGGAAAGATAGGGGAAGACTGAATTGGAGAACTTAGGAGAAGTTAATTATGTTACCCCTTAAGTATCCCACATCAGGGTAGTGGTAAACCAGGAGCCAGGATGTATTTTGTAGTCTTCTTTATTCACTCCTATGACCAGTTACATCAATCTTAAGTCCAACTAGCACTGGTGTGGTACCAGCCCCACCAGGAGCAGCCTGCCTAGCTGCTCAGCCCATCTCTAACTGCCAACACTCATCCACTCAGACACCCAGGCATTCCACGCATCACAGGCACACCAACATTCCGTAACCAACTCACACTCTTGAGTCCTTTGGTATCGCTTTGTTCGCCCTAAGTTGGCAGGGTATGCCCAGACGTGGGTCCCTTGCTCACTTTGCCACTGGATTCAAGATAGCCTGGCTGATGAGGGTTTTGAACCCGAAACCGGTCCCAGGATGCTTGTTTCCGGTCCAGGGAAGACATGGCTTGGCAGTTCGGGCTGGACTGTTCCCATGAGGTACAGGGTCAGACTGATTTGCATATGGCCATGTCTGAACTAGGCCTGGGCGGTAAATTCCGTTCCGCTCGCGGAATTTGCGGAATTTGGGTAATTTCGCGTTCCGCAGAGAACGCGAAATTGCCAAAAATTCCACGATCCGCGACTTCGCTGAATTTTTTACTTGTTCGCGCTTTCAAAATGCGTGTTCGCAAGATATTTCTCCCCGAGCACGCAAACAGCGTTCGCGAACAGGAAAAAAGCATCGCGAACGGGCGGAACAAGCAATTCCGCGTGTTCGTGGAACTTTTGCGTGCTCGCGGAGATTTTTTACCGTTTCGCGGAGCTTTGCGTAGCGCGACTACGCAAATTCCGCCCACCCCTAGTCTGAACTGGGGTGGTGGAGTGAGCTAAAGAATGATGATGGATTAAACCCAGATCAGTTGACTGGGGGTGAGTGTTTGATTTGCTCTAGCGCTCCGTCCATCATCCCCTTTGGTATCGTTTTTCCAAAACAGCAGGACCTCAGTTTTGCCCGAGTTGAGGCCAAGGCAATTTTCACTCATCCGTGAACTGACGTTTACCATGCAGTTTTGAGATTTTTCAGCTGTCAAGGCAAGGTTGCCAGACACTGATACAATGATTTGGGAGTCGTCGGCATATGACACCACAGTGAAACTGAAATTCCTAACAAGTTTGATTAATGGGATGATATAGAGATTAAAAAGAGTGGGGCTCAATCAATCAATCAGGCGTTTGTTAAGCGCGACTACTCACCCGTAAGGGTCTCAAGGCGCCTGGGGTAGGGAGGAGGTGCAGGTTCCAGTCCCTAAGAGATGCACCCTGGGGACGCCGCATTGAAGGGTAAAGAATTGAGATACGCAGCCATTTATGGCGACTTGTTGTTCCCTCTCTGATTGGAAAGAGGCTAGGAGAGATAAAGCGGTTTCTCTGATGCACAGATTGTGCAGACGTTTTATGCGGATCTTATGGCTAACCGTGTCGAAAGCTGCAGACACATCCAGTCAAATCAGAGCCGCATTATCACCTCGGTCAATGATAGATCTTATGTTCTCTGCTGCCATAATAAGGGCTGTTTCGGTACTGTGCTCTTTGCAGAAACCAAATTGGTCTGCATCGATTAGATTATGTGCATTGATGAAATCCGATAGCTGAAGATTCAGTGCTTTATCTAGCACTTTGGCTGGAAGGGGCAACCGCGAAATGGAGCGATAATTCTTGGGATCTGAGAATTATAAATTACTTTTTTTTTAATCAGAGACAGGATAGAAGCTTTTTTCCAGAATATGGGGAATATTCCTGTATTGATGATTTCATTGTATATGAGAATCAGCTGAGCAGTCACTACCTCTGCGGCCTGATGGAGAGTTTTTGGAGGACAGGGGTCGTCCAGTTATCTAGATTTAGTACCAAGAATTAAAAGGAGTACTTATTCAGTGGTAAGGGGAGAAAATGTATTCAAGGTTTCTGCTAGCTGGCTATGGCTTATGACCTCGGTAGTACACGGTGTCCCTGAGGTAAATGCCGAAAACACGTTTAAAACTTTAGATTGAAAAGTTTGCGCAAGCATATTACAGAAGGATTGATTTATGTCAGCATTATCGGGGGCAGGTGGGTTTGATAGGAATTTAACTGTATTAAATAGTTCTTTGATAGAGGTTTTTGCCAGCTCAATCTTTTGAGTACAATAGGTTGACTTTTCATCCAGAATCATGGCCTTATATTTGGAAAGGGCCTTGCTATATTCAACTTTGTCGGATGCTAAATAATGCTTCCGCCATTTTTGTTCCAGGTTCTGACACCTTCTTTTTTGTGTTATAAGATTTGCTGAGTACCAAGGTTCTGAGGGTCCTCTTCTGTTGTTTAACTGTCTGGCAAAAAGGGCTAAAATAGTTGTGGCATTCATGATCCACGAATGATAGTTTACAACCATGCTTTCTGGGTCAATCCCAGTCATTGGAGGGGAAGATAATAAGATATTATTGAGTTGTTCAGGGATTATTTTGAGCCAAAGTCTAATTGTTTTCTGTAAAGGAAGAGAGACAATGGGGATTGGACTTCCAATTGTAATATCGAATAAGATGGCTGAGTGGTCAGACCAAGAGAGAGGGAAAGCTTTGCCGAAAGAGAGAGATGGATGGTCTGTAAAGATGCCATCCAAAGTATGTCCGGCCATGTGGGAGGGACAGCTGACAATTTGTTTCAGGCCGAAACTGGACATTATGTCTATAAGATAATAGGCCTCTTTGTCAGTGATGTCTTCCAAATGGTAATTAAAATCACCAAGGATGGTGAAATTTGTGTGATAGAATCTGGATTCAAGACATGTGCCAATACATTTTAAGAATTGGGTTTTGTTCGTTGGAGGACGATAAACGAGAATGCCATTAAAAGTCTTTTTTGCATTTAAGTTAAGTATAAATGTAAGTGCTTCGTAGACCTTGTTAAAGGGGAAAGGTGTGCAGTTAATGGATTTTTTTTTTTTTTTAAATGATTGTGATACCACCTCTTCTACGCACAGGTCTGTCTAGCCTAAGAATGGAGTATTCAGAAGGCAGGGCTTGGGTAATATCTGGTCGTGAAGCTGAGTTTAGCCAAGTTTCTGTTAAGAAAGCTACATCAATGAGATGTTGCATGATAAACATGTAGAAATCCATGCTGTTTTTAACTAGCGATCTGGAGTTAACAAGCAGACATTTCATGAGTTTGGCTGGTTGTTTATTGACCAACTCTTTACTAAGAGGAGCTTTCGCCTTTATTTTTGCATTACTTAGGGTGAGTTTGCAGGTTTGCACTTCTGAAGCCCCCCCCAGCATTCTTCAAAGGCGTTGACATTGCCCCTGCCCCTTCTGGGAAATTACAAAGAGAGAAGTATGCAAACTGCATAGCCCTCCAAGGGCTTGTAGGGCGCTCCTAGGCCCGATGACGTGAATATTAGATTAGTGGCTTTGACCACTCAGGCACTTAGTGCTGCAATGGTTGGGGGATACAGGGGGGAGCACCATGACCCCTGCAGCACTTGCCTGTTCCTCGAGCTGCGGCGCCTGCCTGTTCTCTGAGATGCTCCACCACTCCCTTGGTTGCTTGATGCAAGCTGGCCCCTTCTATGCTCTGCCTGACTGTGAGAGCCTTGGTGTGGGCTGCAAATGCCCCCAAAGACGTGTGCATCAGGGTTTGGTGAAGCATCTCACTGGCTCAATGGTCCTTCCTGTCCCATGTTAACTTATGTTATGTAGATTTGTAAAGCGCACTATCAGCAGGTGTGAGACTAGCCAAACCTAAGGCCTAATAGAAGTACTCAAAAGGAGGTGCCCTGAACATAGGGAAAATCCTCGACAACCTGAAGGAGTCTATTCTTTTCTGGAACCGGTTACTGTTGTCCGTCATGGGGTGGGCAGCACTGGCGAAGATGGTCCTGCTTCCCAGATGTCTATACACCCTCCAGAACTCATTATGCCGCATCCCGAATGACACCTTTACCACTCTGATTAGCCTACTGGTTTTGCTGGTTTGGGTGGGCAAGCGGAGCAGAGTTAAGCTTGACCTCCTAAAGCTGGACATGGAACAGGGCGGCATGGGGCGCCCGGACCTGCGCTTATATTACATTGCGGGTCTCCTCCAATATGCAGCACAGTGGTGCGTGGAGGACTCGAACACTGAAAAGAGATTGTTGGCCGGCTGGTGTCTGGAAGCAGAGCTCCCTAAGTACCTGATGATGGGAGCGAGGACTCCTCCGCATTGCCCATTCATAGTGAAACAGGTTGCCTGGGAATGGGCTGTGACCCTGGTGTTGCAAAAGGCCCCCTATGCGCGGGCGCTCCCACTGGAATGGCACCCGGGATACCGCCAGATACAATCCGTAATGGATGTGGCCAGTTGGAACGCAGGTGGCTGCGCCATGACGGGGGATCTTTACCTCAACGACTCCTTCTTATCCTTTGAGGATGCCAAGGAACACTATGGGGTCCCGGAAGGCCACTTCCTCCAATATGCAAAGATAACCCGCACGTTTCGAAAAATCTGGACTACTTTCCCGAGTAAGCCAGAGGAATCAAGCACACTGTGCACGATCTTGGACCCAGGCTCCTTCTGAGGATTAATATCCCGGCTATACAAGGCCCTAAAAACGGACCGCAGACTGGACATGTGCCAGACACGGGGGAGGTGGGAGGAAGACCTGCCTACGCCATTGATGGATGGGGAGTGGAAATGTGCTTTGGCACTAGTTCAGGAGGTCTCGAGCAACGCCCGGTTCAAACTTACGCAGTTCAACTATTTGCACCGCACCTACTTGACCCCTGTGCGCCTGGCGAGGTTTGACCCAATGCGCTCACCTAAGTGCCCAAGATGTGGCTTCTTCCTGGCCCACTTCATTCATGTGACCGGGGACTGCCCCAGGCTCGGCTCCTACTGGAGCATAGTACTGGCCACTCTGCGAAGAGCATCGGAGCTCTCAACTGAATCCTCAATTAAGCGATGCCTTCTGGGAGTACTCCCGACCCCCAAGGCCACAACTCGCATGCAGCATAAATTTGCTATGCTTGGTCTGGTATTAGCGAAACGCAGCATAGCTATTCACTGGAAGGCAGATACGCCTCCCCCACTGGAGAAATGAAGGGCGGACTCACGTGAGTGGGATGTAGTGGAGGAGCTTCGACTCAGATCGGTTCGCAGAGATGAGAATGCGGACAGGGACTTGGAGACCTGGAGTATTATGATGGACCATGCGCAGGGGGCAAATCGCCAGGACGGGACCAGCACTGACTACTCTGTGGACGATACTGGGCCACCCACATGACATGGCCCTCTGATGGGGACCCACTCTCACACCCCCACCCCGCCTGTAGGCATATAGCGACAATGACGCTAGGACTTCACCCACGTAGGGGCAGTACCTAGGGGGCACATATACTCCCACGCCCTGACCCAGTAGACCCCCGCGGTCATGCCTGTGTGGCCCTACAGATGAGCTAGGCCCCTACTGTCAGTCTGCCTTAGGAGTGTACCTCTCCACACGCGCCCCCTGATCCCCCGCACAGACACACCTTCTACAGAGTATAGGGGTCAGAGATGGGACACTGTACCACGCTAGAACTTGCCTAAATACTACAGAAAGACGCACTACTACAACCTATGGAGGGACGCCCAGTCCGCCAGAAGCTGTCAAATAGCAATGGAAGATTGTACGTTTTGTTTTGTTTTTGTTTCAGAAAAACGCAAATCAAAAAAAGCAGTAATGTGATTACAGGATGCAATTGCAAATGGACCATTATGATGGTGGGATATAAAGGTTCCTCAGAAGGTTGCACTAGCAATATGGCCAAGGTTACACTGTAAGATTAACTCCTGTATGACACCTCTTAAGGGCAGCGCTCCACGAGATGGGAATTGTGCCAAGCTGCTGTCACAGCCGGGCAACAATATATTGCATTGATGTTTGTAATATGATGTCTGTACATTGATCCTTACATGCATACTACCAATAAAAAGATTTGTTTTAAAAAGAGTTGATGGAAAGAGTTGGTGGAACATTTCTAGAGTTTATAAGATCCCTAAACATATTGTAGACAAGATGAATTTGGCGTGTGATTCTGAATGCGACAAAGGTCTCTCGTTATGTGATTATTCTGTTGAAATCTCAGTCCCACGAAGTGGTCTGCAGTTGAACACAAAACTCAGAGCAAGTGAGAGGAAGGTGTTGGTCAGGATACCTTTGAAACTAAGGAGAGAGCCACGCAAAAGTGGTAGGAGAGTTACTCAGCCCAACCGTTATGGTTGGTAGGTCTCAATGGTTTATTCCCTATATCTTTGTGATTTATACAGGTACTGTGTTATTTTTTCCCTTTTTTGTTTTCTTTGTTCTATCTATTTCTGTCTTTGTTTATAGTGTTATCTTTTAAATTTCCCTTCGTGTTCTGAGCACTTTGCATTCCTTTTCAGGTTCTCCTATCTCCTTTATAAAGGAATGGAAATGTTGTAGTAGGTAATCTGTGCGTGCGCACAGCTATTATCATGTATTGGTTCTGTTATGGAATGTTGCTGTTTGAAAGGTCAGTTACCATTTTCTCTGGAAGATGCGGGGAATGTACATCGAATAAACTGTAGCGCTTTCCCACTCACCTGTGTTGGAGTGATCTCTACAGATTTCCTGTTCGTGTATTTGTCTGCCAGCTAAGTGCCACCTCACCTGTGACCTGTCAATCAGTAACCAAGGTCCTGGGTCGCAGAGCCTGCCTGACCTCGTATTTTTGAGTCGGGGTTGACGTGGAGTTCATAACGGGCAAATTTGACAATAAAGATGCGATTTCATTTCTGTACATGAATGTATCATTATTAACATTGACTTTCTCAATATTAACATTGGGTAATTTCATGGATATGGGGTGGTGAGGGTCATTTTAGGGCTTAGGGGCGGATACTCGTGAGTGGTAAGGGTATTTTTAGGGTTTAGAAGTGTGTGGTGTAAAGGATGGTAAGGAACATTGGGTACTGGTAAAGGATGTTATAGGTAATTTTGTGGGGTTAGGGGTGGGTAGTGATAAAGGGTGGTAAGGGGATTTTTAGGGTTTGGGGTGGTAAGGGTAATTTTAGGGTTTAGGTTTGGGTAGCAGTAAAGGGTAAATTAATTTTAGGGTTTAGGGGTGGTAAGGGTCATTTTAGGGTTTAGGGGTGGATAGTGGTGAGTGGTAAATGGTGATAAGGGTATTTTTAGTGTTTTGGGGTGAGTGGTGTAAAAGATGGTAAGGGAAATTTTAGGGTTTGGCGTGGTAAGGGTACATTTAGGGTTTAGGGGTGGGTAGTGGTAAAAGGTGGTAAGGCTATTTTTAGGCTTTAGAGGTAGGTAGTGGTAAAGGAAGGTTAGAAGTATTTTTTTTAGAAAAAGGGCGGTCTTCGGGGGGTTCCCCAAAAGAAAAAAAATACATTTAAATGAAATCTAATATTAAATTATATATACATATATATATATATATGTATGTATGTATGTATATATATATATATTCACTGAAAAAACCATAGGTTTCAGACACGTTATAGTTACAAATTATCATTTAAAAAACCTTTGAAATTCACTGAAAAAACCATAGGTTTCAGACACGTTATAGTTACAAATTAGCATTTAAAAAACCTTTGAAATTCACTGAAAAAACCATAGGTTTTAGGGACAGTTATAGTTACTTGGACATTGCACTCGTACAAAACCCGTGAAATTCCCCCGTTATAGTTAGTTCAGCTAACTATAACTCGCGCCCCGCAATGCACTGCTGATGACGTCACATATTACATCACTCATGACATGGTCAGTGACATCACTGATGACATCACTGATGACATCTCAAATGACATCACTGATGACATCATCCAGTGACTGTGTGTTTCTGTAAAGTTTAAATATTTTTAAAATATATAGGAAAAGACGTATTGAAGAATGAGTGGGTGTCTAAGTGTCTGTATGGATGATTTAGTAGGTGCGTGACTGACTCTATAAGTGAGTGATTTAACGTATCTTACTGAATGCATGGGTTAGTGACTAAACTGGGTGTATGTCTGTATCCGTCTGTCTGTTGCTGTGTAAGTGGCTGCATGTGTTTGTGAATAGCTAAATGATTTTCTATATGAGTTATTGAATGCTTGTCTGAGTATCTGTATGGGTGCCTGAGTGTTTGTGTGGGAGGGTGTGTGCAACTCTGTGCATAGATGTGTGAGTGGGTGATTCACTGGGTGGATGGTTTCAAGAGTGCATCTGTGATAGACTGTATGGGTGGGTAAGTGTGTGTAAGAGTGTGTTAGTGAGTGAATGTATGTCCCAGTGGTACATGTGTGAGTAACTACATATGTGAAAGGCAGTATATATGTGTGTTGGAGTATATAAATAGCTATAAGCAAGAGTGTGTGATTGTGAGAGTGACTGTATGGATGAGTGTGTGCTTGTATCAGTGATTGTATAAGAGCGTAAGAATGTGCTAGTATTTGTATGATTAAGTGAGCTGGTGTGTGTATAACTGTATAGGTGAGTAAATGGCAGTGTGTTTAATTATTTGCATGACTGACTAGGTGTGTGAGTATCTCTATGGATGAGTGGCGTTGTTTGAGTGTCTATATAGGAGTAAGAGTGCATATGATAGTCCTGTACTGAGTGACCGTAAGTATGAGTGACTGTACGGGTGAGTGAGTGGATGTGTGTGTGTAGACCTAAGAATCAGTGAGTGGGTATGTAGTTATTGGTGTTGGAGTGTCTATGGTTTTGCGAATGGCAGTCTGTAATTTAGAGTGGGTGTATCAAAGATTATATTAGGGTGTGAGGAGGTGCATCAGATTATCACGTGGATGATGTCATCAGTGATGTCATTTGAGATGTCATCAGTGATGTCATCAGTGATGTCACTGACCATGTCATGAGTGATGTAATATGTGACGTCATCAGCAGTGCATTGCGGGGCGCGAGTTATAGTTAGCTGAACTAACTATAACGGGGGAATTTCACGGGTTTTGTACGAGTGCAATGTCCAAGTAACTATAACTGTCCCTAAAACCTATGGTTTTTTCAGTGAATTTCAAAGATTTTTAAATGCTAATTTGTAACTATAACGTGTCTGAAACCTATGGTTTTTTCAGTGAATTTCAAAGGTTTTTAAATGCTAATTTGTAACTATAACGTGTCTGAAACCTATGGTTTTTTCAGTGAATTTCAAAGGTTTTTTAAATGCTAATTTCTAACTATAACGTGCCTGAAACCTACGGTTTTTTCAGTGAATTTCAAAGGTTTTGTAAATGACAATTTTTAAATGTATTAATTGTTATATTAATTTTTTTCATACTGATTTACTACATTTTTAGAAACAATTTTTTTTACATATTTTATTTGTCAAATTACATTGTAATTACATTATACATTACATTACAAAAATACTTTCTCAGAATGAATTACTTTAGTTTAAATACTTTGCAGATAGGCAATAGACTTTTAAGTACAGTAGTTACAGTTGTTGCAATGGGCAACACATTTTCAAACACAATGCAACATTCAGCTCAATGTGAATTTCTAGTTAAATGCAATTAGTTACTTTATGGATTACTTTTGTAACCACAGGACTGGATCCTAGATTCAGTCCTGGTACATCTCCTGTAAACAGTTGAGTAAAAGCGTTTTGGTTACAGTCGTGATTTTTAAGGAATATTATTGTATTTTAAAAGTTGACACTTTGAAACTTTTTCTCATAGAATCACCAATGTTATCCTATGGAAGGAAATTCACTTAGCAGGTAAAAACTGTTATCGTTACTTTTTCTTACTCAGTGTTGGATCCTGGATCCAGCACTGGTGCATCTCCTGTAAACAGTTGAAAGAATGCGTTTAAGTCATACAGGCGATTTTTAAGGAATATTTGTAGTTTGTGAAAATCAACACTTTGAAACTTTTTTGCTGAAAACCAGTCAATGTTAGCCTATGAAGGAAATTCAAGTTACCGGTAAGTACGGTTAAAATTACTTTTGAGGATCAGTACTGGGCTGAAACATGCAGCACTGAGGTCTCTCCTGATAACAGGTGAGTAAATCGGAATTCGTATTTCGGCTGATTTTAGAGGAATATTTTAAAGTTCCAAAACTCCACACTTAGAAGAATTTCCAAGTGAAACCAGTCAATGTTAGCCTATGGAAGGAAATTCAAGTTACTGGTAAGTACGGTTAAAATTACTTTTCAGGACCAGTACTGGGCTGAAAGATGCAGCACTGAGGTCTCTCCTGATAACAGGTGAGTAAATCAGAATTCGGATTTCGGCTGATTTTAGAGGAATATTTGTATGTTTCAAAAATCAACACTTAGAAGAATTTCCAAGTGAAACCAGTCAATGATAGCCTATGGAAGGAAATTCAAGTTACCGGTAAGTACGGTTAAAATTACTTTTCAGGATCAGTACTGGGCTGAAAGATGCAGCACTGAGGTCTCTCCTGATAACAGGTGAGTAAATCGGAATTCGTATTTCGGCTGATTTTAGAGGAATATTTTAAAGTTCCAAAACTCCACACTTAGAAGAATTTCCAAGTGAAACCAGTCAATGTTAGCCTATGAAGGAAATTCAAGTTACCGGTAAGTACGGTTAAAATTACTTTTCAGGATCAGTACTGGGCTGAAAGATGCAGCACTGAGGTCTCTCCTGATAACAGGTGAGTAAATCGGAATTCGTATTTCGGCTGATTTTAGAGGAATATTTTAAAGTTCCAAAACTCCACACTTAGAAGAATTTCCAAGTGAAACCAGTCAATGTTAGCCTATGAAGGAAATTCAAGTTACCGGTAAGTACGGTTAAAATTACTTTTCAGGACCAGTACTGGGCTGAAAGATACAGCACTGAGGTCTCTCCTTATAACAGGTGAGTAAATCGGAATTCCTATTTCGGCTGATTTTAGAGGAATATTTGCACAATGGTGAAGGGAGGGGGCGGGGCCTGAGGTGACATCTTTGCAAACGCGCCCCGTGGCGCGTTTTAAGTTGGGGGATTAAGTTCCCTTGAATCCTGAGGGTCCCTAGGGGCCAACTAGACCACCAGGAACCTCCAATATGCGCCAGGGGGCTGCGTTGCAGAGACGTGTAGAGAGGCCACACCCCTTTTACACCTCTCTGCAACGCAGCTCTGTGGCGCTTTCTGGATGTACCTGTTGGGCTAGTTGGCCCCCAGGGACCCTCAGGATTGAAGGGGATTTAATTCCCCATCTTAAAACGCGCCACGGGGCCTGTTTGCACACATGTCACCTCAAGCCCCGCCCCTCCCTTCACCACTGTGCAAACGCGCCCCGTGGCGCGTTTTAAGTTGGGGGATTAAGTCCCCTTGAATCCTGAGGGTCCCCGGAGTCCAACTAGCCCACCATATACCTCCAAAAGCGCCATAGAGCTGCGTTGCAGAGAGGTGTAAAAGGAGCGTGGCCTCTGTACACCTCTCTGCAAGGCAGCCCCTGGCGCATACTGGAGGTTCCTGGTGGGCTAGTTGGCCCCAGGGACCCCCAGTATTCAAGGGGAATTCGTTCCCCTCTGCAAACGCGCCAGGGGGCGCGTTTGCAGAGTGGTGAAGGAAGGGGCGGGGCCTGCGGGCCCGATCGTTTTTTTTTTTTTTTAAATGTTTTTTTTTTGGGGGAGGGGGGCCGCGTGGCCCCCCTCCCGGGCCACTACTTGCCCCGGGGACCCCATCCCCCGGGGCTGGCCCTCTCGTTGGGGACTGTGGGGGGTCCCCAAACCCCCCACAGTCCCGCCGGCTCCCCGTCTCCTACGGGAGCCGGCATTGCTGTTCCACATGGGGAGCAGCTAACATGCTGCTCCCCATGTGGAAAAGCAATCTGCTTTGGATATTGGAAGAGAGAGCAGGTTTCCTGCTCTCTCTTCCAATATCCAAAGCAAGTTTGCAATGACAGGACGGGAGCCGCGAGGCTCCCGTCCTGTCATTGCAAACAGCAGTGTCCCGGGGGTAGGCACCCCGGGACACTGCAGGAGCCGGCCCTGGGGGTGGTGGTCCCCAGGGCCATCAAGGGCTCCAGGAGGGGGGCCGCGCGGCCCCCTCCCATTCAGTGCACAGCCCCGGGGAGGTGGTGGTCCCTGGGGCTCTGGGGGTCCAAAATGGACCCCCATTGTAATTTTTCTTAGTGCCCCGGGGAGGTGGTGGTCCCCAGGGCGTGTGGGGGCTGGAGCCCCCCCACACAGGTTTTTAATAAAAAAAGAAGCCCCGGGGAGGTGGTGGTCCCCGGGGCTGCGGGAGGGCTCAGAGCCCTCCCGCACCATTGTACATAAAGCCCCGGGGGTGGTGGTCCCCGGGGCTTGGGGGCCCTTAGAGGCCCCCACACATAACATTAACCCCCCCCAGCATGCCCCCGGGACTTGGGCCACCCGGGGGCCAATTACATCGAAGCGCGGAGACCGCGCTTCGATTTTCTTTCGGCAGGGTTCGCGCTCCCTGAGCGCATCCTGCCGATTTTTTAAAAAAAATTTTTTTTTTTGCCCAGGGGGTCCTTGTGGGACCCCCTGAGCAAACCTAGGGGGTCAGGGTGTTTCTACCCTGCCCCCTTTGTGCGCTTTGCGCACTTGTTTCTGTCCCTCGGTTCTACCGAGGGACAAAATGGCTGCCAACATTTCCTGAATCGGAATGTTGACAGCCAGCTGACAGTCAATTAACATGCAGCTCGTGATCGGGAGGGTGCGCGAATCCTCCGTGCCCATAGATATATATGTACTTTTACTTTTTGATTTTCTCAGCAACTACTGAACGGATTTACACCATTTAACAAAAAGGGTTCTTTCTGAACCAAGAACTACCTCTTTGCCAAATTTGGTGTAATTCCGTTCAGCAGTTCGGGCTGTAGCCGTGTCTAAAGTTTCCTATGGGAAAATGCATGGGGAAAACGCGTTTTGGGACCCCCTTTTTCTCGGCCCCCGCTTGACGTATCACCCCGAGACTTTCAGGGTAGGAGCGGACCGGAGCGCCCCACGAAGTTTGAAAATTTCGCGAAGATACGTCAACCGGCAAGAGAGTTATTTCAAATAGAATGTCGCGGATTTCCTATGGATAATAGGTTGTAACTATAACTATCTACTGGCGACCGCCAGTAGATAATTTATATATACATACTACACTTATGTTAAGTTGCCAAGATTTATAAAGGACATGGCTGCCCCAACAAAGGGGCTTCCCAACTCTGCACCATAATTTAGAGTGTTACACAACAGAAGTTAAACAGAGAGGGTAGAAGCATTAAAGAGCAGGAAAAAGAACTAGGTTGTAAACAGAAAACATTTAAGCTGTTTCCTAAAACTAAGATGGTTACGCGTTTTCCTTTGGTATGAGAGCAAGCTGCTCCAAAGGACTGGAGCCAGGACCCGAAAAGAGCAGCTTCCTGATCTCTTTCTATTAAACCATGGAGTAACCACCAGGTTTAAGCCGGCTGAGCGAAGGGATCTTGAGGGTGAATAAGGATGTATAAATCCAGAGAAAATGGGGGCTCCTAATGCATACATGATCTTGTGAACAATACTTAGAACTTTAAACTGTATGCGTTTCTCAATGGGCAACTAGTGGAGTTTCTGAAGTAGCCCAGAGGTGCAGCATAAATTGGGGAGGAAAAACAGTAAACTAGCAGCAGCATTTTGGACCGACTGAAGCCTCTTAATAACGGATTTCTTGGCATCTAGATACAGAATGTTACAATAATCCAGGCACAACAGGATTACTGATTGAATCATCAACTGCCAAACTTGAAGTTGAAACAAACCAATAACTGGTTTGAGTTCTCTGCGAGAGCCAAAGCAAGTACCTGCAAGTGTTCTAACTTGGGTCTCAATTGAGAGAGTATTATCCATCTAACAGCTCAAATTTTTTATGGATGATTTTGGTTTAGGGGAAGGCCACCAGTGATCTCCCCGGGTCTGGGTATGTTTCCCAAGCAGAAGGATCTCAGTTTTAATGACGTTTAGCTTTAAGCGGTTATTTTCCATCCAGCTAGCTACTGCAAGCATGCATTCCTGGAAGTTGGCTATGTCTTTTGCCGCATCCATAGCAAGAATAAGAATAAGTTGTGTGCATACAAAAATAGGGCTGCACAATCTCTGCCAATGGATGACATCAATATTAAAAAGAGTGGGACTCAACGAAGAGTCCTGTGGAGCACCGTGTACCAAGGGTCTCTCTGAGGCAGAGAAGAGCAGGGAAATTCCTTGAAAAGAGTGGTCGCTCAGGAAGGAGGCAAACAATGTCAATACCTTGTCTCGTATCCCTATACCATGGAGGCGTCGGAGAAGCACCTTGTGTGATACTGTATCTTGTATTTACCTTATAATACTTACCATGCTTGTTAAAAGCATGTGTGGTAAAGGCATCTGTTTGGTAAAGTTTGCATGGGATAGGCATACATAGTAAAGTCATGCGTGGCATTGTCATACAGCCATCTGTGTTGAATCATCCATGCATGTACTGACATTCGTCATGATCTTTGGGTTGTATGGATATCCCAAATGTTAACATGCTGGAAGTTTAGTACTGATCAAGCTTGGTGACCTCTAAGTTCCAGTTCATCAGCCTCTTTGGCTTGAACATGTTTACATTTTGCATGTCACCCTAGAGAAGCCCAGAATTACAGAGCATTCATACAACGAGCACTGTGTAAATATTTGCTGTGCTGGGCTGTGTTGTGTTAAAGGATGGAAAGGTGAAAGGGTAAAAGACAGTGCAGCATCATATCTACAATGATGGTGCTGCTGCTAGCGCTAGCACACAAACCGCTGCCTTGTGACACACATTCACACACCTTGGTGCAGAGAGGCATATGAGATTCTACCATAGGAAGAATCCCCTTTCCATATAAAATTCTATACCTAGACAAATGCAGAAGGCTAGAGTCCATTGGATGTGCATTGTGCAGAAAGCAACCTAAGCAACACATGTCCCCTTGTTAGCGCCTGCTTCCGTTAGAAGCTAAGTCCGATCTGGCACCTAAGGGAGTTTGTGCAGATCTGTCCAAATAACACCCCAAATAACGCCTCCTCGATGCAAAGTAGCTCAAAGCACATTGTGCACTGTATAGTAAATTGCCATTGCCCCTTGTAAGAGACAGCACTAGTTGACCTTTGGAAATAGGATTATCGTACTCACTGATTGATTACTTACCTGTAATCTCTCAAGCACCTCTCATCAAACAAACCAAAGAAAGAATTATCTGCCCTCTTTAGCAATTAAAGGGGAAAGAGTCCTCCAGTACTCCTGATCATACCAACCCACCACAAACACTCACAATTAAAAAGAGAGAGAGGGCACGTAAGTAATGAGATGAGGAATAAAGAATCGACGTAAGGCAAATTACCGGTAAGTAATCCAGGCATTGCCTCCTCATTCACTCCTCATCTCATTACTTACTCCATGCAGGAATACCCAGGTATGCATAAAAGAAATAAACCTGTAATGATCAATGAAGGTAGGATGCCCAGGTTGCCGCAGCACAAATGTCTCAAATGGAGACGCCTCCCCATTCTGCCCATGAAGCAGCCGTACCTTGTGTTGACTGAGCCTGAAGAGAACCTGGGGGCACACGTTTATCTTTGGTGTAAGATATAGAAATTACCTCATTTATCCAGTGGGATAAGGTAGAAAGAGAAGATGTTTCCCTTTGTTAACTAAAAGTGTGACACTTCTTTTGCAGATCTAGTCAAAAAAATCTTAACTGCTCTGACCACATCCAAAAGAGAATCCGAATCAGAGGGAGGACAAAGTGCATGAAAAATGATCTCCTGAAACCTATGAAATAATGTATTATATTTAGGGACAAACCGAGGACAAATCTTTAAAACAATATTATTCTCAAACAAACAAATGTAAGGACAATTAAAATTCAAAGATGATCAGCCACCCACAAAACACCTTGAAAGACAGAAATTTGAGGGAGACCTTAGATAAAGGTTCAATGGAAGGATTCTATAATTCTCTGAAAACCAGAAGAATATACCTCAAACTCATAGATTCAAAAACACCCATGCATACCGCTAAGACTCTCAAACAATCAAACACACTATCAGACACCAAGGCACGCCTTTTGAAAAATAAGTGCCCCATTACACCGATAGTGCAGCACCAGTAGACAAATACCCTCATGCACCATCTCTCAAATACCCACACTCAGCCACTCAAGAGACCAGGAGATTATCATATTTTCAGACATTATCACCTGTACACACTCCTGAACAAACATAGATACCAATAGAGAACTACAAAAGCTGTGGTACACTCAAATTATCTGTTCCTATACTACTTAGGGTCTTTAGAATAACTCATATAAGAACTACATGACAGGATGGACAGAGGGAGCTGATCCCGTTCTCTCACAAAACTCTGACTCTGGAAATTGTGGTGCATGTTCCTTTTTGATTTTTTTCACTCTTAGCTCTTTTTACCTTTTCACTCTGCTTCCTCTCCTTTTTGTGACTTTGTACCACTTGATGCCCTCTTCCACTCTCTGTTTCCCACCTCCCACCTTCAACACCCATTTCCTTCTCCCCCACTCCTTACCTGTTCCTTCCTGTGCCACTGCTCCTTCTTCACGATAAGCCCCACCCACTTTCCCCTGCTCTCCTCCCCCATCTCAGGGGTCGCAGCGTTAAGACGCACGGAGGGGACAAGTCCGTCTGCCCCTGGACTACGCCCTGTGTCACAAACCCTGGTTCTTCCGCCACTCCTACGCTACTCTGCAGCATCCCTCTGGTCACTTAACCCGGGACTCCCATCCCTACGCAGCTACAGCACCACACCACAGTAGGAGCCTTCGCTTGCACCTACTGCCACTTTGCATGCAACACTGCAACCACCACAACCATACCACCCACAACCTACACATAGCACACCTCTCGCACCCACTGGCAGACGCACACCCTAAGATAAACTATCATGCATGCTCCTTAACACCCGCTCACTCAGCAAACATGGCACAGAAATCTGGGACATCCTGAACAATGATGGTCCATACCTCTTCTTCCTCATGGAAACATGGCTGACTGGCAAGTCGGCACCCGACATTGCCATGGCCATGTCAGCAGTAGACAAGATTGCACAATAGGACAGCCAGTACAAATTCGGAGGAAGAATCACGATAATCTTCAAAGAAACCATCAATTTTACCACAACCACAGAGAATGCGCCCCTTTCATGGAGCACGTATATTACAAACTGCGAATCGCAGCAACATATACCCTTAACGGAAACCTCATCTTCCGACCACCAGCTACTTTCGCCAACAACATTGCAGATTTCCTCCTTGCCATCGACTCCAAAGACTGCATCCTGCTAGGAGACCTCAACATCCACCTCGAAGACCGGAACAACCATAGCTCTATCACACTCCTCGAAAGTCTAGGAAATCTCGGACTGACACAAGATGTTGCCGAACCCACAAACTCCACCTGACGCACCCTTGACCCTGTCTTCACCACCTTTAACGTCATCAAAATCACTGCAACCACGCCTCTCACCTGGAATACTCATGCCATTATCCCCTTCTAAATCAGCATCCCTTGCCAAACAAAACCTTTTATCATAAACCTGGCCAGACGCAGCTGGAACAGCTTCTCAGAATCTAACTGGCCCATGAACCAGCCCAACTGCACTGGCGACCTAAGCTGCAACATCAAACAGCTCGACGAGTGGATCACAGAATGTGCTAACTCCATGGCACCCCCACAAACGCACCACTCAAAGGAGAACCCAGAAGCAAGAAAGCTAGTTCAGTGAGGAGCTCTGCTCAACCAATCAACCCTGCAAACAACTGAAAAGAAGATGGAGAATGAGCCACAATGAAAATGACAAGGAGACTTACAAAGAAGCACTGAGACTCTTATCACCAGCAGATCAGAGAAACCAAGAAGGCCCAGGCACAGCACATTGACAGCTCCAATAGCTGTAAGGACATTTTCAAGATCATCAAAGATTTCACCTCACCAGCTTCCATTACCAGCAGCATCACCCCCTAGTAAGAACTATGTGATAATCTTTTGGAATTTTTCAGCAATAAAATCAAAACCATCTACAACAATTTCAACCCTCAACCAAACCCCTGCACCTTCACCTCCAGCCTTCTCACAAGAAATCACAAAAACACCCTGACTACCTTGTACGCAATCACACCAGAAGAGACAGCCATCACCACCACCGAAACATTCCCAAATGCCTGGAAACAAGCAATCATCAAGGCACTTCTAAGGAAGCCTTTGTCAGACCCCACCCAGATAGCAAACTACTACCTGATCTCCCTCTATCCTACCCATCCAAGATCACGGAGAAAGCCATCAACAAGCAACTCGCCCACTACCTTGATGACCAACAACTCCTGGACACCACACAATCAGTTTTCTGGCCCAATCACAGCACCAAGACTACCCTCATCGTAGCAAAAGAAGACATCAGGATGATCTCCGACTGTGGAGAAACAGCAGCCCTCATACTGCTCGACCTCTCAGCGGCCTTTGACATGGTCTCCCACTCAACCTTGATAAGAAGACTACTCAAAACAGACATCCAAGAAACTGCCTTCAACTGGCTCTGCTCTTTCCTCACAGGAAGAGCACAAAAAGTCAGGATGCCACTCTACAAGTTCGAATTGAAGAACCTCATCTGCGGAGTCCCTCAAGAACCATCTCTCAGTCCGACGTTATTCAACATACACATGACAACACTGGCACACCTCATCAGATCACACGACATCTCCATACTTTCCTACACAGACGACACCCAAGGGATACTCTCCTTGTTGGACAAGAACCCCGCACCAAAAAAAACTTCACAACCTGCATGACTACGGAAGCCACCTGGATGAGATTCAACAGCCACAAGCTCACCTCAGACAAAAACCAAAGTGATGATCTTCTCAAGTGCTCTGACCACTACTGGGCTTTTTAGCTGTGGTCCATGGCCCATTCCCTTTTTCAGTGAATTGCGGGTTTCTAGATCTTCTCTGGAAGGAGTGTGACGTGAATCTCCTTTTTCACTTCACAGGAATCTCTGAAACGCTACCAAGGCTTTCTTAGAATCTTGGAGTGAGAAGTTGGCCTGGTATATGATGTCCAATAATTAAAGTGAGCACCTTGCACCAGTCCAAACAACCCTTATGGTGAGGTCAAAGATAACCTTTAGAAAGCTATCCTAGTGGTAGCTGTGGAGAGCAGCCTTCAGGCTTAGTCTTGAAGGAATGTTAAGCAGCTTGTTTTACCAGAATGCAATCTTATTGTATTGGTTAAATGAAAGGGGAACCACACAGTAGTTATAAGAATATATATTTATTATTATAACACCTTAAATGCCTCACAGTATCTGCCACACGCAGATAAACACAAAGCACACAATACTATGGCACAGAAACAATCGTAAGTAGCACTAATACACAGTGGGCTCCAGGGGGAGACCAAACCATATACTAAAATAGTGGTATAAGAACCACGACTCGAGTCAAGACAGAGTCTAGAGAGTGTAGAATCACTGGGACCACAAGGAACCACCCAAGGTGAGTAAGTAGGGACCCCCCGAGGATGGGTGCAATTTTAAAGTTAAATTACCCTTCCCGGGGGATTACGATTAAAACCCTTTGGAACATAGAAGATTGGAGAGCCACCCCACACGTGGACACCGTAGTACCAGAGTTACCTATCACAGGGAAGCCGGGTGCATCGGTCTGAAGTGGTGTGAGAAACCGTTGTCGTTCTCAATGGGAGTCTTCAAAGAAATGCCACTGGTGGAAAGAAGAAAAGTGTCCGGTGGAATCCGCTGGTGGATTCTTGATGGAAGGAACCTGATAGCAGAGGGGACAGAGTCTGGGTCACTCAGGAGTGACCAGGGGCTCGGTAGACAAATGCCCACCGATGTCGGGTGCTTCAGGTGTGAAGGAGACTTTGACTATGCAGCTGCAGGGACCAGGAGACGTCCAGGACAACCAGGTGCCAGATACAAGCTGTCCCACGAATGATGTCGAGTGCTGAGGGGTCGGTGTCCGTCGGGAGCACCAACAAGCCTTGGCAATGGCAACCCACGAAGAAGGTCAAGATAGATTACGGTCTGGCCCAGCAAGGACCAGTAGACTTGCCACAGCAAGGGAAGCCAGGGCAGGCCTGGAGCAACCAGGGGAGCCCAAGAAACTCTGGATTGTCCCTCAAATGGTCCCACAGGACAAAGGCACAGGAGTCGCAATGGGACCTCTAGCAGTTTCACCAAACAACAGCTCGCAGGGCACAGAGTGTGAGGAGGCCAAAGTCCTTAGTACGAAATGTGCGCAGAGATTGGGGCTATCGACAGCCCAATGCACAACATTGGGGAATGCCAACAAGCATATGAACTTGCAAAAGTACACAGTGCACAGGGGTTCAGGTTATGTGGTCCCCTTGGTGAGACGGCAGCTCAACCTTAAGAAACATAGGAACCCACCTCCTGTGTTGATGGAGCCTTCGGAGTCCGCAGGAGCTCAGGATCAGCAGACTGGTCAGTTGCATTACGGTGCCTGCAAACACAAGGGAGTGACTCCTTCACCCCAAGGGAGTTACTTCAGTTGTCCGTGATGCCCTACAGGTCCTGCATGGAGCCTGTATGGAACACGGGCACAGACGATGCTTTGGACAGAGAGGGAGAGAAAGTCGGGCCCAGTCGAAGTCCAGGGAAGTCCAGAGTGCCCAGACGGTCGAAGGTCAGTGTTTTCTTGTTTCAGAATCTTGTCCACGTCGAATCTAGGGTCCTACAGCAGGTAAGCCCTAAAGTACCCACAGGAGAGAGTTGGACAGATTCAGGGGACCCTCCTAGGGAAGGGTTTGGACAGTGGGGAGGTTACTCCCATGTCCTTTGTCCAGTTTCTTGCCAGAGCAGAAGCCAACGGCTCCCAGAACTGGTTTGAGCTGGACTATGCACAGGGACACCAAATGTGCCCCTCGTGCAGACTTTCTGGCACTTTGGAAGTGCACCTACCCAGCCCCAATACACTAAATCCTGTCTGGAAGGTGGTCACACCTCCCCGTGACAGAATGCCTATTGTTCTACCTTCCCCTGCTCGAGCTTGGCTCAGCAGCAGGAGGGCAGAAATGTGTCTCTGGTTGGCAGCAACCATTTTGTGCTGTCCGGCTCGAGAAGGCTAGTACCGGGAAGACCAGGGACCCCACGAAACTTGCTTCAGAAGGGTGGAATCATACCTCCCACACTGGCTACCGGTGTGGATGTATGATTCAAAGGTGTTTGATTCCAAACATGACATGGTTCGTTGCAGCCGTTTTCAAGATAGCATTTACCGCGAGGTTATAATGTACCTCTACCTATATGTCTGGCTGTGTCACAGACAACCAAGGAGAATGTTCTCCGAAGGCTGCAGAGAGGCTCTTCTCATGCAGGGACACCCTCTCACGTAAAACTCAGCACCCTGCCTTCAGGATTGTCAAGGCCTGCTATAGGGGTGACTTATAGGTTTTAATTGTAGTGACCTATAGATATAGTGAACCTATATCTTTCGTAAGTGGTGCAAGCACCAACTTACACAGGCTGCAATGGCAGACCTGTAGTTCCATTTTGCATGGTCTCTCATGGGTGACATAATACATGCTGCAGCCCATGGGAAACCTCCTGGGTACCTATGCCCTGGGTACATGTGTACCATATACTAGGGACTGACAAGGGTACCCCAGTATCCAATCTGGAGTGTACCTAGTACATTTCATAACAGTTTTAAGGAAAAGCCGATAGGCTGGGGTCCTGATTAGCAGGATCCTAGCCAGACTAGTCAAAAACAGTATTACATTCAGCAAAAAGTGGGGGTAACCATAAGAAGCAGATCCTACATTGGGTAACCTTATGTCACGAGAAAAGGTAACGCAGCCAGGCGCAGCACCTAGCAGAGTTGGTGGAACATTTTTTTCAGTGTACTTCTTAGTTTGCCTATCCAAAGGTTTGAACTTCTTATTGAGTAATGACTGAGACAAGGGTGAGTTGAACTAACACTTATGAAGGTCACCAGTAATAAATCAGAATATTCTAGTCTAGTGTTATAGATACCGATGAAGACCCGAAGCTGGAGAAGAAAAAGCCACTTATCCGTAACAAGGGCTCTACATCATTGCTGTTTTCATTATCTTCATAAACAACCCACTCCCCTCCCTGATACAAATCATTGGGGGTTTGGGGTATCCTTACTTTGTTCATTAGATTATCAAAATGAACTGAGGGAATGAAAGGCCACTGTAATGCATCCTAGGATTGTGTTGGCCTTTAACTGCATCAAAGTGACTGCAGTATTTCCTTTATTTGAGGTGGCAAGGGATAATATGGAAAATATTGTAGCAGGAATTCAGTCCTGTGTAGTTTTGTGCCCATTTTGATTTTACAGTAGTATTTTAATCCAATGAGTGTATTTTTCTGAGCAGTGAAAATAAAATGCTGCCTCTGCATAGGCCGGGTTTATTTATTATTGGAGAGATTTATTTCTCTCTGCTAGAGAAGTGTTCCTGGTCTTACACATGCAAAGATATTGTAAGGCATGTGCACAAAATGAATATTCAATGATGGAGAAGTCTACATTAATCAAGAAAAACATATGAAATGACATGCAGGTACTGGAAAAACATACCTGTCATGTGACGGTGTCTGGACAAAGGAGGAAAGAGTAGAGCTTTTAGCGCCGAAACACTCACCATTGAGTTTTGAGTAATGTGTTTGTAAGGCCAGCGAAAAAGATGGCAGCAGGACCTGGGACGCTAAGAAGAAGAGGTCTGATGAACCAATCCATGACATTGTTAATCTGCTTTACCTCTGAGGGTGGATTGTTTGCCCTCTACCTGCTGCATTCTAATTTCATTTGTGGTTCCTTTTCTTTGCTCCCTTATGTTTCTGCTTCACCCTGGCTCTTAATTATAGTAGATAATATATGGGCCCAGATTCTGAAAGCTGTCTGGCAAAGCGGTGTAGCACCCAAAGATGCTGCGCTCCATGACAGAAAGGGAGCAGGAGAGAGCCATATTCACATATAAATGCCTCTATGCTCCCCTTTACCTAGCGCCGGCGCTGATTACAGCTGCCCAGCGCCACACACACACCTTAGCGCCATAGTGCTAGGGTGTGTGCGTTAGTCTAGCATAGGTTTTGTACAGGAAGCATACCCTTCCTGTACAAAATACTATGCTTAAACAAGTGCAGAAGCTTTTCCTACTTTCTATGTAGGCTGCACAGTGCAGTACACATGGAAAATCAGAAAAGCATGGAGAAATGAAACATTTCTCTGTTTAACGCCTGCTTTTCAGCAGAGTTAATTTTTGCTGCTAAACCCTTTCTACTGATGTTTGAGAATAGGGTTTAGCGTAAAAAGCATGGGTGGTAGCACAGGTGTGCCCATGTACCAGCCATGTAACGCCCCTTGATGCAAAGTAATGCAAAGCAGCGTCTTACACTGCTTTGCATTACTTTTACATACAAACCAACGCTAATACCAATTAGCATTGGTATCTTAATCCCAAAACAGGTTTAGCGTTGGGTTTGTGTTCAAAAAGCTAACCCGATGCTAAACTTTTGAGAATCTGGGCCACAGTGTTATGTTTTTTACGTGACTGTTGTTTTACTGTATTTGTTCAGTTTTTTCTGTGTTGTAGACCAGTGGGACTGTCTTTTCACAGCCCATCACCGTTAGCCACCCCATTTGTACAACAAAGTGACTCTCCTTTAGGGGTCCCATCTTAGGGTGGAGGGTGTGTTTACTGTATGGCGGTGTGTGAGCAGTCTAGCTACCGACAGTTTTGCAACATTGCCCTCTCCAATGGGGTTGAAGTTTCACTCCCTATCAGTTTTAATCTATCTCTTCGGAGCACCCAAATAAAGGATAGCATAGGTGTAGGAGAGTAGGATCTGCCTCTTATGTTGCCCCCACTTTTTTCTGATGTTAGCACTGGTTTCTGGCTATAGTCTGGCTGGGTCCCTGCCAATCAGGGCCCCAGCCTCTCTGTTCTCTCTAAACGACATGGAGTGCACTCTAGGTGCACTAGTGATTGGATACTGTGGTGCCTTATGAGTCCCTAGTGTGAGAAGTTGGCCTGGTATATGCTGTTCACTAATTAAAGTGGACACCTTGCACCAGGGCAAATCGACTCTTATGGTAGATAGGTTTAAGACAACCTTTTAAAGAAAGCTATCCTAGTGGTAGCTGTGGAGAGCAGCCTTCAGGCTAAGTCTCGGAGGAATGTAAAGCAGCTTGTTTTACCATATAATCTCTTGAATCACCAAATGAAAAGACACCACACAGGTATATATATCAAATATATATGTATTTATTTCTAAATAACTCTCTACTAATCTCTTTATGAGATTAGAAGACAAACATATGCACAAATCAACGTTTCACAATAAGTTAAGCACAAAATATGGCTGGGGCCCTAGGGGCGTACCAGACCATATACTAAGTAAGAGACTTAGAAACAACGACTTGCAAGGAGACAAGGCCTAGGGCCTTCAGAAGTGCTGGGGCCTCACGAAACCACCCAAGGCAGGTAAGTAAAGGACCCACGGGGGACGCGTGCAGTGTGGATACACAGGCGCGAATCGCCGTTAACTTCAATGGGGCAAGTCGCGGTTGGAAATAAAGAGTTTTAGGATACTTCGGGAGAACCTACAAGCAAGTCACTTACAGGGTAAGTAGTTCTAGGGCCCACACCCACAGGAGCACCGTAGTGCTGGAGTTACCTCACCCAGGGAAGCCGGGTGCACAGGTGTCCTTTGGTGTCGGGTCGCGGCGTCGTTTTCAATGGCGAACAAAGAAGACTTGCTGCTTGCGGGAGCTGAAGAAGTGTCCGGTGGAATCCAAGCCTGGATTCTGAAGAAGGATGACCTGAAAGCAGAGGGGACAGTGTTCAAAGTCACTTGGCAGTGACCCGGGGCAAGGAAGATGGATGCCCACCGTCGTCGGTCGCTTCAGGTCGGTTGCAGGTGCCTTGACTCTTCAGCCACGTGGTCCAGGAGGCGTCGACGACGACCAGGAGCTGGATTCGGTGTGTCCCTCGACGTCTGCAGCTGACTGCGGTGTCGGCAACTCGATCGGAGCCAACAAGCCTTGGCAGCCGCAAGTCTCGGGGAGATGAAGAAAAGTCGATGGCGCAGACCAGCAAGGTCTGTGGAACTCACCCAGCGAGGGTAAGTCAGGGCAGGCCTGGAGCAACCAGGGGAGCCCTTTGGTTTCTTTAGGAAGTCTTCTGGGGACCCACAAGCCAGCGGGCAAGGGATCGCGAAGACACCTCGGGCGGAATCACTCAACAGGGGCCCACGGTCACTCGGGACGGTGTAGGCCTCTGATCTTCGGAGGGATTCCTGCTGGAGGTCGGGACCACACGTGGTCCAAAGCACAAGTTCGTAGAACGTTGTGAAGGGGTTGCACTCGACAATAGTGCACGGTACCCAGGGGTCGCGGTTCCTCGTTACTCGTGGGGTCCACTTGCCTCAGCTTCGCTGGGGACTCACGATGGCCTGGGAGAGGTCAGGAAATCCACTTCTTGGGCTGCAGGGACTTCGGACTCCGGCGGGAGCGGCGTAGTTTGCGACCGTCGTTGTCGTTTTTGGTGCCTGCCAAGCAGGGGAGTCACTCCTTGACTCCAAGGGAGATTCTTCTGTCTTCCAAAGGTAGTGGAACGTCGAAGGGCCAGGATTCTTCTGTAGAGCGTCGTCCAGGGGTTATCTGCTTTGCAATGGCAAGGTTCCCCCTCTTATACTAAAAAGAGGGGATGGACTAGCTCTATGACCCCACCTATGGGAGGGTCAAGGGAGGGGTGGCTACACCCACTTCCCTTTGTCCAGTTTCGCGCCAGAGCAGGGGCAGGTAGCCCCTGAGCTGGTTTGAACTGGCATATGCACAGAGGAGCCTTCTGCTCCCCCAGTGCAGGACTTCAAAGCACTCTAAGAGTGCACCCACCCAGCCCCAATACACTAAACCCTGTCTGGAAGGTGGTTACACCTCCCTGTGACAGGATGCCTATTGTTGGGCTTCCTCCACTGCGAGTTTCGGTCATCAGCAGGAGGGCAGCCCAGTGTCTGTGACTGGTGGCATCCATTTTGTGATGCCAGGGCTCTTTAGGATTCTACCGCGTTTCCACAGCAGGTACATGTCTTATCCCTCTAGAAGGGTGGAATGCTACCCCCGCCGCCAAGATTGGCGGGGGGTAGTATTCCAAGATGTTTGACACCAAACACGACATGTTTTGATGCAGCCATTCCAAAGTTAGCATTTACCGCGAGGATATAATGCACTTAAGAGTATATGGTTTAACCGCATCCACAAACAGCACCAGAGAATGGACTCTGAGAACTGCAGAGGGGCCCTGCTCATGCAGAGGCACCCCCTCACATAGAAGCCAAGCACCCTGCCCTCAGGATTGATAGGGCCTGCCTTAGGGGTGACTGATAGGTTTATATGTGTGTGCAGGAGAGATATAGGAAACCTATATCTCAGTGAGGGGTGCTAGCACCACCTCACCCAGGCTGCAGTAGCAGGCCTGTGGTGTCAGATTTAGACTGCTTCCCAGGGGTGGCATAACACATGCTGCAGCCCCTGGGAGGCCTGTGAAGTACCTATGCCCTTGGCACCTAAGGTACCATATACTAGGGACTCATAAGGCACCACAGTATCCAATCACTAGTGCACCTAGAGTGCACTCCATGTCGTTTAGAGAGAACAGAGAGGCTGGGGCCCTGATTGGCAGGGACCCAGCCAGACTATAGCCAGAAACCAGTGCTAACATCAGAAAAAAGTGGGGGCAACATAAGAGGCAGATCCTACTCTCCTACACAACCCCCCCAAACGTAGGGACACTAAACTAACCTTGACCAGTTGAGTCTTCGTGTTCAAAGTGGAAATACCTTGAGAGTCCATCTGCATTGGCATGTTGGGTCCCAGGCCTATGTTCCACTGTATAGTCCATCCCCTGTAGGGAAATGGACCACCTCAAAAGTTTTGGGTTTTCACCTTTCATCTGCTTTAGCCATAGGAGGGGCTTGTGGTCAGTCTGAACTATGAAGTGAGTACCAAACAAGTATGGCCTCAGCTTCTTCAGGGCCCAAACCACAGCAAAGGCCTCCTCTCTATAGCTGACCAACGTTTCTCTCTAGGGGTCAGCCTTCTGCTAATAAAAGCTACTGGCTGGTCTTGACCTTCATCATTCAGTTGAGACAGTACAGCTCCCACACCCAGCTCAGAAGCATCTGTTTGGACAATGAACTTTTTGGTGTAGTCTGGACTCTGTAAGATGGGGGCAGTGCACATGGCCTGCTTTAGGTCTTCAAATGCCTTTTGACAGCTAGCTGTCCACTGAACCTTTTTTGGCATTCTCTTTGAGGTCAGATCATTCAAGGGGGTCACTATAGATCCATATCCCTTGACAAACCTCCTATAGTACCCAGTCAGGCCTAAGAAGGCTCTCACCTGTGTCTGGGTGGTAGGAGCAACCCATTCCATTATGGTTTGGATTTTGCTCTGTAAAGGCTGAACCTGGCCTCCACCTACAAGGTGGCCCAGGTACACAACCTGACTCTGCCCTATCTGGCACTTGGTGGCCTTGATAGTGAGGCCTGCTTTCTGCAGGGCCTCCAAAACATTTCTGAGGTGGACCAGGTGATCCTGCCAGGAGGAACTAAAGACAGCAATATCATCTAGATAAGCTGAGCAATAAGTTTCCATCCCTGCCAGAACTTTATTCACCAACCTCTGAAAAGTGGCAGGTGCATTTTTCAATCCAAAGGGCATCACCACAAAGTGGTAGTGCCCACCAGGGGTCGAAAATGCTGTTTTGGCTTTTGCATCATCAGCTAATCTGATTTGCCAGTAGCCAGCTGTTAGGTCAAATGTGCTTAGATACTTGGCTGAGGCCAAAGTATCAATCAGCTCATCTGCCCTTGGTATGGGATAGGCATCAGTCCTAGTGACTGCATTGAGGCCTCTGTAGTCTACACAAAACCTCATTTCTTTCTTACCACCCTGGGTATGAGGTTTGGGTACCAGGACTACTGGGCTAGCCCAAGGGCTATCTGAAGGCTCAATCACGCCTAACTCCAACATTTTCTGGACTTCAGTCCTGATACAGTCCCTGACATGGTCAGGTTGCCTGTAGATTTTATTCTTGACAGGCAGACTGTCCCCAGTGTCCACCTCATGGGTGCACCAGGTAGTCTGACTAGGGGTCAGGCTAAACATATGTCTAAACTGTTGCAGAACTTGTCTGCACTCAGTTTGCTGATGGTCAGTGAGGCTGCTTGCCAAAGCAACACCATCTACTGACCCATCATCAGGGTTCTGAGAGAGCAGGTCAGGGAGAGGGTCACTCTCCTCCTCCTGGTCCTCATCAGTTGCCATGAGCAAGCCCATGTCAGCCCTGTCAACATATGGCTTTAATCTGTTGACATGAAGCACCCTTAGGGGGCTCCTGGGAGTTCCAAGATTCACCAGATAGGTGACTTCTCCCTTCTGTTCAACTATTGTATGGGGGCCACTCCACTTGTCCTGGAGGGCTGCTGGGGCCACAGGCTCCAACACCCACACTTTCTGTCCTGGCTGGTATACAGTCAGCACAGCCTTTTGGTCATGCCAAGCTTTTTGCAATTCTTGGCTGGCCTCCAGGTTTTTGGTTGCCTTTTTCATGTACTCTGCCATCCGGGAGCGGAGACCAAGTACATAGTCCATCACATCTTGTTTGGGGGGCTTGAGAGGTAACTCCCAGCCCTCTTTTACCAAACATAGTGGACCTCTCACAGGATGCCCAAACAGAAGCTCAAATGGGCTGTAGCCAACCCCCTTCTGTGGAACCTCTCTGTATGCAAACAAAAGGCAAGGAAGAAGAAGGTCCCATTTCCGCCTAAGCTTCTCTGGGAGTCCCTTAATCATTCCTTTCAAGGTCTTGTTGAAGCGTTCAACTAAACCATTGCATTGTGGGTGATAGGGGTGGTGAACTTATAAGTTACACCACACTCCTTCCACATTGCTTTCAGATATCCTGACATGAAGTTGGTACCTCTGTCAGAAATGACCTCCTTTGGAAAACCCACTCTGGAGAAAACTCCAATGAGGGCTCTTGCCACCACAGGTGCTGTGGTGGTCCTCAGGGGAATTGCCTCTGGGTACCTGGTGGCATGATCCACTACCACCAGGATAAATCTGTGCCCAGATGCAGTCTGAGGGTCAAGGGGACCAACAATGTCAATCCCTACCCTTTCAAAGGGTACCCCCACCACAGGTAGTGGTATCAGGGGGCCTTTGTTGTGCCACCTGCCTTACCACTGGCTTGGCAAGTGACACAGGAGCGACAAAACTCCTTTGTGTCCTCTGACATATGTGGCCAATGAAAATGTGGAACAAGCCTGTCCCAGGTCTTGTTTTGGCCCAAGTGTCCTGCCAATGGGATATCATGTGCTAAGGTCAAGAGGAACCCCCTAAACTTCTGAGGTATTACCAACCTCCTGGTGGCTCCAGGGGCTGGGTCTCTACCCTCAGAATATAGGAGTCCCTCATCCCAATAAACTTTATGGGACCCACTAGCACTCCCAGCAGCCTCAGCAGCAGCCTGCTGTCTGAGGGGTTCAAGAGAGGGGCAGCACTGTTGCTCCTTACTCAGATCTTCCCTGGAAGGGCCCCTGCCCCCAAGAACTCAACCTGGTCAGGTTCAAGTCCCTCTGGGGCAGTTCCTTCTTCAGGTTCTGCTTCACCTCCCTCTGGAAGTGAATCCTTGATCTGAGACAGAGGGAAGGCACTGCCTTAACCCTACTGCTCCTCCTCTTGGGAAGCATCTGGTCCATTGTTCCAGGATCCAGAGCTGGTTCAGTGTCATGCATTCTTGCTTGTGACCTGGTCACAGCAAATACCTCTGCAGGGATGCCCAACATCTCAGCATGAGTCCATAACTCTACTTCAGACCAGGCTGAAGTCTCTAGATCATTGCCCAATAGACATTCTACAGGGAGGTCTGCACTAACTACAACCTTCTTGAGGCCAGTTACCCCTCCCCAGGAGAAATTCACAACTGCCAGACTATGGTTGGTCTGGACATTGCTTGCATTGGTCACCTGGTACATTTCACCCAGGATGATCTGTCCAGGGTCCACTAGGTCCTCTGCCACCATGGTGACACTAGCACCTGTGTCCCTAAATGCCAAAGCCTGTTTGCCATTTATCAAAGGCTGCTGTTTGTACTTGCCCAGATTACTGGGGCTTACTAGGAAGGACATATCAATGTTTCCCTCACAAATCAGCATTGCCTGAGTGGTCACTCTGACTAGGTCAGAATCCACTTCAGAACCCAGGGTCAACCCTACTACACCCTTATTCTGAGTACCACCTCCACCAGTAGCTGAGCTAGGGGGCACAGTTGCCTTAGGGGCAGGAGTGGTGGTGGTTTGGTCTTTGGACTTGGTACAATCAGAAGTCCAGTGCCCTTTCTGTTTACAGAATTTGCACCAGGGCTTCTTTTGGCCTTTTCCCTTGTTGGACTGTGACTCCCCACCAGATGCAGATTTTTGGGGCCCTTGTGAAGACTTCTGGTCTTTTGACTTATCCCCACCTTTCTCAGGGCCTTTAGGATCTTGCTTCTTAGTGTCACCCCCTTGGTTCTGGGTTTTCTGCCTCACCCTGGTTCTGACCCATTTGTCTGCCTTCTTTCCCAATTCTTGGGGAGAGGTCAGATCAGAGTCCACCAGGTACTGATGCAACAACTGGTTCTGGCAATTATTTAGGATCTGTTCTCTCATCATCAGATTATACAATCCCTTGAAATCAGTAACCCTACTGCCAACCAGCCAACCCTCTAGAGCCTTGGTTGCACAATCAACAAAGTCAGTCCAGTCCTGAGTCTGTGCCTTCTGGGTATCTCTGAACTTCAACCTGTACTGCTCAGTGGTTAAGCCAAACCCATCTATCAGTGCACTCTTCAGGACTTCATAATCATCAGCATCCTCCTCTCTAACAGTGAGGAGCTTGTCTCTTCCTTTATCTGAAAAGGAGAGCCACAAGATTGCTGCCCACTGCTTTTGGGGGACCTGCTGTACTCTACAGGCCCTCTCCATAGCAGTTATCCACTTGTGGATATCATCCCCACTCTGGTAGGGAGGAACAACCTTGCTCAGGTTCCTATGGTCAGGGACATATTCTCTGCCTCTAGGGACACTGTTGCTGCCACCAGGGGGTTCTAAACCCTCCCTTCTGGAAGCTCTCTGGATCTCCAGGGCTTCTCTATCCAGTGCCAACTGCTTGGTTCTGAGGGCCACTTTGGCTTCCTCATACTGGAGCAGTTTGCACCTTCTCTCAGAGGAGGTCTCTCTTAAGTTAAAGTATGAGCTCCTCTCTTGGACAAATTCTCTGCCAGAGTGATAAGAGTGCTCAGATTCCCTGGAAGGGGATCTGTGCCTCTCATCCACTCTGCCAGTTCTCTTAGGGAGAATCCTCTGTCCTGTTCAGGCTCCTTGAAGCCTGGCCCTTCAACCACAGAGTCTTGGTCATTCGGATTATCCTCATCTGACCCAGATACTATGATTGACCCACCCACTGATTCAGACCCCTTAGCTCCTAGAGCCAATCTAAGGTCATCTGCTGTCAGCAGATCTATCAGGTGTAGTGTTGAGGGACTCTGTCCTGTCCTCAGGTGTCTGTCAACACACATGGCTCTCAAGTCAGAGAAAGCCATGTCCTTATACTGAGGCTGAGTGGATCCACTGGGTCCACCCTTTAAGGACATTCTAGTGTTGTGCAGTGTTGTACTACCTACACTAGTTTGTGGCCTACTGATCCTAGCTTGAGCTGTGGAAAGGGTGTGCTATCCCTTGGAACACAGCTCTAAGTTCAGTAGAACTTATTGATACTAAGCTTGACTTTATATGTACCTTGAGTACCTATAATGGTTTTCAGTTAGTAATTCAAATAGAGATTTTCTGGTAAAACAATGGCAAGCTGGAATCCCACACGCTGCCCACCAATGTGAGAAGTTGGCCTGGTATATGCTGTTCACTAATTAAAGTGGACACCTTGCACCAGGGCAAATCGACTCTTATGGTAGATAGGTTTAAGACAACCTTTTAAAGAAAGCTATCCTAGTGGTAGCTGTGGAGAGCAGCCTTCAGGCTAAGTCTCGGAGGAATGTAAAGCAGCTTGTTTTACCATATAATCTCTTGAATCACCAAATGAAAAGACACCACACAGGTATATATATCAAATATATATGTATTTATTTCTAAATAACTCTCTACTAATCTCTTTATGAGATTAGAAGACAAACATATGCACAAATCAACGTTTCACAATAAGTTAAGCACAAAATATGGCTGGGGCCCTAGGGGCGTACCAGACCATATACTAAGTAAGAGACTTAGAAACAACGACTTGCAAGGAGACAAGGCCTAGGGCCTTCAGAAGTGCTGGGGCCTCACGAAACCACCCAAGGCAGGTAAGTAAAGGACCCACGGGGGACGCGTGCAGTGTGGATACACAGGCGCGAATCGCCGTTAACTTCAATGGGGCAAGTCGCGGTTGGAAATAAAGAGTTTTAGGATACTTCGGGAGAACCTACAAGCAAGTCACTTACAGGGTAAGTAGTTCTAGGGCCCACACCCACAGGAGCACCGTAGTGCTGGAGTTACCTCACCCAGGGAAGCCGGGTGCACAGGTGTCCTTTGGTGTCGGGTCGCGGCGTCGTTTTCAATGGCGAACAAAGAAGACTTGCTGCTTGCGGGAGCTGAAGAAGTGTCCGGTGGAATCCAAGCCTGGATTCTGAAGAAGGATGACCTGAAAGCAGAGGGGACAGTGTTCAAAGTCACTTGGCAGTGACCCGGGGCAAGGAAGATGGATGCCCACCGTCGTCGGTCGCTTCAGGTCGGTTGCAGGTGCCTTGACTCTTCAGCCACGTGGTCCAGGAGGCGTCGACGACGACCAGGAGCTGGATTCGGTGTGTCCCTCGACGTCTGCAGCTGACTGCGGTGTCGGCAACTCGATCGGAGCCAACAAGCCTTGGCAGCCGCAAGTCTCGGGGAGATGAAGAAAAGTCGATGGCGCAGACCAGCAAGGTCTGTGGAACTCACCCAGCGAGGGTAAGTCAGGGCAGGCCTGGAGCAACCAGGGGAGCCCTTTGGTTTCTTTAGGAAGTCTTCTGGGGACCCACAAGCCAGCGGGCAAGGGATCGCGAAGACACCTCGGGCGGAATCACTCAACAGGGGCCCACGGTCACTCGGGACGGTGTAGGCCTCTGATCTTCGGAGGGATTCCTGCTGGAGGTCGGGACCACACGTGGTCCAAAGCACAAGTTCGTAGAACGTTGTGAAGGGGTTGCACTCGACAATAGTGCACGGTACCCAGGGGTCGCGGTTCCTCGTTACTCGTGGGGTCCACTTGCCTCAGCTTCGCTGGGGACTCACGATGGCCTGGGAGAGGTCAGGAAATCCACTTCTTGGGCTGCAGGGACTTCGGACTCCGGCGGGAGCGGCGTAGTTTGCGACCGTCGTTGTCGTTTTTGGTGCCTGCCAAGCAGGGAGTCACTCCTTGACTCCAAGGGAGATTCTTCTGTCTTCCAAAGGTAGTGGAACGTCGAAGGGCCAGGATTCTTCTGTAGAGCGTCGTCCAGGGGTTATCTGCTTTGCAATGGCAAGGTTCCCCCTCTTATACTAAAAAGAGGGGATGGACTAGCTCTATGACCCCACCTATGGGAGGGTCAAGGGAGGGGGTGGCTACACCCACTTCCCTTTGTCCAGTTTCGCGCCAGAGCAGGGGCAGGTAGCCCCTGAGCTGGTTTGAACTGGCATATGCACAGAGGAGCCTTCTGCTCCCCCAGTGCAGGACTTCAAAGCACTCTAAGAGTGCACCCACCCAGCCCCAATACACTAAACCCTGTCTGGAAGGTGGTTACACCTCCCTGTGACAGGATGCCTATTGTTGGGCTTCCTCCACTGCGAGTTTCGGTCATCAGCAGGAGGGCAGCCCAGTGTCTGTGACTGGTGGCATCCATTTTGTGATGCCAGGGCTCTTTAGGATTCTACCGCGTTTCCACAGCAGGTACATGTCTTATCCCTCTAGAAGGGTGGAATGCTACCCCCGCCGCCAAGATTGGCGGGGGGTAGTATTCCAAGATGTTTGACACCAAACACGACATGTTTTGATGCAGCCATTCCAAAGTTAGCATTTACCGCGAGGATATAATGCACTTAAGAGTATATGGTTTAACCGCATCCACAAACAGCACCAGAGAATGGACTCTGAGAACTGCAGAGGGGCCCTGCTCATGCAGAGGCACCCCCTCACATAGAAGCCAAGCACCCTGCCCTCAGGATTGATAGGGCCTGCCTTAGGGGTGACTGATAGGTTTATATGTGTGTGCAGGAGAGATATAGGAAACCTATATCTCAGTGAGGGGTGCTAGCACCACCTCACCCAGGCTGCAGTAGCAGGCCTGTGGTGTCAGATTTAGACTGCTTCCCAGGGGTGGCATAACACATGCTGCAGCCCCTGGTAGGCCTGTGAAGTACCTATGCCCTTGGCACCTAAGGTACCATATACTAGGGACTCATAAGGCACCACAGTATCCAATCACTAGTGCACCTAGAGTGCACTCCATGTCGTTTAGAGAGAACAGAGAGGCTGGGGCCCTGATTGGCAGGGACCCAGCCAGACTATAGCCAGAAACCAGTGCTAACATCAGAAAAAAAGTGGGGGCAACATAAGAGGCAGATCCTACTCTCCTACACCTAGTATATGGTACCTTAGGTGCCAAGGGCATAGGTACTTCACAGGCCTCCCAGGGGCTGCAGCATATGTTATGCCACCCCTGGGAAGCAGTCTAAATCTGACACCACAGGCCTGCTACTGCAGCCTGGGTGAGGTGGTGCTAGCACCCCTCACTGAGATATAGGTTTCCTATATCTCTCCTGCACACACATATAAACCTATCAGTCACCCCTAAGGCAGGCCCTATCAATCCTGAGGGCAGGGTGCTTGGCTTCTATGTGAGGGGGTGCCTCTGCCTGAGCAGGGCCCCTCTGCAGCTCTCAGAGTCTATTCTCTGGTGCTGTTTGTGGATGCGGTTAAACCATATACTATTTAAGTGCATTATATCCTCGCGGTAAATGCTAACTTTGGAATGGCTGCATCAAAACATGTCGTGTTTGGTGTCAAACATCTTGGAATACTACCCCCCGCCAATATTGGCGGCGGGGGTAGCATTCCACCCTTCTAGAGGGATAAGACATGTACCTGCTGTGGAAACGCGGTAGAATCCTAAAGAGCCCTGGCATCACAAAATGGATGCCACCAGTCACAGACACTGGGCTGCCCTCCTGCTGATGACCGAAACTCGCAGTGGAGGAAGCCCAACAATAGGCATCCTGTCACAGGGAGGTGTAACCACCTCCCAGACAGGGTTTAGTGTATTGGGGCTGGGTGGGTGCACTCTTAGAGTGCTTTGAAGTCCTGCACTGGGGGAGCAGAAGGCTCCTCTGTGCATATGCCAGTTCAAACCAGCTCAGGGGCTACCTGCCCCTGCTCTGGCGTGAAACTGGACAAAGGGAAGTGGGTGTAGCCACCCCTCCCTTGACCCTCCCATAGGTGGGGTCATAGAGCTAGTCCATCCCCTCTTTTTAGTATAAGAGGGGGAACCTTGCCATTGCAAAGCAGATAACCCCTGGACGACGCTCTACAGAAGAATCCTGGCCCTTCGACGTTCCACTACCTTTGGAAGACAGAAGAATCTCCTTGGAGTCAAGGAGTGACTCACCTGCTTGGCAGGCACCAAAAACGACAACGACGGTCGCAAACTACGCCGCTCCCGCCGGAGTCCGAAGTCCCTGCAGCCCAAGAAGTGGATTTCCTGACCTCTCCCAGGCCATCGTGAGTCCCCAGCGAAGCTGAGGCAAGTGGACCCCACGAGTAACGAGGAACCGCGACCCCTGGGTACCGTGCACTATTGTCGAGTGCAACCCCTTCACAACGTTCTACGAACTTGTGCTTTGGACCACGTGTGGTCCCGACCTCTAGCAGGAATCCCTCCGAAGATCAGAGGCCTACACCGTCCCGAGTGACCGTGGGCCCCTGCTGAGTGATTCCGCCCGAGGTGTCTTCGCGATCCCTTGCCCGCTGGCTTGTGGGTCCCCAGAAGACTTCTTAAAGAAACCAAAGGGCTCCCTGGTTGCTCCAGGCCTGCCCTGACTTACCCTCGCTGGGTGAGTCCCTCAGACCTTGCTGGTCTGTGCCATCGACTTTTCTTCATCTCCCCGAGACTTGCTGCTGCCAAGGCTTGTTGGCTCCTATCGAGTTGCCGACACCGCAGTCAGCTGCAGACTCAGAGGGACACACCGAATCCAGCTCCTGGTCATCGTCGACACCTCCTGGACCACGTGGCTGAAGAGTCAAGGCACCCGCAACCGACCTGAATCAACCGACGACGGTGGGCATCCATCTTCCTTGCCCCGGGTCACTGCCAAGTGACTTTGAACACTGTCCCCTCTGCTTTCAGGTCATCCTTCTTCAGAATCCAGGCTTGGATTCCACCGGACACTTCTTCAGCTCCCGCAAGCAGCAAGTCTTCTTTGTTCGCCATTGAAAACGACGCCGCGACCCGACACCAAAGGACACCTGTGCACCCGGCTTCCCTGGGTGAGGTAACTCCAGCACTACGGTGCTCCTGTGGGTGTGGGCCCTAGAACTACTTACCCTGTAAGTGACTTGCTTGTAGGTTCTCCCGAAGTATCCTAAAACTCTTTATTTCCAACCGCGACTTGCCCCATTGAAGTTAACGGCGATTCGCGCCTGTGTATCCACACTGCACGCGTCCCCCGTGGGTCCTTTACTTACCTGCCTTGGGTGGTTTTGTGAGGCCCCAGCACTTCTGAAGGCCCTAGGCCTTGTCTCCCTGCAAGTCGTTGTTTCTAAGTCTCTTACTTAGTATATGGTCTGGTACGCCCCTAGGGCCCCAGCCATATTTTGTGCTTAACTTATTGAGAAACGTTGATTTGTGCATATGTTTGTCTTCTAATCTCATAAAGAGATTAGTAGAGAGTTATTTAGAAATAAATACATATATATTTGATATATATACCTGTGTGGTGTCTTTTCATTTGGTGATTCAAGAGATTATATGGTAAAACAAGCTGCTTTACATTCCTCCGAGACTTAGCCTGAAGGCTGCTCTCCACAGCTACCACTAGGATAGCTTTCTTTAAAAGGTTGTCTTAAACCTATCTACCATAAGAGTCGATTTGCCCTGGTGCAAGGTGTCCACTTTAATTAGTGAACAGCATATACCAGGCCAACTTCTCACATTGGTGGGCAGCGTGTGGGATTCCAGCTTGCCATTGTTTTACCAGAAAATCTCTATTTGAATTACTAACTGAAAACCATTATAGGTACTCAAGGTACATATAAAGTCAAGCTTAGTATCAATAAGTTCTACTGAACTTAGAGCTGTGTACCAAAGGGATAGCACACCCTTTCCACAGCTCAAGCTAGGATCAGTAGGCCACAAACTAGTGTAGGTAGTACAACACTGCACAACACTAGAATGTCCTTAAAGGGTGGACCCAGTGGATCCACTCAGCCTCAGTATAAGGACATGGCTTTCTCTGACTTGAGAGCCATGTGTGTTGACAGACACCTGAGGATAGGACAGAGTCCCTCAACCCTGCACCTGATAGATCTGCTGACAGCAGATGACCTGAGATTGGCTCTAGGAGCTAAAGGGTTTGAATCAGTGGGTGGGTCAGTCATAGTATCTGGGTCAGATGATGAAAATCAGAATGACCAAGACTCTGTGATTGAAGGGCCAGGCTCCAAGGGGCCTGAAAAGGACAGAGGAATTCTCCCTAAGAGAACTGACAGAGAGGAGGAGAGGCACAGATCCCCTTCCAGGGAATCTGACCACTCTTATCACTCTGGCAGAGAATTTGTCCAGCAGAGGAGCTCATACTTTTCCTTAAGAGAGACCTCCTCTGAGAGAAGGTGCAAACTGCTCCAGTATGAGGAAGCCAGAGTGGCCCTCAGAACCAAGCAGTTGGCACTGGATAGGGAAGCCCTGGAGATCCAGAGAGCTTCTAGAAAAGAGGGGTTAGAACCCCCTGGTGGCAGCAACAGTGTCCCTAGAGGCAGAGAATATATTCCTGACCATAGGAACCTGAGCAAGGTTGTTCCTCCCTACCAGAGTGGGGATGATATCCACAAGTGGATAACTGCTATGGAGAGGGCCTGTAGAGTACAGCAGGTCCCCCAAAAGCAGTGGGCAGCAATCTTGTGGCTCTCCTTTTCAGATAAAGGAAGAGACAAGCTCCTCACTGTTAGAGAGGAGGATGCTGATGATTATGAGGTCCTGAAGAGTGCACTGATAGATGGGTTTGGCTTAACCACTGAGCAGTACAGGTTGAAGTTCAGAGATACCCAGAAGGCACAGACTCAGGACTGGACTGACTTTGTTGATTGTGCAACCAAGGCTCTAGAGGGTTGGCTGGTTGGCAGTAGGGTTACTGATTTCAAGGGATTGTATAATCTGATGATGAGAGAACAGATCCTAAATAATTGCCAGAACCAGTTGTTGCATCAGTACCTGGTGGACTCTGATCTGACATCTCCCCAAGAATTGGGAAAGAAGGCAGACAAGTGGGTC